>CM040474.1:14044612-14244616 GCA_022758105.1 Pangasianodon gigas
ATATATATATATATATATATATATATATATATATATATATATAACACTATATTTATGAATAACTGCACTAACATTAAGCATTTTACATATATTGTATGTACATGTATATTTTAAGGAAAACTTTCTTACAATGGCATTTTGTTTTGGCCTAAGTAGTGAGCCAACTTAACTGTTAACTGTTTGTTTAAAATGGGGTTCAAATTAAAAGTTAAATAATAATCCTGTAATAAGATGAACTGATGATGGTGGATCTCAGGTAATAAATAAATAAATAAATAAATAAAGATAAATCTGTCAAAAAAACAGATCCTTGTGATTTTTTGTCAGTGGTTAGAAGACTATTATGTCTTAATATTTCTTCTAGAGACTTATAGACTAATTAATATTCTAATGTGTATGAACAATTAAGCTTTAAAAAAGTAAAAATTCAAATGTAATTTTATAGGAATGTAGCAAACATAATCACCACAAAAATTGTGATAGAAGTTACTGTTTTACACAGATCTAGAAACAGCCCCACATACCTAAATACTAATGAACAGGAAAGAGCAGTTTCCAGCAGTGGCATATTATCTCTCCCTGATCCCTCGTCATTTAGTTTTTCTTATGCTTACTCAGCACTTTTTTTGTAACGCATTTCTGCTCCTCTGAATCACGTTGAATAAGTTTCTACACATTTTATCTCATCGCCCTCATCACCTTTTTACCCTTTACCTCTCATCCTCTCTGCCCCTATAGGAGGAGGAGTTGAGACATCTGGAGGCACGTCGAGGTCTGGAGCTGCAGGGTCTGCAGACGTACGAGCCCGCATGGCCACAGGAAAGAGCTCTACTGCAACAGGAAGTGCGCCTGTTCCGGCAGAATGCCATCATTGTCTACATGAAGCTGCGCTGGATCCTCATGCACTGGAGGCTCGGGCGCAGGACAGATGCAGCCGAGGAGGGAGCTGAGGTCAGGCTGAATGAGGAAATAATATTTACATGGATGTTTGAATAACAGTCAGGATGATAGTGAATGGGAAAATCCTGTGAGCTCATGGAAAGTAAATCAATAAAGTTGTTCAGCTGGAACACTAGAAGAATTAATTGTGCTGCAGTATTGTACAGATTAATGAGATTTATATAACCACTATCCGAAGCACAAAAACAGATCACACCAATTAATCTATGTAATAACACCAACAATTTTAGTTTAACAGTAAAGCATTTGTATTAGACATTTTGTGCACAAAACAGTAATTTGCTGTTTCAGCCATTATTATTAGCTGTTCATAATACAGTACATAATGAGATCATTCAAATGCTGTCACTCTGTTCGCTCTGCTTGTTCAGTACGAACGCTTGGAAAGCATCCCAGAGATTGGATTGGTGAGGGAACGAGCTGAGGAAGACACAGAGCGGGAGGACAAAGTGTGTCCCCAGGCCATGTGGGGAGACATCCCTGACCCTGGACCACTCTTACTGTCCCCGGATAAACTCCACTATCAGAAACAGGTACAGTAAAACAAGCATGCATGAATATACAGAACAGATTGGGTGAAAATTGACACTGTGATGTTGTCAGACAGTGATTAAATATGAAATAACATAAATCAGGGGCACATAACACACGGCAGTTTCTACCTCAGTGCGCCTGATTTCATTTATCAGCTAATTTTCAAGTCTTTCATGGGCTGAATGGTGTGTTACAAAAGGTATAACCATAAATCTTTGTAAAGTTGTGGCCTCCAGGACACGAGTTAAGACTCCACTGCCATAACATGAAGAACGATGTAGAACATTGTACTGGAGGGCTTTTTTTTTTCTGTTGAATATGACTCATATCATATTAAATCACAAAAAGAGAAATATTAAACTTTGTGTGCTTGATTCAATTTTTGTAATGAAAAATATTTTTCAGGTGAATAAAAGTACCTGAAATGTGAGAAAAGAACCTTAGGTTCTTCAGTTTCTATAGTTATGATTTTATACATTTTGAGACAATTATTTGTTATGGGAGAGATTTATTCTCATGTAATCTAACCATAATAGTAGTATGTGCTGTATTAAAGGCATAATGATATTTAATAATGAATTAAATATGGACGAGACTCATTCTGAGCTTTGAATGAAATTTTTATCCTCCTGCATTAATCTCAAACATCTTCTTGTATGTGTATTGTATATACAGCATATTGTATGTACATGTATATTTTAAGGAAAACAATGTAGGCTTCCATTTCTTGTGGTACTGTAAATGGACCTTTATCCTGGCTACTAAACATTAATTATATCTAGAAAGAGATGCAGAGAAAGAAACCTCTGCTAAATCATAGTATCTAGAATTCTGTCTTCTTTAATAAGTATGACTTCTTGGTGAGTGTGTGTCTTTGCGGTGTATTGATGCTCTCTTTGGCACTCTGAGCGTGTGGAAGCGAATAGTTAATGGAGTGAGTCTGAGCGATCTGTGTGGGATTAGAATGGTGTTAATTAAAACCTCAGGAGACGTACAGTTAGAAATTGTATTCTGCATAATCTCCCACACGTTTTCTGGCTTCAAACACTTTCAAGCAGAGTAGAAAAGCACACAGTTTAGTCAGTGATTCACCATTTATTAGTCATTTCCATTCCATTTGCTTCACATGGTCTACCTGAGTGCAGATACATCGACAGCATCGGAAAAGCGCACTTTTTAACACTTTGTATAATTCTTTCAGCAGGGAAGAAAATAAGAATAAGCAAAAGCATGACATGTAGTTCTAAGCTTTATAGGCTGTTGGATACATTTGAATCGAATACAAGTGGGGTGAATACAGTGAGGCAGCGGGTAACATTGCCGCGTCACAGCACCAGGGTCCCCGGTTCTGTTTTGAGCTCGGGTTACAGTGTGGAGTTTTGCATGTTCTCTTCTTGTCCCTGTGGGTTTCCTCCTGTAAATCACTAAGTAGAACCTAATTCTAGTACCTAATGTTAGTTATACTGGTGTTCTCCTTCCCTTTTTCATCTCCTCCTCTTCCTCACCGCTCTCTCTCTCTCAGGCGGGTGACACTAGACGGGTTCTTCATGCCCTGCGTTCTCTGCTGGAGGAGTTGAGGGCGGAGCTACGGGAGGAGGCCCAGAGATGCTGTCAGCTGCAGCAGACGCTGGCCAATGAGAGAGCAGCATGGGAAATACAGCGTGCTGAGATGAGGAGCCGCATAGCACAGGTACTCTAACACCCAGAAATTACCACATACATCAGGATTCAGCCCAGCATTACCCCACACACGGATATAAACTAACAGTACGGCATACACATACTGTAGATGTGAAATAGAAGCACACACACATTTGAACTGAACAAAGGTATGACACACACCTGGGTTAAGGCCATGCTTGTATAGAGTATTTCTCATGCTGGCTTAGTTTATTAAAAATCAAATATGATTCCCTAATGTAAATCATGTAGAGCTTAATATAAGCCAAGAGATAATAACTGTATAAGTGTTAAGTATCAAATTCAGCTATTGACAATCTATATTTTATTCTACGCTTGAGATGTTTTTTTAAGCTTTTGGTCATTAACAGTAAATGAACATTTGTGAATAGCTGGCAAAATTTAAAGGCTTGGCTCACAAACTAATCAAAGACTTTTAACACCCTCTAATCAAAGACTTTTAACACCTTTAATAGCCTCTGGCCATTTTGTTTTGTTTTTTGGGTTTTTTTAACTGCCTTCATATTCATTACAATTTATTATTTTATACATAATCTACAAATCTTTTTGTCAGTCATCTGTGCTCTTGTCTTAGTTACAGTTTTTTTAAAAAAAAAACAAAAAAACAGTCTCAGCCATGTTTGTCCTTTCCACTGGCTAGCGACATCATAAAATGACATGCAAGAGCTGATTAACTTTGCAAAGATTAGCAGAAATAAAGACTCAGTTAATAACATGTTTGGTTTTGTATTGAAGCTTCTATCAGGACACAATGAGAAGTCAAGAAATCATGCAGGGCTCCACAAAGGTCCGACGAATCAAGTGCTTTTACAAAATGATATAATTTCATTGAATTTTAACAATGGTTTAATAAGTGATTATTATTCAGTTATTTGTCTTAAAAGCATAAGCATATTTAAACATGCAAAATCTATGTTTAGCACAACACATTCTTTACTGATGTAAAGTTGTCATTAATTACTCACTGTTAAACACATGAACATTTTCTTGCTAGGAAAGCTCTTGGCTAGAGGTCTTTAACTGGATTAATGAGCAGAGGACCAAATAACTTCAAGGCCAAGTCCAGGCAAAAAAATAAATAAATCAGGTCTAATCTTTTGTAAACGTTAAATAATCAAAGTTTTGTCACATATTCAGTTTACCCCTACAGCTGTCTATTATTTTGAAATTAAAATAATAGAAGAGCTTGCTGTTTCTCAATTACAGCATATTAACAGTTTAAACTACAAAAAATCTTTGGAGGTAAAAAGTGATTTTTAAAAAACACATTTTTTTGTATGTTTGTGTTCCTCCATCTCTACCCCATCTCATTAGCTGGAGGAGTCGAGAGGAGCAGAGTTAGTAGGTGGAACGGACTCCTTGTGGCAGGAGAGAGAGAGGGAGCAGGAGAGGGAGCGTGAGGAGCAGAGGAGGCTTCTAGCCGATAGCCACAGTGTGGCTCTGGAGCTGCGCTGGAAGCTACGGCATGGCGAGAGGCGATGGACCAGAGAGAGGAGTGAACTCCTCGAGAGCTTCGAGAGGGAGCGACAGGAGCGAGACCGCAACGTACAAGACCTCCACCGCAAGATGGAGAAGGTCAGTGGTCAGAGGTCACTCTGGGGAGTCAGAGAGTCAGTACTTGTGAGCTAAAAGCTTGTGTGTTGTGACAAACCATAACAGGAGTCAGCTAACATGCAGATACAATTATCACAGGTAAATCCATTATGCAGAGGCAAACAAGGTCAAAAACATGAGAAACACTAGAAATGGAGACAGGAGAGCAGGACTGAGGACATTTAAGGAATAAACGAGACTTAAAAAGAAGACATAAAAAGGAGTATATCATTTCACACAACATCCAGCAAAGTGTCCTCATATCAGTAAATGATGTGCAAGGCAGAAATGCTTCATATCATAGGGTCTCCTAAAACAAGTCTGTTATTTTTTATATATATTAGGACACTCTGGTGTGTATTTTGCTTAATCCATGGCCACTGCTCATAACTGAATAATATGAAAATTATTTGTTAATATGTAACTCACTGTTATTTCATGACTTTCTAGTCCCCAACCTCCACATGTACCCACTGTACGGTTGTTGATATGGTCAGTTCTGTATAAATAAACTATACATAAACTATTTCTTTCTGCAGAATTGAAATGAACAGCAATATTAACACAAATGTGTAACATTAAAGATGAAGATACATAATTGAGGAAATTGAACAACATTTACTGAAGAATAATATGCCTGTCTTTATCAAGTTAGGTGCATTAGCAGCATCTTTTATAGTTGTTTTTGCAGGGAAATTGAAATTAAATGTTTGTACTGATGGTGAAATTCAATAAGCAGTGAATATTTTTGCCAACAGGACATCCGAGTCATTTTCAGGGTATAGAAAGAAGACTGTACCTTTGTAAAACACTGTTATATTTTTTATAGAAATATTGGGTTAGACTGTCATTAATGCAAAAAGCTCCAGAGGATGTCCTAAAAGAATGTGTTAAAAATACTTCTTAAAACACCATCTTAAAAAAATTGGGATCTTAATACACTGGCTGCTTTAGAATGAAGAGAAGAGGTTGCATCACTGTTGACTGGTCCACAGGAGTTCTTCGAGTAATTTTATGTTTTGTAACTTTTTCTGAAATGTGATTCAACAAATGTCTATATCTGACAACCTATCTGTACCTCTTTCTTGTCTCTTGTGCCACCCATGTCTACTCACCTGTAGATGCAGCGGGAAATACCTCCCCATCACTCTGAAGGAGGGACGCCGCGTGTCTTCTCCCCTCAGGACAGTCCCTGTAAGGCCCCCAGATCTCCACGCTCCCCTCGTGGAGCTCCATGTGCGGTGTCTCGTTCCCACTCTGACTCTGAGGCCACACTGGAAGAGAGGTACACACATTACCACATTTCCCTGATACAGACCTAGATATAGTACATCACACCTTGTGTTGACTTTATCAAAAACCTACTGTAGAAAAGAGTACAGAGAATTAAATATTATTATTAGTGAATAAGATGAAATTCTGCCATGTATGTGCTTTGGTGGTGTAGAATTTATATCCAGAGCCTGTTATATCCAAAGCCTGTTTCATTCATTTCCTAATGGAAATTAAGTTTTGGACTCTTGTTTTACTCTGTGAGAAGAGCACGACCCAGTGAGAGCCTCTTCTTGGATGCTCTGTCTCTGGATCCACCAAACGAGGCCGAGGTTCCTCCTTCATCCAGGCTGGAAAGTGAGAAGAGGTTCCCCTGTCTCAATGAAGTAAGACATGACCACAGAACCTTGGGTGGGTGGATCGGTGATGAGCACGCTTGTGTGTATATATATGATTGCACATGTGTTTGTGTATGTGTTACAGGCATTAAATGAGATCTCAGAGAGAGCGGATCCTGTACTCTATCCTGAGGATGAGATGACCGGTGGTAGCCTCCTCAGGTACCTGGAAAGTGTGAATGAGTGTATCTGTATATATATATATATATATATATATATGGCTGTGTGTGTGAGAATGTGCATGTTTTTTACATTACATTTGGCTGTGAATTTTATTTAAAAAACTGAAAGATTTAATTTGGGGTACTAAGGTTAGGGTTAGATTTAGGTATAGGTATAACATTAATAATTATCCCTATGGAAAGTCCTTATAGAATGATAATGTGTGTCTCTGTATGTTTGTGTGTGTGTAATCTGTACATGAATCTGAGGCTACAGTGGTCACACAAAAATTTGGCAAACCAATCAACATTTTTCCAATTTTTAACTGGCCAGTGAACCTGTGGCCACTGTAGCCTCAGATTTCTGGCTGACAGGAGTATAACCCAGTGTAGTCCTCTGCTGTTGTTGCCCATTCGCCTCAAAATTCAATGCATTCTGTTATGCTGTTACAACATGATATGCTGCTTTTCTGCTCACTATGGTTGTAAAGAGTGGTTATTCAAGTTACTGTACTCTCCTATCAGCTCAAACCAGTCTGATCAACTCTTTCATGAGCATGGCAGAACTGACACTCACTGGATTTTTTTTTTTCACACTATTCTGTAAGACTATTGTACATGAAAATCCCAGATCAGCAGTTTCTGAAATACTCAAACCAGTCTGTCTGCACTAACAACTATGCCAAGGTCAAAGTCACTGAGATCACATTTTTCCCCCATTCTGATCTTTGATGTGAACATTAACTGAAGCTCGTGATCTTTATCTGCATGATTTTATGCATTGTGCTTCTTCCACATGATTGGCTGATTGGATAAATGCATGATTGAGCACCTATAGGTGTTCCTAATAAATTGGTCAGTGAGTATATGTAGTTTCAATTGCGTAGGTGGGGATAGGCTTGTCAATTTTTTCCATTGCAGTTGTAATTCACCTCCCAGACAACAGAGGGCTCTGAAATGTGCAAACTCCTCCTTTCAAGTGTCTGTGTGGTTGGCACTTCAACAGTCTGCAGAGACCTTCTATACACTGCTGTTTAATATGCGTTGCCATCTTATTCTCAGAATCTGTTAATCTAAGCCCCTTTTACACAAATGAAGTTCAAAAATTGCTTATTCCTTCAATTTGGACTATTTTAACATATAAAGTCTAAATTGAAGAGATACAGTATAATTGTGAGTAGCTGATCTAACCTTGTAACTATCTCCACAGGGCAAAATCAGTCTGCTCTATGAGTGACTTCCAGCGTTTGATGGACAGCTCCCCCTTCCTGCCAGACAAGAGCAAGTCAGGTGAATGTGGGCGGGATGAGGTGACGCCACCCCTATCTCCTGATGACCTCAAATATATTGAGGAGTTTAATAGCAAGGGCTGGGATCTCTCCAAATCCCCACTGTCTTCCTGCCCAATCCCAGGCCCCGTGCTGCCCCCACAGGTAGTGGAGGCATGGGTGGAACGGGCAGATACCCACAGACCTGTCCCTTCTTCATCAGATACATTTCAGCCAGCCGCATGGTACTTGACCACCAGTGCCACACTAACTACAAATACCACAAGCAGCCTGGAGCAATGTCAGCGTCTGGCTGCAAGAGGCTCCCCAGTGCCTGACCACTTTGGTGTGCGTGTCCTCCACAGCCCCACTAGGGCAGAGAGGTTAAACCCAGGACCGTCAGATCAGGAGTATGCATTCTCCAGAGTGAGCAAAGAAAATGAAGGGGAGGACATTTTCGGAGGAAGGTGGCCATGTGAACTGAGACATTTGGAAGGTGGTGAGCATGCAACTGTATGCACTGCAATGGGTTACACATCCTCGCTTGAGCTAGAACTATCTCGGAATCTCAGTGATGACATGAAGGAAGTGGCATTTTCCGTCCGGAATGCCATCCGCTCCAGCACAGCAACCGGAAGTAGTACTGCAGACCGTCAAATGCGTGATGCAGCATGCCAGACCAATGGCTCAATGACACGTGGCACGCAAACCACACAGGGTGTGAATGTGGCACTGCAAACACTGGCCAGCAGCCCTCGCCGCTGCCTCACTCCCGTTTCATCGCCTTCACGTAGCCTCAGGAAGGCACAGTACTCACCTGCCACACAGGCCAAGTTTGAACGGTCATGTTGTTCACCAAAATATGGATCACCCAAGCTCCAGCGCAAGCCCTCGTGTACCAATACTGCACAAGGCAAATCTGAACCCCCTGCCACCTCATCCAGAGCTCCAACGCCAACTTCTCAGTCTCTGAAGGGCAACAGTGAGTCAGCATGGGCGCGTTCTACCACCACCCGAGATAGCCCCGTCCACACCACCATCAACGATGGCCTCTCCAGCCTCTTCAACATCATTGACCATACCCCAGTGACCTATGACCCAGCGCAGAAGTTCAACAAGTCACCCAGCCGCTCCAGGCCCGTTGAAAGTGGGTCTGGAGGTGCATCGGACCCTAAAGCAGGCAATGGTGGAGCACCACAGGACCTGGCAAGGCCGTCCAGGGGTCGTTCGCCCAGCCCTATCCAGCTCATAGTGGAATTACAGGGTGAGAAGAACCCAGAAACAATTAGCATCAGGCAGGACTTGTCAGCTCCACCAGGTTACACGATAGCAGAGAATGCAGCACGGATATTGAATAAGAAACTGTTGGAGCAGGGCTTCAGGGAGGAGAAGAAACAAGGTTCAGCCACGGCAGCACAGAGCAAAACAGGAGAAGTGGACAAACCTGGATGTATTGAGGTAAAAGTGGAATGTTCTTAAACATACAGATACAAATTGTCTTGTAACTAAACTAGTGTCTGGTTTGGTCTCATCATGCAGATGGTGCAGACTGAGAATATTTAATTAATCAATGCATGCTTATGTGTGCCTTTGGCTAGAAAGCATGGGACAGATATGCTGTGCTGCAGCTTATTAATTAACAAAATCTGCTGCTTACTGTTTTCTTGCTACGGACTCATGCTCAGCTCCACACAGTTGCTCTAATGCATATTTTTGTAGCTACTTTTGGTGTCGATGGTTAAAATACTGTCCATTTGGATGACTAACACACTGAGTGAATATAAGAAATGTCAGTCAACAATGTTGTAGGTTAACAGCAATTATGAAGCTCAAGCCTTTGCTGAGATCACACAAATGTACAGTTTAATTTTAATGATAAAATTATAAAGTAGCAAAGGGCTGACCGTTTAAAAGAAAAAAGCAGGTGATGACCATTGTTTAATCTATTCAATCAAGCTGCAAACAAAATAATCACACCCGTTTGCCAAGGAGCTACAGGAAAAGGTCTAAATTTGATCATATGCAGTGGCAGTCATGACCTCTTTCTGTGAGGTGGTTATATTTAGTGACAAAAAGCTAGAAAGTTTAATCTGAAAACTTGTTTTAAGTTGACTAAATATTGACTAAATAGCTAGCTAACATTTAGCAAACCAAGTAGCTTTGGTTACATTTGAGTTGCTAAGACCGTTCAGCTATAACATTAAAACCACTGACAGGTGAAGTGAATAATATTGATTATCTCGTTACAGTGGCACCTGTCAAGGGGTGGGATATATTAGGCAGCAAGTGAACAGTCAGTTCTCGAAGTTGATGTGTTGGAAGCAGGAAAAATGGGAAAGCAAAAGGATCTGAGCGACTTTGACAAGGCCCAAATTGTGATGGCTACACAACTGAGTCAGAGCATGTGTCTTGTGTTCCTGGTATGCAGTGGTTAGTATTTACAAAAAATGGTCCAAGGAAGGTCAACCAGTGAGCCAGCAACAGGGTCATGGGCGCCCAAGGCTCACTGATGCGCATGGGGAGCGAAGGCTAGCCCATCTGCTCCAATCCCACAGAAGAGCTACTGTAGCACTGCTGAAAAAGTTAATGCTGGCTATGATAGAAAGGTGTCAGAACACACAGTGCATCGCAACTTGCTGTGTATGGGGCTGTATAGCTGCAGACAGGTCAGAGTGCCCATGCTGACCCCTGTCCACCGCTGAAAGCGCCTACAATGGGCACGTGAGCATCAGAACTAGACCATGGAGCAATGGAAGAAGGTGATGAGTCACGTTTTCTTTTACATCATGTGGGTTGCCGGGTGCATGTGGGTCGCTTACTTGGGGAAGAGATGCTACCAGGATGCACTATAGGAAGAAGGCAAGCCGGCGGAGGCAGTATGATGCTCTGGGCAATGTTCTGCTGGGAAACCTTGGGTTCTGGCATTCATGTGGATGTTACTTTGACATGTACCACCTACCTAAACATTGTTGCAGACCAAGTACATCCCATCCTGGCAATGGTATTCCCTAATGGCAGTAGCCTCTTTCAGCAGGAAAATGCGCTCTGCCACACCGCAAAAATTGTTCAGGAATGGTTTGAGGAACATGACAAATAATTGACAGTGTTGACCTGGCCTCCAAATTCCCCAGATCTCAATCTGATTGCGCATCTTTGGTATGTGCTGGACAAACAAGTTTGATCCGTGGAGGCCCCCGATTCGCAACTTACAGGACTTAAGGGATCTGCTGCTAACGTCTCGGTGCCAGATACCACAGCACATCTTCAGAGGTATTCTGGAGTCCATGTCTCGACAGGTCAGGGCTGTTTTGGCGGCACAAGGGGGACCTACACAATATTAGGCAGGTGGTTTTAATGTTATGGCTGTATATGCAGTGTATATCCAGATCATATAAGAAACTAAAGTACAGTTGAATAGGCAGGTGCCTTTGGAGGTAGTGGGTACATTTAGCTAATGGCGAGGGCTAACTCTTAAGACATAGACCAATACAAAGTCTGTTTTTTGCTTTAGATATGGATATAAAAATGTTGTCCTCTACTATGTCAGGGTGCTACATGCCATGTTTGTGTCTCAAGAGACAAATGTTTTGGCCATATCTGGAGGGAAATGCTATCACACATGCTAAAGTGCTGAAAGCTTGAATGAGGAAATGAAGGAAAGCAGATGTTGCTAATCAGTGATTGGAAGAGCAAGAAAATAAAGCATATCTTCACCTTATTTGCCTGGATTACACTAGTTGATGTCATCCTCCTTACCACCATGAAAGCAAGACATATATTTGCTATAACATGTCGATACTGTAAAACATATAAAGTTTATAAATACTGTGGTGTACTGTATACTCAGTATGTTTCTTCTCTGAATGGACAGTGAGGATGGTCATGCCAAAACCCCGCCTCACCCCTTTTACAGGTCCCACAGCAAGAGGAGTGGACTTCCTGTAGCCTGCAGTGATGTTTCTCATGGAGCCTGATCACACAGGCTGTTTTTTTGCCAACATCTCCTGTATCTTGTGAGATTATATTTTTGTGCTGATTAGTGTTTTGCCCTGTCTCCCTCTCCGGACTGTCTCCAGAACCACACTGTCTTACTCTCTGCTCCCTGGGGACTATAATGCCGCTCGCACGCACGAGCTGTCCCGTAAGTTCCTCTTCTATGACGTTTACCCTCAGAGCGACCTCACCGTGTAGTGTCCAACTATGTTTCATGGATCTCTATAGCACTGCATGCCACATCATTCTCACAAAGACAGGGTTTCGGCTGTCAGGTGTTGTGGGTTATATGGTGTGTGTTATTTTTGCCTCACTTGTGTGGTGTAGGTGTGAGCATGCATATCATTGTCTGATTAATTAATTCCATCAATAACTTAAAAGGTTAATCTAAAAAGCTAGCACCATATAGCTTTCTATATCTCTAGAATAAAGCTCTCCAAATCTAATGTGTAAACATACACCATTTAACACAACATGAATGCCACTCACACTGGCACTATACAAAAATCCGGACATAGGCTACTGCTAGCTTTTTGGATGTTGTGGATATTTTCATAGGCAATTAAAATGACCCCATTGTGTTTCCAGTAGGTTCTGCTATGTGTCTTGTGTGTATGAGGTTGTCCTCCTCCATTTCTATCCTTTCCTTACCTCTTTTACAGTTCTTTCAGTGGAGGCCATATTAAGAGGCGAACTATTTACATGCCTACATAAATGACCTCCTCCAAGACTACACACTAACAATTTCTGCTCTTTCTTTTCTTTTCCTGCTCTCCATGTTGTGTTAACAGACAGTTAAACTGTGTATATCATTGCTGCATGCTAATAGCAGATTCTGTGCTGAAAGCTACTGGAAAAAAGCTTAGACTAGCATGAATTCTATAGTGATCCAAGCTAGTTTTTGCTAGCTGACTAGCAAAATCATCCTAGTTTTGCTGGTGTAGCTAGCATGTTCATGCTGGATTTTTTCAAGGAGGGTCATATATACCATACACAGTGCATTGATTGCAAGTAGTGGACTGTCTGCTTGCTCTGCACCTCACAATTTAATGCCTAACTCACATTTTTATCATAAGAGAGCCACTCTTAGGAGACTGTTTTGTCAGTATTAGTAGGCTATACTGAGCTCTAAGTTAGCAAGTGCTATGCTGCATCTGTTTAGTATCAGAGCTGTTGGCAAAATCGTGTACAATGTATCGTGTGCTAAAATGTAATATTCAGGTATTACAGTAAGTGTCATTTGTGTATTTTGTTCATCACTAACATTAGCTAAGTTAGTCTCTGCTTGCTAACTGCTAGCAAGCATTTGTCAAAGGTAGACACAATGGTTTTTAGTATCTGGTGTCAAATTTGCATTGTCATAGTATTTTTAGCTATTTAGCTATGAACGTGTTTAGCTATAAAAGTGTGAATTTGCTCCATCTACAGTGCCCTCCAGAATTATTGGCACTCTTCATGAAAATGAGCTAATATATATATATATATATATATATATATATATATATATATATAACACATAAGTAAAATAAGCAATATTTTTTATGGTTTTTTTTTTTGTTTTTTTTTTTTTTTTTTTTTTTTTTTTTTTCATTTTTTGGTTTTTATTTACCCTGGAGAGAATAACAGCACTGCTCTGGAGAGTCTCTTTATGTAATGTAATGTAACAAGGTTGGAGACACTTAAACAAGTTTGGAGACACTTATGGAGGGGTCTTGGTCCTCTCATCCATGCAGAACCTTTGAAGCTCCTTTATATTTATATTCTTAGGTTTGTGCATGTGGACTTCTCTCTTCAATTCAGACCACAGGTTTTCAGTAGGGTTCAAATACGGAGACTGAGAATATTGCTAAACACCGATTTTGTGCTTCTTTAACCATTTCTGTGTTTATTTGGAAGCACGTTTGTCTTGTTGAATGCTTTATCTATGGCCAGGATAGAGGCAGCGCCAACCAGGTTTTGGCCTGAAATATCCTGGTACTTAGAAGAGTTCATGATGCCATCAGTCTTCACAAGAGTGCTTGAACCATCATCCACAAAACAACACCAAATCATCACTGCTTGACTTCCATATTTTACAGTGGGGTATCAGGTGCTTTTCCTTGTTTGCAGTCTTTTGTTGCCAAACCTGCTAATGGTGTGCATGACCACAGAGTTTGATTATGGTCTCTTCTGATCTGACCACATCACAATATGTTGGTGGTGTTTTTTTTTTCTAAGATCTTCTCAGGAAGGAACATGTTTCTTGCAATGCTTCCAAACGGCTTGCTCTGAAAGTGGTGTTTAAAACATTTGATTTTGAAACTTTACAACCACAAGAATCAACTAAACTGTGCAATTCTTTTTTCCCTCCTGCACCATCCGCCTTACTGTGTGGGGAGACGGGATGCTCATGTGTCCAAGTCCTGACAAATTTCCAACTGTAATGATCTCTTTAACTGCTTTGTGCAGATTAACAACCATCTCTCACTGAAAGTTCTTGTTTTTTCTCCATGACAATCGATGACAAATGGATGCTGCATGTGCGCAAATTTTCTCAAGATTGACAATTTGTTTTCATTTCTTATAGGGTTGTCAATCATTTTGGCACATATATCACTGAGGATGCTATTTTTTTTAAATCTACTGAGGATGATTTTTTGTTATAAAGATAAAGAGTTTCTACCATAGTTTGAGTGCATAAATTTAATTACTGTATCTACTGTATGTTCATTTTATACAATCGTTTTTGCTCATTTTTATGAAGGGGGCCAATAATTCTGGAGGGCATAATCTGTGTGTAATCTGAATCAGCCATCCAAGAGGAGATTTAACTATTTAAAAATCACATATCAGAGGTTTAAACATCAACTACCATGCACTGATACATGATTTATAACAGATGCAGCATGCACCTTAGATTTCACATGAAAATTTTATAGTAAACCAATAATATTTTAACAAATATTGTAAATATAATAAGTTGTGTGTCATCAGTCTCCCAAGTGTACAGGAGTTATTAATACAGCGTCAGCCGCTACAGTGTCAGTGTCTCGTCTTGTGTAATGAAGCGATCTGCTTTGACACACTTTATCAGGTCAGATGAAGTGTCTCTCTCTTTCCGCTGTTTATTTTTAGCAGAAGTAGTTTGTGTTGTGTATTAGATTTCTCCATCCTTCATCTGAAACAAGGGCCCTGAAGAAATGCGATAATAACATCAGAGAGAAACAGAGACGTTAGAGTAACAGAAAGATGAAAACGGAGTGTCTTTCTTCGGCTGGAATGGGATTTTCTAATGTGAAACTTCAGAAATATTTTGAATCATGATACTATTTTTTTTTGGTTTTGGTTATACTAGTATCTTCATAGATACTAATATTACATTGAAGAATCGTGAGTAGGGCTGCACAATATGGTGAAAAAAAATCATAAGGCTATTATATTGCTACATATTGTGCTTTAAAATAGACTGGTGAACCTGTGATGTATCACAGTTAAAGACCAGCCTGCATTACTTTTACCACAGTTAATTGCTTTTTGATTACCACAAACCGCAACTTATTAAAACGCCCACAGAAATCTCAAGTATCTGAAATCTCATTTGCATATTGCAAGTGATATTAGAATCGCAAAGGCCAAATGCAGTCCTACTCTTGAGCTATTTTTTAAAAATATAAATCCTTTAAATGTGTGTATATTCATGTGTCTCCTTCCTGAAGGACCTCCCCCGATCACCAGTAGCCCCGCCCCTGGACTCCTGTTTCCTTCGACCGGCACGTCCTGCCAACCGCCGCCCTCCCTCTCGCTGGGCTGCGCGCTCTCCTTCTTCTTCACCCAACTACAAAGACCAATTAGAGAGGTTCCGTTTCCCCTCACCCATCAGACCTGCTCAAACGATCCCAGAGACAGAGGAGTCCAGTCAGGAACTACCTCAGCACCCAGCCTGAGGACATCCTGCACCAGCCAAGCCTGCTCACTGTCCTCTCCTCTCTTCTCCTTCTTCTTCTTCTTCTTCTTCTTCTACTCTTCGTTCCATCCTCACCTCTCCTACAATTACCTCTAGACTTCTGGATTGTTCTGTCCATCTGTCCTGTTATCTTCTCCTCTCCTCCCCATCACGTTCTCCTCCTTTTTTCTTCCCATCTCCTCTACTATCTTTTCTTCCTCTTTTCCTCTTCTCCTCCTCACCTTTTCTGTCTCCTTCCCCTACTTTTTTCTTCTCATCCCCTCTTCTATCATTTCTTTTTCTCTTCCTCTTCCTCTCCTTACCTTTCCTGGCTCCTTCTCTTGCTTTTTTCTTCTCATCCCCTCTTCTATCGTTTCTTCTTCTCTTCCTTTTCTTCTCCTCACCTCCCTTTTTTTATCCTCTCCTAATTCTCTTCATTTTCTTCTCTCTCTCATTTTTCTGCTAATCTTATTTGGCTTTCTGTATTTGCTTTTCTCCTCTCCTTTCTTCCTTTTTGTCTCTTCTCTCTTACTCATCATCCTCCCATCTTCTTATATCCTCCTCTTCCTTTTCCCTGTCCTCTACCTCTTCCTTCTACCATCTTTCTTTTCTCTTCACCTTCTTTGTCTTGCTTTTCTCCTCCTCATCCTTTCATATTTCCTGTCCATCCTATCTTCCTCATCATCCTTTCATTTTTTTCTTATACATATCCTCTGCCTGTTCTCCTCATCCTTCTCCTTCTGTCTTCACCTTCTCTTGTCCTTTCCTCTTACCATTCTCACACGTTCCTCTCCTTTTATCCTTCTCATCTTCCGTCCCTCCTCTTCTCTCCTCCTTTCTCCTCTCTTCCTCCGTCTCTTCTCCTTTAATCCAGCCTGACCACACAAGCACCACCAGAGTGTTGGACCATTCTAGCTCTTCTCACACCCTTCACATCCTCAACACAGGGGATGAGAAAAGGACGAAGTTCCTTGAGCACCAGCCGACAAGCAACAACCTTCTAGTACTTTCTGTGAGAATTCAAGGACCTCGAATGTACTGAAGCAAAACAACACAACCTACTCCATCAGAGGTGCCT
Source organism: Pangasianodon gigas (assembly GCA_022758105.1). NCBI lineage: Eukaryota > Metazoa > Chordata > Actinopteri > Siluriformes > Pangasiidae > Pangasianodon > Pangasianodon gigas. The sequence goes on from CM040474.1 coordinate 14,061,493, forward strand.
AAACACACTTGATATCTCAATGGTCCCATATACGTGTGTCTCTGTGTATATGCAATACGTATGAATTTATATGTGTTGGTCAGATTAAGATTTTTTTTCTTATATCCTGGGGAAAAACGGATAAATCGATTTTGTCTAAATGTTTACATGTTGTTGGTTTTTTCTTTTTTTTGCTCATTCATTTAGGATATATATGTTATCTCCCATGTACATACTTGATAAAATTATTTTCTTATTTTTTAGCGTGATAGTTTTCTTTCTTTTTTTTCTGCTTGTGGCTTAAATTTATTTGAGTACGAAGAAAAGACATTTTATTTATTTTATACACCGAAAAAAGAAAATGCGACAGAAGAACAGAAACCTGAGTCAGGGAAACATGAAACATGATGTCAACAACACTGACGTATTTATTACTCCAAATGTAAAGTTGAATGTTTAATGCACCACAAAGGGAAGGTAACTGGCAACTGATTATCCTTATGCATATTTTCCTGCATAATTTGATCTGCATGCCTTTTAAACCCTAGCACTTTAGTGCATGATATTAAATGCTGTTGTACCTTGTGCTATATCTCTATAATATAAGACAGCCCTATATATGAACAAACACACACACACACACACACACACACACACACACACACACACACACACACACATGCAAACCACTGTCCATGGTCTGTACTTTTGTTGCCATCAAATTTACACAAGTTAGACCACTTTTTAAGTCGCTTATTGTACCTATTGCCCTGTCTTTGAATAGCTGTTATTATTATATTTAAATTCTTTCTTTAATTTAAAGGACAAAAATGGGATTGTAAAAAATATGATGAATGTTTTAAATTAAGTCAGTGTCTAAAGTCTAATGATATAAAGTCTGTTTAATTGGTAATAAAAATGAATGTGTATTTACAGAAATTACCTGACAGTACCTGCCTGCTTACAATGTTCTGTTCTGTTCTAATCTGATTAAAAAAAAAAAAAAAAAAGGGACCATCAGAGAACATAAAAATGATAGAACAGGATGAGAAAGAGAGAGAGAGAGTGTGAAATAGAGAGAATGATAACGTGCATGTTTGTGTATATACACTAAACGGTTGGAGAAAACATAAATACATTATCTAGCATGTTCATTTTCACTTGATGATGTGTTTTTCAATATTTCCTATTCCTTTCATAGTCCTTCTTCTGGAAATACTGTCTACCATTCGTTCAAGGTAATGAATATGCGTAGTAAAATAGTTCCTACTATCAGATAGACCACATCCTCGGTTTGTGCATAGTACAGCAGGTGGCGGGATTCGGAAAAGATCACCATTAAGAAATATATGAAGCAAATTATTTTTTCCCACCCCTACACTGTATATGCGTATAAGAGATAGACAATACTTCTGAAGTTTAAAAGCACTCCAGATTACATAGGATCAGCAGAATCAAAATCAGAATCTCTTTATTTCGTCAAGTATGTTACACATACGAGGAATTAGTCGTGGTCTGTGCACACATGTATGATATGTAACATACTAAACAGACCAGACAAGTGCACGGACTGTTCACAGTATTCAAGAAAATAGACATTTAACTAAGGGAAATTTTAAATAAAAATAGAATAATGGAGTAAAAGATTAGCTATAAAGAAGCAATTGTGAAAAGAACCAAAGATGATGAAGTGAAAATATATACATGTAGGGTCTGAGGAAACAGAAATAAAATAACTATTGTTTACAGTATGTGACAGAATGATATGAACAATGTATCTATCAAGTTACTTCATTTCAGGATTCTTTTTCTTCTGGTCCTGAAATTAGCTCCTCTTCCAGCTGGAAAAGCTGCTTAGCTGTTCCTCTTTTTGTAATAGATAGATAGATGGATGGATGGATGGATGGATGGATGGATGGATGGGTAGGTAGATAGATTGGATGGATGGTTGGATGGATGGATGGATGGATGGATAGATAGATGTACTTGATCATACTTTATTGAGGTATGATAGGGGTCAGTTGTAAGGCGAATCAAAGGGGTCATCAAACGAATCAAATACCATCTACGTCAGTGCTGTAATGATTATGCTATAATGCTGCATATTTTTAAGTTTAAAATGTTCAGTTTCCAGGATTTTTCCAGTAATTAATATAGCTTTCATAAGGCAAAGCAGGGAAACCTTTAAAGGAGCTGTTTGTAATTCTCTGCTGCTTATATTGCAAATGCAGGCCTTCCCCTTAACTGACCTCACTCCCTCTATTGAAACTATGTATAAGTGCTGAGTTGCCTTTATTCCTGAGTTGCATTTTTCCCCCATGTTTTCTCTTAAGGATCAATAAAGTACATCTATCTATCGTTTAAGAAAAAGAGCTTTTTCTAAGCTAAGCAGCTTCTCCAGCTGGAGGCGGAGCTAATTTCAGGGCCGGAAAAAAAAAACAATCGTGAAATGAAGAAACTTGATAGGTGCCTTGTATCACACTATTGCAAATCAGATCTCCGAAAATGTCTTGGATGTTCTGTTATTATCGCAGGTGTAGAGACACTTTTAAACACTACCTACTGCACCTTTAAAGCAGCATTCACACACCCTGCACACACCCTTAGTCCAAAACCTAATCCCACTACACTTTAACTGTTTTGCAATATTATTTTCAGTATAATCTTCCTGACTTGCCCTGATGACTCAGGAGTGTGTAAAACCTACAGTACACAAGTGGGCACTTGCAAGACAAGTGCAAGGTTGCAGGAAGTTGATTTTTCAATCAATATGCACTTTTTCAGTCTGCCCAGTTAAAGTTTAAGGAGTTGGAGTACATGATTTTTTCAAAATAGTTATCAGGTTAGTGTTTAAAAATGTGCAATGCCTAAATGAAGTAGTTGGCCACATAAAACCCATAGCAAGTCAGATTTTTTTATAATACAATAATTTATTGCTTGCGCTCATGCCTGTCTGTCATTTTTCACTGTTTCGCAAAAATGACAGTAATGCCTTCATTAATGTGCTTTTTAAATGTCTTAAAGCACTTTGAGATTTAGGACTCAAAATATGAAAGTGATATATAACTCTGCAATTTTGTTCCCCTCCTGGATTTGATTTAAGGTACAACAATTATGACATTCACTGTGTTAAATGAGTCATATGTAAGATATTTGTGTTTGAATTATATTAAATAACACCAGTAGAAAGAAGAAAGAAAGAAAAATCTGTGAAGAAAAATGTATATTAAAAGACATGGCTTTTATGAAAAGGGCTTTTTTTGTCTTTTATAGTCAGGACTTTGATGCAGAGTTGAAATGCATAAACTCCTCATAGTGTCATTCTTCTGAGCTGCCCTCATTTCAACCGCTTGTAACCCATTTTACCAGCTTAAGTGTGATATTGTGCCAGAACTATAATGTCCAGGGTCTGTAACTGAAGCTATAAGTCAGAGTGAAGGGAACGTGTTTCTCTGAGATGGGGGGAATTGGTAAATAATTAATGTGGTGCTCAAAGTCATGAGCGAAAGATGTTGATGAAAAAAGACAGCTTCGACTCTCTACTCTGCGGAGTAAGGCAGTTGAATTATTCAGACCTGAGAGAAAAAGAGAAAGAGCCCCATTTCCTAAAGGTAAAAAAAAAAATCACTGCTGTGGGTCGATCTCTACTTAAGAGAATAGAGAGCTATGAGGGATTTGTATTGCGATTTCCTCACAATGTTTTGCTAATGGAATGCTTTGCTTTGTGCCATGTTGCGCTGAGCCTCTGTGGGTTGGGAAGGAAAACTGAATTTAGCTGAATTTTAGAGTCGTTCAGAAAAGCAATTAAACTCTCAGTCTGTGTTGAAGTGCTCAACAGAATATAAAGATGGAGTCCATACATTTTCATTTGCAGAAAGTAGAAAGTGAGCGAGAATGAATGAATGAATGAATGAATGAATGAAGGGGTTATGTGGGGGACTAGCTGGCATATTGATATGCTCATCTGAAGGATTATATTATGTTCAGGGACCCATCAGTTAATCAGTAATTTACAATCAATACATCTGAATGTCAATAAGAAAGCATTTAACTAGCAGTTGATAAGTACTCACCTGAAAGTAAGAATATAACAAGTGTAGTGTGTAGTCATAGCATGTGTCGTTAATACTGTGCTTATAACTCTATTCCCTACAAATGGCCTTATGGGTATCCTTTACTAGCTAGTGTACATAGGCTGTGTTTAAAATTGCATACCTGTATACTGCATACTGCATCAGAATATACAAGTTTATATATGCTAAACATTGCTGGGTTAAAAATAACCCAATTTGGGTCAATTTGGAAACTTAGAGCTGACTCCAATATGGACTAACCCAGCCTGGGTTGTTGTAACCCAGCAAGGTTGGGTTAGGATGTTGAACCAGCATGATAAGTTGATTTTTTTTTAACCCAGTTTGTGGGTAAAAGTGACTACATTATTGGGCTGTAGACAGAAGTGGTCACAAGTCACAAGTAATTCTCACGTCTTGGTATTCAAGTCCCAAGTTAAGACTGGTAAGTTCATGTCAAGTTACAAGTTCTTAACTTTTAGTTGTGAGTCCTAAAAAATTCATAATGTGCTCTTTACTAAATCTAAATTACACAAATCATGCAGGCTTTTTAAAATAGGTCTTCATCACTTTCTAGACAAACTTTATAACTCAGTAGAAATAGTGTATATGGCTACTTGAAAGATGCATAACTATAAAAACTGAATATTTCAGTTTAATTTCACATGAGCTGAGGTGTAGACTGTTTTCACTAAGTGTATCCATCTATCTCAGTTCAATTTAGCTTTGCCTTGGGATTTGCTCTGTGCAACTTCAAATCCTGAACAAAATTTGAAATTCGTTGCTTTTGCTTCTGATATTCTTGAACCACAGGTTCTACATGTTGCAACCCTTTTATTGTAGCAAATAACATCATCTTTGTAGGCGAAGGCTACTATCTTTGGAAGCATTAGGGACCACAAAGTGCCTCTGTTGTCGGGGAATGAGCGGTCTTTCAGCTTTCAAAGTTGACATAGCTACAACCATGAATAAAAGAAAACAGACTGAAAAAAAAGGCTATTTAGCGGTTGCTAACAGTTGGCAGTTAGCATTAGCGTATTTACAGAGACAATACATTAACTAAGGTACATTTTCAGTTATATTCCTATAACATTTCGATTAAAACTTTCCTTGGTATATCCATAGTCTTTACATACATATAGTTATATAGATGTAGATGCTGTTGCTGTTAACTTATTCACCACAGTTCTGGCTTTTATTTAATTAAGAATTCAACGTGTTGCATTGTGGGATGTGGGAGTATATTATGTAGATTGTTTTGGGTGTATTCTAGGAAATTCAGCTTGAGTAGTAAGTCTTCTATAGAACTATGGTGTCTGGGATATATTTATGTTGTTCACATACTGTGTTTGGTAGTATGCATAGAATGCCTTACAATATACAGTGATTGTTTGGATGCAAATTTATTGCAGTTGGTGCATTGTGGGATTTTGTGACTGCTCTGGATATTTTTCACTATGATTTTAGACAAGTACTACAAAATGCCAGAAACACAGCAATAGTGCACTATGTAATGCACAGAGTATGGTTTTCTATTCATGCTATTTCATGCATGAGCTTGAAAGACTTCACTTCCCAAAATCCCTCTGTTCTGTTCTGTTTTCTGCACATGATTTAACTACAACTGATTTACAGGTTTTTGCAATCCAATCTAAGCATCTGCACTATGAGTGTGTGTATATTTTCAGGCAGTGTGTCATGGCAGAAGGCTTGGGATCTGAGATTGATGTTATTAGCAGTAATGTAATCTTGCTGAAGACATTTGTACTGCATGTGTCCTCTTAACCATGTCTATTTTGTAACAATCATTGGAGCATACCTTTAAAAAAAAAACCTTGGTCGCTTTTTACCTTTTATGAGTGTGGCTGTGTCTATGTATCTGTGCTGCCACAGAGCTGCTGTGTGTGTGTGTATATGTGTGTGTTTCTTGCCTGCTGCTTTGGAGGTGTTGCTGACGTTGCAGGCTTCACCAGCTGTCTCTTCATTAATAGTGTGAAATCTTTCTCCCTCTCTCTCTCTCTCTCTCTCTCTCTCTTTCACACACACACACACACACACACAGGAATCTGATTATCCTTGTGTACCTGCCATCACTGGTAAAGCAGGATGCTATCAGGACCACCCTTTGAAATCACCACTTAATTCAAAAGCACAATTAAGACTGGGGGTCTTATGATTTAATAGGCTTATAGTAAGCAGCCTGCTGCTTATATAGTAAAGTGAATTAAACCATGACCTTCTTTTGTCCTCCAGGAACATTGAAACATTGCCATGGAGCAGGGGAGTGATTTATTGACACGTCCACTGAAGGGTGCTTCATCAATCAGAGCTTTTTCTTCAATAATAAAAGAAAGGATTCGGATCACCCTCAGTGATGAGGCACTGTAAATAATATTGTAGTTTGATACTGCTTTAATACTGTGGGGTTATTTATTTATTTTTGGCAGACTAATGAATAATAGAAGGATATGAAGAGTCTGAGGCATTTAACACACACTCCTATTCTCTCTCCTCAGGGACACTATGGTAGAAAATGTGGCACTCTGTTTCACCGCGCTCCCATTTTTCCATTACAGGGAATGACAAGCAGGAGCTGCAGTGTTCTAGCTCGCTAGATTTTATTTTGTTTTGCTCCCAGCTTTCCATTATAGAGAATTAAAAAAAAAAACAACCTGAAACTACAATGTTCAAGAAATGCAATATTCTACCTGTTGTACTATTCTCATAACATTTAATCAACATGTATGTTAGGAAATGTTAGCATGAGGTCCTTATAAACGTGCGTTGCTCAGAGAGTCAACATATAGAATATTGTTCTTGCATTATAATCGGTTTATATCTCTTCTTTGTGTCTTTGTTTTTTCTTTTAAATCATGTCAGTAGTTCTTCATCACAACGCTGAGACAAATAACCAAAAGCAAAAATATTACTCTGACTTCTTATCCTTTTACAGGGGTGATTCCATGATTGGAGGCTATTTGTGTCCCACTGATATTGCTTATTATTTACAAATATGCATATAAAGGTGAAAGACATTTTAAACACAGGTAAAGTATCCTTCATAACAACATACTGTATGTGTATATTGCAGATAAATAATTTAAATCATTAATAAAAACCTAAAGCACTAAACAGTGTTGTTGCCTGTCCTGGTCCACTATAACTACACTTTTCATTAAAATTTGATATTTATCATTATATATTTATATAAATATAATCATTATATAAATCATTATATAAATATAACCATCAAAAATGTTTGTATTAATTTGGGAATCCATTTAATATTTCATAGATGATGATACCTATCTCATAGGTTTCTGAAAAATGAACACATTCACCCCTGAAATATTTGGAATATTCCATAAGTCACATGTTCAACGGGAAGTTGCATCATGGGAAGAAAAAGAAGTAAGATTTTTTTTTCTTTGTTTGCAATGCTATTGTGATATTGATGAGGTCACTCTGAAAATGCAACTCAACTCAAATTATAGATTGAAAGTAAATTATTCATTAAAAAATGAGGTAAATCATTAGCTGGGATCTTTGTTAACCACATTTTTCAGTAACTGTTAATTTTATGTGAAAAAATTTCAATCCTGTTATTTTCAGCCCTGTTACTCATTTAAAAGCAAAATGCAGCCATCAAAGAAAAAAAAGAAAAAAATGAGAATGTTGCCTGAGATGGGTTAATACATTTGTTGACTGGTTAAATGCATCTTTTCTTAGATTCAATGTTGACATTTTTTTTTAAAGTTAATTTTTAAGAGTTACAAAGGCAATGCAATCATGGAATCACCCAAAGCACACATTGCAAAAGAGCTTCTCCTACAGACAACATACTGCAACCACATGCACTGAGGTGTGAGCTGCCAGCTTTCACAAAAAGGCCTGATGTTCGTCCCGCTGGAACACCGTCCTTTCTTCCTGTAGAGCTCCAGATTACATTTGCTTTCTATAAAATCCATTCTGTGTCTCTGCGTCAAACTTTCCACTAATGAATCATTTGGATCGAGCCTGTTCAAAGCTGAGCATTTACGTCTGTGTTTTTAAAAACACAGGGAGGGAGACACCCAAGAGCTGAGCATCCACATTATTCTTACACGCTCATAAAGGGTTTGTAGTTTCTCATTTTCTCGAAATGAAGCCAGTAAATCTGATTCAATAGGTGCAGAGGTCTAATAACACTCAATCTCAGCTCTGTCTCTGTCTATGAGCACAATGCCCAAGCATCCCCAGATAACCCATTAAAGCTAGGAGATTTTTTGGAACATCACGATTCTAGAAAGTTTTTGTTCAATCTGTAAAGTTTTCTGGGTATTCTGATGTTTTTACATAACGTTCCTATGTTCCTACAACGTTGCTGCAACGTTATTATACTAACCTTTCTATAATGTTATATTGTGTGCTAATGTTGTGTGAGCAACATTCTCTTAACCATTACAGCAGATGTTTTGGAAGATTATTTATTGGTTATGCTTCAGTGCTGTTGAATGCTCATTTCTGATTGGTCAGAAGGTGTTGATTAATTTTCAGTAACAGCATGGCTTGGACAGTAGTTCTGTCTGCAAAGTTTATATCAGTGTGCTCGTTCTAATACGTTCTCATCTCTATAGTAACTTACACAATGACTTGTATGGTGGACATGCCACGTAAACAAAATTTTTTTAAAAATGTGTGTAATTGTTCATATGGTAAATGAGAAGATGTTTATTTAGCATTTTTGGAAGGAGTCTCCAGTGTCAGCCGTAACAGTCAGAGGAAAGCCATTCCTTTAAGTTCTCAGACATGGGAAAGTCTTCAAGAAAGAGAGGTTCTCGGTAAGAACAAACTGCATTTTCTGTCTTATTAACTTCAAGAGACAGAGAAAAAAAGAGGCTGCTAATGGGACGACTGTTTATAGCTGCTATAACAACTTGTTTTGCAACATTAAACCACAACATAAATAGTACAACAAGATGTTTGTTTAATTAATAATAATTGCAATCATTGGCAAATTCCTGTGGTGTAAGAGCAATAAAACACTTCGGGATGTGCTGTTATTGTAAAAATAATCAACTTCAGGGCGGTAATGGGAACTGCTTCACGTTGAGCTGGATCACACCACTCCATTGTTGATTATTTTCCTATAAGTGCACACTGCTTTGTATTCCTTCTTAGAAGCTATCTTACTAAAACTCTTCTAAGGAACTTCTAAGGAACCTCTGTGGAACACAATAAATGTCTTGCTGGTATACAGTATGTAAATTTAATTTTATTTTGTCCTAAAGGGTATACAAACCTTTGCACTCAACTCTATATATTGCAATCTCTGATAGATTCCCTAGCTCACTTGTGAGCAAATGCAACTCAATTAGTTGATCTCATTTATGTGACCAAAATCTTCCAGCTTATCTTGTTGCCTTATCTTGCTATTTCCAATCCACCAAATTGACCAGGACGTTTCACTTAAGCAAAGTGGCATTGGTGTGAGGTCTGATATAATCGAATAGCACAGCCTTATTTAATATCAATATCAAGATCAAGAAGTTTGTTTGCATTATTTTAATTTGTCCAATCTCCAGTTAAACACATGCATACTCACTGAGACGTGATCCTATATAAATCTGTGCCTGCCTTTGCAAATTGAATAAGTGGAAATTGGATTGCGTAACATTTGGCCTCAGAGTGTCCTTTATTCTGAATAGAAATGGTTATTTTTATGCTGACATTGATGGATTTTTTAATGCATGCTCTTTTCTTTCAGTTGAACAGTTCACAAAAACCCATAACAGCAATCAGACACAGGGGGAAACCTGAAAGCTGTCAGGTTCAGCAGCTAATATTCATATTTTTGTATTTATTATTATTATGCTTAATGGAATTGTACTTTGTTCTGCTACATATTAATTATTAATCATTAGTCAAGCTGACCATGGCACAACCCAAACTCCTATCTCTCTTTCCCTGCTGTCTCAGGCACATTAGGAATCTTACCTTGTGAAACAGAATGCCATTTATCTATAATTTATCTACATTCAGACTTAAATCTTTCTCATTTACTGTTCTGTGTTGAGCAATGAAAAAAATGCCACATTACAATATGTAACACTTTCTGTATTTCTGACAAATATACTTATACTTCTCTATTACTGTGCAATGGCTAGAAATGGCAGATTTCATGTTGAAAAAAAATATTTTAAACATAGGTTTCTCCGATAATATCAGGAACATCAGGGAGTTTAGCTTCACAGGATATATTTGGATATATATAAGCTTCACAGGATTATACTTCATGTTTGCAAAGTGTTCCTCTACAAAATGTTTCTATTAAAGACATGACCTTTGCCTGGTCTATGGTGACTTGTAAAATCTTTTATTGCCTGCAAATGCTCTTTACAAATACCACCCATCCAGGCATTTAGTCTCAGACAGAGAAGGAGTGAGATGAGAGAAAGGGGAAGAGAAAAACAGGATTCAGGGCACTTAATATCTGTCTTTTATCTTGTTTTAAGTTGATGGTATCATTAAAAGCATGTTGCATTAAAGCTGTCACTGCAAAGACAGATGCACAAGGATCAGAAGGATTGTGATGAATTTGTGCAGTTTGTGGGTCAAAGATCAGTGCTGGGTTTGCAGCATGATGCAAATAATGATATCATTTTCTTTAGGATATTATGAACACATGGCGAGTAATGGGCTGGTCATATTTCCTTTCGCACCATCTTCACTACACTTTATCCTGGTCAGGGTCAGGGTGGTCCTGGGAACACTGGGATGGAACTAAGCTACTTAACCAAAAAACACGGGTTTTTTTTCCATAACCTTTTTTATCCATCTTTACCAAGGGTGCCAATAATTCTGGAGCTGACTAGAGTGCTGACTTGAATGTCCGCATATGAGGATAGTAGTGTCTCATAAGGGTAAGGGTATCTTAGGTAATACAGACAAATTTTAGGTAAAAAGACATAGTCGGACAACACATTGCTTAGTAAGTAAGTACATTTATTTACCTAGGACTTTAAAAACAACTGACATTAAGCCAATGTGCATTACAGCATTACAGCTGCAAGTTACAAAACAATTCAAATGAATTAATTTAACTTAATTAATTAAAGATACACACCTTATGTCAATGGGTCTGCTGTTTCAGAGTCTTGCGAGTAATCAGAGTAATCTTTTAATCAAGATTCAGGAACAGTAAGGAGGATTAACAGAAGATCTAAAGTGTATAGATGAGTTATGTTGATAATGAAGATCATTCAAAATGTAAGAGACAGTCCATTAAGCACCATAAATATGAATACTAGGACCTTGTACCTGATTCAAGAATGAACAGAGAGACAATATTTTGGATGTCAAACTTACAGTAATATAATCTGTGCAATATAAGTAATATAATCTGTGCAGTAACTATTCATCCCCTGCGCACATCAGCATTTCTCACGGTATTCAATCACCAGTTTACATTTCATTATCTTAATCAGAAGATTAATCCTAAATAGTAAATCTTTAAATAAATTTTATTTATAGTATATAGTACTTATTTACTAATTTTGTATTATTATACCATATATATTAATTACAGTTGGGGTCCTGAATCTGCAAAATGTTAATAATAATAATAATAATAATAATAATAATAATAATAAAAAAGAGGGATCATAAAGATTGCATTTTGTTTTTTACTTAGTACTGCCCTGAATAAGCTATTTCGTATAGCAGATATTTATATATAGTCCATAAGACACAATAATAACTGAATTTATACAAATGAACCAGTTCAAAAGGTCACATACGCTTGATTCTTAATACTGTGTGCTGTTTTCTGGATGATCAACGAGTGTTTTTATGGTTTGTGATAGTTGTGCATGAGTCCCTTGTTTGTCCTGAGCAGTTAAACTGCCCACTGTTCTTAAGAAAAATTTTCCAGGTCCTGCACATGCTTTGGTTTTCCAGCATCTTCTGAATATTTGACCCCTTTCCAACAGTGGCTATATGATGTTGAGATCCATCTTTTCACACTGAGGACAGCTGAGGGACTCGTACACAACTATTACAAAAGGTGCAAACATTCACTGATGCTCAAGAAGGCAACATGATACATTAAGAGCCAGGGGGGTGTAAACTTTTGAACAGGATCTTCGGAGTAAATTACTATTATTTTGTCTTCTTGGAAACATGTAAATATCTTATGTAGCTTCCGAAGGGCAGTACTAAATGAAAAAATAAGATCTTTTAACAAAATAATAACAACACCGATCATCTCATGAACAACTATCATAAAAACAGTCATTGATCATTCAGGAAATAACACACAGTATTAAGAATCAAGTGTATGTGAACTTTTGCACTGGTTCATTTGGGTAAATTCAGTTATTGTTGTGTCTTGTGGACTATATGTAACCATCTATGTGAAATAGCTTATTCAGGGCAGTACTAAATAAAAAACAAAATGCAATCTTTATGATCCCTCTTATTTTTTAAAGGCAGCAAGGCATATTTAAATATATATATATATATATATAGAGAGAGAGAGAGAGAGAGAGAGAGAGAGAGAGAGAGACAGAGAGACAGAGAGAGAGAGAGGAACTGCAGGTATAAGGGAAGGGGTTTAAAGCATACTAAAGTCCAGACCTATAATAATAATTGTGTACCTTTGTGAAAGTGCAATTTGCAATACTGACATACTGAAATGTACTTGTCTAGTTTCTTTGTTGCAGGCTATCATGGCTAGTTTCTATGTCTCTCTAGTGGTTGGAACGTTTGTGATTACATTACAGTGTACAGTGGCTGGTGATACAAAATGGGGGCATGACAACATAAATATAGGTAATCTAAGTTGTTCTTTGATAGGTAACCCAAAACAGAGGGGGGAGGGTCAGACTCTGGAGCCATTGGAAAGGCAAGGATATCTACAGGACATCTCTGTTTGGGTACCTTCTTGAGATAAAGGAACACACGGCCAGTTAGTTCAGAAACTTCTGTGATTCAATCAAAATCGTCCTTGTGCCTGCTTGTGTGCTAATTTTTAGATCGAGGTTGGAAGAAAAACCTAAACTCCATCACCGATAAGGTGAAAGAAATGTCCCTCTGCTTCTAATTTAGTATCAGCTAACCCACTACAGGCCAGTGTGAAATTGTTTAAAATTTTTATTAGAGCTGTTCCAGGACCAGTCGGAAAGGCAGGAGATGTGGCTTGAAGCTGTCACACTGCTGCTTCACACCTCTGACTGAAGAGCACTTCCACAACTTTGGGGTCAGCCAGAGTGGAAAGGTCACCCAGGTCCTTCTTATTTTGAGCGATCTGCCTCAGGACACGCCGCATGATCTTCCCTGGAGAAGAAAATAATGATAATAATAAGAATTTATACCACAGCACTGTTTAACTCTCGACACTGATTGGCCAGAAGGTGTTGATTATTTTTCTGATAACAGCAGCTTTGAGAGTAGTTCCAGATTCAAGGCAAGTCACCAGTTTATATTAATTCTAATATTCTAATATTTTATCATAATCATATGGTATGGTGGACATGCCACATAAACAGATTTGAAAAGCATGTGTAATCATTGATATTGTGAGGTTTTCTGAGGAGATGTTTGTTTAGCATTTGTGGAAGGAGTCTCCAGTGTCAGAGGTAAAGCTGACAAGACAAAACTTCGAGAGAGAGAGAGAAAAGAGAGGCTTGTTTGTAGCTGTTAAAACATAATAACATGATAACTGGAACTAACATGTTCATGAACAGTCCACAACATCAAATGTAACTATAAAGGGATAAAAGCATGAGGTGTTGTTTCTTACTTTAGTGTTGGCAAAGTGCTGTGGTATAAGAGGAATCGAACACTTCAGGACTTATTAACGTCAATTCAAAGATATAATCAGGCTGAATGATCCACTGATCAGTAGTGACCAGAATATATGAGGGTTAAGAATCTTGTTTCTGATCTATCAAGGAGAAAAGAAGGAAGAAGATTAGCTGATCAAACCTGAGCGGGTTTTGGGGAGGCCTGGGGCATTCTGGATGAAATCTGGAGTGGCTATCGGGCCAATCTTCTCTCTCACTGTCAAGAAAAAAAGAAAATTCATTTTGTGGCAATGAAATCAGAAGAGCTATAAATCACAAGCCAGTGCTCTAGGCAACCTCTGACCTTTCCTCTTGAGTTCCTCCTTGAAAGTGTGGTTGAATTCCTGGCTGTCCTTAAGCGTGACGAAGCAGTAGAGACACTCGCCCTTCACGGTGTGAGGACAGCTGACCACGGCCGCTTCAGCCACAGCCGGGTGCTCTGATAACGCCGCCTCCACCTCGGCTGTGCTCAGCAAGTGACCTGGAGGAAGGCCGATTTGTATATTTGTATGTCTCAGTTATCCAAAAGCTGTTGTATTTGTGGTTCTGCTACTGTGTTTGTTCCTAACATTTATGCATTATTGGATTGACAGATGACCACACAGTATAGTACGGTCCAAAAATCTGAGTCCATCACTAAAGCTGTTATTCTTTTATATGTTTTCTTAAACCAAGACAGATTTTTACTCAGTCAATGCTTATTCATCATGAGTATATTGTATAAAACTGAGAATATGGAAATATGGAAACTCTATCACTTAACAAAGTATGCAAAAACAGGCCAAGCTACACCAATAAGGGTATGTTTAAATAAAAAACAAACTATATTAATAATGCTCAGGGCCTGGCTCCATGGGGAATCGGGGGGGTTTGCCTGCCCCACCCAATCACAAGACTAGCCCAGGCCCACCCCACTTTTGGGAAAGACCTATCACGATATCCGATCCACTGCAGGGTACCATGGAAATAAGTTTCAAAAATATTGAATATTATAACATTTTCCCGTGAAATCATGTGAGAGCTCATTCTCCACTTTGACAAAAGTATTGACTCCCCTTTGGCTTTTTGTATCATGACAGGAAGAAGAATCTTGTTATTCTGGCTCATTATAAAATACTTAGAGATGCACTGAATATGGATGATTTGTCGTTTAAGTTTCAAAAAAAGCAGAAAGTTTATTTCGGAAATGCAAGGAGTAGTCTATGTAGAAAGCGCCCTTTATTTTAGGTCTAACATTGATAAACATATCCCTCCACCCACACACACACACTCTCACACACACACTCCCTTTACCCTAAAAAAAAATAAAATAAATAATATTGGCCCCAAACCAAATTCTGTTCCCTCTACAACTCTGAGCTAGAGCCAGGCCTGCTAACACTGTCATCATTGTTAGCAAATATAATGTAAAAAAAACCGTATTACTGTTTTTTAAACTGATGAAAATCTCTCATGTCTTGGACCCACATAAACTCAACCACTAAAAAAATAACATAATCCCAGCTGATATACATGATCTGAAAGCTCTAACCCTCACCTGAGACATTGAGCATGTCATCTATTCTGCCAGTGATCCAGTAGTAGCCTTCTTTGTCCCTCCTGCATCCTGAAATTAAAGAACACAGCACAGACCATGTCAGCGCAACACTGACACCTCCGTACTGCAGCACGGCGCCAAAGAAATACAACACCACAAGGTCATACGGCAATATGCTCTACTCAAGGAAATTTAGTGGTGAGGTTGCATTTTAAAAAGCATTTAATATGAAGAAAATTCTATATGTAAGCAACTCTATTATTATTCATACCACAGCACTGGTGAATTCTCAAATCTGATTGGTTAGAAGGTATCAACACTTCTAACTCCAACAGAGGTAATGCTGATCATTTACGTTTTTCCACCATGGGAAAGTCTTTAGGATGGACGGCTTTGTGGTCAGTAAAAGAAAGTAAGAGAATGACTGTTTATATAAGTGAAAACAGGAACCTGGTTCATGGATGTTCCGCAACATTAAATATAACTATAAATGGATAGAAAGATACAATGTGTCTTTCATTAATAACTTAGATAATTGTTTACGAATAAAATATAATAATTGTTGGTACATTGCTGTGGTATAAGAGGAATAAAACATTTTGGATTGTGCAGTTATTGGAAAATAATCAACTTCTGGGTGGTAACAGTACCTCCACTTCCTGTCAGGGCGGATGCACGTGGACTGCACTTACCATCTCCTGTCACATAAAACCCTGGGAACTTTTTGAAGTAAGTGCTCTGGAATCGTTCTGGATTTTGATAGATGCCCCGCATGATGCCTGGCCAGGGTTTCCGGAAAACCTGGAATCATACAGTCAAACCTGGAATTAAACAGAGGCCTCAAATAGTCTCCACTACTCCTGTGTTACTGACACTCTATTTAGTAAAGTCATTGCTTGATGTGAGAACATATTTAAGTCATATTGCACAAGCAAGAGTGTGGTTTTACTGAATATCGGCACGGCTGTGATTCGGCGTTGGCACAAGTCCGCAGGGCGAGTGCCATGGCTAATCACTGCTGTGCCAATGTTCAATATAACCACGCAATCGTGAGTGTGGTAATGCTGTTAGACAACAGTTCTATAAACAAGAAATTAATATAGAGTAACTAACATTTCGGACACAATATGGCCAAATGTTCTGGTTATTTTAACTCCGCTAGCAGAAATATATCCCAAAGAAGCTACATTAACTTTATAGTCTGTCACGTTGAGTTTTACATTCCCATTAAAGGTGCTTTCAGTAAAATTGGCAACCCTTCTACCTTTTCATCTTCATCTGATGAGCTTTCATATTTCAAGTCAAAAGTTATATTCATGAAAAATGTATCATTTGCCATGTCCGCTGATGATGTCACTAACTCTACTAGGAAGTGGAATTTTACATGGCGAGCACAGAAAAGCAGAGTGATATACACAGTGAACCGTCCCAGTGTAGTTATACTAAATATAAGCACTCCTGGAACGCCGCTCGACCAATCAAATTAGAGTTTCATTTTTTCCAAATCCAGTTCATAACGTTCCTTAATATTGAAGGTATTAAATTAATGTTATGATGGCTAAAATGTGAATGCATGGCAGGGTCCAAAAGTGCAGCATTTTTCAAGTTTGTCAAATTATATTTTCAAATTACTTCACCAAGACTATTAAAACCTTAATTCCTTTTGCAGTGGGAATAAGAATGCATTAAGCATAAAGGTCTATACTTTATATATTAAATATATGGTGGGACAGCAATTTTATAGCTTTTTTTTTTTTTTATTTTAATATAAACTAAATGGTGTAAGAATGGGCGATGTTCATACATCCTTTCTGTATCTCATTTCTCCTGATTCAGGATCAGCTCTGCCTGTTCTAGCTCTTAATCTATATCATTTTACATGAAGGCAAAGCTGCTCTGTGAGCTCTCAGCCTCTCACCAGGTAGCCCTCGGCCTCTCCTTCCAGCTCCTCTCCGTGCTCATTCAGGATTGTGGGCTGCACACCGAAAAACGGTAACGTCTGCACAATACAGAAAATGCAAAAAAAGAACATTTCAAATGTATGTCAATAGCTACATTTACATCCCACACAACTAATCACTGTCAGCCTGTCAGGTTGGTATATATGAGAACATGCTATCCTTATCATGAGCAATTATCACAAACTATCATAAATATCTGTACTTCTACAACACCCATCATTTGTATGTTTCAGACAAAAATCAATTTAGACCAAATATTGAGAGACTGTGAACAAAAAATCAGCAGCCTCCCACTGTCGGAATAAAAATACATCGTAACGCATAACAGATTACCCAATTATTTTCTTTGGGTAATGGTTAAGTGGTTTTGTTAATGTTAAAATATATTTTAAATAGAATGAAAAATTCACCCAACCCTAAACTGCAAGGTGTAAAAATAATGGGTTGTGTCAAAATAACAAGATCCTAACTCAAAATAATGAGATACTAAGTCAAAATAATGACATAGTAAGTCAAAATAATGAGATACTTAGTCAAAATAATGACATAGTAACTCAAAATAATGAGATACCAAGTCAAAATAACGACTTAGTCAATATATTGACTTAATAAGTCAAAATAATGAGATAATATCTTGAAATAATAAGTCAGAATAATGACAAATTAATGAGATAATAAATAATAATGAAAAAATGAGAAAATAATAGTATCCTGTCAAAAAAGGTAATATCATGAAATAGCAAGTTACTAAGTCAAAATGACATAATACTTGTAAAAAATATTCACTTCTTGCAGTTCAGGGCCTTTGTACAGTTGAAATGTCATTTATTAATTTTTTAAAAAATTGCACTATAAGGATTATACACCCCCAAAAACATGTGTAATTGTTACTATGGTGCTGGTGATTTATTTATTTATTTAGCATTTTTGAAAGTGTCATCACTTTGTAACAGTCTGAGGTAAAGCTGGAAGTTTTCTGACATGTGAAAGTCGTAGGATGGAGGGCTTTGCATTTCTTTTTACGTAATATATAGTAATAGAAGCAAGAGAAAAAAAGAGAGAATGGTGAGGAAACAACTATTTGTAGGTGTTATTAACTAAAGTGATAACAGGAACTAACTTGTCTCACAACATTAAAGGTAACTATAAATGGATAAAAGCTATGATGTGATCGTTAATAAATAAGAGTATAAAAGGAACATGTTATAAGAGGAAAAACACTTGCACTTATCAGAAAGTAATAGTAACTATTCGCATCAGGCTGCATTATACCACCCTGCTGTTGATTATTTTCCTATAAGAGCACACCCTGTCATGTTTAATTACTTACACACTGTATGACATTGAAACACTATACACAACATATATTGGCATATCATCCGATATATACAGTATTTGTATATTCCAAACTGCAGATTCCATACTAAATTTGTTGATAGTAATAATGCGAATTCATTGTGCTAGTAAAGAACCCAACTAATCAATCATTTATCATTGCTTTGTTTGAAATTTAATTGAGAAAACTATATGGATTTTGTTGAAGAGACTTACTGCAGATCCTGGCTTTAGTGGTGTTGCTGCAGGCAGTGGAGTCAGAACATGACCTCCCTAAAGACCAAATACACAACTTTTTACAAAATTATTTCTTTTATTCGTCAAACACAACCAACATATTAAAATTCTTACTCACTTGGGTCTCTTGTACACATTTGGTTGGATGACCATACATAATAAAGTTCCACTCTCTGATTTTGGATATAATTATTTATATGAACATGTTTTTTTTTTCTGTTGGTAAATATACACTATTTTACCGTCTCAGTTTGCCAGAAGGTGTCGACTATGGGGCATCTACCCTGACCCACAACATCATGGTACCAGAGCCAGGCTTCCGGGTTTATGGGCTCTCCCACTGTCCCCAGAACACGCAAACTGGACAGATCATATCTGAAACAGACAGAGTAAGATGCCCTGAAATAATGGAAAATATCCAGAGATCAGAGATTGTGATAATACCGATGAGCCTTTAGAGGATCAGAGGTCATTGTAGATCATCATAATCACAGACGTCAGTTGTAGTAGTTTCATAGAGAGCATTGTGAATTGATATAATTTCCTTTTAAAAAATAAAAAAAATGGAATGGAAGTAATGTAAGTAGGAACCATAATGCATAGTGCACACTTTGAAAACATTTCAAATTGAGATTTATGTATCCACACTTTATCTGTACATGAAAGTTTATGAACCTTAATTTGTTATGTTAGGAATAAAACACTTTGGACATGCTGTTATAGGAAAATAATCAATGACGGAGTGGAGTGATGAGGCCCGAGGCAAATCAGAGTCACTGTTTCCACCCTAAAGTTGATTCATTTCCTATAACAGCATGACTTATGAATGAATCATACTTTTTAACCATTTATAGTTACATTGAATGCTTTGGAATGTATTCTATACAGTTATGTTAAAGCAGCTATAAACAGTGGTTCCCTCACCAGCATCCTTTTCTCTCTCTTGAAGTTAATAAGAAAAAAAAACACTGTTAACACTTTTCATGTTACAGAGAAACCGTAAATCACAACACCCTTTCTGCTGAAGACTTTTCAGTGTTAGAACGTGCTGACACTGGAGACTCCTTCCACAAATGTTATATAAATGTCTCCTTACAGAAAACATCCCTGCATCAGTGATTACACATTTTTCTTTGTTAAAAAACAGCACATTTGTAATATGTTTATTATTAATCTTAGATTATATATAGAAATAGAAACCCGTGATTTGCCTTGCAGTTAGAACTACTGACAGCTTGTTCTATTTTGTTATAGAAAATTAATCAAACCCTTCTGAATTTAACAGAATTTAACAGCACTGTGGTATAATTTAGCTAGCTAGTTAGCAAAGTGTCAGATAATGGACCAGAAATGTTGATCTAATAGTGAATGAACTGTGAACTGTTCACTGTAAAGCAAAATGCATCCGTTATATTTGATATCAGGGTAAAGCAGTTGTGGTTTTTTTTTTTTTGGTTTTTTTTTTTAGAAATATCCCCATTCCACCCTTTCCTAAGTCAAAAAGTACAAGTTAATACAGTAATAAAACAGGACTAATGACAACCATTTGCACTAGAACATTCTCCATTTGTATTCCCTTTTTGTCTCCAGTAGATGGCATCAGTTCCACTCTTCTGGCAGCGGAGAACTGGCGAATGAACCCAGTGAACCCTGTCATGCCACGAAAACCAGTGAGTTCCAGTTAAAGCCTACAACAGAGACTGCAGCACTGATGACTGCTTCAACCACAGCCACCTAACAGGCCGTGAGTTTGGAGAACATCGAAATAACTAGCAGTCTGTACTGTTAGAACATGGTGGTGTAATCTGAAATCTGAATTACACAGATTACTGTAATAAAAGTCATGAAAAAAGGCATCATTTGAGTATGATGTGCAATCTGCTGTGTCTGGGCTGGGAATTGTATAAAATTACAGACTTCCTGATTAAAATTGGGATAAGTCTAAAGTCTAATCACAAAACACCTCAAAACACCTTCTGGTTACTTTCCCTTATTTTGAACTGCTTTCAATTTCAAGGCCATTTATTGAAGTCTTAATAGGATCATTTCTGGGTGGCATGGTGGTGGTGCAGAGGGTAAAATTCCCAACTCACACTTCCAGGGTCCTTAGTTCAGTCGTGAACTTGCGCTAATCTGTGTGTGGGTTTTCACGTGTTCTCTGCGTGTGTCTGAAGGTCACATATTTTTGCAAGTTTGTGTTCCAAATTTTTGCTATTTCAAGAGCTAAAGGGAAATGTATTCTTTGGAAAGTCCTTTTTTATCATGTTAAATGCCGCTTGCACAGCGCTCTATAACGCCTTGTTAACATATCTAGCTAAATTGTGTCTCAGGCTCTGTTAACACCTAGTTCATTTTTTAACCACATGCATTTATTTACACTTATGTACTGTAGTTATGCTATGCTATGCACATCAGCTCACACTTGACCACCAACTTCCTGATTGGGTCACGATTTTGCATGCTGTTTTAAAACCGCAATAGGATGTACTGTACAGGCTCAGAGGAGCATATGTATTTACACTTATATAACATCTGGCTAACATGCAGCATATGCCCTGTTCACACTTTGGTTGTTTCATACTTCAAAATCCACATAAAATACAGATGTAATACACCCAAGACACAACTAAAACAGATTTAAGATTATTTTGGCTGTGTTTACACCTGGTCATTGTATGCGTCTTGTATAACCACATGCGTTTACACTTGTAGTCAAATTAGCCACATTGAAATCTGTTGCTCTGACCAATACATATGACTCAATTTAAATCTGTTTCAAATGTGTGCATGTTATTCAAGTTTATACCATATATATTGTAATATATGCTGTTGAAGTCTCGATTCTGATTGGTCAGATGGTGCTGATTCATTCTTTATAACAGCATCTCTGACTGTATTTCCAGCTGCAAGGCATACATTAATAAACTCATTATAATATGTTATTGTATCTATAATAACAACATACACAGGGACTTGTATTATGGGTACAAAAAGGATTAAAAAAAGGATTAAAAAATGTGTGTAATTGTTGATATGGTGAAGTTTTCTCTGAGGAGATGCTTATTTTGCATTTTTGCAAGGAGTCTCCAGGGTCAGTGCCAGTTTTTTAACATGCGACAATTTTCAGGATGGAGGGCTTTGTGGTTTCTCGGTAACATGACAAAAAAAAAAAGAGAGAGGTGACTGTATAGTGAACTGACTGTTTACAGCTGCTATAAGGTAAGTGATAACAAACTAAGCTGTTTCACGGACACTTCAACGTTAAATGTAACTATAAATGGATAAAAAGATAAAATTATTTTTTAAGAAATGGAATTGTTAGCAAATTATATATAAGAGAATAAATGACTGCAAGATGTACTGTTAAACACTCAAATAATTAACCTGATTACTATTATGGTTACAGTAACTCCGATTTCTACGTCATCGTACCACCCTGTCTTTGATTACTTTCCTATAACAGCATGCTTCATCTTGTTTTATTCCTTAATTAAATGCATCTGACAACTGAAAATGCTCTTTATGCGTTCATTCATAATGCAAATTTCAAATGATGATGGACGTTGACACCTTCAAGTAGTTCACACAAAATCACAGTTGGGGTTGTTGTTTACAAAACAACTGGAAATGAAGAACAGGACAGGAAATAGCTGGTCAAATGTAATGTAAGCTGATTTGCATATTAACGTGTCATGCAGCAATCTGGCTAACAAGTGATGCTTTGTCAAGTGGCTAGCGAACATTGTGATCAAAATCTTATCTTTGAACTGGTATAAATGATTGGATTTTCACCAGCATTAGGGATTATATCCTGACAGGCATGTGTACAAAATTGTGTAGAGGTATTACACTCACTTTTGCAGTGGCTCGCTTCCGAACTTCATAAGCAGCCTGATGGCAGTGGGTGCTGTGTAAAACTTAGACACTCTGTGCTTCTCTATAATCTCCCAAATCCTGCCCACGTGAGGGTAGACTGGAATGCCTTCAAACTGCCATGAGTCCACACACACACACACGTCCGATTATATGGACTAACCACATTGTAATGAAATGAACCAAACCTACTTGGACTAAAGAATACAGACAAAACGAAGCATGGCTAAAAGACTTACCAGCACACTGGTCGCCCCATTGGCTAATGGACCATATGTGATGTAGGAGTGGCCTGTGATCCAGCCAATGTCTGCTGTGCACCAGTACACATCGTCATGGTGATAATCAAAGACGTATTTGAACGTAAGAGATGTGTAGAGCAGGTAGCCGGCAATAGTGTGCAGTATACCCTATGAGACACCAGCAAAACAATTAGCTATAATCTGAACTGTTTAAGCATGCTATGTCATTTGACACATAGTTACTATGGCATTGTTGTCATTTTGTCATACTACTACTTTGTTCACTGTGTCGTCTCTGTAGTCAATGCAATACTAGCTTGCCATTTGTAATGATTCCTGATTGCAGTTTTCGGTGCTATAGATCATAAATAAAAGATGAATGTCCCTGCCTTGGGTTTGCCCGTGGACCCGCTGGTATAGAGGATGAAGAGCGGGTCTTCAGCATCCAGCCACTCAGGCTCACACTCCTCTGATGCACTGTTCACAACGTCGTCCCACCACACATCACACTCTGCATTCCACGGTGTCTGTAACACATGTATGCAGACAAACATACATAAATTCTCACATATGCATACATAGTAAGGATGTAAACGAATATGAGTATGTTATTTGGAATGAACATACTGTATAATGTGTTCTAAATGTATACAAATACAGATTTGAATAAGATTTTTTTAGAACACTTTAGAGGTGTATATTGGGACTGGGACCCCAAAAGACGCAATAAAATATCGGGCAAGTGGAAGGTTTTCGCTTTCATAACAGGCGTGAATGAGCAGTCAGGTTTGAAGCTAGTGGAACAAAGACATGATCATGCAGCATTGAGAAATGCATTTATAGAGTTCACTGATTCATCCTTAGTAACTGCCTGGTCAGGATCGTGGTGGTTTACTTTAAGCTACTAGTTTGTTTACATTTTGGGAAACAGAACTGACTAAATTAGTTTGAAAATATTGCAGGCAGTACAATGCAGCCCCATGGACATCTCTAGTTGAAACCAGTTATGAACTCAAGTGATGTAGCTGAGGTTGAGGAACTGTCAGAGCCAGAATTAACAGATCATGCTGACAGTGATGCCATTTCTCCTTTTGGGGTTTTTCCTGTGGTTTCCAGTGTTTCCAGAGATATAGTAGTAGGGTTCATAATTCATTAAAAAAAATATCACATTTAGGCCACACCCACTTCGGGTTTAAATCCGAATACAGATACAGATATGAACATTTGGAGCAATAAACACGTAAAGACACAGATTCATTGCATTAAAACCCTAATGCGAGTATGAGCAGATATAAGATAACATATTACACCCAATTTTTAAAATAGGGAGATGGAAAGGCGGATGTTATATTCAATCTTGCAACATTT
This sequence comes from Pangasianodon gigas, assembly GCA_022758105.1. Lineage (NCBI taxonomy): Eukaryota > Metazoa > Chordata > Actinopteri > Siluriformes > Pangasiidae > Pangasianodon > Pangasianodon gigas. Next base: position 14,085,919 of record CM040474.1, read on the forward strand.
TGCCAGGCGAAAGACAAAAAAGTTACAGTTAGACCAACCTGTAGCTTATTGCAGGTATTGGTTGTCCTGAAGGCATGATGCTTCACTACAAGACATTTCTGGACTGTAAAGGAGCTTCTGAGATATACAGAGAGAGAGAATAAGAGAAGACAGAAAGAGAGGTAATGGAGGATGTATGAAACTATGACTCAGCTACTCCACCACGCTTTCAGGTCAATTTAGATAGGCCCAAGAGATGCAAGAGATTAAATCAATATCCTCATGTCTGGCACAGCAATTTAGGTCAGCAAATTGTAGTTTGTATAGCGTGGAATTGAAATACGTGTCATCGTGCCATCACATCCACTTATCTTTGCGTTCGATGAGTCAGAGTGTCAACACCTAATGATAGTGAACAGTTTCTACTAGATTATTCACCATCGTTCCTTTTTTTCACGTTTCATCTCTTTGCTCTCTTCAGTTGCACGTACGTTCCAGTTCACCTGTCACCATGACAACCAGCGCATGCCGTTTCCAAGCCGTGCTGTTGCCCGGCAACTTGTCACCGGTAGCCGTGGCTTTGAGTGGCTGAGTGGGACGGATAAGCCTCCATAAAGGCAGCCGGTGCAGGGTGTAGGGCTAATGGGCCCGGACTGTGGCTTGTTAGGGCAGGTTTGGGCAAACAGAAGCTAATCTGGCTGAATGAGATCGAGATGAAGGAGACGAAGGACACTTACTTTTCTCTGCAGTGCTCCAAGGCATGGTCTGCGATCTGCTTCAGGTTGATTAGCTTCTCTCCCCTGTAAACACCATCTGTGGGTTGTAACACACCCAAAAGCATAAAGAATAAAAATAAAGAATGAAAAAAATTACAGGAACACGCCTCTTATTTACTGCATCTTATCTATTGTTGTTCAACTGTTTGAGATATCTGAAGATTACCACCTCATAAATACAGGATGATAAACGCAGGTTGACTTGCTGGCATAGTGTCACATGTCAGTGTGTATGTTACCTGCCGTCACCAGGATGCTACACTGAGCGTCCACGATCCTCTCAGCCAGAGACTCGGAAGAAAACCCTGCAAACTGAAGCACAAACAAAGTGACTCAGAGAACAGAAAAGCAATATAAAAGCACACGTTTGTCAGTATTAAATGTATTCAATCAACAAAGTCATGTTTTGTATCTGATGTTTGATTAAAGTCATGTTTTGTACCTGATGTTTGATTCTTAGAGTTTTACACTGGAGCTATGAAGCTAATGTCAACAAGTAATGAAAGTCGGTTTCATAAATATCTCCCTTAACCTTAACCCACATCCAGTTCCTCAGTAATGTTAAGCAGAGTTGTAGACTTGGTTTAGGACTCAGTATGAAGTACTGTAATTTATAGACATGAACGAATCTCTGAGTCCCCTGTTCCTTTCCCTTACAGAAAAGTCACATGAACTTCACACGTCAATAATCACACACGTCTCGTGTGAATTTAATACACGGGTTTTTTAGACATTTAATTCTTTTGTCACACACTGTTTTCACATCCAATGCATAAGTTTTTTATTTTTCATATCTGATTTTTCCCCTACATGATTAATTAATTTCCATGTTATTTTAATTCATTTCCACATCTGATTTTTTACACAAGATTATTTTCATAAGTGATTCATTTCCCCATAATTAATTTCATTTAAAATTTTATATGATTTTTATTTAGATGTAGTTGATTTTTTTTATATGATTATTGACGTGTGTTATATTTTCACATATAGGGCATATGATAAATAGGCTTTATTTATCAATTATTATTATTATTATTATTATGATGTCACATGTGCTTGATTGAGTTCAAATGTGCAATTTCAACACATGCACTTTCGCATTTTTTTCCAGTAATCACATGAAAAAATATGTGTGTGATTTTTCTGTAATGGTTAATGTAATTGTGTACATTTCCAAACAAGACAACCACATTAACTTTGTAGCCTGAGTGCAAAACTAAAGAGACAAACTTTGGACATGTCTTGTCTGATCAACTACATCTGGCATAAGGAGAAAATTTAGATAGTTCATTCAGATAATGCATCTCAAGCTTGTTTCAGTTATAGGAAGTAGGACAATGGCCTGGCAGGAATGAGGTCTCGCATCCAAGTAACCCAAAAATAGACCTTTATATGCCATTAAAATTAACCTTGAAAGTTACCCGGCAGTATTTTTAACTTCAGCTGCAACCTGGAACAAGAACCTGAATGGCAAAAATAGTCCTGGCAGAAGCAGACCACGGGCTCTGCCATACACTCGATGCCCAGGAGAACAACAAATGAAACTTGGAAGTTATCTACTTCTATCATTTTGCACTGTATGCAATAAATGCTTATAAATTTGTGGTTGATCCTGACAGTGTTCTCTGAGGTGTGGGTTTTTCTTTTCTTTTTTTTTTAATCAAGGGTGACTAAGCAGTACAAATGTAGTCCAGGTTTGACTGAAGAGTTAGAGCATACACTCAGCACTGCTCCAAAAAGGAGAAAGCATGCTTCTGCAATACTGTTTGCTTTGCAGAACCTGCAGCAGATGACGAGATTCTGGTGCACACGTACCACAATCGAATGCACAGCCCCTATTCGAGCACAGGCCAGCATGATGAACACAAGCTCGGGGATCATAGGTAAGTAAATGGCCACTCTGTCTCCTTTCTTCACACCTAAAACAGAGAAAGACACAAATTATACCAATAATTTAAATTTAAACCAATAATACCATAATTTATATCAAACTTCATATCATTAGCCTTGTATATGTATATACCTTTCTGATTAAAGTTTTATCTTTCATTAAATCTTTCATTAACTGAACAATAAAGGTGGGACTTTATTCAAAGACAGACACTTAAAAACACACAAAGACAAAGATGAAAATAATAAAAATACAATCTAACTGTGTAATTTAAAGGTGTTATGATTGAAAGTGTTTCAAGACCTATAGTAAGCATATGTAAGGAATGAAACATGATGTGGCATGCAGTTATAGGAAAATAATCAACACCAGGGTGTTGGGATGCAGCCTGGGGCAAAGAGGAGTTACTGCTACCACCCTGAAGTTGATTCTTTTCCAATCCACTTATACCATGAAAATTAGCCAATGATTACATTTCTTATTTATTAATGAACGTCATATTTTTCAACAATGCATAATTGTCATGTCAGAGCTGGATTTAGTGCCGGACTCCATTTCCCAGAACATCCTGTGGACTACAAACATGGCTGCCACAGACTACATTTCCCAGCATTCACCCACATTATCACATTCAGAGTCACCAGGCTACTGATTACACACACCTGGACTCAATCACGCTCACACTCCATAAAAAAACACACACACACACATACAAACCTCCACACCATTGCAAAGTAACTCTCAGTGTATTCTTGCCTGACATACCAAGCCTTTGTTCTTGACTGATTTTTGGCTTTTGCCAAGTTTATGTGGTTTGCTGTTCGCCTGAATCTCTGCCTGTTTTTGACCTTGTTACTGTCTCAGGTTTTGGATTGTTTGCCAGTGTTTGAATAAACACTGGTAATGGTTTAGCTTAAAATAATGGTTTGGCTCCCCAGTATTTGGCTGAGCTTTTAACCCATTACACACCAAAACGTGATCTCCGCTCCTCCAATTCTGGTCTCTTAACTGTCCCTCAGACTCGTTTGTGTACTATGAGTGATAGGGCCTTTTCTTCTTATGCTCCAAAACTGTGGAACTCACCACCATCTGATCTTAGAGAAGCCCAGTGTATTTAAAGCTTCTCTTAAAACTCATTGCTTTAGGATTGCTTTTACTTGATTACTTTGTTTTGTTTTTTGTTTTTGTTATTTAATTATTATTATTACTATTATTTGTTATTAACCCACAGTACAAAAACGAGTCTGAAGGACAATTAAGAGACCAGAATTGGAGGAGCTGAGATCACGTTCAAAGTGGAGGTGGGACTGCATCAGGGATTGGCTCTGAGCCCCTTCCTGTTTGCTATGGCGATGGACCAGTTGTCAGAGGAGGTCAGACAGGAGTCTCCTTGCACAATGATGTTTGCGGATGACATTGTGATCTGTAGTGAGAGCAGGGAGCAGGTGGTGGAAAACCTGGAGAGGTGGAGGTTTGTGCTGGAGAGAAGAGGAATGAAAGTCAGTCGTAGTAAGACTGAGTACATGTGTGTGAATGAAAGGGAGGGAAGTGGAACAGTAAGATTACAGGGTGAAGAAGTGAAGAAGGTACAGGAGTTTAAGTACTTGGGGTCAACAGTCCAGAGTAATGGAGAGTGTGGGAAAGAGGTAAAGAAGCGAGTGCAGGCAGGTTGGAATGGGTGGAGAAAGGTGTCGGGAGTTCTGTGTGATAGAAAAATATCAGCGGGAATCAAGGGGAAGGTGTACAAGACAGTGGTGAGACTGGCCATGCTGTATGGTTTAGAGACAGTGGCACTGAGGAAGAGACAGGAGTCAGAGCTAGAGGTAGCAGAGCTGAAGATGTTGAGGTTCTCTTTGGGAGTGACAAGGTTGGACAAGATTAGGAACGAGTACATCAGAGGGACAGCTCATGTTGGACGTTTGGGGGACAAAGTTAGGGAGGCCAGATTAAGATGGTTTGGACATGTTCAGAGGAGGGAGAGTGGGTATATTGGTAGGAGAATGTTGGACATGGAGCTGCCAGGCAGGAGGCAAAGAGGAAGGCCAATGAGGAGGTATATGGAGGTAATAAATGAGGATATGAAGCTAGTGGGTGCAAGTGTTGAGGATGCAGAAGATAGGGATAGGTGGAGAGTGATGATTTGCTGTGGCGACCCCTGAAGGGAAAAGCCGAAAGAAGAAGAAGAAGAAGAAGAAGAAGAAGAAGACTATTATTTGTTATTAATAATTGAATTGTATTTTATTAACTGTTTTTTGATATATGTCTATATACTCTTATGTAAAGCACCTTGAGAGGCCTTTTTAAAGGCGCTATATAAAATAAAGTTGTTTATTATTATTATTATTATTATTAGTAGTAGTAGTAGTAGTAGTAGTAGTATTATGATGATGATGAACATCACCTGCAACTGCAAACGTCTCTGCTGCCTAACAATAATTACATGAACCATCTGCAAAACAAGTTCCTGTAATCACTTACTTTATAGCAGCTATAAACAGTCACTCCCTCACCATCCTCTCTTTTTCTCTTTCTTGGCATCATTGACTGCTACAATGAATTGACACTGGAGACTCCTTCCATAAATTTTAAATAAATGTCCCCTTACAGAAGTTAAAAGTGTTAACACTTTTTTTGTATCTGTTTTTTTTCCACTATAGCAGTCCATTGAGTCAGTTGTTACTAAACAAACTATAACGTTTTAGAACAAGCACATTATTATGAACTTGTGATTTGTCGTCAGTTTGTGGTTATAGAACTTTAACCACCTGCCTACTGACCAATCAAATTAAACAGTGCTGTGTTATAACTGTTTTTTTAAAACAATTTTGTAATAAATTACAAAATTTTCCAATTTTGTAATAGATCTCTGTTTTGTCATTTCAGGCTCTGTTTACATTTTTTCAGCCCAGAAATGAGCTCCGCCTCCAGATGCAAGAGCTCCGCCTCCAGATGCAAGAGCTGCTCAGTGATGCCCATTTTCCTTAAAGGGCAACTCACAAGAAATACATAGTTTTAAAAGAGGAAGTGGAGTGAACTGTTGCGGGGGGGGGGGGGGGACAGAAATGTTTGCCAGTGTTTTCTTTGCCACTGTAGTTCACCTCTCAGCCAGGAGACAGCTCTAAAAAAATGCTGAATTGCTCCTGTAATATAACTGCTACACTGCTGTAAATTTACAGTATTTATTTTACAGCAAAATACCGTTTTATTGTTTTACCGTTTTACAACGATTGGGAAATTAAAGCAGTGTATTGCTTTATAGTAAAATACCAGGAAATGCAATGCATAGAGAGATAGCTAACTTTTTAGGTGGGAGTGAGAATGGTAAAGGTTCCCTTTGCGGTGAAAAAATAGTGGATTGTTTTGGTGCCCTTTATTTTAGCGACTATGTTAGGTGAACACAAAAACTCATTGATGGAATTTTATAGTAAAGCACTGAAATTTGTCCTTTAGTACGAGGTAATCTGATGGTAGAGGTGGTTGAATCAGTGTAAGCTAGTTGAAGGAAGTGGTGGCTCTCTGGTTAAGGCTTGGAGCTACAGGTCAGAAAGTTGTGAGTTCAAAACCCAGTATTGCCAAGCTGCCATGGTTGTGTCCTTGAGCAGGATCTTTATCCTTCAGTTGCTCAGTTGTATCCTGTCTCAGTTGTAAGTCACTTTGGATTAAAGAAAAAAAGGTTGTTTTGCATTTAATCCAATTAAAGATTGGATTTTCCAGTGTACAGCTACTGACTTCTTTGATGGACAAGCATATTTATAACAGATAAATGATGACTGTAATTCTTACTCCTGCTCGTACATAGGGATAAGGATGAAGGACTCTTACCCAGCTGCTTGAGAGCATTGGCACATCTGCACACCTGCTTTAGAAGCTGGCTGTATGTGATGGTAAGCTGATGGTCAGGTGAGTTCCCCTCCCTACAAAGAGCATCAACACAAAGCAATCAGGAAAAAAAAACCCACAGGTCCAATAATATGCCCTTATGGATTTCATCAAGGTTGTGGAAAACTCTCTTGAGTAAACCTAAGACAAGGAACTAATCTGGATGCATATCTAATTCATATTCTTAAATCTTGACTGTTAAATTTCTTCCCTTTTCTTAAGTACATATCATTTATCTAAACAAAAAATAATAAAAACACGTCCTGTTTTTAAGAGAAGATAACGTGTTCTCTGGCAGCCTTTTCCATATTACATTTGGATGTACATCAGGAATGTGTTTGGACTGTAATACTGAAATGTTTATTGCACAAGCTAAAAGGACAGCCAAATGACTAAATTACAATATGGCCAACAGCCTGTTCAAAGCTTTGCTGTTTGCTTTGGCTCTAAAATCAGTCTGCACATTGGACTGAGTCATTTTATCACTGTAAGACAACTAGTCACATGATATTTACAATCACGTCATACCAGAGCAGAAAACAACCATTGAAATGTAGGTGAGAATTCTTAGCTCTGGTCTTTCGGCCACTGCACCTGTCTGTCCCAATAATAGAGTGCGCAAGAAATGATGACAAGGCAGGCTGGATCCAGGAAAAGTGACCTTGTGGGCACAAATGCTAGTCTGTTGCATCAGTATGCATTGTTGCTAAGTCATAAACCCTCCCGGATCTTGCTTCCGGGAACTCAGCTGTATTGCTTGCATGGACTATGGCTTTGTAGTGACAGCTTCAAACAGAACCGGGAGTTGTTGGATAGAGGATGTGCCCATGCTCTCAACAACAGCTCTTGGTTAATAACTAACTACCCTCTTGCCCGCTCCAGATTGTTAGCATTCGCTGGCACTAGACTGGAAGATGGGGTGAGGATCACCCCATGAGGTGAACCAGACAGAGACAGTCTGCTGCAGGTGTCCCAACTGATGATATGCTTACATTCACTGGGATGACCCAGGAAAACTTCACCTGTGTTACCACACTGATATTTGCTTATTCACAATGATTTTATGATGCATGACATGATGTTCATGACACGATTTTCAAAGTCTATGCAGTTGATTAATACCTGTTATTAATCAGTAACACCATTATTACTATATTGACATTGTAGTATATAATACACATTTACATTTACATTTATTTACATTTACATTTTAATACATGATCATTTACATTGTCATTACAATACATAATCATTTACATTTTAATACATAATCACCATAGCAACACCGGTATTTTACTTAACTAACACAGAAGACACAAGATATCAGAATACATAATATAATAGATTTGGTTATCCTAAAGAGAATTCAAATAATAAGTAATTATTAATTTATAATTAATAAGTATTATAAGAACATGGTTTTCAAAGATCCACAGGGATCCAGGGTGTATGCAGTTTCATTAGTGTTTAATTAATAGATCATTATCAACTGCTAGTAACGTTGTTATATTTGCTGTAATTATTATTTAGTGATAAGCCTAACTGACTAGTCATTTGAACTGAAGGACTTTAGTCTAAAGCTTGATAACCTAAAGTATAAATAATGTCAACTTGTATGGAACCATATTTTAATATAACTAATGATACAACTGATAAAAATTGTTTTTTAATCTATACGCTAACCATTTGTTAACTGGTTTGGAATCTATTTATGCATCTATGTGTCTATGTATAAATCTATATATTTATCAGTCTATCTGTCTCTCTGTGTGTCTTTCTGTCTGTCTGTCTATCTATCTATCTATCTAATGTGTCCATCTAATGTGTCTATTATTTAAATACTTGCATTATAAGGAGGTCATTGAACTTTTTTTTTTTTTTACACTGGTAGGAGATTGTGGCTGAAAAAGTTTGAGAATCCCTGCTATGAATAATAAATGAGGAAATATATGAGTTATAACACTGTATAGACTCAGTCAGTGCCTTCTGGTACCATATGTCCCACGTTTCTCAAAATCAGAGGTCTGACCTAGAGTCAGTTTTTTGCTCTCACATTACAGTCTGTTGCTCTAATTCTGAGAGAGTGAATACACATACACCAGTATTCCATATGAGAGCAGTGGCAGCTCAAGGTACTGAACTAATCATAAGAAGGCTGTGAGTTCAGATCCCAAGACTTCCACAGAGTCAGTGATGGGCATTATTCCTCAGCTAAATGTTTGGATTGGATCCTGTTTCAATTCTAAGTTGTTTTAGATAAATGCATCAGTCAAATTAATAGCCTTAATAGAAATGTACTCCTGGTAAAAGTTTTATAAGTTATTATACATATTACATTATTTACAGACAGGTATGTTACAGCAACCACACAGTTACACACCTAATCAGGTATATTAGCTTCATTTGTCATGTTTTCCATGTTAATGTTGGTTTTAATGAGCATTTTCTTGAAAAACTGGGATGGACATAAATAATGGCCCTCATTCGTGAAATCAATGCCAAGGACTGTGTACCTAAAATCCCTAATTCCATATCAGGTATTTTAATGTTGTTTTGCCAGCTTCTTTGAATGGAAAGATCATTAATGAGTTACCAAAACACTTGCTGCATGGTTCACAGTGAAGTGCTCTTCTCACACAGTGATGGTGGAACTCGGATATGATCAGTGTGAAGGTGATGTAGAAACCTGCAAACTCACCAGTAGTATGCAACCTTCTCGCCCAGGTTCCGGTCCAGCACATTGCGGTCTAGCACGTTGTAGCACATATTTGTCTTGGCACCTTCCATGAACTTGATGTAAACCTGACCCTTGGTCATATCAAAGTTATACTGCAGCATTTGGCCTGTGGGGGGTTTCTTCCAGTAAAACTCCTGAGCAACCTCCCTCCAGAACTCTGTGGATTAGCAGATTGGTCAAGGAGTACTCTATAATAAGCTAACACTCACTAGCACTAAAACAGTGCACATCAGCTTATTTTGACCCAGGTTTGGGATGTGGCATGCACGTTTTCTTAGGTTTCACTTCTGCTATTTCTTAGCTCACTTACCTTCAGGTTCCTCAGTGGACCTTTTGTACATGGCAAGATATGAGTTAAAATCAGGCACATGAGCAGCCATTTGCAGATCCTCTGGAGGAAGATATACTTTCTCGTCCTTGTCTTGAAGCCCTGGAACAACCATGTTTGTCAGATGGCTCTAAAACAGGAAGCAGTTGATAACTACAGACGTCTTGTTCCTTTAACTCTCAAAAGCATTGACAGCTGGGTACTGCCCTGCACTTGAACTATGAAGCAGTTTATTGTGGCTGTCAGTGTAAGTCCTGCCTCCACATCCTGATGTCATATTATTTCCTCAGTCTGCTCAGGACCTAACCAACCAATCAGCATTGTCCATTTCACACTCCTACTTTTTCATTGGCTGAGTGGCCTGCCTCCTGTTGATCCGATTATAGAAGTAGGGAGGGAAAGAGGGAGGAAGGATTGGGGGAGGGCCAGCACCACTGAACATCTAGGCTGTGGTTTGTATATCAAAAGAGAGAGAATAACATTTCTTCCCACTTCGCTCTTCCATATTTCCAGTAAAGGAGAGCTTTGTCTTTGGAACATGGCCTACATTCTTTACTGTTATTTTTTTTATTTATTTATTTATTTTTTTTATTTATTTTTTTTTTAGAACAACAGCTGGTGTTAAATATGAACATGATGATATGATAATGAATTCCCTACAAAAATTAAACTATTGCTAGTTTCTAGACTTTGACACTTCACCATAATTAATTAAAATACACACTTGCTTTATATCTATATTCTTTGGCCCTTTTATCAGGTTCGTCTTCCATATAGCTTTACTTTATAGGTATACAATTACTGTCAACCCTCTTCATCCTTTCCATCACTGGACAAGGAACCACCATAGGACTACCACTGGCTTGAATTTATTTGCCTGCTCCACTATATACATATATTAGTGATGGGAATTCTGACTCTTCTCAGTTTCATTTGACTGATCTGACTCACTGAAACAAGAGTCGACTCTTTCTGCTCGGAAAAAAGCTCACTGGTTAATGAAAGAAAGAAAGAAAGAAAGATAAATGTTCTTTCAATATTCACCTTAAAGAGTCGGTTCAAAGAGTCGAATCATTCGTGAACGACACATCACTAATACTTCATTAATAATTCATTTAAATATATGCTCACAGCCACTGATATTTGACATTATTGGTTACTGATTATAAACTTTCAATGAATGAATGAATGAATGAATGAATGTTTATTATATTTAAAATCATTTTTACATATTACTACATGTAGTAATGTCGTTAGCAAATGATTCGGCTCATTGAGTCGGCTCTTTTAGGGGAACTTTCAGAGCCAACTCGCAAATCTTTCTTTCTTTCTTTCTTTCTTTCTTTCAATGAATGAATGAATGAATGAATGAGTGAGTGAGTGAATGAATGGATGAATGAGTGGCATCGCCTACATCTACAAGAAAGAAAGAAAGAAAGAAAGAAAGAAAGAAGAAGGTTCTTTCAATGTTCACCTAAAAGAGTCGGCTCAAAGAGTCGAATCATTCGTGAACGACACATCACTAATACGTAATAATTCATTTAAATATATGCTCTCAGCCACTGATATTTGACATTATTGGTTAATGATTATAAAAGGTTGATGGATGGATGAATAAATGAATGGATGAATGAATGAATAAGTGAATGTTTATATATAAAAAAATATCCTTATTACTCATCATTGCATATAGCGATGTCGTTCGCAAATGATTCGACTCATTGAGACGGCTCTTTTAGGGGAACTTTCAGAGCTGACTCGCAAATGTGGGGCTTTCTTTCTTTCTTTCAATGAATGAATGAATGAACGAACGAATGAATGAATGAATGAATGAATAGCATCAACTACATCTACAAGAAAGAAAGAAAGAAAGAAAGAAAGAAAGAAGAAGGTTCTTTCAATGTTCACCTAAAAGAGTCGGCTCATTGAGTCGGCTCTTTTAGGGGAACTTTCAGAGCTGACTCGCAAATCTTTCTTTCTTTCTTTCTTTCTTTCAATGAATGATTGAATGAATGAATGAATGAGTGAGTGAATGAATGGATGAATGAGTGGCATCGCCTACATCTACAAGAAAGAAAGAAAGAAAGAAAGAAAGAAAGAAAGAAAGAAAGAAAGAAAGAAGAAGGTTCTTTCAATGTTCACCTAAAAGAGTCGGCTCAAAGAGTCGAATCATTCGTGAACGACACATCACTAATACGTAATAATTCATTTAAACATATGCTCTCAACAACCAAAAGAAAGAAAGAAGGAAAGAAAGAAAATTGCTCATTAAAAGGGCACATCATTAAAATATATGGAATGATACATTTAAATACATAATCTGCTGCCACTCATATTTCCCTGAAACTGTAGATAGAGAGTGTTATCTGTTATCGATTATATACACTGACGCGAAGCTCGTCACTAGACCTGCTCAATCGAGCTCGCATCGTTCTCGTGTTGATGTCCGCCATTGTGAATCCATAGAGTGACCGGACACAACCAGAGAACCTTTTTCCAAATATGTTTCTGTCTTCAGCGCTTCGGTCTGCCGTGTCTCATGCGGTGAGATATTTTTGGAGTTTTTAACCTTCTGTTTATGTTTTGGTTAGACTTTAACTAGCATTTGCGAGAGAATTTGTCTTTATGACATCTTGCAAGGGCAAGCTGAATGTAGCTAGCTAGCTGGCTAAGGTTAGCTAACGTTAGCAAACGACTCACGAGCTAATGATAGTGCACTAGGTGTGAAATGTGCACAGAGCACAAGCTCTATATGTGTCACTGCACATTTATTTAAAATAATCACAGGTAATAAACACTTCATGGGGTTATAATGAGTGTCAAAGAAGACAGCAGACCTGCACCAGCCTGGTGTGTGTGTGTGTGTGTGTGTATATATATATATATATACACATACAGTACTGTGCAAAAATCTTAGGCACTTTTTTTAGTACAAACTTTGTTATAGGTTTTTATTTTATGACTCTACATTATTGATTCAGTACAAAAACATTTTAGATTTCCAAACATTAGTTTTCCAGCACAAAATTAAATGTTACAGAAAAATGTTTGTATGTCAGATGTATGAAAGAAAGCAGCATATTACATAAGAGACACTTTTCAGACCAAAAAAAACCATAATGAAGGCTGCTGGGTTTTGCTGCAAAAATAAGAAGCAAGTGACAGTCAAAGTCTCCAGAAGAACTGTGGCTGCTTCTGCAAGATGCTCTTACAGCTCATTTCCTTAAAAAACTGCACTAATTGTACCTGAGACTACTATTTTTTTTTTTAACGCAAAGGTTCGTCACACCAGATATTGACTTTGTTTCATTTATTACTGTTTACTGCTTTTTATAGTTTTTTTAAATGTAGAAACATTTAATTTCATTATTTTTAAAGGCATCTTTGCTCTACAGCATTTTTTTGTATGTGCTTAAGACTTCTGCACAGTACTCTGTGTGTGTGTGTATATACATACATACATATATATATAGAGAGAGAGAAATTGGTAGAAAAATTGGAAATTGGTAGAAACAACAACCCAACATTAGGAAAGTTATTATCTCTATAAATAATGTCAGTTGAAAATTACTCATTTTATTAAAAATGAGTTCTATAGGTGCTGCAATAAATAGCCAAAATATTATTTTCAATTATTTGTTTGTGAAATTAATCTGTACTGAGGGGGCCCATGACCTTAAAAAAAAAAGACTTAAAAGGTTTGACAACTAAACCACTTATCTCAAAGACACTTTCAAGTACGAGTAAGCAATATGACAAAAATATCTTATCACATTTCCTCGAAGGCATTTCTGTGATGCATGTTAAAGGGATAGACACGCTGTGATAGGAAAATAAATGAGCTAAATTTACTAAAGGTGTGTCAACAAAATAGACGTGTCTAATGAAGTGGACAGTAAGTATGGTGTTTAAAACCTCCAGCAGTTCTGTAATGTCAGGTACACTCAAAACAACAAGCAGTGTGTGTGTGTCTCCAGGGCTGTAAGTGAGACTCATTGCTGTAGTTGCTCTTTGCTGTGTGCCCTTCTTCTTGTTCAGCAAGACGCAGTCTGTCATCACTGTGTTAATATTATGTGTGTTTGATGTGTCTCAGGGCAGGCAGGTGCGGAGCCTGCACAGATCTGCCGTCCGCGCTGGAGCAGGAGGAATCTTTGTGGTAGGAACTTCTTTTCTTCTTTGAGGATACTTCATTAATACCAGGCTAGTGTAATCATTCAGAAAATGGCTCATGTTTCAAAGAGTGAAACTTAAATGAGCTAAAGTAAATGAGCTAAAGTTTCTAAAAGTGTGTCAACATGTCTAATGAAGTGGACAATGAAGAGCATTCATCTTGGCTTTTGTAGTAATACTAATATTTACCCCAAAATATGGATTTGAGTAGAACAGATCTGATTGCCTGCAGTGCAGGAACTAAATTACTATTTCATTGCACTATACACAGTTCAGCTATAACATTAAAACCACTGACAGGTGAAGTGAATAACACTGATATCTAGTTACAATGGCACATGTCAAGGAGTGGGATATATTAGGCAGCAAGTGAACAGTCAGTTGTCAAAGTTGATGTGTTGGAAGCAGGAAAAATGGGCAAGCATGAGCGTCAGAACTGGACCATGGAGCAATGGAAGAAGGTGGCCTGGTCTGATAAATCACATTTTCTTTTACATCGTGTGGACGGATGGGTGTGTGTGTGTTGCCTACCTGGGTAAGACATGGCATCAGGACGCACTATGGGAAGAAGGCAAACCGGGGGAGGCAGTGTGATGCTCTGGGCAATGTTCTGCTGGGAAACCTTGAGTCCTGGCATTCATGTGGATGTTACTTTGAAATGTACCACCTACCTAAACATTGCTGCAGACCAAGTACACCCCTTCATGGCAACGGTATTCCCTAATGACAGTGGCCTCTTTCAGCAGGATGATGCTCCCTGCCTCACTGCAAAATTGTTTATGACTGGTTTGAGGAACATGACAAAGAGTTCAAAGTGTTGATTTGGCCTCCAAATTTCCCAGGTCTCAATCAGATCAAGCATCTGTGGGATGTGCTGGACAAACAGGTCAGATCCATGGAGGCCCCACCTCGTAACTTACAGGACTTAAAGGATCTGCTGCTAATGTCTTGGTGCCAGATACCACAGCACACCTTCAGAGGTCTTGAGGAGTCCATGCGTTGATGGGTCAGAGCTGTTTTGTCAGCACAAGGGGGACCTACACAATATTAGGCAGGTGGTTTTAATGTTATGGCTGATTGGTGTATATTTGTTAAGTAATGTTGCAGGAGGACCATTTCTATATAAATTACACAGCATCTTCAAAATGTTTGCATGGTTCTCTAAGCGTACTAAGTACACCTCTTATTTTTAATGCAAACTATTGATTTATTATATATTATACCTTTATTTAATATGCGCTTGTTGTAGGGCTTGTGGCTTGATCATTAGTAGGTTCAACGACCTTAACATATACACTATATGGCCAAAACTTTGTGGACACCTGACCATCAGGTGCTTGTGCTTGTTGAACTTCCCATACCAGATGCTGTTATAATAACCTCCAATCTTCTGAGAAGGCTTCCACTAGATTTTGGAGCATGGCTGTGTGGATTTGTGCCCATTCAGCCACAAGAGTATTAGTGGGGTGCAGTCGGTGTTCCAGTTCATCCCAGAAGTGTTCAGTGCAGTTGATATCAGGGCTCTGTGCAGGCCACTTGAGTTCTTTAACACCAACCTTGGCTTCATGGAGCTCGGTTTGTGCACAGGGACACTGTCTTGCTGGAACATGTTTGGGCCTCTTAGTTCTAGTGAAGGGAAATTGTAATGCTACAGCGTACTAAGACATTCTATACAATTGTCTGCATCCAATTTTGTGGCAGCAGTTTGGGGAAGAACCACATATGGGTGTGATGGCATTAAGCATGACTTAACTTAGAAGTCCTTTTAAATGTTGTCTATATTTTATTGTTCTGTATTTTAAACTTAGCCAATACCTGGTTTCAGTTTGGTTCCGGCAGAAGATGGAAAAAAAAAACAAACAAACCAACAAAAAATACATGAGCACTCCCTGGAGCACAAACCTTTTCTTCCCATATGATATAAAGGAATCTTTACCAACATGTACATTTGGACTGGATGTACACTCACAGGCCACTTTATTAGGAAGACTTGCACACCTGCAATTATCCAATAATGTGGCAGTAGAGGAATGCAAAAAAATTATGCAGGTACAGGGCAAGAGCTTCAGTTAGTGTTCACATCAAACATCAGAATGCGGGAAACTTGTGATCTCAGTGACTTTGACCGTGGCGCTCTCATCAGTGTCTTGTTTCGAGCTGATAGCAAGGCTACAGTAACTCAGATTAACCACTCTTTACAGCCGTGGTGAGTGAAAAAGCATCTCAGATCACACATGTCGGATCTTGGATGTTTTTTTTTTTTTCGCACCATTGTGTGTAAAGTATGTGAAAAGCACAGGAGATCAGCAGTTTCTGAAATACTGACCAGCCCATCTGGCACCAACAGCCATGCCATGGTTAAAGTCACAGAGATCACATTTCCTTTTCTCATTCTGATGTTTGATGTAAACATTAACTGAATAAATCTATATCTGCATGTTTTAAGCATTGTGCTGCTATTACACGATTGGATTATTGCTAGTGAGTGTGTAATACCTGGGGTTATTTCTAGTTACTATATATGGACTGTTCTATATAGAGCTCTATAGGGGGCAGCAGTAAGGGAGGAAATTCAGCGAACACTTACATGTTCACATGGACATCACTGTGTCCTGCTTTCACATAAACAATCTGAACGTTAACAATTATCAGTCTGAAACCACAGAAATATAAAAAACGATTGTTGTATTAAATACAAGACTAATAAGTACATGCCTATTTTAGTGGTTGTTAAATAATAAAAGAGAAAGAGCAAAAACAAATGCATTGTGTGTACAGAAGTATTGTGTAGAAGTTGTACTCTCGATGTTCGATGCACTACAGGTAAAAACTATATTGAACTATCCAGAGAATAGAATTTGTCCACTGATAATTCGGACAACTCTATGAGAATAGTGCATGATATAAGGAGCGAATTCAGATACAGCACTGGAACTGGGTACCTGTGATCATATCCGCTGTGTTGAAACTGACACCATATTCATGACATAATCCTGTTTCTGTGCCAAAAATCTGTTTTGTTTGAAACCAGTTCTCCAGTGTGCTCACCGTGTCCGAGAGTATGAAAGTGTTACTTGTCGTTTTCATACCTCATTATTTTTATTTTTCCTGATGCTGATCAATTATCTGTGATGAAATTCACCAGGGGGCAGCATCCTGTGATCGAAGTCGAAATGGTTTACTCAAAAGTGCACACAATGCGACTCTTCTACGACGGATCATGTCTGCTACTGTGAAAGGTTTCATTTACAAAGAAGAAGAAAAAAAAAAACAGTTGTGAAGGGGATGTCCGGCTGTACCTTAATGGCCAATACCCAGAAAAAAACATGGCTCTGAGTGAATGAAAATAAATAAATGTGTGTGTATATGTGTGTGTGTGTATATATGTGTATATATGTGTATATATGTGTATATATATATATATATATATATATATATATATATATATATATATATATAGCAGAGCTCATTTTTTCTTAAAAACAAGGTTTCAAACACAAATCTGTATCACATTGTGACATGTTTGAAGTGGACATGAGTGCTTTGAAACAACCTTCAGAGACAATTAGTTTAAACCCATTTAATGTCCTTTTTTTTTTGTTGTTTTTTCAGCACAGAGATACACCAGAAAATAATCCCGATACTCCATTTGAGTTCACACCTGAGAACATGAAGGTGAGAGATCTATGACTCTTTCACTTGAAATTAAATCACATTGGCTTACACGTGTGGCTGCATATTATATCATTTGTTACTTGTTTTTCACAATATTAGTCTTTGCTATACTGATCTCAGAGTATCATATCATATGTATCATATGTAACTGAGAACTTCTCTGAGAACCCACAAGTAGCTCCAGAGAAGGTTTCTGTGCCTGTGTTGTAAATTAACTTTATGCATAATATATGGCAAGACACATCGGCACGGCAGTGTGTTTAATTGCGATATGCTATTTTAGTCCAACGCTAATGTAGAGGACGGAGTAGTTGTGGAAGAATATGCAAATCTGTCGTGTACAGTTGTTTTCAGCCATTTATGGTATGTGAGTCATCTCAGAAAAAGTCTCATGAGTGGTAAAATCTAGAACGTGAATTCAGTCTTCATCATGATTTTCAGTGCTCTAACATGTAGATGCATGTTTGTTTAACTGGTCTTTCTGGGTTTTTTCTTTTTTTTTTTTTTTGTGACAGCGAGTTGAAGCCATAATAAAAAACTACCCTGAGGGTCACAAGCAGGCTGCCACCATTCCTGTCCTGGACCTGGCTCAGAGGCAGCATGGCTGGCTCCCCATTTCAGCAATGAACAAGGTGAAATACGTCTGAGAGCTTGAGGGGGAAAAAAGAAAAGTTTCAAGTAATTATTTAAAAAAAATTACACATCATTCCATTCCCTTGAAAGCATCGAGAAAAACTGTTTACAAGGGAATTATAATAATTGGGATTATTAGACTAAAAAAAAAAAACAGTTTTAACAAGATACTTTGTAGTCCTCTCAATTTATGCTAATAACATTTTAATAACACTATAATAATTAGTTATAATTACACTCCTAGAATTCCATCCTATTAGAGAATTTAGAGAAGAAAACATGCAGAGAATACACAAGTAGTGTAAATTATTTTATATTTTAAAAAGTCTATTTTATTTTTTAGTTTGTTGTCTGTTCACTAATTCGGATTCATGATTTGTAAAAAGTGAGTACATATTGATGGTAGTTAAACGTGCATTATGTAAGATTAGTCTTTTTTTTTTTTTTTAAACATTTGTGGTTGACATTTGAGTGATTCCCGTCCATGTACACGAAGCTCCGCCCACAGTAACTATGGTGGCCTGTAGAGTAGAGTGTCTATAAAATGATTGACAGGAGGCACAAACAAGCATTCCGGACCAGAAGACAGTTTTCCAAACAGGTTTTCTCAGCCACTTAATACACTTGTGTTGGGAACATGGCTTAAACGTTTATATTTTGTCATGTTTTACATATCTTCCAGGTTATTCGTACAAGTAAGGATTAAATAAGATCGACTATCGCACCTTTAACCTAATTATGAGGTGATTTAATGAGTAATAACATTATATCACATTCAGAGATCAAAAACATGCTTAGATCAGTTGACACAGTTTGTCCATGGTGTTACAATTATTCTATTTATCCTGAAGGGCTAGACAAATCTCAACATGCTTCCTAGAACATAATGAAACTGTCAGCTGCTGAATACAGTTTCAAGTATGGGAGAAGAAAGGATTTCTAAAATTTGCTCAGCATAGTTTTCACCTTTCAGACACAAGCTACTGTGTATTGCCCTTTCTATAATCTCTGTGAAGTTAGAACTTATTGTGTAATTACTATATATTAAGTAATACACTCACCAACCACTTTATTAGGAACACCTGTTCATTCATGCAGTTATCCAATCAGCCACTCATGTGGAAGCAGCACAATGCAGAAAGCCTTGAAAGAGCTTCAAGTAATGTTCACATCAAGCATGAAAATGGGTGAAGATGTGGTCTGAGAGACTGTGGCATGATTGTTGGTTTGAGTATTTCAGAAACTGCTGAGCTGGGATTTTCACACACAAGAGTCTCTAGAGTTTACACAGAAAGCTGCAAAAAACAAAACAAAAACACACACACACAAAAACCAATACAGTAAGCAGAAGTTTTGCAGCTGGAAATGCCTTGTTGGTCCAGACTTGTTAGAGCTAACAGGAAGGCTATGGTACCAATAACCACTTGTTACAACCGTAGTGAGCAGAAAAGCATCTCAGAATACACATGTTGAACCTTGAGGCAGATGGGCTACAACAGCAGATGATCACAGATGACAGTTGAAGATTGTAAAAAGACCAGGCAATATTTTTCCAGTGCTCATCTATATCTGCTGATTTTATGCATTGTGCTGCTGCCAATGTGATTGGCTGATTAGATAATTGCATGAATGACCAGGTGTAATGATCCTAATAAAGTTCCTAATAAAGTGGTCAGTGAGTGTATATTTATATTTATTATATATGTATATATACATATTTCATTCCTAAAACCAATTCTCAGCTGGCTACTTCTCTGCTCTGGCTGACTGTCAGAACATGTTTAGGAAACTCCCTCAAACCAGTCATCTGAATGTGTTATTTTTAAACTTTCCAGGTAGCTGAGATCTTAGACGTCTCCCCCATGAGAGTGTATGAGGTAGCCACGTTCTACACCATGTTCAACCGGCAGCCTGTGGGAAAGTACCACGTCCAGGTGTGCACCACTACACCCTGCATGCTGTGCGATTCGGACAGCATCCTGCAGGCCATCCAGAATAAACTGGGTAAGCATAGCAAGAGGCTTCATTAATAGGCTTCATTTACCCACCTGTTTTCTTTTAGGCTTAATTAAGGTCACTGAGGTGGATGACCTAAGCTAGCCCAGGGTGAGTTGTAGGCTGACGTCTCCGTAGCAGAGCAAATTACTCAGCTGATAAACTCGATTATAATGGCACAAATGCACTGAGGAAGTGTCACAGAAAGAGAGAAGGATGGATGAATTTGCTGTATACAATTTGAGGGTGGAGAAATTGCTGTCCTGGATGCCTGGGACAAGCAGCTTCAGTGTCTGGAGTATTAGTATTATTATTAATAGCATTAATATTATTATAATACGAGTATTATTCAGAGTTGCCCGAAGGACAAGTAGGTTTATTTGATTTGTAGCTATATTTTAAAGTAGTGCGCTTTTATGGTGGTTGACGCACATTGATGCTACAACTATAGCACAAGCTACTTATTATTCATCCAACTACCTGCTGCACTACACATCCGGCTGACAGTAAAAGTATTTCTACTAGGTGGATTAATTAGCGTGCACACATGACAGACGGTCTTATCAGGAACACGCAGGTATGTGGAGCCACTGATGAAACGGAGGAAAATAATGTCCAGCACAAAGCTGTCATATACAGTAAATCTCCTACTAGCACAACATGCCGTCACCAGTTAAACATGTGGGGAAAATAATGATGCTTGTCATATTCGAATACCTTCTATGCACAGTGTCAGGACAGAACACCAAACCTCATAACCGAAATGCTGGCCTACGACTTGCTGGCTTTTGTCAAGGGAGCAAACACCACGTGCTACATAATAAACTTTGTTAGAAGAGGATAATAATCACCTACTCATTTGTTTCTGTATCAGTGCACTTAATTAGCAGGTCATAAGTTATTTATTACAGTACATTACATTACATTAGCTTGTACTTTTGAGCCTAGCCAGTTATGCTTCTGGGCAACATGGGCCTGAGCTTTTAATTACTAATAAAATTATTCATTTTGTCTACCTCTTTAGTTAAACAGGCAGAACTTATTCATTAAGAAATAATGACATGTTTACAAAAATCTATCAATTCTGAAAGACAAAAAATTATGTCAAATTTCCAAAGCAGTTGCTGTCCTGGATGTGTGTTCAGAAGAACTGCAAGCTCGAACTGCAAGCTAGACTTGTGTTAGTCCAGGATCAGATTTCTTGCCAACCTTGTGCCCAGCCATTACGAATGAACAGAATGAACTTACCTTAAACACACATTCAATTTGTGTTCAGTCTAAGATAAGACGACTTTAACAATTGTACAGTTTTTTTTCCCCAGCAAATATTTTTTCATACAAATACTGAAATGTCATCGGAGTACACGTAAACCGATACACGCCACTGATAAAAGACAGGCCTCATTACTGCATGTCTGCGGTCTGAGCAATTTAATTTGATCTGTTCCTTATTTATGAACTCAATACCACTGCTTTCTCTCTCCTAGGCATCAAGGTTGGCGAGACTACAGCAGACGGGCTGTTCACGCTAATAGAAGTTGAATGTCTTGGTGCTTGTGTTAATGCCCCAATGGTCCAGATCAATGACAACTATTATGTAAGTACACCTGTTCAGCCCTCAGCGTGCCACAGTGCTGCGAGTACGTGTTCAAAATCCTGCCTGGGTTTTAATGTCATTTCTTTTGAGAATTAATGGAACTGACATTCTTTTCTTCTTTCCTGACTTCAGACCATGGCACTTACGTTTTTAAAAATGCTATTTCATGCAATATTGCATGAAAAAGGGTGTGGTTATACTGCCTATCGGCATGGCTGTGATTTGGCCATTCGGCAGGTAATCCCAGCCATGCCCGTATTCACTATAACCGCACGACTGCGAGACTGCAATATTGCTTTTATACAACTGTTTTATAAACAAGAAATTAACATTGAGTAACTGACATTTCAGACATAATATAGCCAAATATTTAGCGGAAATAGATCCCGAAGAAGCCACAGATGGGTAGAGCGTTGCGTGTTGCCATGCCAACGCCAACGCAGAGGCTCGCAGACCCATTAGCTTCCTAGCTTGCTCCTCGTTGGGCCTACGTTGATTTGTACATTCCTGTTAAAGGTGCATCCAGTGAAATTGGCTTCGCTTCATCCTTCTCATCTTCATCTGACAAGCTTTCATATTTTAAGTCAAAAGTTTACATGAAAAATGTGTAGTTTGCCATGTCTGCTGATGATGTCGCTAACGCTCCTGTAGTAGTGGTTTCAGTGCAACAAACTATCAATAGAATTGGAAATTTTATGTGGTGAACACTGACAAGTGGAGTGATACAAACAGTGAAACGTCCCAGTGAGGTTATTAAGTATAAGCAATCTTGGAACACCATCCAGTCAAATTAGTGGAACAAAACTAACTGTTGTGTAATATTAAATACAAGATACTTTAAGTCAATAACGGATGAGCAAATAAGATGTCACACTACTGCATCCTTAAATATACTGTTTATTTAAATCCTAAGTCTCTTCACCTGAAGTAGCTTTATAAAATGGCAGTGAGGATTCCTGCCGAATGTCAATGAGGGCATGTTAAACAGTAATACACTCAAGTGTCAGTGTTATGATTTAGAAATACAGAAGGATATATATGTATATGTATAGGGATATATAGGATAGATCTGCAGTAAATAATTATTTTAGTCATTAGGTAATTGTCGATTATATTTGAGAAAAAGTTCAGCACTGATAATGGCCTAACATTCTTCTTCAGTAGTACATCAGTCCTACGCAGTTTTTTTTTTTTTTAATCGGGTATCAAAAAACAAAGTAAGACAAAGTCAGATATATTCTTGAGGTGTTGTATTTGTGGTTTTGATTCACATTTGTTTTTTTTAACTAATGAATGAGGACAGTCTAGCTCGTTATTTCAGAAACGAGGTTCTTTCAGGTTTTTTTTTTTTTTTTTTGCATTGTTTCAAAATCAGTCATTCATGTCACGTTGTCTTCTCAGAGCAGTATTTTTGGTAAAAGGGTACTGAGTCTTAAGCAAATGAAACCTCTATTATAAAATTCTC
This sequence comes from Pangasianodon gigas, assembly GCA_022758105.1. NCBI lineage: Eukaryota > Metazoa > Chordata > Actinopteri > Siluriformes > Pangasiidae > Pangasianodon > Pangasianodon gigas. The sequence continues at coordinate 14,109,047 of CM040474.1, forward strand.
TTAAATAAATGAGCATTAACTAAAAGTTTCAACCCAAATATAGGATCTGATATATGCCTGTTACATTCCATACTATTAACAGGATGAATCAGTCTGTTATAGGTGCTAGTGGGTATTAAATATTTAATATTTAATTAAATAGCATTTAAATTTATATAATAAAAGTACCACTGAGAAAAAAAAATCCCTTACGTTTCTAAAACGTGTTAAGTCAGTAATACAGAGACTACATGTTAAAGCTTAACATTTTAATGTTCATGTCAGGAAATGCATATAAATGATTTTAGCATGTATTATTATAGCATGACACAGACGCCGTGCTTCAATCCCAAAGAGGACCTTTGTCAGCAACAGAACAACTTTCAGTCTTGTTCAGAAATAGCTCAGGGTAAATCCCTTAACAACTCAAGATTATATATGCAAGACCTGATGTTAACATTTACACTAGTACCATTATGATTTGATTTGTTAGACTGAGAGGCTATAAATACAACGCATAGTCACAGACCTCAAGGCCTCTTACTTCAGCTCGCTATTCCAGACAACTAACACTTCATTTTGTTATCTTTAGCCAAGTTTCCATCCAAGTGGTCTTTTGTGAAATATGTTAATCTGAAAGGAATCTATCGGTCATGTTTTACATAATAAGCTTTTGACAAATCTATATTTTTAACTTTAGCAGATAAATCTCTGTTGATGCATGAAATGTCCGGGAAACTGTAGTGAAAAGGTTTTTGACATGAAAAACACTGCAGTTATGCATAAATCTTGTCACGTTTCATCATTTGTCGCATGCCTCTTCTACAACAAACCAATAAAACACCGGCAGGAAAAGCAGGGCATCTATGTCCTGCTGAAATCGTTCTGCTTCTCCATGTGAATACATGCCTCCTTCACTCCCTAACAGCTGTTCTCTAATAAATCCTGTTTCTATTGGGAAAATATGTCCAACCTTAACCTGTTTTTCTTAGTTTAATTATAGAAAATGACATCTTTATTTGATGGTGAACTACAGCACATTAAAAGGGCAGCGTTTTGTTATTTTCATGTGTCAGTTTCCTCAGGTGTCGAGGAAAGAACGCAGGGAATTCTTGATGAAAACATGTCAAACAATTTTTTAAGCAACAAAGCAAAATTTATGTAAAAACAGGCTGCTGCAGGAAGTGACATCTTTGTGTAAAGCATTTCTGTTGAAAAATGTCTATTTAATGGTAACAAAAACGCTCACAAGCTTGCAAAGGTTTTTAAATGCATTTTCATTTTATTGCTTGCATTATGGGCATAGCGTAGATGGAAACATTGCTACAGAATTTCATTTCCAAGTTCGTTTTCGCATTACACTTGAGGAGATATTTGGGCAGAAGAGCTCACAAATGAAATAACTGACTACAGCCACCACTCAGACATGTGTGGATAAATATATTTTTTTTATATTAGTACAGGATGAAAATTCTAGCTAGTGCAACAATACTGTCACTTTTTCCAGCCTTTGTATAAACATGATTATTATTAATGATTAAAAAAACCGAGTAGAGGAAATCTCATTCAGCCACTGGGTAAGTAAATCAGAGCTGATGATAGGCTGCCTGGGTGATGACGCAATTAAATGCAATGTTACATGGGTGAATGGAAAGTCAGTCACTTGCTGGGACTAAAATTTGGTCAACAGATTCCACTTCTGTGGTTAATTATTAACTACGTGTCCTGGTTGTTGGAAGCTGCTTTGTGGGTACGCATAACATGGTCAGAGAGGAAGCGCTCACCGATTTACCATTTTTAACCACAACTGGACATGAGGAATACTTGCTCTGAGAGATTCTTGGAGCTACAGGTTCTGGGTTCTAGGGCACAACATACAGTGATGAAAGTGTTTGGAAAAAGTTTTAACCTTAACCAAGGGGTCCTTGAGATATATATATATATAATTTTTTTTTTGGTTACAACCCACTATTATCAAAGCTGTTATATTTATTCCTGAGTTGTTACAGTCAGTAGCTGATTTGACTGAGAACATTAATTGAACAGGTTTAACCCAAACCTCACATTGAATCTAACTTGTTCTGTCTCTGGAAAGTTCAGGAATGAAAAGCTTCATGGCTCCAATAAATAGCCAAAATATTACTGTACACAGTTAAATAAAGAGCTTAATATTTGGATTTGGCTCATAAAGTAACTCACTGCCAAGGGGAATTTATCTTACAGTTAAATGTGTCCCTGGCTGCAAAAAGTTCAAGCTGCTGCTATAGGCTACGTAGCCCAACAGATACCGTTGACTGACTAGAATTTCTCTGTATCAACAAGGTTAGAATAACAAACTCGTCCTTCACCCAGTGATTCTCTGTGTAGGCCCTGGCTTTGTTAAGAATCAGACTTGAGTTTGAGCAACAGCAGTTTATGTTACACATTATATGGTCAAATTTTCTGTAATATTAAAGTCTTTATAAGGTTACATGTTGGTTTAGTGGTAAAACAGATGTCACAGCTAGCGTTTGGTGACTACATGACCAGCGAGTCATATCCTGTATTGACTCGCATTTAGTGTCACACTTTCAGAAAAAAGTGCTCAAAATGGGTATTTACCTGCAAAGTGGCCCTTACAAGTAACCAGAAGAGCCTTTTTTGGAAATAGACAGTGACTCATTAAAGCTCACTAGAGTCCACCAACATGTTTAAGTTTCTTAAGAAACATGCTACTATCAGGGAACATGAGTGTATAGCTCTTATGCATTCTTTGCTTTGCAGGAGGATCTGAAGCCTTCAGATATTGAGCACATCATTGATGAACTGAAGGCCGGGAGAGTCCCTCCACCTGGGCCAAGGTATGAAGGCCTTTTTGGATGTTATTGCTGAGTAATAACTGTAAAGATTGTTACTTTTGATTTGTGTAATACTATGATTAAATGAGTACAGGTGAACTGTACGATGCAGCCCAGCATGAAGTAGAGTTACTGTTACCACTCCAATAATAGTATGTCCCTAAGTGTTTCATTCATCTACAACAAAAGCAAATTGCCAATGATTAAAATTTGTAATTTATTGAAGAATGTGTGCGGTTTTTAATGTTTGTACTTACATTTAATGTTGTGGAATGCCCACAAGACAAAAACGATAAAAACGATCATTCCCTCACCAGCCTTTCTTTTTTCCTCTCTAGAAGCTAATAAGCAAAATAAAAACAGGTTCTAATGTTAATGAAAAATGGAAAAAACGCAAAGTTCTGACGACTTTTTCATGTCAGAAAACATCCTGAGCTTTAACGAACCGACACTGGACACTCCTTCCATAAGCATTAAATATTCGTCTCCTTACAGAAAACTTCACCATAACAACGATAAGATGATTTTCTTTGCTAAATAACGTGTATTATTGGCCTTAGATTTTGTGGAGCTTCTCCCATACACTTCCAGATGAATTACTTATTACAATAAAATTGATAATGTATTCGAAAGAGCGCATGAATATAAACCTGTGATTTGAATTACAGCCAGTACTACTGCCTAAATCGTGCTGATTGAAAAAAAATTAGTCAGTACCTTCTGACCAGATCAAATTTGAGAATTCAACAGTGCTGTGGTATAGCAATTATTATAAATAAATCAATAAATAAAAACATAATCTTACACAGAGCACCTTTTAACTACTAATTTGTAAATATCTCTAGTGCATTCATTATGTGTATTGCACAGGTATGCACCATTCACTGATATCGGGTTGCCTGACACTATTAAATTGCATATCTTTACTCACTGTTAATTATATGATAATACTACCCACACAAAGGGTCACGTAAATTAAGTTGCTTTAAACTCGAGAGCACCGATGAATTATTGATGATGTTTTGCAACGTTTGCAGGAGTGGCCGTTTCTCGTGCGAGCCTGCCGGAGGACTGACCTCACTGACCGGACCTCCTCCTGGACCTGGCTTTGGAGTCAGACCTGACTTATAACTCCAATATGGGTCCTCACCTAACTTAACCTGAGTCCTTATAAATATCAAACATCATTGTAAGTGTAAATAAAAATGTTATTCATTGTACACAGTAGCAGTGTGATTATTTTAAAACGTCTTTGCCTACCTATTAGAACATTTTAAAGCAGAAGTAAATATATAAATAACTTTTGCCTCTTTCTGATTGAAAATTCTTTCTAGAAAGAAATTCAGCACTGTGTTAATCTTAGTTTCTAATGTTTGTAGAAATTTATAGGCAAACATTTTCCTGATCTTACTAACTGGCCAGAATATACAGAAGTTTCTTATCTCTATAGCAAATAAATATGATCAGAATTAGATACAGCATGGTTTTTACCCTTTCTGCTTGAAAGTTTTCCTGACCTTTTCAAGACTATCAGGGCTCCTAATAGCAAACTTGCCAAGTCTTTAAAAAAATAAACAGGCAACATCCAGTACTGTCTTGCCTTTGAAAAAAAAAAAATGCAAAAAACATATTTAAAAGTCATAGAAAATATTATTCCTGTAACTGGTTTAATTTTTGTGATGTTAAACAAACCATCAGAGTGTATTTGAGTTTAAACCAGGCTATATTAGGTTAAGGTCATTTTGCTGTGGAGATTCAGTACTGCAGTACTTTTTCATTTGTCCTGGATTTTATTGTTTTTGGTACTGGATAAGTCAAGGGCAGTCCTGGAATTTGAACCCCTGGACTATTTTCAGACTGATTTTTTTTTTTTCTCCCAACTTTCCAGGCTTTGACTGTATGGTTTTCTGTAATTTTACTACTTTAAACTGTATGGTAAATATATTCATTAGGGAGGCTGTGTTAGTCTATAATAAAAGGGAACACCTAAAGACAGTATGGTTGTTAATATGCTCTCTTATACTCTCTATACTACATAGGCAACAAGATATCCTTTTCTTTTTTCTTTTTTTTTTTAAATATGTCCTTCATTTCCATGATTTTGCTGGTCTTTAAATGGGTACATGTGAATTTCACACCTTTGCAGATCTACTTAAGGATTGTGTACACAATGTTTATGGCAGCAGTCCAGATCAGATCAAACAGAACAGCCTGAAGCAACTGGCACGCCTTTGAATCTGACAGTGGAGCCACTTTAACAAAGTTGACAGCTCTGCTGGAAAGCTTGTGTAAGCGTGGTTTTATTTTTACAGCCGGGGTTTTCACATCAGCCGAGTTCTTTTGCGACTCACACACATTAAGAAATGTCACTTATTTGAATTTGTGTCTCAGACGCTAATCGCCTGCGCGGTGACGCACAACAGACACACTGCACACCCATGTGATGTGTTCATGCAAAGCGTACAGTGTAAAGCCAGGCCACCCACCCTATCCAGTACACGCCTTCACACCATCAACCACTGCTTACATTAGCGTGTAATAAAGCAGTTATGCCTGTCAGCTTTCACATTCATTCAGCAGTGCTCCTGTTTGTCGATGTGTCTAGCCAGCGCCCTTCCCCCACGCTCAGATTTCTCCCTCGCGATTTGAGCCTGTTCTGCAACATAATGGCCGCCACTGCGCATGCGCCAAACATTTCTCCATAATGCAAATACCACTGCGCCACACACACACACACACACACACGACGGCGCTTCAGAAACCTCGGACTACACAACGACCGTACATGTTAACAAATGAATAATCCTGCTGTTCGACATACATATTTGAATTGAAAGAGAAATTTATATTTACTCCACTCTCCAGTAAAAGCTCATCCCGCGACCCTCGGACGTTTCGAGAACGTTCCCCGTAGCTGCAGCTCGCGCCGAGCGGAAAAGATGACGTCAAGCGCCCGAGCGTCACCTCGCCCTCTTTCCTAAACGTGTTCACGTCTGTGCGCGGAATTTCAATAAAAAAAAATAAAAAAATAAAAAACGAACACGGCAAGTTTACACCGCTGTAAGTCTAACCAATTCAAACAAATACACACCTGATACAGACTTAGCGTGACTTTAGTACCAGAAGTTCAAAATGGAGGCAAAGCTATTAGTATGAGGCATGTCCTGCCCCAGCTGAGCGCACGCAAACCTTTTTAAGCGCTGCACGGAGCTCGCGCGATCACGTGACCCAGCTCGTGCCAATGAGCGCGAGGTTCGCGTGTTTTTGCTCGGCTTTTCTTAGCGACGACCAGCGATGTTTTCAAACCGAGCCGTAAGCTGGAGAGAAACGTCACACAGTCGTGGGTTAATAACCGTTTTTGAGCATTTTGTTCAGCAAACCGTCTTCTTGTGAAAAAAAACAGTTGTTTTTTTTTTTTGTTTCGTCGCGCTGGCCTGAAGTGGAGCTCGAAAGGCATTGCTTACGGTAAGCAGGAAAGTCTTCCTTTGATAATAGACCAGCACTTGGCTAGCTAACCGTGCGCGCAGCTAACGTGGCTAGCGTGCTAACTTGAGCGCAGGGTGTTTGTGTAACGTTAGCTTTGACATGTGTGGTGGATGTAATACCGTTGCTTGGACATTATACACAACCAGGTGTTCGCGTTTAAACACGAAGGAAACGAAGCGTTTTCCGTATCGTGCTGCAGCACACGGACATTATCTGTCTGCTCTCTCAGTGTGCGAGCTGCAGCGTGTCGACGACGGAAAAGGGCAGTGACAAGCAGGCTCGCTGTGGCAGGACTTGGAGGGAATGAGGAGCGCTGCTGTTAGCACAGCTAGCCCAGCTAACGCGGAGAGGAGAGGAACGGAGCGGAGAGGAGAGAGCTGAAGCTCCTGCGCGCTTTTGTCTGCGGCTGGAAGGGTGGCGCAGTCTGCAACACTACCAGCTTTCCGTCTTCTGCTCTCAATCTAAACACTTCACTGGTACATTTCTGCTAAACGTGCACTGTACCATCTCCAGTACTCACAACGCCGCCTTTAGTTTTCCTCCCTGCTGAAAAAAAAACAATAGAAACCCCTCACAGTATGTGTAATGGTTTTAATGGGAACTGTAGTGGTTTTAATGGAAACTCTAATGGTCCCTGTGGGTCTCTACTGGTAATTTGTTGTCGACTGTTTGTGGCATGTTATATCTAGTGGATACCATTAAGGACCATCATGGTTTTTGTGGATAGCTGATGGTTTGTAATGGTAACTGTAGTGGAAACCATTAAAATTTCTGTGATGGTTTCTGTTGTGTAGAGGTGAAATATGTACGCGTTTGTGTGACACTTGGTTGTAACGTTACATCCGGGGAACTGTTCTTAAAAATATTTTACACTCTGGCTGATTTCCCCTGTGTGTGTGTGTGTGAGAGAGAGAGAGAGAGAGAGAGAGAGAGAGAGATCTATATGATTGCATTATAGCTGTAGTGGTTGTATCTGCGCCACGCGACTGCACTGACAAACCCCAGGCGCTGTGTGTGTGTGTGTGTGTGTGTGTGTTAGTTACCACAAAGCTGGATTTCGTGAGCGTCCTTCTCGCAAGAAGCCTTTTGTCTAAAGGACGTGGCTTGCCATCGAGAAGGCTTCTTTCTCTCTCTCTCTCTCTCTCTCTCTCTCTCTCTCTCTCTCTCTCTCTCTCTCTCAGTTCCCACGTTCCTGATTTCCTTATCCGTGTTTTTTTTTTTGTTAACAAAACAAACTCTCTTTCTACTACGTTGTTTACTAGCAGTTCTATTGAATAGACACGGATCAGTCTTTACACTATGAGACACCACAACAATTACACACCAGCTCTAATATTAGGTCATATTTATAATCAGGAGCTTCTGCGTTAATAAAAATCAGGTAGCATCTCCTTACTGTTCATTTTTACAATTTCCAACTGATTCAGAATTAGAGACATAACTGATGACACATGTACAGAGGTTGGATACAACCCCGGTATCCAGTAGTAGCCTTGATGCCTGGATATTTATTTATTTAAAATTTATTATTGTTATTATTATTTTGTTCACAAAAATCAAACTAGCCTATAATCAGAGCTGGATTTTATGATGATATAATCGTAATCAATTCTGTCACACTTTCCTGACACATCGTGACATGTTTTTATACATTATAATAATACAGCACGAATGATTGGAAGCACAAGATTTGATGGGCTATATTATTTTTCCTCCCTTTTAGTGTTACTTTTATTAAAATCAATTATTTATCACCGAATTCAGTTTTTTTTTAAAATTTAACTCTACTGTGTTATTGGCAGTTTGTTAGCTAACATATATTTCATGTTAAGTATTGTAGAAATGTCTTGGATATCACCAAAATATTACCAAAATGTATGTGATTTACAGGAATTTGTCCTGGCAAGTAGGCGTAATAACATACAGCATGTATGTATAAAATAATAAACCCTACCTACGTATGTATAATATACCAAAATACAAAGGCAGATAGATAGATAATAAAAATCAATTTGCTGTCTGCATGCCACTGTAATACTGTAATAGGTAATTGTTAAATTTCTGTATATCATATACATTTGTGAATAAACAGTTTTGTGTGTGTGATATCATTAAAAATCATCTTATATAATTGTGCATGATATATAATTGTCTGTGTGAGATATATATATATATATATATATATATATATATATATATATATATATATATATATATAGTTCTCCCCTGAAAAGACTCACAAATAGTGTTTGTTAGAGTATTTGGCTTTCTTTCTGATTTATTTACAAAAAAAAAAATAGAGCTAATAATTATTTATAAATATATAGGCTACATGCCAAACACTAATGTACATTATCATTATTTACTAATGTACAGGACACAGGAATTTGACAAGCAATTCAGCGCACTTACATACAGCATGTATAAAATAAAAAGCCCTACCTATCTTCATCTACAATTAAAAATACTGCAAATGGGTGATTGTAATGCAGTAACATGGAGTAAGAAGATAGTGGCCTGTTACATAACACATGTAGCACTGTAAATGTTTTTTTGCAGGGATGTATGTGTGTCTTCTCAATTAATAAAACTAAGTGACCTGCTATCATGGCCATGTTAATATTTTAGCTTTGACTCTTTGTGTTTGTTGGACAGAATATTTCTCTTGGGCTTTATTCTGGACAATAGATCAGATCTCTACACGCACTCAAGCAGTCCTACGCTCACACACTCGCAAAATGACATATTAGGGATTATCCGAAGCTCCCGCTTTTCCACCAGGCCGCTGGCCAACAGGAGCTTGCGGTCGCTCGTTTTTCCATTGACCCCCTTTTTCAGGCGTTTAGCCACATGCACGAGGTCTCGTATGAGAATTGGTCCAGTTTCAGCAGGATGTATTTGAGATGGAGGTGAAGGTTCTTTGTCAGCTTTTCTAGTGCTGGATTGCTCTAAAATTACTCATTGCTCATGGTTTGTTTATGTAGATAATCAGGGTTTTGCTAGATTACGGCCCGCACAGCATTAAATGGAGGAAATCGGGAAGAATCACAATTCAGTGGGAAAAAGAATTTATTAATGAGTTATGCCTTAAATTATGTCACGTTATTGGGAGTAGTTTTTTTTTTATCCTGCAGCATTATCTGTCGCAGTATAACCTCATGCACAATTTGCATTAACACATATCTGAGTTTCTTGTTCTAGCTCTGCTGTGAAACAGATTTAGTAGAATGAGGTTTTTTTTTATTTTTTTTTTTAAATTGGTTCTATGTACCTTGTCTAGGCCTGCACAATTAATCATATTTTAATCATGTTCAGGATTTTTGGCTTCCACAATTAATCAAACATAATCCCCTGAGATATTGGTGCACAGCCAAAACTAAAGATCAATAAGACACGGTAGATCAGGCATACGATATGGTGGGCTTATTTATATATTTGGAGTATTTAAGTAGCTTCACAGATGTTTAATTATATGATCAAGGAGCGGTCTTACTCTAATTAAGGTTTCTTGATCTTAGGATTTCCCAAATCGACGGAACAAATGTAATCAATAATCATGATTTTTGCTGTTGAATGAAATAATCAAGATGGATATTATTAAACTATTTTCATACCCTTGTGCAGAAATAAAAACGTGATCCTGAAGGCACAAATAGCAAAGAAATCACGTTACAGATATCGTTGTCTTCATGATACGCATAACCGGCTTCTTTGAAGAGTGATTCTTAATCATTTTAAGGCTGTTCTTTATCTTTTGCTACAGCGGTTTTAACTCCAGACCTGGGGACTTCCTGTCTTGCACAGTTTAAAGTTTTCCCTACTGCTGACACACCCATTACAAGTGATCAGTTAAATATTAAGCACTTAAAGAAGTGGGACAGGGGGTTCTGAGGACTGGAGTCAAGAATTCTTGTTCTGTGATGTGCGTATTGGACTGTCTCTGGAAACCAGTAGTGACAAGAAGCAGCTTAGGTTAATTTCTATAAAGTGAGGAACACTAACGAGTATATGCAAAAATGGATTCACGTATGCACAAATGAAGACTGAGATTGTCTTAAGCTAAAAGCACTTTAAAGTGCGTCAGTAGTTTTAGTTTAATCATGGCACTTTCACAATCTGTAGCTGGTTTATTCTAACCCAGACTTCAGTAAGGATTTAAACTAATTTTGAGTTTTAGTTCCATGCATGGAACTCATCTTCTTCTAGCTTGAGGGACTCTTGTGATCTTGAAAATATTTACAAGACATTTAATAATATAATCTGTTTCCTGATGTTGATTTCAGAGTGCAGAATGGCTGGAAGACCATTAGCAGATTAATTGAGCTCCCGAGTGGCACAACAGAAAAACGTTCACTCTTTCGTCTGAGTTTGATACCAACCGATGCCACAGACATCTGTAGAGAGGAGTCATGGGAGCAAAATTGGTCGTGTTTTCTGGTTAGGAGGAATGGCATACTCTCTCTCACTTGTCAATCACAGTGACGGTAGCCAATCCTGGACATCTGTAAGCTGTATGGATGAGGAAGAGGGCGGATAGCGCTTTCCTCTGAGGGTGTTACGCTACCCTGTGACGCAGAGTGAGTAGTGGAATGGAAAAAACATGCAGTTGGCTAGCTTCACATGTCTTGGAGGAAGCCTCGTGTTAGCCTTCACTGTCCCCAGCTGGTAGCATAGTGACAGACGGTGGGAAAATGTGGGGTAAATGTGTTAGTTCACTAATAAAATTACAGCAGTACACAAGTACACAAACAGCACTACTCTCATTTTGCAAAAATTGATACAAAACATTAATGACATGTAGGTTAAATTTATATAGAGTATTAGTGATTACATTTACAATGTGCAGCTTTACATGATATATAACAGTGACGTAGGTTTACAGTCTGCGCCATTGGGCGATAAAGATAAGCATTTCCATGGTGCTCATCATGTGAGCAGGGGCTGTTAGCATGGCGGAGAGAGACAGAAACAGGCATGCGTAAGAGCACACTGACTCACCCTCTTACCCATTAGACATTGCCCTTTGTGTTCAGAGCTGTTCCCGTGAGAGACCCCTTGCTCTGCTTCACATTCGAGTTGGATACCATTTTTATTTTTGCCTTGCGCTTTTCTTCCACAACATGAGAACATTTTTTTTTAAGTGAAGGTGCTGATGGTTTTTTTTCCCCCCAGTTATTTAGATTAAATTTTGTGCAGTTTTAGAATTGGGCTCAGTGTGAAATCTATAAATGCCTTTTTTTCTAAATATGTTCATGCAGATGTTCATTTTTAAACTTTCATTGCTATTTAATTCCTGGTTAAAAGTAGACCACTGTGAATTGCTGAACCTGTAATGAACATATCAATGCTCATAGCGTATTAAGTACATGCAGCTCTTTCTCCATGTCGTTAGAGGTGGTGAGATCTGATTACAGATCCTGTTATTCTGCTTATTTTTCTGAAGAAAGGCATTTTGTTACACTTCAGTTTCCTACAAACGCATTAAAAAGTTGCATATGTCAGATCCAAGACCATTCAGTGTCCATTTGTCCTAAAGCTTTGCACTGTATTCAAATATTGCTCTTTGATAGGTGAAGTTATGAGTCATTTGAGCTTTAATTTCCATTAAGAGGTTATCACCAGTGACCTTCAGGGGGAATGTGTGGATTTACTGCTCCAAATAGAAAGTATGCTTAGAAACCATGCCACATTTATCAGTTTTTTGGATTCTGTTGCAGGCAATATCTTTTAGAACGGTTTAATTAAAAACAAAAAAACACACACATCATTTCCAGGGGAAAATCCCCAAAATAAGTTGAGTCCCACCTGAAAGAGCAGTCTGCATAGGAACGTGGTTGTACTGTAGCCAGCTGATGTGGCGAATTGTCCGTGGCTGTGGTCTGGACTACGCTGGAAAAAGAGTGACTTGTAAAGGTACTTGCTGAATCATTGGATTCTTTTGTATTTAATATTTCGGAACAGAATTAGTCAAAACAAGTGACAAGTCTCATCCTGCTATAAATCTGAATGAATCTAGTTCAAGCTCAAGACAGGAGTACTGCGTCTTTCAAGTACAGGAACTTCCCGATGCTCATTTCATCAAGCCCTTGTGTCATTTCTGGTTGTAGCTTAAATTCGTAGCTGAAGCAGCATCTCTGTTATATGAAAATCTTAACGTCATACAGCTCAGTGAGCAAAGACGATGATAAATTTGAGCTCAGTTCTGTATTTAAGACCCAGCTGGCTGTTTTTAACAAAACGCACGGTAGCTGTTAGTTATTTTGGTGCTAAGCTTTTCTTGTTATTTTCACACTGCCACCTGCAGTACTGCCGAGTGAAGATGTGATGGCCAAGCCAAAACCACTGAGAGTACACAAGATTTAAAACTCAGGAAGGTGGTTTTCACTTTGCTCAGCTCTCATAACTGTTTTTTTACAAGAAGGATGCGCAAACCTTTTCACAGTTTGCTGTGCAAAGTGGAAAACTGTCTACGCTACCTAACACAACCATCATAAAACAAACTTAGCATTACTGATTAATAATAGAGCAAAAAAAATGCAGAAAATATAAGGATTGTATGTATTATTTACTGATGATGTAGTAAGATTATTATCAGCGCTAATCACCAAGATTAAAACCTAAGCATAGTCATTACTTAAAGGGTTAAAGAGAAGGTTGATTATTTCCCTATAACAAAACACGTACCAACATCTTTTATTTTTCTTATCCCACGGCAGTTTGCATATTTGATACTTCATATCAATTTATATTTGTATTTAATGTTGTGGAATGGCTGCAAAGCAAGTTATTTTCTGTTGTGCTTGTGCGTATAACAGCTTTAAACAGTTCACCAGCCACGTTTACCTCGCACCTCCGGGGTTGGGGGTGCGAATCTTGCCTCCACCCTGTGTGTGCGTAAATTGCGTGTTCTCCCCATGCTTCGGAGGTTTCCTCCCCTGTCCATAGTCATGCGTTGTAGGTGGATTGGCATTTCGAAATTGTCTGTAGTGTGTGAGTGTGTGTGTGCGCAATTGTTCCCTGCGATGGGTTGGCACCCCGTCCAGGGTGTCCCCTGCCTTGAGCCCCGAGTTCCCTCCGATAGGCTCCAGGCTCCCCCGCGACCCTGGGTAGGATAAGCGTTACGGAAAATGCATGGATGGTTTCCTTACACAAAAACACTTCACCGCATCAGCGGTTACACATTTTTTTGTTAAATAACAATTTAATCCTTTAATTATTAGCCTTATATTATGTGGTCGCTCACTTTACAGGTCTGAGTGCATTAATGTAAAGCTGCAATTTTTCCTGCAGCCTTCACTACTGTCAGAGCTGCACCTTTAACACCTTCTGGTCAAACAGATTCAAGATTTTATCAGTGCTATGGTAAAAGGTACTATTCAATATTTCAATATTTGTTTGTTTAGATGTCATAGTAAGGCCTAAATAATACTAGTAGCTAGTGGTGTAAACCTCAGACTTCCACGCAATACAATATTATTTCAGTATATTAGGCAATGATTCGATATTTGAAGAGACCACCGAATCATCTTGCTTATGATTATTGCCTCGATTCATTTTATCCATTGCCTTTTAAATCAATGCATCGATCCAAATTGTGTGATTGTTGCATTCCTACTAAAAGTACTATAAAATCATAGTACATATCTTTTGTGATTAAATGCATTACTTTCGGTTCCAGTAGTTGTAGAACAGGTCAGCTGTCAACAGAGCACCCAGTTTTATCAAATCAGACCTGATAAGGATATATAATTATTTTATAAAAGCACAGAAATTGAAATCCACTATTATGAATATTTGATTGTGCTTCATGGGGCAGTTAGGGTCCCCAGGCTTACAGCCCTTTACCAGCTTGCTTCTATAGCTCCCATCCTCAAACTTCCTAAATCCACATTGCCATTCACTGTTGAGGCGAGTCCATATTGGTGCAATGTTATCCTAATGCCCTCCCGGTTGCATCCTTGCACCTGCTACTGGACTATAAGATGGACAACCTTGAACTCTTAACCTGGCCCTTGAGGAGTGGGGACGCTGGCTAGAGGGAGTTCAGCACCTTTTCCTAATCCCACCATTCACTGTAATATGGAATATATTAAATCAACCAGTCCCTGGCAGGCCCCAGTGGACTTTGTCTTTTTAATCCTTCATTGTTGAGATGTTTGCTAGCAAAGCCTGGCCAGATCAGATGAGCTTTTTACCATATGAATCTGACAAGAATGTTGAACTGTACTGAACTGAGTCCTGGCTTTTCCATATGCCCACACACAAATATTATACTGTACTTCTCCGACAGAGTGTTGTGCTAGGACGCTGGCATATGTGTCTGCCTGCATACTTTCTTTACACTAGGGGCCAGTGTGCATGAGCCAAACCAGAATTTATAGCAAAAAGAAAGTGAAAACAAGAAGTCTTGGAGCACGAAATAATGCAGTTCTTTTGTTTTAACCTTAGGAATGAAGACATCACAGGTGTAAAATCGATTTTTGAAAAGTACCGTAGGCGAGCATTGGATCAATCAGAACCCAAGTCTGTATGCACTGAAAGCCTTTCTGAAGCATCTTTACTCTATCAAGCAGTTTCAAGCTATTGAGCACTTCAGTTCATTTAAACAAGTGTTTAAATGCACACCAGCTTTTTCCTTTATCAGTCATGGCATGGTGGATGCTTTAGAAATCTTAAAATTTAGTTGGTTTACATTGCTTACATTTGCCTTTACTGGGAATCTGTTAGCATTAAAAAGAATGTAAACCTGAATTCAATCCCATAGGATGATAAAATCAGCCATTATGATGACAGGAACAGCGGGTGTAAAGCCTCACTTTATATTCGCGTATGCCACATCATGATGATTGCAGTTCACTGTAAATAAATCCATGATGCGTTACTGTGATCAGATCGCCGTGACATAAATTGTGACATACGTTGTTTGTACTGGACTGTATATGTGGCCGTATTACTATGAAACCTGCAGAAGAGGGGTCACAACGTTTCTGGGTACGCAGCTGGACACGCGCTGCCCCGCTATCAGCATTCGTCTTAGGGTTGGTTGGAGGGGTTCATGGTGTGCGTTCTTGTCTTCTAGTCTTGGAAAGACAACCTGTCTGTATTGATTGCGCCCTCCAGGATTCAAGGCTCAGGAGAAGGAACTCTGTCTAGTGGACTTGAGGGTGAGGGAGGGGGACTTGCTTGTACCACCGGATGACCTCACTGATCCCTCACTCATCTAGGATCAACATGACTGACTCGTCCCCTGACCAAGGGGTTTAACAAAGCCATGGGAGGATTTTGGCTTTAGAAAGAAGAGGTTCAAGCTCTGCTGCACCTGACAAATCACTAGCTATTACTGTTCTTCAGTACTGTTGTGTAACCATGGTTACCAGTCTTTGTTTTAACCTGTTAATTAGTAGTCTGCATATTAGGGTGTAAAGAAAAAAAAAAGTTTTTGAAAAAAACAAACATTTGCCTAACATTCTCCAATACGGTTGTATCAGTTAGCCTAGATCTGGTTTGAATCGAAAAGGAAAACACTTAAAAACTGACACTGCTGCTGAAAATTGATGTGCAGTTACCACTTCGTACACGTGTGTGAGAGGGAGAGAGCAGGAGCGAGTGTCTTGAGTATTAAATCAAAACTTTGGAACTACTTTGGATTCAGCAAATCTCAACAGGAAGTCTCGATACAAGTACTGCTGTGTGCAAAACCTACAACACACAAACTTTGCTACACACCTACGAAGGTGACATGGGGCAAAGTTAACAAAAGGGAAGCTGCAGCTAAAGATGTGACCGGTAATGCTAGTGTTAGCTGTTTCTTGCAGAGCTCACTACCCCACACTTGTAGCCGGCAATAGCTGAAGCAGTCAGTAACCCTATTTGCAAGGACCTGCTCCCCTGTATCGTTACAGAAAACGTTAGACTAAGACGATAACTACGCTGGAACCCAGATACACAGTACCGAGTCACTGTGTGTGTGTGTGTGTGTGTGTGTGTGTGTGTGGGGGGGGGGGGGGGGGGGGGGGGGGGGGGGGGGGGGGGGGGGGTTATTTGGAGAGAGAATGAATGTAGTACCAATTCTCAGACAAAATAAAGATAGTGAAGAAATGTTTTAAAGTTGTTGTTCCTAACAGCATCAGGACTAGGGCACATCCGTGCATAAATTTAACTGAACTGAATCGTATTGGTTCGGCTCTGAATCGAGTCATATCAGAGCAGTAGTGAATTGAAGTGTATTGAAACGTTGATTAAATTAACTATATGATTTTTGTATTGTTTATTACATGTCAAGATGCATACCCTGCATAGTCCGAGTTTGATGATGGAAATAAATTTGCTCAGCTGTTATATTTTACCCAAAATCTCTATAGTGAATAAGGAAACTTTGTTCTGTGTTAGCTGAGAACATAATACAGGCTATTTAACATGGGTGCCCCATCGTATCAGGGATTTATTTACTTAATTGTTTGCATTTGGTGTAGGGCAGGGATACACTGCTCCAGTCGTGATATGCTACAGCTGAGCAAAGTTTATTGTTTCCCTGCTTCAGTGCTCTAGAGTCCAGGCTTCCTGGCTTTAGCCTGTTTATAACACTTCAGGTGGTCTATCTTTAAATGCTTCATCATCCCTACATAATCACCAGCTTTTCTGTAGATGGTTAATTTGATGGATAGATAAAGAAACAGAAAACAGTCCTTCCATGGTTTTCCATATGGTCAGCTTCCGTTCTTTTCTTCTTTTTTTTTCTTTTACACAGTTTGAGTCATGCTTGAGGAACTGAGGCAAACCTTTTCATCATTGGGATCTAAACTTTTGTCAGGAACATCCTCAGTTATAGTTTGGCAAAAAAAAATTATCAAATCCATGTCAAATTTAAAGCAGCTGTTTAAGTTATGAAAATAAAACACAGTGTTCTGAGTTTTTCCATCTTCTCTATTAAAGCTTTTGGCAGAAACACTTTTAACCCAAGTCTGACATGTGCTGTGGGTTAACATGTGACATAAGTTAATACATTCAAGCCAAATCTGACAACACTGGTGTTGTTTTTTTTTTTTTTTTTTTTTTTTTTTTTCCTTTGCCACAAATTGGTTTTATTATTTAGAGAATTTTGAAAGCAAGTGAATCGCTGTCTGTAAACTGACCCCTCTGGCACACTTGTTTCAAAGAGGATGTGAAAACGAAACTCTTCTGCATGCCTTAAAGTGAGTTGTGTGCTATAAACAGTGAAGTACATAAACCAAAGTACACGCTTGTACGCACGTGTGTGCGCGCGCGTGTGTGTGTTGGAGCATGCTGATTGCACAACACACTTGGCTGGTTGTTGTTGTTTGAAGTGTTTTTTTTTTTTTTTTTTTTTTTAAACGAGAATCTCTGCTTCTAACGGCTGCTGAATTGTTTGGCAACCATGTGATTCTCTCAAAGAGTGCGTGGACTTCATGGTTTTGTTTTTTAAGCAGCTGAATTTTCAAACCTAATTTTCACTCTGAAATGTATGACAGAAGTAGATGTACCTTGACAATGAATCGTTCTGTGTAAATATAGGAAACAAAATATATTCATATAGTTACACATCGACAGTGAAGTAAATTAGAAAGTACTACACTGACACTAAAATCTGAAGCCTGAGATAAAGTAAGACAAGTGCATTGTTATTACGTAAGAGCAGGCTAGGAATATAATATCTTCACAACTAGAATACACAAGTTGCAAGTTGAAATTCCCCGCCTGCAACCGGCAAAAACCGCAGAAAACGCCCCTCAACTTGTAATTTCAACTTGTCAGCTTGGGATAATCTTCTCAACTACTAGTTCCTTCCCTGTTTACGTAGTAATGTCAAATCAACATGGCTGTGTGCTGAACAGTGTAAAGTTCCCCTTCTCCACTTTCAGTTAGGTTGTAGCAGTATTGGCTACAGATCAGTTACTATACAGACACAGCATATGGTTAAATCTATGACCTTGACCATACTAATCCCTGTTTTGAGAAAGTACTCATCAATATTAGAGGTATCACTTGCGTTAGCCGGCTAGCTTGTTGCTAATGCTACTCGGTATTGTCCGCCGGGTAGCTTGTGACTAAGTTACTCACTGTTGTCCACTGTTGTTGCTGTACTGCAATTTTCATCCAAAATGTTTCAAGAAAGTTCGCTATAATAGAACAGCACCAGTAGCCACTCAGGCCTGTAACTGTAAAAGTGCGGCTGTAGTAGCTTTTTATGAGCTTTACGTCTTCTGACAGAGCAAACATAAGACATGCTTTCATGGAGGTGTCTGCGTTTTTTTTTTTCCCACTTCGCACGTCAAACATCCTGAGGTGGGAAATGACATTATTACAACTTGCAAATTACCACTTACAAGGTACCAGGAACACAGCACTATTTTCTTACATTTAAAACCTATTTTCTTTGTTAATCAGTCACTACCTCAGCATTGCTTTAATAACCATTTTATACAACTTATTGGGGCCTGTTGAATTTTTTAAAAATTGCGTTAATATTTTACTAACTTAAAAGGTCTAGATTTCAAATTCATTAGGATAGTAATGAGCTTAATAAACTAGGTGCCAATTATTTCGCTTTCATAAGGTGCACTTGTGTGTTTATAAAATACTCGTTCACACCTAGGGACCAATTTAACAGTTAGTCCACCTACTGGTATGTTTTTGGGAGGAAACTGGAGAACGCGGAGGAAACCCATGCCGGAGAACATGTGAAACTCCACATAACAGGCTTGTAAGACTGTGCGCTAACGTTGACAGTAGTATTCCCTCATGGCATTGGAGGTGTGTAACCAGCATGTGTGAGCGGCTATGTCTTTGTGTACACGCCATGCCATTACAGCAGAAAATACCGGAAGCTGGTTCCAAGTTGGCTGTACTGCTAGTCACTAGCATTAGCATCTAGTCTGGGTTTCTTAAAATGATTTATCTATTAACAATGTGAGAAATGCTTGTAAAACTGTAGTCAGGACTGTAAATAAACCTAATGAGTTATTCAATCAAGCTCGTTTAAAACTGAAGTCAGTTAAATATGTGCTCTTTGTTGAAAAGCAGCGGAGATATAGCGAAGTAGCCCTGATAATCAACACACTGTTTCACCTGTTAGGTCTCCCCTGTCATACGACAGCTACCAGCCAGGGAGGGTGAAGGCTGTCGCTTGCTTCCTCTGAGACACATGAAGCCAGACGACCTCAACTTTCTTTTTGCACTGCTGCTCATGCTGCATCGGGGGCGGCATAACACACTCAGAGGAAAATGCTGTCTGCCCTCTTCTGCATCCATGAGCTCACCAACGCCCATGTTCAGCTAGTGTCACTGTGATTGCTGGAGGAGAGACAGTATGCCATCCCTCCCTTCTTGAGAGCACGGCCAGTGTTGCTCACTTGGACTCGAATCAAGGGCTTCGAACTCGTGATCTCCGGACAATAGGGCGAACGTGACAGACGTTTAAATCGTCCAACTTGATAGCCATCCCAATATATGGAATCTATTCTGAGACTATCGTCAATCGCCACAAGCCTAACACAAACAATAGAATAAGTTTACATGCATGAAGTATTGAGTAATCAATTTTATGTTTGAATTTATAATATCCCAGAATGGTGCTAGTGTTTACTGTGCTTGTAGTTGTATTGCTCTTCTGCTAACACAGAATGAGGTGGATTTGAGTCGCTCTTTTATTTTATAGTCTTGAGTACATTGTGTAAATCACTCACTGGGGTGGATAATCTGGATTTTTGTCTCCCAAAAATGCATTATCATGGATCATATTAATTATTAAATAGTCAAAACCCCAACAAAGCAAACTGTCTGACCCAACAACCTGAACACTATAAACAGTTTGTTCACCTCTGTATCAGCCCGGGTCAGCTCCTAACTCAGCTGTATTGCTTGCATGGACTATGGCTTTGTCCTGGCAGCTTCAGGACACGTAGGAGGTTAATTATGCTTGTGCTTCTCCGGCCAGACCTACACTCATCTATTGACCTTTGCACTAATGCCCGTCCACCCCCTTCTCTTCCTCTCCACACCACTCTTACTCATCCTTTTGGTTTTCCCCCCTATTATTCACTGGCTTAGTCTTTGCTTATCAGTTCACCATTCTCCGTTACTCTCTCACTCCTGTTTTTAATGGTCAGTTGAGATAAGCCAGTGTGACTGTGTAGATGCTGCTGTCATTACACATGGTTAAAAGATATTCAGTAAGAAAGCAGTACTGCAAGCAAAATAAGCAAGAGCACAAACATCTACATAAAAAACCATGTGCAGGTGGAATGTGGTGCACATTTCCACATGTTGCGATGCAGTAACAATGTAGTGCGTTGTTTTGTGCTTGTGTGGGTATGTGTGGCTATTAACCTACTTTCTGAGCTGCAGAGCGCAAGCTTCTTAAAGCAATGTATACTGCTTCCTATGAAGTTCAGATGTCCGTATGTGCAGACAGATATGAATATTGCGTCACTGATACAAAGCGATTTTAGGCAGCCAAAAAAAGAAACAAAAACACTGACAATAACAACCTATATCATGTTGTGTGGTCAAATGAATAGATGGCTTTAGATTTAGTTCAAGAGAGCCTTACTCGTGTAGGTCAATTAAAAACAATATTCAAATGAATAAATCGCACTATAAATATAAAACAAGCAAATGATAATTTAATTCAAAGGCAGTTATTAACGTGTGCCTGACTAACATCACTGATTGTGAATAAATAAATAAACCTCTGGTATATTTTGTTTGCAACGTGTTATAAATGAATACGTCATGAGTATGTGCCTTCTTTGAGTTTTGAGAATAATGACGACGGGATTACTCTAACCTTTTGTTACACGATATCTACATGATCTCCAGAAGGCTTTGGTTCTGACTACTTTTATGAAATGTGTTTCATGTGTGAATGATGTATGCGGAGTTATGAAACTGAGAATAAGCAGCGTGAAACTCCCACAGGCTCCATGCGTTCATTAGGTATGAATATCTACTGTAGTCTAATGATAAATGTTCACAAGGTCATGAGTGATTCATGTACACGATCACTGCAATGATTTGAGAATGTTTAAATGAATAATCCAAGTGCAGAAGCGAAAACAGATTGTTCTTACATGCCATCTGTTTGACACATGCTGTGTAACATGCTCTGTAGGTTAACACTACAGATACGCGAAGGGTCTGGTGTTAGCAGAATTTAAATTTGCTGGATAATGGTGTGCAATAGGGCCCGATGTTATTATGATATGATGTTACCATTACAATTTATTACGATTTCTTAGATGTTGAAGATATTGTTCTCTTTTTAAGCATTTTTAAATATTTTTATTTCAAATTGACTGGATTATTTTTAAAATTTTGTATCTTTAAAACTAAAATGTAAAAAAAATATATATATATTTATTTATTTATTTTTACAGATACACAGTAACAGATACTCCACAATGCACATGGTCACGATCCCTAATTTGTTTGTTTTAAAGACAACCTAAAATCAAACCTGACCAATTTTTTTTCTTTTCTTTTCTTTTTTTTTTTTTTTTACCTTGTTAGCTCATGTCCTTGGTCAGATTGAACAGGATTCATCTGTACTAATCACTTCAAAAGACATAATCTAGAGGTAGCAATTTTCTCCCACGTCTAAAATGTTTGGACTATGTCCCTGTAGAATCGTAGGCAGGACAAAAAAAAGATTAAAAAAACTGTTTCGTGTCATGTTTCACTTTCCCCCTCCTCTAGCTATCGTAGAGCAGAAAAGCAAAGAGGTTTGAGGGGCCGAGCGCAAACAAAGTTTGGTCTTGGCGTTCGAGTTACCACCTACGTTCTGTCAGTCATGTCACTTTTTATTCACTGTTTTTTGGCCCTTTATCAGACATGCAGTTTTCATGCTTCTAAATAAGACCCTCTGATTGGCTGTAGTATGGCACAGCAGAGCCAAATGGCTCACCGTTCTGTACATCACTTACAGAAATCCCAGATCTTTGTTCTGATCTATGTTCCAAACAGCAGTTCATGCAAAACGCCAGGCAGAAATACAGAGCATCTGTTTTGTTTTTAATATAAATTTGTGTGCCAGGAATAAATGGTCCACACTGACAAACTGAAATTTGGTTGTTCAGATGATGTCTCTAGTCTCACAGGAAAAAACATAAGCTTCTCGCTCTAACAACAGAGAACCAGTTTTGATTTTTATTTTTGAAAAGTGCAATTCACAAGCCAATCAATTACTGATGGATAAAACTATCCAAATATCCTGCTCATGTTGCAGATGGAAAAATGCAGTCAAAATATCCTTTTCCTCATCGTCTTTAAATGTGTTGGCTGATTTTATCAGCCAGACTATCTGTTGCTCGGGCCAGAGCCTGTATTAACCCTACCCATGCTGAATTTGGCTTTGTGATGAAGCAGGACTGTAGCGTCACCATAATATTTAGCTAGGAACATGTTTAAGAGGGAGCTTAAAAATGAAGCATTTTAATTTAAGAAATTGAAAGATGTTCAAGAGAAAACAAACTTTTTTTGGCCTGCACTGTTCATCTGGAAGTGAACTTGGCCGTTGTGGATTACTCAACAAATTAAACAAGTGAAATATTTTGGAGAGCTGAAAGCCAGTGTGTTGCAATTTTACTACTGAGTGTTGCAAGTGCTGGAGATACAGCAGTGATTTTCCTGTCGAGCATATGTGCTGTCGTCGCTGTGTTTCTTTTTCTAGTATAGTGCGATTAAGGCATGTTGGCAAAGAGGAGCAGATTTACAAAAGGGAGTGTGTGTTTTCTGGGGTTTTAATTTGAACAACTCTGCTTCTCTATCACTGATCGAGAGGTGTCTATATACAGTGAAGTGGTATTTCCATCAGTCAGGTTTGCAAGCTAGCTAATAGACATCAGACACTGACTGCCTCACTGCACTGTCAAGCTTTCACCATGAAGTTTGGCAAAATGTTACCCTTTCTTTTTCATATACATTACATGTGAAAGGAAATGCATGGTATTAGTGGTCTCACAGTTGTTTGATACAAGGCTCTCAATTCGCAAGTAGGCTATTCGTTGTAAAATCCTGATTATATTACACAAGGTACCTCTAAAAAGTAGCTTCCTCTTTATTTCCACTCGGGAGAGGCCACTGGGGTTTAAAAAAAAACAAACAAAAAAAAAAACAACCACGCTTCTGCTACTGGTTTTCACAAGCTGATGGGCTTGCATACTAGCAGGATCTGGATCTGAGCAGACATTATATAGATGAAAACAAGAAGACACACACTTTCTCTCTCTCTCTCTTTCTTTCTGTTGCTTTAACGCCCTATTCGGACTGGATTAGTTATTCAGGGGGACGTCTGTAGTAATTTTTTTATGTCTCCTCAGTGATAAAACCTCATTGCTGATGCTTTCCAACAGCAATAAAATGACCACAGGAGGACTGAGTTTCTAGCAGGTTGTATTTTCTGCGAACCTGGATGTTTGCGTCACATGGTCATATGATCACGCTTCATTCACAACATGGCGTCCAAGCGGTCAAAGAGGCACTGGAGTAGAGAAACTCTTATTTCAGTTTCCAGCCAAGGTTCCAGCAACAATTTGAACATACGACGTGATTATTGTTTTAAAGTATACGAGAAGCATCATTCATTTCGCAACTTGCGAAGTGTTTAATATCCGGGGAGGGTCACTGATACATGCTCTACCAGACTAAATAAGGCAAGTAACAACAGTCAGACTTCTTTTTTTTCCAACACAAGGTGAAGTACGCATAGAAAATCATGGACGTGTGTATCTAGATGGGACTAAAATTATCAGGCAACCAGGCGAACAACAGTAGGTAATTCAACCTGTAATTTTCTCAGATGAGGACAGAGAAAAACACCGACATGGCTGGTCCAGACGGAAATTAAACCGAAGAGGAGCTCCTGTAAAATAGGAAATTACCCCAGGACCCATAGAAATGTAATCCTGCCTGGATAGTGCTTAAGACAGAGTTTTCCTGCTGATTCAGTCCAACTTAAAGAAATCAGAGTTTAGGAAGTTCATAGCTGCAAATATGAGACTCTACTCAGGCTATAGGATTCAAAAACGCATCCAATCTCCAGAGAGCTGCGTGACTTCAGACACCTGCAGGGTTGCCAGGGTTGCAGTTTTTATGCCAAATTGGGATCTTTTTGAAACAAAGTAACAGATGGAAATTTTAAGCTGGTTAAGATGCAAAGACTTAGAAAAAGAAGAAAAATGTGTCCCCCTTTTCCAATTCCTGAACTTTTTGGACTGGTCTTTTTGTGAAGTTTTTGACTCGTAGTTGGAGTGGAAATTTTGCTGAGACCAGGCAACAGTGCACACCAATGAAAGCATAGCCAGAGAGCTAATGTTTAATTCTATTACATTCTGATACGCTGCTGAGAGTCATATTTAACTTTCAGTTATTGAACGTTTATAATGTTGAATGTTTTACTCAATTAAAAATGGAAACTTAAGGCAAATATTCAGGTTTAGGCAATGCTCATTTTTGCTGTATGAAAAATGTATCTTATCAAGACACCACCATATCATACTGAATTTGAATTTTGTGTCATAGTATCTTAGCAATTCCTTAAAAAAAAATTTTTTTTTTTATTTAAAAAAGGCAAATTGTGAGTGTCTCAGTACTGATGGTTGACAAATTAAAGGAAAAACTTGAATACATAAGTTGAGAAAACTAATGGGCGCAAATGCTTCCAGACAAATGTGTTACGTGATACGGTTGAGCGATTAACGCTCTACCATGCTGTGTGGCAAAGTGAATTTGTGACAAAGTGGGTTCATTATTGGGGCTGATCTCAGAAGCCTCAGACACAAACACAGCCTAACTGGCTCTTTCTCATTAGGATCAGTGACTAATGTGACAACTGCATTTAGATCCATGGGGGAGACGTCAGTCAATGACCGTGATGCTTGTAAGAATAAAAGAAAAGCAACCGTTCTCAGGCAAGCAGACCTGGAGCAGTCACACACCACGTACGATGGAAAAAGCAAACAGGATGCATTAAAGCAGTTGCTTGTAACAGATGGCTGAGCTGATTTGAGCCGAAATTCAATATCTTCCAAGCAATTTTACAGAATATTGTTAGTGCGATTTAGCCTAAATATTGTGAGAACAATAAATATTATTTAAACCCCTGATTGTCATCGTAATGCTAGTAGAGATGCAGGTTGAGATGACCGTTAATGCTGGCTGTAAGTGGTGGGAAAGTAGACTGAGCAGCCAGTGCTCCTGCCGGCCCAGTCCCAGAGGAGACCACAGTCACGCTGCACGGACTGGAACTGTTTGTGTTTCCATTCCAGTGCCAGACATGCGCACATGCATGTGTGTGTGCACGCGTGCGCGCACGTACTTCTGGATGTGTGTGGACATGGTGTAGGTGTGTGTGTTTGAAGTTCTTGAGGATCCAGGTCTGTCATTTACCTCCCAGAATGTAGTGAAATTACAGTGCGTGTTAGTTGCCTTATTGTGTCTAAGCCTTCTTTGCAGATGCAAACGTCCAGTACTGTCTGAAATACATAGATTTTGATATTTTCCTGAGTATGTTTGTCTTGTTTATATCAATCTCTGTGTGTCTCTAGAAGTTATTAACACATCATAGTCATTAGAAGAGGATGGCTGGGATGCAGCTGACTCAGTTTCTTTACCTATTATTTAACATTGTGGGTTACTCAGCCTTATTTTGTAATGAAATGACCACATCATGATGGGGGTAGACTTCCCTGTGCTACCTGTTTTCTTGTCGCAATTAGACGTAAATAAATTTTACAATCCAAAAACATGCAGGATTGCCGAAAATTAGTTTAATGCGCATAATATTGGCACTTAAGTTGAATTTCGACTCTGAGTTTAGGTAAGTACTCGATATAATAATTTTATCTAATATCGCACTGATGTAACATCATGTACAGGAAATATAAAACAGTTCAGGGGTGATCGTGGTTATCTTGCTGTCTGCCGAGAGACCGTCGTTTCTGCCAGCTTAGTGAGCTCAGGCTTTCGAGAGTGTAAAGGGATTTTGATCTCGTATGACGTAGAGACATATTGTATGCATGTGAAGGCTTTTTCTCTTCAAACAGGAAATCCTCTGAGCTGAATTTGTCCCACACTGCCGTTTTGGCTGCTGAGTAGTGTAGTTGCTTATTTCCCCCACCTCCTCTCCGCTCTCCACTATGAGAGAATGACTCAGCACTTCTACTCCTTTTGCGTAGTTTGGTATAGAAATATGGAGAGCAGTTTTTTTCCCCTGTGCTGTGAATGTTAGCAATGTGTCGTCAGCTGAAATCTCACTGTACCACCTAATCTGCATTTGTGTGCGTAGACCAGGTGATACTACGTGACATAAGTACGGCTGTCAACTAATCGACAAAATCAATAAAATTTGGTGGGAAAAAAAAAAAAAGCTGGCAGCGAGTTTCAGTATTGATTAGTTGGACTATATTGTGAAGCACGTTATGGCATTTGAATGGAAATGGTGGCGCACATTATTGGTGTCATGACAGCTTGTGTTTTCATGTAAGTAATATTTTGATTTATAACCGTTCTTTCGTGGGAATGTGAGAAATCGTGGAAACGCAATATCCGTGGTTTGAATCATGCTTATTAACCGCTGTGTATTGTTTTGAGTTTTTCTAGTTGTATTGCACATTTATGGTCATGTTTATCCATCTTTCCTGCCTTATCAGAAAACATTATCTCATTAAAAAAAAAAACCCGACAATAGCTGGTGACAGCTTGATGGGTTGTAATGACTGAACCTGGTCTCGAATGATTAGTCTACGAGGCGAGCATGTTCTCATTTGCATGTGCATTATGCAGTGTTGGGCAGCAAGGAGTGAAGCTATTACAATCAATTAGCTTGTAAGTTACGGAACTATTTTTTTGAATATTTTTATAGCATACATGTTTAATATATATGCTTTCGGTTCACATCTAAGTCAATGCCAAGAAGAGTTGATTCACTGATTCCAGGCATTGAAAACCAGGAGTCAACCGCAAAGCTTTGGAGTCAGTTTTATATGCTGAAAATGATTCGTCTCATATGCATACACGGCACACAAAATGAATCGGGGTGTATTAGTTAGGAAGGTAGGTTGCGGATATTTATTTTGAATTTGTCTTGTTTTGTCTAGTTACAAAAAAGTGTGCAGAACCAATGAAAAAATTTATAGAATACTGTCACCCTGCATTAGTTTATGTCCCATTTGTTTGACATAAGCACTAATATAATATATTATATTATAATGCATACATAATACAATATAATATATAATATTCTCACATTTTGACACATTATATGATAAATATAAATAAATAAATATAAGACATTATATGATAAATGGCAGTAATTTTGCATCGTTGTTAGTGAACTGTTATATGTAGCAGCTAACGCTGTTCAGCTAAAAGTATGAAAAGCTAATTCTGTGCATTAATACAGACGGAAAATAAGCGAGTGCTTGAATCTCCCTGTGTGTGGTGACTTTATGTAGCTGTAGTATGTATCCTCTCCTGATAATGTCTCATGTGATGAAGCATCATGTTTGTGCCCTCAACAAAAATGGCCAACATTTCAGTTATGAGCTGTGATGTTATTTGAGTTATTTGAGTCTGAGGCTGGAGTCTTTATTTTCACTCGAACTGTTTAAATGTACATCAGTTCGCTGGATTTGGGAAAGGAGTAGCGCGTGGCACAGCTTCGAGGTGCTTTACGCCACTGAGAAATACATGAACCAACTGGAGCATGTTGCATTTGAACAAGCATCAACTGAAATGTTTTGTTTGGGCAAGTCAGTAGGAAGTAGATTTATTTCTTTCACTGGTTATTGGACAAGTTAAGTAAAGTGAGCAAAAAAAAATTGCTAGAAGTCAGTTATGTGAGTCTGATCGGACCGATTTGTCTGCCAGGTAACTGTAAATATCTGTGGTTGAGCTATGAAGCACCACTAATAAGATCTTATATTTGCACACGATGTCTAGAACATTGAGCCGTGACCCTGATTTTCATAGTATCAGAATAGCAGCACTTGTGTAAGATAAGATTCCTTACTTAATGGTATTAGTCATTACATCTTATGCTGGCTTATTCAATTCTTCTTTTTTAGTACTTCATTCAAATTACTACAAACGCATAATCCATGGGTCAGTGCGTTACATTAAACATGCCTTTAACAGTGTGTCTGAACAGAAAGCATGTTATATACCGGATCTGATGCAGAACAAATGTGTGCTGATTCTGATCTGAGGCTTTAATTTTGCAGGCCCATGATGAACCCCGTGAGCCGTAGCTGCCACAGCTAGTCAGAAGCTGCACCATGGCCAAGCCGGGGACCGACAGAGATGGAGCCATGGTGGAAAAGACGACCGGGAAGAAGGTGACAGAACCGCTACTGATTAATTTTTTTTTCTGTTATTACATCTAGTTCATTTGCTGAAGTCAGTTTCCCACAGCAATATAAATGTTCATTGATAGGTCAGGAATTAGGTGGGGTGTGCTTTAACGTATACTTCTTATTGCTTCTCATCGGTTGTTTTTCCTCTGGAGGTCATGCCAGTGCGTTTTGATTAGACAAATGATAGAATACTGAATTTGTTAACAATGAGTTAATAGTATGCCTTTATATGACAGTGCTGTTGATTGCTCAATTCTGATTGGTCAGAAGGTGTTGATTAATTTTCTTGAGCAGCAGTTCCGACAATAGTTCCTGCTTCAAGGGTTATATGAATGCACTCTTTCTAATACATTATTTATTTTTTTTAATCAATTTCTGAAAGGAGACATTTATTTGGCATTTTTGGAAGGAGTCTCCAGCATCAGTGCTTTGGAACAGTATGAGCTGCTCCTTTAAGTTTTCCAACATGGGAATGACAGAGGGTTTTGTAGTTACTCTGTAATGTGACAAGCTGCATTTGTCCTATTAACTTCAAGCGAGAAAAAAGATCTGTTGGTGTAAGAGGAATAAAACACTATTATTTAAGGTCAATAACAATGTCTGATGTTGCCCACACTTATGGAGCTATTTCATTGATGATCAAATTTTCTTTAAAATGTATTTAAGCTGTTTAAGGGAGAACACATGCATGTCTACTGGTCTGTTTGTGCTGTAGAAATAAATACACTTTGTTTCTTATTTTATTTTTTATAGTAACTGGTGCGTATCTTTCTCAGGCCGTACTGTTGTAAATCCCACAGTTCAGTCTGTTCCAAAAAAAAAGAATGATGAAAATGAAACTTTATCGCAGTAAGATAAGCACTCAGTCCCTTTCATGTCATTTTATGCAGATCGATGTAAACTTGATTTTAGTTGGACCAGGTTTCAGTTGTTTGGTGCTCTCCGGAGTGCGTGTGAAGCTCTCACATCTGTCAGTGCTTAGATGTAAGACTGAGAAATGTGTAAGATGAGTATTTCAGTTTAATGACTTGCTTTAGTTATTGAGTATATATTTGTGTTTTACACTGATTGTGCCCAGATTTCATATTCAAATTTGATTTGACATAAATACTGTATAATTAATAGAGGTGGTGGTCCACATTGCTATGAAGAATTCAAAATCTAATCACTGTCATTTTTTTTTTCTTCTTCTTCTTTTTTTTTTTTTTTTTCCCTCTGCAGAGTAAAGATAAAATCTCCCCATTTACCAAAACTCCGAAGCTGGATCGGAGTGAGATTATGGGGAAGGAGGGGAAGCCGAAGTCTTCCATGAAACGCAAGCTCTCCTTCAGTGTCAGCCCTCCCCGTAACGAGGAGCGGGACTCAGACACAGGTCAGTTTCATTCTGGTAGAAAATTCCAGTAGCATTCATGCGCCTCTACGCTGCCTCTTGTGGTTAGCTCTGGAAATGGTTAAACATACGCACTGTACTGCTGCGCTTTTTTTTTTTTCCTTCTCCCCTGGAGTTATATAACAGTTGAGCCAATGTCTTCAAATATGGAAGACAGGGAAATGTTATTCATGTGTGACTGGGAGAGCAACTAGAAATAGCTGTTTTGACTGAGAACTGTATTTTCTGTAATAATGTGGGATTGTAGTCTTTCTGCTTCTTAGGTTTGTACTGAAAGGGGAAGGAAAGAAAAAAATGTGCCCTTTTATTTATTTCAGCTCATTATGTTGAAGGTTGTGGATGTGGCTGTGGGCAGTGGGGTTTACTTTATTCTATCAAGGAAATTTTAATGGATGTTTTGAGACATTTTCAATTTATCTCTATAAGAATGTATGCTTGTTACGCTAATAGAAACTGAATCCCTTTTGCTATATGTAGGGAAAGAGGAGACAGAATAACCCTTGGGAAAGGGGTAGATTTTGCCCTTTTTGTCATACTGAGGTGGTTTTTTGGCTTTCAGTGGCGGAGCCCTTTTATGCCATATCGAAGCGCATTGTATTTTCTGCTTATCATCTGAGCAAGAGGGGGAGCGAGTGAGTGTAACGCAATGCTCTCCTCTCCCGTTCCCCCTCCTCCCCCTTTCCACCTCTCCTCCTCCTCCCCCTCCTCCCCGCTTCTCTGCTTCTGCACTGTAGATGACTCTGACCCCGGCCAGTCGAGCGATATGTGGGGAGAGAGATTACTTCCTCCCTGCAGGATATACGCAGGTAACTGCCTCAGCTAAATCCTCCGCTCTGCTGTGCTGCTCAAAGGCAGCAAAATGATCGGCGGAGAAACTCGAGCCATTTTACAGACTGCTTAACTCAGCAAGCATGGGCACCATATTGATGTGCGTCAGCCTTAAATAAATCCCAGCACACCCTCTGCCTGACATATTGTATATGACTTTTGCCATATAATAATTCGGGTTTAATGATATAAAATTCTGTCTGAGAACAGCTGTCTTAGAAAACACTAACTCCTACCGCATGAACTTTCTGTAATCTAGCTCTTTCCATAACTGGGTGGGGGACACAGTGATTGCATTATCTTCTCTTGTTGCTGAATATAGAGAATCATTTTTTCTTGATTTTTTTTTTTCTTTTTTACCACTTAACAACGACAGTAGTTGGCTGTCTCCAGGCAACACGTTTGCTATATCCATTTTACACGCATGCCTTTAAAATCGTGCACACAAAATTGAGGTGAACGATTTCAATGAATAATGCATGTATCTAGACAAGCTTACAACAATATTCTTATCCGATTTATTTTGTTATTTGCCCTGCTACATACTAGAAACCTTTTCAAAAACAACCTGAAGCTTTTAAGCTATCAAATGGAATTCATGATTCCTGGAATTCAAATTGCTCTTGGTGATCATCTCTTCATGCAGATAAAGATGGTCCGGATAAAAAGAGGGTAAAAAAGGAGTCCGGGGGTAAGAAGTCCACCCCTGTGAATATTTTGTTCGGTTACCCACTGTCTGAACGCAAGCAGATGGCCTTGCTGATGCAGATGACAGCAAGAGACAACAGTCCAGGTAATTGCAGCTGCCTGACACTGTATTTTTGGTATGTGGAATTGTCAATTTTCTGTTGAAACTTATAACTGGGTATCTTCCAGTCATACAAGATGTGCAAAACATATCCTTTTTCAGATTGCAATAAATCTCTGACATGATGTCTTCATATTCTACTCTTACTTCCTTTTATTCTAACCAAGACTGAGCCCATAGTGAAAGTTTGAACTATTTTTTCCCCCGGAAGATATTTCAATATATAACTTGTAGTATACTTTTGTTCAATATAGACACCACGCCGAGCCACCCCTCCCAAGCTCCAGCAGTGCAGAAAAAGACGCCAAATAGCTCCACTTCACGTCAGAAAGACAAGGTGAACAAGAGGAATGAGCGCGGAGAAACACCGCTGCACATGGCTGCCATCAGAGGGGATGTCAAACAAGTCAAGGAGCTGATTGGACTAGGGGCGGATGTAAACGTGAAAGATTTTGCAGGTAATATTGTCTTTAAACATGGTAATTTTTAATGCAAGAATACATTATTTACTTTTCTAATGGTTGTTCGACTCTGTTTTTGTAGGTTGGACACCTCTGCATGAAGCTTGCAACCTTGGTTACTATGATGTAGCAAAGGTTCTTATTGGTGCAGGAGCTGAGGTGAACACACAAGGATTGGACGATGATACCCCTCTTCATGATGCCTCCAGCAGTGGACACAAAGATGTATGTTTCTTTGCAACGCTCTCTTATAATTCCAGTGTTTGAGTACCACTGCAGTGGCATGAGAAATAGAGAACTGTATGAGATTCTGATTTGTGAAGTAAAACGTAAAGCATTTATAGCTCTGATAACTTTGTGAATTGTGGAGTTTGTTAAATTCTTTGGATAAGATGTTTGTAAAATACATAACTACTCCAAGCAGCCATTCTGACTGATAACCAGGTTATTTAATTCTCGCCAGTTTTTTTTTTTCTTTTCAGCGGGCTTATGTACCTACTCTTTTGCAGATTGTGAAGTTACTCTTGCAGCATGGAGGAAATGCCTTCCAGGCAAACAAGAGAGGCGAGCGGCCGGTGGACGTTGCTGATTCTCAGGAGGTTGAGCAGCTACTGAAGGGGGAGATCCCATTGTCTGACCCAGATGACAGCTCTTCAGGTACAGGGACAATAACTTCTCTATACCTACACTACATGGCCAAAGGTTTGACACCTGACCATTACACCCATATGTGATTCTTCCCCAAACTGTTGCCACAAAGTTGGAAGCACACAATTGTATAGGATGTCTTTGTATGCTGTAGAATTAACATTTCCCTCCACTGGGACAAGGGGGCCTAAA
This sequence comes from Pangasianodon gigas, assembly GCA_022758105.1. NCBI lineage: Eukaryota > Metazoa > Chordata > Actinopteri > Siluriformes > Pangasiidae > Pangasianodon > Pangasianodon gigas. The sequence continues at coordinate 14,142,046 of CM040474.1, forward strand.
CATGTTCCAGCATGACCATGTCCCTGCACAAAAAGCAAGGTCCATGCAGACATGGTTTGCCAAGGTTGGAAAAACTTGAGTGGCCCGCGCAGAGCCCTGACCTCAACCCAGCTGAACAGCTTTGAGATGAATTGGAACGCTGACGGCACCCCTAGCCACCTCGCCCAACATCGGCGCCTAAACTCATTGAAGCTCTTGTAGATGAATAGGCACAAATCCCCACAGCCACGCTTCAAAATCTAGTGGAAAGTCTTCCCAGAAGAGTGGGGGTTATTATAACAGCAAAGGGGGACTAAATCTGGAATGGGATGCTCCCAAAGAACATATGGGTGTGATGGTCAGGTGTCCACAAACCTTTGGCTGTATTGTGTATCTAGCTCAGTTTTGGTTTGTTCATTGTCTGTGGGTTTTGCTATTGCATGCTTACACATAATGTCCTTTTTTCTTCACTTTTTTCATCTTAGAAATTGAATACTTGAGTATTGCTTATGTTTGCACTGTATGTTACAGACTCTGAGGACCCTCCATCAGTAAACCCCTCCAGCGTAGATGAGAATATGGAGTACTCAGACACTGAGAAGGACTCTGATGGCAAATCGACCACAGCAAAGGCCACATCTTCAGTGTCTGGTGTAGATGAGTACGAGTTCAAAGATGAGGAAGAGGAGGAAGACCTGAGCAAGGCCCTAAACGACAGACACATTCTGAGACGAGAAGCACGTCAGAAAGAGAAGGAGGAAAAAGAGCAAAACCATTACACACCCAAACAGTCCAACAAGAGCGATCAGACAATGTCATCCTGCAAAATAAAAAAGCCAAAGTCATCCCGAGTCCTCTACTGCAGTTCAGAGAGTTCGGACGATGAAATGGAGGCTCCATCAGAACGAAAGTGTTCACCAACCAGGTCACTCTGCAATGATACTCACAAAACAGAGAGCAGGACAAAAAGAGAAAGCTTAACCCTAACACCAGCAGAAAAAGGCAAGGCAAACAAGAAGAAGAACAAGAGCCAAAGCAAAAACAAGGAAAATCAAGAGGTTCAAGAGGATGGAAAAGAAAACAGCAAGTCTCTTCTGTTTTCTACAGCGACAGTGTCTGACAACTCTGATAAAAGTGTTCGCGAGGAAGACTCTTTCAAAATGTCCTTCAGCCCAAAGGACGATTCGTCAGTGCACCTCTTTCACTTGTCGGCTGTGAAATCCCCAAAGCTCAGTTACAGCCAAACTGACAAGCAGATGACTCCGTTAAAACAGGAAAATGCTAAGACTTTTGTCTCCACTGGAGATGGATCCTGCCCTATAGATGGTGTCAAGTTCAACCACTACACAGATTCTGACTACACAGAAGGTTCCAGCAGTAAGAGCTGTAAGCACAAGGACAAAAGCAAACATCACTATAAAGAACACAGCTTGGATGGAGATGACAGAAGCTCCAGTCCTTTTAAAGATGCCAGTTTAAGCAATAGTATGGATGGTTCTGAAGGAGCCTTCAGGAAGGCTGACAAAGATGGAAAGGTTGTCAAGAAGCATAAGCTAAAACACAAGGAGAAGGACAAGTACAGGAAAGACTATGAGTCTGAGAGAAATCGACATCGCCAGAAAGAACTACGGAAAGATGGACATAGGAACATGGAGTTTGACCGAGAATTTTGGAAAGAGAATTTCTTCAAAAGTGATGAGAATGAAGAACTTAAAGGGAAATGTGAGACACCAGGCAGTTGTTCTCCTCAGAAGTCCCTTGACTCATCACCTATTAAAGAAGAAAAAGCAACATTAAAAGACAAACATTTGGTCTGCAACAGCACTAAGGAGAGAAAACAAAAAGATGAGCGTGAGAAAGACAAACTCATAAAAAAAGAGAAGAAAGAGGTGGCATATAAAGATGAAAAAGGAGGAAAGGATGGGAAGGGGGCTGAAAATGATGACCGGTCAGAAAGTCTTAACTTATTACGAAAGCCTGAAGACACTCTTCCAAGTCCTTGTGTAAAAGAGGAGGTAGAAGACAAGCCTCTTACTGGAAACTTGGTTGATCACAGTCAGCTGGAGACTACAGAGAAGAGTTCTCGAGAGAAAAATGATAAACGGCTACTCACAAAGGACAGAGAATCTGAAAAATGTGAGAAAAAACAGGCAGAAAAAGAAAAGAAGTCCAAATTGGAACATTTGTTAGATAAATCTGACCCTCACAACTCTACAGATCGATGGAAAGAGAGGGACAGATTAACAACCACATCTAATTTGTCTGGTGAGAAGAGTCACAAGGAAAGTGAAAAACTTAAACTGGTGCCTGTTACAAAAAAGCATGAAGAAAACAAAAAGAGCAAGGACAAGCTTGACAGAAGAAGTGAGAAAGAACGGCAAGAGAAAGAGCATTCCTCAAGTGATCACAGGGACAAGGATAAAATGAGTTCAGAAAAGAAAGGAAAGGCTCCTGAGAAGAACAGTGATCATAGCAAAATTGATCGAATTAAAGAAAAGGAAAGAGAAAAAGACAAAGACTCTGACAAGAAGAAAAAAGAAAAATCAAAAGAAGCCACTCTCTCTTCCTCAAGTTCTAATCTCAAATTTCTTTTGGAAGAGAAAAAGGGGTACACATCCGAGAGCAATAAAACGGTAACCTCAAAATTAAAAGAAGAGGTTATGAAAACCCCTGAGAAAGACCGAGACAGACGGGAGAGGGATCGAGATTTGGAAAGGCATCGGGACCGGGACCGAGAGCGGCACAAGGATAAAGAGAGATCACAGCAGAATAGGGATAGCAAACTCAGTAAAGCAAGGCCTGTTGAGTCCGAGTCAGACAGGTCCAAATCCAAAGCCTCACCTGCACAAAAGGAAACCCGTCCCAAAGAGAAAAGATTGGTTAATGATGACCTCATGCAGACCAGCTTTGAACGAATGCTTAGCCTGAAGGATCAGGAGATTGAGCAGTGGCACAAGAAACACTTGGAAAAGATCAAGCAAAAAGAGAGGGAACGGCTGAAACAACGACCAGGAGCTGACTCTGGGAAGCAGAAAAACAAAGATAAAGCAAAAATTTCCACTTCCAATGAACCGTGTGCAAACAAAGAACTCTTGCGCTCCAAGAGTTCAGAAATCCCAGAGCCTTCCAGTCGTGAGAAGATCTTAAAGGATGCAACCAGTGGAAGGACGCTTTCGCTAGATGCAAAGAGTCTCTCATGTTTTGGAAAGGCTGGTCCTGTAATGGAAAACAGCCTTAGTCGATCTCCAAGACCTGACAGTGAACGATCTGGTATCATGTCAAGATCAGTGTCCATGATCTCAGTAGCCAGTTCAGAGGATTCCTGCCAGGCTAGCATGCTAACACCCAGGCCCACTGAGTATGACTCGGACCTCAATTTGGAAGCATCCGACTCCCAGCCACCTTTCCTCCAGTCTTCCCTCACAGTTCAGTCCTCCAGATCACCAGTTGTCAACGATAAAGATACGAACAGTCTTCCTGACATAGCTCCTGGCAATCGAACGCCACTGTCAAGCAGACTTGCATCCCCTTACTTAAGAGCTGTCCTGGATGAGGATGCTAAAGCTGGTCCATGCGAACCAGACAGACTGACTGAAGAATCTCAAAAAGTTGGTGATGTAGCATACTCCAATGAGGAGCCTGGTAAAATACACCAGACTGAATCCAGTGGAGCAGTCACACAGGAAAGTCTTAGTATTCACAACTCACTGTCAGTATATCTTCCTTCTGCTGTACCTGAAGTTGAACATTCTGTCGGTGTTGAGGATGCGAGTGGCAGTTCAAACAGCCAGTTTGCATGTGTATCTAACGCTCGAGATACTTCAATAAAGGATCTCACAGGTCAGCAAACTAGCCTTTCACAAGCCAGCAGTTTGTTACCAACTACAGTAGAGGTCAGCAAGCTAAACATTGATACTTTACCAGAGCGAAGTGGACAAAATCAACTTGACAGCTCTGACATAGAAATGACAGATGGCTCAAACAAAAATTCCTCGTTAGCACCTGTGTCCCAGGTTGCATCAGCTGCATCCTCACAGCCAGAACAAAGCTTCACCACCAAAACACCTACGCAGTCACTTAACCTGAAGTTGGATTCTGTCTCGGAACCCAATATTGACCACCCAGCAAGGACAGACGTTGATTTGAGACTAGAGCAAAGGGCAAGAAGTCTATCAATGGGTCCTGAAAACAGAATGGAGGACAGATGTATGGAGAATGTTTCTGGTGGGAGCAGAATGGATTGGACAACTAGCCAAGCTCCATCCATTACCTCTTGTAGGATCAGTTCTGAGGAGTCTTCTAAAACACTGCCATGTACAGCTAGTGTGGTCAGAGATTATCAGCAGGTTACAGACAGGATTTCAGAAGATGACTGTAAGTCAATTCTCTCCAATGAGAATGCAGGTGCAGCTGATTCACAGCTGGAGAAAAATGAACATAGTTTGCCTGTCCCTTCAATTTCAAATGTCCCTCACAGTGCTAGTCCTGAACAGACATCTGAAGAGCCAATGGAAGTATCAAGGGAAGAGCCAGACAATAGCCAGGTTGTTGCTGAGACACAAGTAGAGAAAGTGGTGGCTACAGAGGATGCGGCTCAAACCCAGCCTCACACAGATGCTAAAGCAGATGTTGATGTGGAGATGCCAGACCAGCTTGCTGTTGAAGAGAAACCGGCAAAACCAGGTACTCCAGCAGAAGGAGATGAGAATCTGGGCTGCACTGGGGTTCAACTTGATTCTCAATCAGAACTAACCAGTGGAGCAACTTCTGGAAGCTCTTCTCCATTGTCAGTGGCAGACAGAGACAGTGATCCAACTGGAGCGAGGACAAAAGTGAAACCTCTGGATGATGAGGTCGACATCCAGGTCACTCATCCAAGAAAACGAAAGATGCACAGAGTTTCTCCTTCAACCCAAGTCAGCCTTTCAGCCCAGCAGATTAAGGAAAAGACCCAGCAGTCTTTGGCAGCAATCGTGGACTCCCTAAAGCTTGAGGAAATTCAGCCCTACCAGACAGAAAGGGCTAATCCTTATTATGAGTTTCTGCACATCCGCAAAAAGATTGAGGAGAAGAGGAAGGTGCTATGTAGTGTCATTCCTCAAGCACCCCAGTACTATGATGAGTATGTTACATTCAATGGGTCCTACTTGCTCGATGGGAATCCTCTGAGCAAGCTCTGTATTCCAACGGTGAGTCGCTTACTATTTTATTTTTGTATTGTAAATGTTTTTCAGTGTCAGCCAAACTAATGTATTGATTCATTAATTTTATTTATTTATTTTTATTAGATAACACCACCACCCTCACTACCTGAACCACTAAAAGAGATGTTCAAACAGCAGGAGGTTGTGCGCATGAAACTACGCTTGCAGCACAGCATTGAAAGGGTAAATGGCTATATCTAACTACAATTCTCATCAGTGCAGTAGATAAAAATAACTTGGTTAAGTTCTAGGGTTCCAGCACTTCACATTTTATTGCAGTTCTTGTGAGAACTAATTAGTAAATCCTCTATAAGATGAACAGTGTTGGAAGAAGTAGCATCCTGGTATTTTATGTTACATGCTCCATTTAACGACTCTTCAGAAATTCCTTCACATTGGGACAAGCCTTTACCAGCTTTTTCACACCTGAATGTTTTTTTCCTGTTCACAGGAGAAGTTGATTGTATCCAATGAGCAAGAAGTCCTGCGTGTCCATTATCGTGCTGCAAGAACGTTAGCCAATCAGACACTACCCTTCAGTGCTTGCACGGTCTTGTTGGACGCTGAAGTATACAACATGCCCCAGGACGTACAGGTAAGGCACTGCCAGTCTGCCTGTATCAGACTATTGTTTTATTGGTGGTGCTGCAATATCTTTTAGTGTCCTTATGGTGACTCTGTTGTGTGTTGATGATATGTAATGTACACATGGCCTACTCTGGAAATACATATTTAACTCCAGTTAGACAAAATAACTTGAAACGTGACTGACCAGAAAAATTATCCCACCTTAGTGGCTGAAATGCCTCATAGTGCTATTTCAGACTTTCATAGCACTGTATTGAAAATGCATTCAAGTCATTTACTTTTGCCAATGTTGTACAATCTCGGGAACTGTATATTGACCCAGGTTCGTGGATTAAAAGATTCCCAGAAAGCACTGGTATTGGCAACTATTCGAAAAGAAAACAACATTAATAAGTGAACATTTTTGTTTCATACTCATTATTGTATTGTGTATTGTTTGCTTGCATGGCAGGGAGATGACGGGAAAACTTCAGTGAGAGATCGGTTTAACGCAAGACAGTTCATGTCTTGGCTTCAGGATGTGGATGACAAATTTGACAAGTTAAAGGTAAACTTTATTATTTTTGTGGTGGTTGATGGCTGATGACGTAGTTTATATTTTATTTGTTTGTTTTCTGTGTGGAGTTTTAGTGACAGGTTATTTAATACAAGGATCAAGATTAACTATTCCTAATTCCTATTACTTAGGTCTGCATATTTTTTGAAAATAAATGTTATTTGAAATTACATATCTAGGTTCATAGTTGACATTGTAAAAGCAATATGTAATGTTGAATTTGGTTTGCAAGGCCTTTGTCATAATGGTTTGCGTTACTCTGGCTTTTGTCTGTCACAGACATGTCTCCTGATGAGGCAGCAGCATGAGGCAGCAGCTCTTAATGCCGTTCAGCGATTGGAGTGGCAGCTGAAGCTACAGGAGCTGGACCCTGCCACTTACAAATCAACCAGCATCTTCGAAATCCCAGAGTTTCACATCCCCCTTGTGGAGGTCAACGATGACTTTGACCTCACCCCGATATAACAGCAGTGAGCTAGTGCTCGGATCGAAAAGAACTGACAAGGCTCATCTCTCCAGGGCTCGAGAGGAGTAGAGAAACACAAAGCACTTGTTTTTGGGCAAGCTGCAGTATGTGTGTGTGTGTGTCGTGCAGTCTTGCACAGTATGATCAGACACTCCAGAGAAAAAAAAAAAAAATTAATAATAACAGTGACACAGAATTGACTAACAGTCCTCCATCACTGCATATTAGAAAGTCTGCAGTATTTATTTTTTTTTTACGTCATTTTGGATAGGAGTGTCTGCCAAAAGACTAAACGCACATGCTACGTTTCTGTACCGGGTCCAAGGCTTAGCATTGCGTCCCTGAAGGTCCAATTACTTTTCTCTGTATCAGCTCTTGTTTCAATACACTTACCTGCTCCAGATGCACTTCTGTCATAAGAATCCAGTGCAAAACATAGATTCTTACGGCTGCTGGCTTTAGGTCCAAAGTGAAATGCACTTAAAGTCCCTGTTTCAGAACAGTAGAACCGCAGGCAGGCAGAGCTGCATGGAGGAGATCCAGCCAGCAGAGGGCGATGCCTACCCTCAATGATCAGAGTGAGAACATGAGAGAGGTGGGAGAGGGAAAAGTTAGAAGAAGCAAACACTTCACCTCTCCTCTGATAGAACAGAGAGGTCTCGTTCCAACTCGTTTCAAAAGTGAGTGTTCATGATGTATAGATTGTGCTCTTCATTCTTTTTTAACTTATTTTATACATACTGATTGTGCATTTGTAAATAGCCATGTAATTATTATTTTTAACTTGTAAAAAGAGAAAATAACAGAAAGGAAGTTAATAGATATTTTGATTGTAAACTTTTTGTCAAATGTTTAATGGACCAAAGTTGGTTTTATATTGAGCGTCCTCTCTGTTGTTGATGTTGGCTTAACTCTTTAAGCATGTGTTTTTGAATTATGTTTGTTTTGTTTGTTTCTTCTTCTTCTACTACATGTTTCCTCCTAGATTCATCACAGCAGGTGTTTTTTGACTTGTGATTTCTATGCTGTGCATGCGTTGCAGGTTTGTAATTCTTTTTCTGAAAGCTGTGCTGTGGTGAGGTTTATGTAAGTGGTCCTGCTTTTTCCCGCCTTTGTCGTCTCTTAGTAACACTCACTTCCTCTGTGTTGCCCGTTGTGTCTTGCGCACATTAAGAGAAAACAGGATTGATGTGTCTTCTCGTTAGAAAATGGAAACTTACTTTTACAGTTTTAATGTGAGATCACAACAAAACAAAACCTATTTTTTACAACACGCCTTTTGAACGATGGTTCTAAAAATGTCTATTTTAATATTTACTTGTTACAGGATAATGTACATAATTGTAATATATACTTGAATAAATTTTATTGGTTGTGAACTCTTTTAATGTTGTGTCTTTCTTTTTATAAAGACTCCATACCCTAGAACATCTGTCAGCTGTTACACAGGATCACACTTGAGTTGCATCCCTGGCCGTACTTCTGCAATTCTACCTGTTTTATGCAAAATTTTAAGTTGGAAAACACATCAATAACAGGGTTATTATTTTTTTATTTTAAAATTTATGTACGTTTTTTACTCTTGGCTGAGGAGTGCTGTTACAGGAAAATGATCTACGATGGGGTGGTGTGATGGAGCCCGAGGCAAATTGAGCATTCAAAAGCACGTTTTTGAGTAAATAATGCCAGCAAATGTGTGCTCCTGTGTCTCTATGACCGACTTGGCATTGTATTGCTCAAATTATTGTGTCATATTCTTTTCAGGATATTCTACAAAAGCATTAGTTGATGGGAATGCACATTCTCCTGCCATTTTTGAAAACCAGTAAATGGAAACATATGTAGTAATAAGTGGGTGGTGTATGTGGGTTTGGCTATAGCTAAAAGGCATGTTTCTATCCACGTTCCACACGTTTCTAGAAAGTTACTTCATTGCCCTTCATTGTGTTTACATAAAAAGGCTCTGCCAGTTAAATTTATAATTTGTATCAGTCATTTTGGCAGAAGTTACCTCAAGCATGTGTTCCATCCAGAACATATCCATAAACCATGTACTAATGCTGTGTCACTCTGGTTACTTTTTGTGCGAGTGTTGTGTTCACACTGGGAAGTTTAGTGAGATGTATTGTACTTCTGAGACCTGGATGATGTATTAAAGTCACCAAAAAATAAAGTGTGGGCTGCTGGACACTTTTTTCCTTTCAGTTGTGGTTTTACAGTGTGTGGTTGTTCAATGACGTGAAATATTGTGCTGCTTATCTGTCATTTCTGTTTAACACAAATGTTAGTGTTCAGTTTTTACTTAAGTAATACTCAAGTACACACTGTATACTATTTAGCCAGTGGCTGATTTCATGATTGTGGTGCATTTAACCCTTGTAACTCTTAATAATTAAATGATGGGGTTTTTTTAAAATCATTTTTCAGCATTGAATCTGGGCACATGGTGGTGCAGGGGGTAACATTTGCCACCTCACCGCTCCAGGGTCCTGAGTTCAATCCTGAGCTTGGTTTACTGTCTGAGCAGCGTTTCGCATGTTCTCTTTGTGTTTGTGTGGGTTTCCTCTGGGTTCTCTGGTTTTCTCCCACTGTCCAAAAACATACAAGTATTAATGAATATGTATGCATGTGCATGGTGCCCTGCGCTGGACTGGCATCCCATCGAGGATGAGTTCTCCCACTTCATGCACAGTGTTCCCGGGATAGGCTCTGGACCCCCCTCAACCCTGATCATGATGGAGCGTTTACTGAAGATGAATGAATAAATGAACGAATGAAGATTTTGAGAACAAGCATTTAATCATTCAAAAATAATCCATCTCAGGTTTCAATCTCATTTTTGTCATGTTGAGTTGCAGAAAATGGCTGCATTTTGCTCTTAAATGAGTAACAGGGTTGAAAGTAACATGATTAAGTTTTGTTTCATTTTTTTTTTAAATACAGAATATCATTTTCTTCTTCCCATGATCTTCAGGAAATTCGGATGATACAACATCTTGTATGTGACTTGTGGAATATTGCAAATAATAAATGGGGGTGAATGTGTTCAGGTAACAAGGTTAAATAAATATAAAAATAATGTAAATATAAAATCGTATATATTTTTATATTATTAAAATATAATGTTATTTTTAAATTATTATTATTATAATTATTTAATGAATATATTTCAACAGTGGGTTGGGACAGACAAAAAGCTGGAAAGAAAACATGAACAACTGCGCTTCAGCTGTTACGGCGGTCAACTATCTTTAAAATGTCTTTTACATTTGCATACATATTTGTAAACGTAATCTCAGTAGTAAGTAAATCTTTATTTATATAGCACATTTCTAAACCTTGCTGACTATATATATATACACACACACACACACACACACACACACACACAGTCAGGTCCATAAGTATTTGGACAGTGACAATTTTTGTAATTTTGCCTCTGTACACCACCACAATGGATTTGAAATGAAGCAATCAAAACGTGATTGAAGTGTAGACCTTCAGGTTTAATTCAAGGGGTTTAACAAAAAATTTGCATTAACCATTTAGGAATTACAGCCTGTATATGTAACCTTTGGCCATACACACACACACTGTATGGCCAAAGGTTTTCAGACACCTGACCATCACATTCATATGTGCTTTTCGAGCATCCCATTTCAGATTTAATCCTGCCTTTGCTGTTATAATAAGCTCCACTCTTCTGGGAAGGCTTTCCACTCGATTTTGGAGCGTGGCTGTGGGGATTTGTGTTCATTCAGCCACAGGAGCTTTAGTGAGATCAGGCACTGATGTTGTGTGAGGAGGCCTGGGGTTCAGTCAGTGTTCCAGTTCATCCCAAAAGTGTTCAGTGGGGTTGAGGTCAGGGTTCGGTGCAGGACACTCGAGTTCTTCAACTCCAGCTTTGGCACACCATGTCTTCCTGGAGCTTCATGGAGCTCGCTTTGTGCACAGGGACACTGTCATGCTGGAACAGGTTTGGGCCTCTTAGCTCCAGTGAAGAGAAATAATAATGTTAACGGAGAAGAACCAGATATGGCTGTGATGGTCAGGTGTCCACATACTTTTGGCCATGTAGTGTGTGTAGTGTGAATTAAAAGTCAGTGAGTCTGTGGTGTGTGTGTGTGTGTTTATTTGCGGTGTGTTTATTGAGAGTCGCGGTGTCTTTAAGAAACCTGATGGCGATCAGTCCTTCACTCGGGCGGGGCGGAAAGACTGAAGTGTGTGTGTGTGTGTGTGTGTGTGTGTGTGTAGCAGACACAGGCTTAACACCAGCAGCTGCTTTCTGATCCACACGGTAAGACCTGACTTGCCTTTGCTCTTTTGTTTTAAAAATGATGGCTGTGGAGAGAAGTGGGAGGCTGTAGGACAACAAATTATACCTAAAAAAAAAAAAGGGAAAAAAAAACCTGACATTAGGAGTGTATGATCGATGAAAGTTGCTGGGCGCGCGCTCTGAGGTGCATTCTTGTGAGGTAGATGTGTGTGCAGGTTTGTAGTTAGTGTATCTGTGCAAAACTTGTCTTTTAGTCTATAACACACATAACTATAACCAGAACTGTCCTGATGTAGGGTACACACCTAAAAAAGAGACAGATTACAGTAAATCATAACAGCATGAAAGTTTCTTCATCATCATCATCATCATCATCATCGTCATCATCATCATCACTGTATGCCTGTGTTTGTTGCTTCATCTGGATGTGAAGGAGTTTTCATTCCACTTTTATTTTAGTTCTGTTGGAATTCTGAGCTTGTGCAGAAAGAGAGCTGTATGGAAAACTTACTGAAATAAATAAATAATCAAACAAATAAACTGAATAAACAAGAACATAATAAACAAAACACAGCTGTAGTGGTTGGAGAAAAGGCCCCATGTTAATGTTACACAATCTTGATTCAATATTATGAAGTCCAGATTTTGAATTTTGAGTTTTTGCATGAAGAATGCTATATCGAGACACCTGGAATGAAATAAATAAATGAATAGATAGATAGATAGATAGATAAACAGACAGACTGACTCCTGGGCAAAAAAAGGGCTAAGCCCAAAATGGCCAATATTAAGCTTTTAATGGTTTTAACAACAAATCACTGGTCAGAAAATTAGCAAGAATTAACACACTCCTGAGAGCTCCTGTGTCTCCATTTGCTGGTTTACTTTTGTGTGAACTGTTTGTTTGGGGAAAAGCTAGAAACAGGGAAATTCACTTCTGTAGTCTTCTTGTACACAAAGGTCAAATCATGATAATGATTAAAATGTTTGATGTAAAATTCAAACTAACACATTTCTGGGTGTACAAAATTTTCCAAAAATATCTTCTGGGATGTTTTTTCTTAAAAGATTAGTCACTATTTGGTTTTCTGCCGCACCTGATGCAGCTCATCAAGGGCCACAAGCCTTTAACATTTAAAGAAATCTAAGGGAAAAGCTCCCATACTAACTTCCTTTATCTATCTGTTTCATTCTTGCTAATTTCCTGACCAGTGATTTGTTCTTAAGACCATTAAAAGCTTAATATTTTGCCATTTTGGGCTTGGCCCATTTTTTTGCCCAGGAATGTAGGTAGGTAGGTAGATAGATAGATAGATAGATAGATAAAGCAAGCAAGCCATAAGGTGGTACAGTAAATGGTAATACACAAAACACAACTGCAGTGGTTGTAGAAATGTTAATGTTACACACTTTTTGTATCAATATTAAAAGGTATAATAATAATAATAATAATAATAATAATAATAATAAGCCACAATTAGTTATTGGAAATGGTAATAAACAAAATATAACTCCAGTAGAAAAGCTGTTAATGTTGCATGCTTTTGGTTTCAGTATTGTGAAGACCAAATTTAGAATGTTTTATTTGAATTTTGAGTTTGTGCATGAGGACACCTGTATGGAAACACCTGGAATAAAAAAAAACAACAACAAATAAGCAAATAATAATAATAATAATAATAATAATAATAATAATATGCCATAAGATGGTACTGAAAATGGCAATAAAATTGGCAACACAACTCCGGTGTTTGTAGAAAAGGCCCCACATTAATGTTACATGCTTTTTGTTACGTTATTATGAAGACAAGAAAGTGCCTGTAGTACCACAGCAGCCTCTCGGTTTCTCCCAGTGTGTGTGTTTAACTCCTGTCTGTGTTTACTTTGTAGGTGTGTATGTATGTATATATACCGGAGTGGTGAGGATGAGGTCGGCTCTCCTCCTCCTTCTCCTTCTCTCCTCACTCTGCTCCCTCCTCCTGCTCTCCCACATCCCGATCATCTCGGCATGTAACAAAGCTCTGTGTGCCAGCGACGTGAGCAAGTGCCTGCTACAGGTGAGCCGAGACCCAGCGTTTATTATTTCCTCTCTTTCCATCCACCTGCTTTTCCTCAGTATTGCACTTTAGCATAAGGAGACTTGCATGGAATTTTACAGACGAGTATGTCTGACTTCCTGGAGGTGATTTGACACAGGCCTATTGTTCAATATGGTATGCAGTTTAAAAATTATTGTGTCTAAAAGTTGTTCATTTTACAGCAAATTGTTAATATGGAAGGAGCTGTGCTGGAAAATAATCAAATATGAGGTCGTGGTATGATGCGTTACCACCCTGAAGTTGATTATACCACAGCAATTTGTCAACAATTACATTTTTTTACAATTTTTTTTATTAATTAAAGAATGACACATCATAGTTTTTATCACTTTTTAGTTACATGTAATATCGAACATCCATGAATGGTAGTTCCTGTTATTAAGTGACAGCAGCTATAAACAGTCATTCCCTGACTTTCTCTTGAAGTTATTGAAACAGAAAAATGCAGCTTTTCGTGTTACTGAGAAACCACAGTAGTCCAAATGAGAAAAATGAGCCATGCTTTCAGGATAGAATGGATGGAATACTCTCTCTCCCTTGTGAATCACAGCGACACTAGCCCATCGTGGGTGTCTGTGAGCTCATGTATGAAGAAGAGGGAAGATAGCGAGTGTGTTACTCCGCCCTGTGATGCAGTGTGAGCAAAAAGATGCAGTTGGCTGGCTTTACGTGTCGCAGAGGAAACTTCACCCTCACTGGGTGGTTGCTGTCGTGTGATAAGGGAGAGCTGGCTGGTGGGTAGAAATTGGAAAAGTGCGACATTGACAATCCTTAAACATTCCCATAGAGGAAAACTTCTGACTGCAAAAAAATACGAAGCACTGACACTGGAGACTCCTTCCATAAAATATTAAATAAACGTCTCCTTACCGGAAACTTGACCATGTCAACAAGTATGCATTTTTCTCCGTTGAAAAGCATATTGTAAAAAAATTCATTTATTATGTGTAGTATCCATTATACAAGTCTCTGTGAATGAGCTATTACTATAGAATAATATAGGTATAATAAATTATTATTATGATTTGCCTGCTGTCAGAGTCACACTATTATAGAAAATGAATCAACACTTCTGACCAATCAGAATTGAGCATTCAACAGCATTGTGGTATAAGTATAAATATTATATACGATATTCCACTTTTCTGTGTTGTCTTGTAAAGGTGTTTACAAAGATTTTTTACAAGTGTACAACAATTTCCTTGAAAATATTAGTCTGCGTTAGAAGGTTTTTGATAACTCATGTCAAGTTTTGCTCTTGGTTTAGGTCTATAACTCTATTCCTTCTGTGTACACTGATGATCAGTCATTGTTGGATAATGAGTCTGCAGACTCTATGAGTGTGTGTGATACTGAAATTATTTAGCGGAGCTTTAAAGTGTACCATTTTTATCCTGTTTTATTTGACAATGGATTGGCTTACTCTTATTCATGTACTCTATTTTAACTGCATGTCTGACATTTGTTTTATAGACAAGACGCTATGATTGTTCATCCACACAGGAGGACATGAGTCAGTATCAGCTGTCTGTGTGTGTGTGTGTGTGTGTGTGTGTGTGTGTGTGTGTGCAGGCCCAAGTATGTATGTGTGTGGCCGTGCTGTGAAAGCTTTGTGAGTCAGATCTCAGTCGGGATGTTATGTTTATGGTGAGCATGTGTTTCTCCTAAAATCGAGGGAGAGAAAGTGGGGGTGGGAGGCAGAAAAGTGGAAAGAGAGAAGAAGAAGAAGGAAAAGGAATGAGAGGACAGCAAAGGGAAATGATACACAGAAAGAGACGGATAAAGCAGAGGAGAGAGAAAGAACAGCAAACAAAACAGAGGAGAACCAGAGCCAGAATGGAAAGGTGAAACCGAGACTGTAAAATGGAGGGACGGAAAAAAAAAAGAAATAGCAGATAGATATGGAAGAGGTTGAGAGAAGAATAGACAGAGCACACGGAGAAATAAAGCTCCAGTGTTTTGTAATGCAGGAGTTTATTTCTCTTGTCCCTCTCCTGCACAGGGTTGTGACGTACCTCTTTATGGAATGCACTTCTCTCTCTTTTTTTTTCCCCTCCACATTTCTACACTATCAGACCTGTCTCTAATGTTCTCTTTAATCTTCCTGCGTGCTGAGTGAAGCTTTATAACACAGAATAAGGGTCAAGAATTTCTCATAGCTCACACTCACCACTACACCCGACAAGTCTGCTAACCTTTTACTGGAAAGTAACTGAGTGTATGTGTCAGTTTTGCTAGCTTTATTAACATTAGGCATGTCCATGTCACTCCATTCACTTTTCACTCACGTGAAAAGTAAGCACTATTTTGGGAATATTTCTTTCACATAGTGATAAAGCTGGGCAATATGACATAAAGCTGGCGATACTTAGATAGATATGATACTTATTATGTGATATACAGCCAGGGGGAATAAGTATTCAAACACTTTTTTATTATATGTACTTTAAGTGTATGTATTCACTTCAAATTTACACACATAATGTCATTTGACTTTGTATTTACAAAAAATTATATATTCCTGAACAAAGCATAACCAAAGGTATGTTAACAAAAAAGGCATCCAGACACTATATGAACAAAAATATGTACTCATATTGCTCATGCCGAGAAATGCTGTAAAGAATTTGATGCCTTTAACATGATATAGTTATAATATAGAAACATGAAATTAAATGTTTCTATATTAAAAAATACTATAAAGAGCAGTAAACCGTAATAAACTAAACAAAAGTCAATATTTGGTTCTTCCACAGTTCTTCTGGAGACTTTGACTGTCGCACTCGCTTCTTATTTTTGCAGCAAAACCCAGCAGCCTTCATTATGTTCAGCTTCATAATCAAAACATGAAAATATATTTTAAATGGGATAAAATATGCTTGGCTGGCCATCAGTATACTTGAAGGTGTCTATGTGTGGTAAATAGTGCAGCTTTCAGACCTACGCCGAGTGAATCATATAGGAATTGCAGCTGTTTAAGACATAATTACCCACTTTCAGGGGATTAGGTTTAAATTGACTGACTCGTAAATAAAATGCTCATGGTTACTACCTGGTTGTAAAACCTTGTTTCAATCTCACAGTAACTGGTGTATAAGGAGAAGTTGTTAGTGGTGTGCTATTTTAAAAGAAGCACAGGAACCACAAATAGAGCTTCAATTAGAATTAGGGCTGGGAAACCCAGTGGATGTTGCTGAGGCTGAATTCTGGGGAAAAAAAAAGATTGGGTTTTGGCCAGAATAAAGGTTTTCTGTCTATAACAAAGTTTGGCACCACAATTTAGAAAACATAAATTATATATTATCAAAATGACATAGAAATGTTGTAATTTACTTTTTAATCATGCCTAAGCTTTCTACAAAGATTATGTTGGATAAGATGGCTAAAACCTTGCTAGCTAAGTGTGATTTCCTCACATAGTAAATGGATTAAATTGTTCGATAGCTACATACTGGAGTGAAATGGGCATAAGCCTGATCATTTCAGCTTGTATTCAAATGGAAGCAGTCAAAATGTCCATGATGATCCAGTCGGAATGAAATCTTTAAACGCTAATTTTAACACATTTGACTTTTAGGATAACCAAACTTTAAAATGCTAAAACTTTATTTGTGTATACATGAGAACAAATGAGAAAAATATTTCCGTTTATGAAAGTGTGTAGCTTTCAGAGCTACAGGTACTGTGCGAAAGTCACAGACCACCATTTTGTTTCATCAAATGGCCATTCAGTACTTAGTGGTAATTATTTAGTGGCAAACAATAATGATGGGAAAATGTACTGTAGATAAATTACAGCTATGCAGTACTTCTTTTTGCAGGTTGATTTTAATGTTCAGTATTACAAACCAAAAAAAACAAAAATCCTGGTATCATTATAAAAGACATTGCTATTGGTTGGGAAGATTGGTACAATTGGTTCAATAGTTTGCAGTGGAACATTCATGGAACCACAAACTAATTGTCCCCGGACAGGGGCGCCACGCAAGACTTCACTAGGCGCTCTGAGACTGATGAGACTGAGGAAAGTAAGAGAGAAGCCAGCAGTCACTCGAAAAGAGTTGCAGGACGACCTGAAAGCAGCTGGAACAACAGATACACAGAGAACAATAAGAACAACAAGTTTATGTTCAGTATTACAAATAAAATATTTAGAGATTTCATACTGTTTTGCTGTTGAAGCCCTTTGGGAAGATGTATTTAACAGAAAAATCATAAAAAGTAAATAATTTTATTTGTGATATTGAACTTTAATATTGACCTGCATAAATAAGTACTGCATGGCTGTAATGGAATTAATGGACTGTACATTTCCCCATCATCATTGTAGTGTACTGTATATATAGTAGAAAATTTCAAAATATCACCATGTGAATGGTTTACCTTTATATTTTGTTGAGAATGTTGAAATGTCTGCACTGAAAGAGCATGGTCCAGTGAGTGTTTGGTAAAGATAATAAGACCTAGAAACATTAAGAAGTAAAGTGAGATAAGTTGGTGAAAGTTTGAAATATGAAGGTAAACCATTCACATGGTGAAATTTTGAAATATGAAGGTAAACCATTTCAAAATTTCACCATGTGAACACTTTGCCTTCATATGTTGTTGAGATTGTTGAAATGTTTGCACTGAAAGAGCATGGTCTCAGAAATATCTAGGCTTTACTTTTACTTTACTTTTATCTCACTTTATTTCTTAACATTTCTAGTTCTTATTATAGCCATATATCTTTACCAAACACTCACTGGACCGATATAGTTTAATGAATGACCGTAGAAAAGACAATTGTTTTGATCAAATACAAGACATTAAACCTAATATGACATAATACAAGATGCATATCAAGTCAAGTCAAGTGGGTTTTTACTGTAATTCCTCTGTATAGCTTGTATACATTGGAACGAAATGTCGTTTCTCCAGGACCATGGTGCAACACGTAACAGTACGCAAGACTACATAAAGTGTAAATACACAACAGTGTGAGATGAGTGCAGGACAATAAATACACAGAAGATGGGCTGTAAACTGTAAACTATTGGTAGTGTAGCAACAGTAAAGTGTGGTGTGCAGTGGTATTTAGTCATATTTAGGAATGGATCAGGATTAACTTAAAATGGGTGAGTAACAATGTCTTTTTGTACCACAGCGCTCTTGAATACTGGATTTTGATTGGTCAGAAGGTGTTGATTAATATTCATGAACAGTACGGCAGTACTGACAGTAGTCCCAACTGCGAGGCAAATCACAGGTTTATATATCCTCGCTGCAAATGTCTCGTCATGAACTTCAAGAGAGAGAAGATAGAGAGGATGGTGAGGGAATGGCTGTTTCTATGTGTTATAAAATAAGGGATAACAGGAACTTACTTGTCTCGTGGACGATCCACAGTATTAGGTAACTATAAATGGATAAAATATACAATGGGTCATTCTTTAAGAGGAATAAAACACTTCAGGACGTGCTGTTATTGAAAAATAATCCACTTCTGAGTGGGAACAGTAACTCTACCTTCTCACACTCCGTCGTTGATTATTATTCCTGGAACAGCATGCCTTGTCATGTTTTATTTCTTACTTATGGAACAGCTTAATACAGGTCCAAGAAGATCAACAATGGACCCACATGGATATCTCTGAGCACTGGGTGCTCACTGTGTCACCGTTACTCACTCGGGTGCATGTTTTCAAAACTGTTTTTAAGAAGCCATTGTTGACATTCGTTCATGACTTGGAAGCACGGAATACCTACATCAAACAAGTGGACGCTTGCTGAACGAGGGGAGGAGGGGATTTTAAAATAGGAATCCACTGAGGAGTGGATTTTAAAATAGGAATGTACTTGATGTCTGTCTCAAATGCGTGAAGCGATTTCTTTGCTGATCTGCACACTAGTTTGCTATATAAAGCTCAGTTTGAACACAGCTAATCAAACGTTATATTTGTCAAATATTTCACTTCCAAAGCGCTTTGTCCACGATCTGAAAACAAAATTGCATCAGATCGCAGTGATTTCTGGGCGAGTTCTGCTCCTGATGTCTACGTTGACTTGATCCCTAACAAGGGCTCACCTAATAAACCTCTCTTGATCAAATAAATGGAACGTTCCTTAAGTTGGGAAAGTTGGGAATTCCTCCAAGGCGAAATAACGAGGGAAAGTCAACGAGGGCATGTTAACAACAGTATTGAAAAGTGGCATTTCTCGACTCTTGCGCATACACATACACACACACACACACACATCTGGAAGCGACTTTCTTCTTGAACCACGTCTTTCTCCCTCTCTTTCAACCTGTAATTACATCTAAATATGTCCATGACTCTGCTCACTTTCCTTACTGGGTCATATTCAGCTGTGTGATAGTTTTTTGTTTTTCATCATACATGATCTTTGTGTAAAGAGGCTAGAGTTACACTGATATTTCCATTTCTTCATTTTCTGCTGTTTTCTTTTTCACTACTCCTGTATTTATCCATGTGTCTGACTATTCCAGGCTTCCTCTGGATAGTTTTATTCATTCGTGGCAAGTCTTGGACATGCTGATGTTTGTCTTTCCTTTGAGCATGTAATTCCAAGTGACTCAGCCTGCATTTAGCTGTGAGGAGGCTCATATTGAAGGCTGTTTATGATGCGAATATTACTCAGAAATCCTAAAACTGATCTGGAGTGTTTACATTTTATGTATATCACAGAAGTGCATCTTTGTGTGTGTGTGTGTGTGTGTGTGTGTGTGTGTGTGTGTGTGTGTGTGTGTGTGTGCAGAGCCTGTGTCAGTGTCGACCATCAGAAGGAAACTGTTCCTGCTGTAAAGAGTGTATGCTGTGTTTGAGCACACTATGGGAAGAGTGCTGTGACTGTGTGGGTGAGTTGATATTAATCAGTAATCAGTACAGCACACACTAGAAGTAAAAATCCACCCTGAACAACTTGCACATTAATCTTTATAATTAACATATGACCAACATTTAGTTTATAACAAAATTATAAGTTAGCATTTTTAGGTTTCATCGACATATTTGTCTACTCTCGCTTTGGTTAATGGTTTCCTGCATTACATACAATGCCATTAGAACTCGCTGAAAGTGGCGCTAGTGAGATCTAGCTTCATCTCTACTTAAAGAGAGCGATGCAGCAGCACTTTAGTCCTTTAGTCTGTCCAGCTCTCTCACCTCATCATCTGTACACTCTGCTCAAACAGATCCGCTTCCAAAGCTTCAACTTTTTTGTGAATTCCTCCATCAACATATCCTGTTTGTCATCTCATAGATCGCTAACTAGCCGAGCTGAGTCTCTGCCGTAACTCAGAGCTACTGCATTCGGGAACTCTGAGTCTAATGTTTGCTGTCACCACTACTTTTATGTTGGATTTCTCATTAATATGACATTGCTGGAAAACTTTCCAGAAGCGCTCTCTCTTCTTGCTCTTTTCTATTTTCACTGTAAGCTTTGACGTCAGAGTAACAGACGACTGCTACCTTCTCGCTGGAATAGCAAAAATACAGCACCAACCAACAAACGAGCACATCACAAATACTTTGATATAAACATATTTAATGTGTTTGAGCGTGGACTTTTCCTTTAATAGCCTCATTATTTCAGTTTTATGTTTGTAATTCACAAAAATACACAAGTCATTTGTGAGTGATAAATTGTCAACTTTGTTACATCTGTATTGATTGAACCAGGAGTCCATGCTCTAATGTTATGATCCACAGGCATTTTTTTAATGGTCTTAAGAACAAATCATTGGTCAGGAAATTAGCAAGAATGAAACAGACAGATAAAGGAAGTTAGTATGGGAGCTTTTCCCTTTGATTTCTTTAAATGTTTAAGGCTTGTGGCCCTTGATGAGCTGCATCAGGTGTGGCAGAAAACCAAATAATGACTAATCTTTTAAGAAAAAACATCCCAGAAGATATTTTTGGAAAATTTTGTACACCCAGAAATGTGTTAGTTTGAATTTTACATCAAACATTTTAATCATTATCATGATTTGACCTTTGTGTAGAAGAAGACTACAGAAGTGAATTTCCCTGTTTCTAGCTTTTCCCCAAACAAACAGTTCAAACAAAAGTAAACCAGCAAATGGAGACACAGGAGCTCTCAGGAGTGCATTTGTTTAATTCTTGCTAATTTTCTCACCCGTGATTTATTGTTAAGACCATTAAAAGCTTAATATTTGCCACTTTGGGCTTGGCCCATTTTTTTTGCTGAGGAGTGTACATTAAATAATCAGGCTATGACACTCAGCTATCCAAGTAAAAAAAATTAGCAGCCTATTGTGCTATATACAGTGGGGTCCAAAAGTCTGAGACCACATTGAATACCTGTTTTTTTTTTTTTTTTAATTGAAAATAAAGAGAAGGCTTTAGAATTTTGAAATATTTAAATCAAAGAAAGTAAATCTTCAATATCTTGAAAATATAATATTCAAGATTCTGCACTATTTCCAGGTCTGTACTTAAATGTAAGCAAATGTGTGATATTGATCATGTTAACTGCTTTGTAAAAAATGTCAGATTTTTCCTCATGCCTGATCTCTTCTGTTGAAGCATGTGTTCATGGATTTGATCTAAAAAATGGATCTTTAGGTTTTATACAAACTTGTGGAGTCCATGCCAGCTCGAGTGTACTCTGTCATTAAAGCAAAAAAGGGGACATAACGAATAGTATGCTCTGAAATTCATTCATATTCACTCAGGTTGTTGTCAGTAATATAATTTGGAATGGAAAGAGTTTGTATGAAATTAGAAACGAATGCAAAATAGAAGCATTTTCTCTAGCACTCTCAGACTTTTGGACCCCATGGTACGTATGGAGCCCTGAAATACCGGGTCATTATTTTTTTGCAAATCCAGAGTGCTGAAATACAAAATAAAAACAACAACAACAACAAAAAAGCCACTTTCCAGGGACTGACCCACTGCACTGTGTATAAAACATGAGACCACTTCTAGCACGCACACTAGTTCTGCACGCTCCGTATGCTTGCGTAGAGAGCGTTAGCTGATTTAGATGAGTGCTGGCTCGGACTCTGACAGGAAAGAGGGTGCGAGGTGAAACAAACCAGACAAATCTCCTCATAACAGAGTAGTTTGACCAAAAACAGGATTGCAAGCATTCTCATTGCAAAACCTTTTAACTGATACACAATATTAGCCAGTAAAAGTGAGTAGAGGAGATGGTGCACATTCTAAATGTCTATGTTTAAGTGGTTTTTTGTAAAAATAGCAAGCACCTCATGGACATAGTTTTGTAACTCGCTCACTCACTCACATTTGGCCAGCTGAAGCTTCTTCACCCGAGCTATTAACACTCAAGTAGCAGGTAATAGCTCCATAAATACAGTAAACATTGTGTCTCCATGTAGACATTACTGGAGGTTAGAACGTCGCCTGAGGACTGGAATGTTGAGAAATGCCGGACTAAAGACTAGTGAGAATGAACTAGACTCTTCTGTTGGGTTTTGCTCAGTGAGCTGAGAGAGAAGAAAACAAGCAAACAGGAATGCTTGTTAAATGACCTAGCGTGATGGCTAAGCCTCCCTGCTAAACACACATCAGTATAAGGTTTCATTTTTGGTATCCATATCAGATTATTTGTTGTTAATAAATGTCTTTAAACAAATTATTTTGGATTTTTGTGAAACCAAGCGCAACAGAACCAACACCAGCTGTAAGAAAAATACACAGAGTGGTATGAAGAAGCCAGGCTGGGGCTGATTTCTTTCCAGCCCAGACTGTAGATTCATGCAGGTGTGTCTTATGTACATCTGGGTGATTAAAGGTGACATCTGATAAACAGCACGTCAGAGCAGATCATACTGTACGTATCAGTTCATCTGGTTTCCAAGCCGTACTCTTCTCTTCTCTTCTCTTCTCGCCTCTCCTCTTTACTACTTTATTTACTTCTTTCCTCATTTGTGCTTCTCTCTTTTGCTCTTCTCTTTTTCCTTTTTTCTCTTCTCTTCTCTTCCTTGTCTTTTATCTTTATTTCTACTTTTTTATTATTACTGCTATTACTATTTTTATTTTTTTCTTATTCCCTTATTTATTCTTTTCTTCTCATTTATTTACTTTTTCTCTTCTCTTCTCTTCTCTTCTGTCATTGTTTCTTCTTGTATTATGTTTCTTCGTCATTTATTCTGTTATTTTTCTCTCTTCTCTTCTCTTCTCTTCTCTTCTCTTCCTTGTCTTTTATCTTTATTTCTACTTTCTTATTACTGCTATTACTATTTTTATTTTTTTCTTATTCCCTTATTTATTCTTTTCTTCTCATTTATTTACTTTTTCTCTTCTCTTCTCTTCTCTTGCTTGTCATTGTTTCTTCCTGTATTATTTCTTTTCTTCTTGTCATTTATTGTTATTTCTTCTCTTCTCTTCTCTTCTCTTCTCATTTATTTACTTTTTCTCTTCTTTTCTGTCCTCTTTTCTCTCTCTCCTTCTCTCATTGTTTCTTCTTGTATTATTTCTTTTCTTCTTTTCATTTATTCTGTTATTTTTCTCTCTTCTCTTCTCTTCTCCTCTCCTCTCCTCTCTTCTCTTCTCTTCTCTTCTCTTCTGGTCTTCTCTTTATTTACTACTTCCCTTTGTTTACCTTTGATGGTAAACAAACTGACGAGCTCCGTTTCTCTTTAGAAACTCAGACCTTACTTTCAAAAATATTTACTAATCTAGAAATTCGAGAAGACTGATACTCAAGACTTCTGGGGAGGTTTTTAAACGTCAAACACTAACTGTAGTAGGGAAATCGGTTAGCAAGGGGCACTAAACATTCAAACTGCTGCTTTAAGGACATTTTTATGATGGATAAAATATACAGTTGCTATTTAATATAAATATGTATGTAAAAGTATCTAAATATCCTATCATTTGTTTAATTTTACATTATTGCCCATAAACCATATATGGTGTTGTTAGTGATTCATGAGCAATCTGTCGGATTGTCATAGGCATGTGTAACCCGAGGAACTACAGCGAGACCCCGCCCACTTCCAAAAGCACAGTGGAGGACCTCCATGCGCCGATCCCGTCGCTCTTCAGGGCCCTCACTGATGGAGACACTCCTATCAACATGATGGTGGTGTCGTTCCCCGTGGCTGAGGAGCTCTCGCACCACGAGAACCTCGTGTCCTTCCTGGAGTCTCTGGAGCAAGAGCATCAAAATGTCTCGCTGCCTGGGACAAGCATCCACGACACCTATGATAAAGGTACCACAATGAGTAAAATGAGTGAATAATTATTTTTTAAATAAAAAATATATATCTATAACATGCAATAGTATGATGTTTTCCATTAGTATTCAAAGTCATAGTCACCACAGAGTAAAGACAAATGGAGCAACTTTGTAATGTTATTTATTTCACTTTAGATTTTTATTACAGCTATTTACATTTAATGACTGAATTCATGACAGCTTTGGTCTTCACTTCTCTTTTTTCTGTTCTTTTTTTCTTTTCTTTTCATTTTATGACTGAATTCATGACAACTTTGGTCTTCACGTCTCCTCTTTTGTTTTCTTTTCTTTTTTTCTTTTCTTTTCATTTTATGACTGAATTCATGACAACTTTGGTCTTCACTTCTCTTTTTTCTGTTCTTTTTTTCTTTTCTTTTCATTTTATGACTGAATTCATGACAACTTTGGTCTTTCCTTGTCTTTTATTTTTATTTCTACTTTTTTATAAATTATTTCTGCTATTATATTATTATATTATATATATATATTTTTAAATTTATTTTTCTTTTTCTCTTATATATTCTTTTCTCCTCATATATTCTTTTTCTCTTCTCATATTTTTACTCTTCTTTTCTTTCTCTCATTGTTTCTTCTTGTATTATTTCTTCTGTTCTTGTCATTTATTCTTTTCTTTTCTTCTGTTCTCTTATTTTATTTATTCTGTGATTTTTTCCTCTTCTCTTCTCTTCTCTTCTCTTCTCTTCTCTTCTCTTCTCTCTTCTTTTCTTTCCTCTTTTGTATTCATATCTTTGGCTCTTTTCTTTTCTTTCCTTGTCTTTTATTTTTATTTCTGCTTTTTTATTATTACTGCTATTACTATTTTTCTTTTTTTTAAATTATTTTTTCTTTTTCTCTTATTTATTTTTTTCTTCTCATTTATTCCTTTTCTCTTCTCTTCTCTCCTGGTCTTCTCTTTATTTACTACCTCCTCTTGCTCTTCTCTCCTGTCTGACAGATAACCTGTGCACGGTGGTGTATTTTGATGAGTGCTTGTCTATACGTCAGTGTAAGCAGTACTGTGAGTCGATGGGAGCGTCGAAGTACCGCTGGTTCCACAACGCGTGCTGTGAGTGCATCGGGCCTGAGTGTGTGGATTACGGCAGCAAAGCGGTCAAATGTATGAACTGTCTCTTCTGAGAGCGCTCACACACACACACACACACTCTCTCTCTCACATGGGATTGTGTTTCAGTATCTTATGGTTAATTAATATTATATTCCATCTTTTATTGCTGATGATGTGTAATATGATTTTAGTTTTCTTTGCAAAAAAATGGGTACAGTCCATCTTTCCTGACATTATTAATATTAATTGTTGATGATCTCAGCACAAATTAATGTGTGCTTAACCCTTTCCTGTCTGTGCAGTCTGTATCATTGTTAGGCACTAGATGGCACTCTCTTACAAAAAAGCTTCCTGTCTGATCACATAGCGAAGAGAAAGTGTATATACCATTAACCATTAATGCAGAAGAAGCAGTGCTTTGAAATCATATATAAGTATTATTATTTATATACAGTATGAAACCTTTGTTCAAAGAAACCTATTGCACAAGAAGTCTATACCACATGCAGTATATCTATATGCTTTTATAGAAATGTACAGGTAATGCGTTACATTATGGTTCCCTTAACTGGCATTATTTAACACATTAGTTAACATGAACAAACCATGAACTTCAGCATTAATGCACCATAATTAACATTAACAAATTAACTAACACTTATATTAATTGATTGATGAATAATAAACCAAATAAGCCAAAATATTACCAATGTTCATACCATCATGAATAAAATTAAGCTCACAATGAGCAATATGAACACCTTAATGAACAGACCTGACACTGAATACATACATATATATATATATATATATACACACACACACACACACACACCTAGAGACCGGAGTGTACAAAGTTCTCATTTTAGTAAATACACTGAAACATAATTTTTACATGGATTTATTTTTATTCGTGGATTGACAAGCTTAAGACTGGTGTATTTCATTAACATTTAAACAAACATCAGTTAGACTAATATGTGTGTTTATACCACAATTCTCAAAACTGATTGGTCAGAAAGTGTTGATTACTTTCTATAACAGCAGCCTTGGCAATAGTTCCAGCTGCAAGACAAATCACAAGTTTCTATTAATTCTATTAATGCGTTTTCGTTTCTATAGTAACAACTCGTTCACAGGGACTTGTATAGCAAATACTCCACATATGCCAGCTTTTAAAAAATGTGTTGTTATTTCGCAAAGCAAAATGACTGCCATGGTGAAGCTTTCTGTGAGGAGAACGTTAATGGAAGGAGTCTCCAGTGCCAGCGCTTTGTAACTGTCAGTGAGTTGTTCACCACAGGAAAGTCTTCAAATTATTTTGCACTTTTTTTGACTTATTAAAACATTAAATGTAATACAGCATGTCTTTCATTAATGAATTTAAAAATGTAAACTTGGATGTGCTGTTATTGGAAAACACACACCTGTCCTTGATGATTTTCCTAAACCAGCATGCCTTGATGTGTTTTATTCTTATATACTTTCTAAACATTCCTTATGGTTTATTAATGCTGAATTTCATCATTTATTAATGCAATAAATATGTTAATAAACAGAAACCTTAATGTAAAGAGTTGCCAATGTATTCTTTTTTTGAAGATATTTTTGATAATGAAAACATTCAGGCAATATTTACAGTTGACTGATTTAGCAAAAATAAATTTTTGAATTTGACAAGAAAGCATTCGCTTCAGTAACATCACCAATAAACCATGCACCATTCTCATTTCAGTGTGCTCCATTTACATTACCTGACATCAGGAATGATTCATTTGCTTAACATTTTGCATTGGGAATGACAGCCCTTTAGAGCAAGCCAGGCTGTAGAGAGCACAGGTGTGTTATTACAGTCATGAATGAAAGGAAGAAAAGGGCACGTTTGCGTCATTTTAAAGCGATTCATCTTTCTGTCAGACCCTGAATACACCCAGGTGCAAATTCATGAGGCCACACCCACATACACTCCAACCTGCAGCTGTGTGTGTGTGTTTGTGTGTGTGTGTTCCTACACAAAAATCACAATGTCCTTATGACGTGGAACCTCTACAGGAGAGTGATTTCACTGCTCAATTCTAGGATTAGATGATTTGAGGATGAAGGGTATAGAACCAGACACATCAAATGATTCAGCAAACATATGGACAATTAAATGGTTCAGCAAAAAACATACAGACAGAATAAATGACTCAACAAACAAATATAGACAGAATACATGATTTAGCAATCATGTAAATCGTTTCAATAAACAAATATGGACAGATTAAATGATTCAGAAAACATATGGACAGATTAAACGATTCATCAAGCACAGAGAGAGATTAAATGATTCAGCAAACACATATAGACAGATTAAATGACTTAACAAACAAATATAGACAAATTACATGATTCAGCAAACATATATGGACAAATTAAATGATTCAGTAAACAAATATCAGAAAACATATGGACAGATTAAATGATACATCAAGCATATGTAGACAGATTAAACGATTCAGCAAACACAGCAAAAAGAAAATAAATAGACCAGTCTACCTGGTGTGGTACCATCAAGGGTATATCTTTTGTAACTTTATTAGACCTGTATAAATTATACTTAAAACATAAATATAGTGTACCTTTAAATAACTTAAGGTGCATAATTGGACCTTCAGCACCACTGATGTACCTTTTACTCAAAAAGCTAATTTAAGATCCACCACATGCACCTTCCCAGGTAAAGATACACAGTAAATGTGGTACCACTGCAGTGACAAGGAACAGTACAATCCAGTACCTTTATTTCTGAGAATACTGGTATCAGTTAGGTTGCCTTTCAGGCTGCGAGAAGAGGTGAGTGTTATCATGGGTAATACAGCACCATCTTCAGGCCTTATTGGGAGCTTCTTTTCTTTATTTCTAACTCTACTATAGTTTATGCACTTTGCTTTTTGTTGCTGTATCCAGACATGAAGACTTCAGTGACTTCTGCAGTTTGTATTTTATATTAAGCTGATCAGTTAATGTCTGACATTGGACTAAGCTAAGTGTGAGTGGCTGGTGAAGAACTTTAGGCTTGTTTTTAACACTTCTCAATATGTAATAAAGCTCAGTAGTGATCCCACAGAATAGCACATGTGTCATATACGAATCTGCATTAATGTATTAGTGAACTTCCTAGGAGTTAAACCCAAGACACTAGATGAAGCCCCAACTAGTGTTGAAGTAAACTATTTGATCAAAGAAAAGTTCTAACAAAATGTAATGTAATGTTTGTATGATGGATTTTTGGGGCAGATTGAGGTTAGGATGTGGTCTTTGATTTGTGTCCTTTTATCATCCTTTATCTGATCAAACTGAAATTATATTGCATAATTGCTGTAACCCTAAAGCACAGGCTTTTCCAGAAAGCTTCCAAGTGAAAATTGTGAAAATGATGTAAAGCACAGGCAATTTCCAAGTGAACTGCATAAATTACTGAAAGATTCACATAATGTTTATAACGGTGTTAACATGATTGTTTAAATTCTCACTCCTAAATTTTCTGTGTAGAACTCTAAAGGACAGGCTTTGGAAAAAAAAAAGTGAAATTTCTAAGAGTGAATCTAAGAACCACTAAAAAAAAAAAAAAAAAAAAAAAAAAAAAAAAAAAAAAAAAAAAAAAAAAAAAAAAAAAGTACAAAAAAGTACAAAAAAAAAGTACGGATTTATTTTACAAACAATCTGTTAAAAAAATTTAAGCACATTATTTAAATGTGTACAATAATATTTTCTCGATGTATTGTATTGTTTTTTCCAAATTAAAATAGTGATTAGTTTCCAGTTGATATTATTAATAGGCAGAATAACATTGATAATGACCAGTCATGCTTTTCACAAACAAACAAACAAACAAACAAGCAAGCAAGAAAACAAAACTCACAGACCTCGTGGCTTCTCCACTAGAAAATAACCATTTAATAGCTATTTAAAGCTCAAATTTATTTATTTTAAATATTTTAATAATTTATTTTAATTAATTTAATTGCTTTTTTAATTTTATTACATTGATAAGAGGGCAATTATTGTTTTTTTTTTCTTAAATTGTCCATGCAAACATTTATTGAATGATTAAGAGTGACCTGTTTAGCAATATCTATTTTTTTTTTTTTTACTCATTAATTAATGTCTTCTTAGACATGTTTTTGTTTAAATACACAGTAGTACATGTAGAACTTATTATCACTGATTGCTGCGTGCGCGGTTTACCTCGCTTCGCGTGTTCAGGCGGTTTGTCCCTGTCGGGGACCCGTACACGCTGTGTCTCTGCGAGTCCCGCTACAGTGAATCCGAAGATGGCGGAAGCTCCCGTACAGACCTGCCGGTATTTCTGTCACCGATGTTCTGAAGAGATTAGCCCTCGTCTCCCGGTAAGTCGTACGCGTAAACAAGTGGAGCATAATCATAAATGTCGGTCTGTTTGTTCACCAAAACGTTGCTTTGTTTGGGAACGTCACTAGTTTAGGCTCGACTATCCGCTAGTTAGCATAGCTCCCAGCTAAGATAACTAGTTAGCCTGTAGTAGGACTGATAACAAACATTATCAGTATTATCTCTCTTGTTTGAGAGATGTAGCTTGTTAGCTAGTTGCTAAGTATTGCGTAATGGTCTTATACTCTTTTAGAGTATTTAAACATAACGTTAGCTAGCCGGCTATGTGGATTTTTTATTAGAAGTTGACTAGCCTAGCAGGCTAACATAGTGACAGACTGCACAGAAATCGGAGGTGCTGGTGTTTGCTAGTTGTCAGTGTAAGCAGTAACGTTACAGCTGGTTTACTACTACTAGCTGTTGCTGTAAATATACTTTGTTTATTTAGCTAAACAACATTTGTATGTGAGTAAGTCTTCTTGCTTACACTTATAATGCTTATTAATCTAAACTGTCGGTTTGGTTCTTAAATCCATTCAATCTACTGTTATGTATGTAGTGCATATATCTAGGCATCTACTGACTACTAGAACTGTCACTGTCACCTGCCATGCTTGACCGGTTTCTGTCATCAGGACATCAGGACTACTGCTTTAGTGTGTTGATCAAAACGATTTTCCAGAAAGTTCCTAAGTCTTTGCCTACAGTCATTTATCGTTCAGACATACAGTGAGAACTTTTGTATTTGTAAAGCTCCTGGAATGTGTGTCCTATTGCTTGATTACTTTTCATAAAGGCTGAGAATGTCACGTGTGTAAAGTGACCTTTCATTATCTAGATCCTCCAGAACTCTCACTGTATGGATCTACTGTTATAGTACAATAGCTACTGTTGTGGTGGTCTAGAGGTAACTGAGATGATCAGTGCAATCTAATTTGTGTACCAAGTTGTTCTCGGTGCTATTTGTATAAAAAAAATGCAACTTTTGCTTCACCTTTTGCTTGTTATGGGTTTAAGCATTAGTTAAAGGAATGCAGGGTTTTGTTTAGTCTCTAAATGGGAACCGTGACTTTTTTTTTGTCCGAGTATGACAAGCCAAACAAGTGTCTGTGTGGGAAGGTCACATTTTGGATGCTTTCAGCAAATTTCTGTTTGCAGCTGACCAAAACGTCACTAACAATGCTGTGTGACCTGAGTAACCCCATTTCGCAAGCTTGCTGAACTGTGTTTTAATTTGCTTAGGATTACACCTGTCCACGGTGTGAGTCCGGCTTCATTGAGGAGTTACCAGAGGAGAGAAGGTACGTTCTCTTGCTTTTAATGAATGAGCTGTGGGTTTATTTTCAGTGGTTTCTACTGTGTTTGTTAGATTTGTGCAAGGCACCCGAGAAGACCAAAACCCTGCCATTTTTTGCTTTCTGTACAGAGTTTTCTTGAATGTTCCAACCAGAGGTGCACATGGGGCTGTGTTTTAATCTCACTCTCATCCTCTCCCTAAGAAATTCTGACCAATCCGTTCCACCCCGGCAGGCACTCTCGACCAGTCCCGCCCGCTCCCGTAGAAAGTTTGATCAATCCTGCCTGCTCCTGCAGAAAGTTTCTCCAATCTCACCTGCTCGCGCAGAAAGTTTCACTAATCCCACCCACTCCTGCAGAAAGTTTCACAAATCCCACCCACTCCCACAGGAAGTTTGTCCAATCCTGCCTGCTCCTACAGAAATTTTCATAAATCCCACCCACTTCCGCAGAAAGATGGACCAATCCCACCCGCTCCCGCGGAATGTTTCACCAATCCCACTTGCTCCCACCAAAAGTTTCACCAATCCCACCCACTCCCACAGATAGTCTCACCAATCCCACCCACTCCCACAGAAAGTCTCACCAATCCCACCCTGCTCTCGCAGAAAGTTTGTCCAATCCCACCCCGCTCTCGCAGAAAGTTTGTCCAATCCCACCCCGCTCTCGCAGAAAGTTTGTCCAATCCCACCCCGCTCTCGCAGAAAGATGGACCAATCCCACTCATTCCTGCAGATTGTCTCACCAATCCCACCCACTCCCACAGAAAGTCTCACCAATCCCACCCACTCCCACAGAAAGTCTCACCAATCCCACCCACTCCCACAGAAAGTCTCACCAATCCCACCCACTCCCACAGAAAGTTTGTCCAATCCTGCCCACTCCCACAGAAAGTTTGTCCAATCCTGCCCACTCCCACAGAAAGTTTGACAAGTCCAGTCCACCCCAACAGAAAGTTTGACCAATTCTTCTCACTTCTGCAGAAAGTTTGACCAGTCCTGCTAACTCACCTTCTGTTTTACATTAGTTTTTAAATGGGTTATTTCTGCCTGCAGTACAGAGAATGGCTCCACATCCACGTCGTCCACCAGTGATCAGAACCGTTATCCATTTGAGGTGAGTGAGCAGACGCTGTCCAGCGAACTGTTTGGTCTCCCTTCAGCTTGTGTCTGTTGTCTGTTGTTCATTACCCAAATGGAATCTGACAACACTGAATTTTAATTATGCTTTTTGTTCTAGTTTAGTCATGTTAAGTGTTATTCCATAACCTGCATTCACACCAGCAGTGACGCAGGTTGAGCGGCTCTCCCAGAGTGCTTATATTTAGTATAAAAGCAGTGGGGCGTTTCACTGTGTGTATGACTCTGCTCTGTGTTCGCCACGAAAAATTCCACTTCCTATTCTGAAACCGTTACTACAGCAGTGTTCGTGACATCATCAGCGGACATGGCAAACCATACTTTTCAGCAATATAACTTTGCACTTAAAATATAAAAGCTCGTCAGATGAAGATAAAAAGGAAGAATTGTATATTTCAGTGTTTTCTATTTCAGTGTTTTCACTGTCTTTTTTCAGTGTTTCTGCTGTTCTGTTTCAGTATTTTTGCTGTGAAAAGCAAAACGTTGTTTGTTTGACACTAGTAGACGATGATGCACTGCACAGATGCACTTTAGTCACATGCACTTTCCTCTAAAATGTTTCTTTTTAGTGGGAAGACATCTGATTTGTGGACAAATGGGTGGTTTTGTGTATGTTTCAGAGCTAGTCTGTGGAGATATTGTGCTAGTGTGGAAATCATGCTAGCCTAGTGCTACCAGTAAAACCATGGTAACCGGTAATAAACTAAAGATAGGAACACCCACTACCAAGCAGCATAGAGCAATTTGAGTGAGGTGAGCTGACGAATCACTTGTCAGTTTGAACACGAGGTAAGGTTTGGTTAGCTTAATTCAGGGCTACGTTTGAATCCAGATGCATTGTATAGCATGAAAAAGGAACTCATGGAAACTGGTTGACTTGCAGAAAAGGGCAAAAGCAAGTGAACCATCTAACAGTCGTCTTGCTGTTTTCACAGAATGTGGACCCGACACTATTTACCTTCCCACACCCATACGGCCAGCTGGCTCTGGGCATCTTCGGCGAGGGTTTTGATCTCCGGACGGGCATGCCCTCTGAGGACGGGCGCGATGCTGAGAACCGGCGGGAGCGGGAGATGGCATCACGCCAACGCTACGGGGCCAGACAACCTCGGGGGCGCCACATTCCCCGGAGACAAGGGACACGGCACGAAGGAGTGCCCACTTTAGAGGGGTGAGTGCTGGACTGGACAGGACAGACAGATACTGTCAAGCAGTGCCAACTTTAGAGCAGTGACAGGACAGATGGCATGTAGTGCCAAGGCATTTCAGTTTGAGTGTGACTTGATTGCTGTCTGCGCCCCCCCCTCCCCCCAGTAGAAGAAAAAATCATAAATATTGAAGAAAAAAAGTCAGGTTTAGCAACACATCTAAGAGATCACTTTGTGTGTTATGTGTTTATGTACAGTTAAAATCATTTTAAGAATCTGTTGTCTCAGATACAGTGTAAGGATTTGATTTTGTGTTTCAACAGAATAATTCAGCAGTTAGTAAATGGAATCATCGCGCCAACAGCTATGCCAAACATGGGAATGGGACCATGGTATGTTAATGCAGAATTCACGCTTATTATTTGTTTTATTTAAGCCTTACAATACTTTGTGTGTGATTGTCACTTGGTCTGAATTTTTTTTTTTTTTTTTAGGGGAATGCTACATTCAAATCCAATGGACTATGCATGGGGTGCCAATGGCTTAGACGCCATTATAACACAGGTATTACACCTGACGGGATTACATCATTCTTTATTACTGAAATTGCTATTATTTACTGAAAACAGTAGCGAAGATATGAAGGATATGAAGTCACCGAAGTTTGTATAAATAAATAAATAAATTTAAAAGCTAATTATGCAAACCTGATATAACCTGATACGCAAACCTGAATAATATTTTACATTGATTTCAGAGAAAGGTAGATATTTCTGAGGTTCATATAATGTATTCTTAAGTAATAAAAGAATAAATAAAACTGACTTAAAAACTAAGAACTGAAATAAAACCTTATATTATTTTATGTAATTCGTCAAACCAAATTGCAAAATACACAAAACACACTGTTGTGCTTTGAATATTTGTTCTTTTTTTTTTTCCTCTCGTCTTCCCACAGTTATTAAATCAGTTTGAAAATACGGGTCCACCTCCTGCAGACAGAGAGAAGATCAAAAACCTCCCGACAGTTCAGATCACAGAGGAGCACGTGGGTGAGTCGCTGCCAGCAGTGCGTGTTTATTACTGCTGCATTGTGGGAGGATATGGAGAAACATCAGACAAGTTTGCTACTCGTTTAGCCGGCGTTAATGATTTCGATTGTGTAATATAAACCATGAACGTGACAAAAGCTGGTTTGGTCGGTAACCACAGATCCTATTTACATGAGATTTGCCTGCATTACCCTGAGTTAAAGCACCTGCTCGGTAGTAACACAAATATATAAAGGGAATGCAAGAAAAAAAAAGCGTTTACTAAGTGTATTCTAGTGTTAGTATATCCCGAGGGCTTGTTGGATAATGAGTGATAAAAGCTGATCACGATATACTAAGAGCAGGAAGCATAAAACACCAAGTGAACTTATTTGTGCAAGATATCCAACCCTAAGCTCTAACACACAATCCGCATGAGGGAAACTATATCTCATGGGTTTTTGGAGTGGAATGATCTTCAGCTCCACAGGAAGGAAAAAAAAGTGAAAGTGCATCTTCCCAGTTCTCTCATGTCTTTTTGCTCAGCGGAAGGCCATTCCACCCCGAGAACCCATGAGATTTCCCCTCGTGGCTGTGAAAGAAGTGTATCTGTGAACTCAGACTGTCCAAATGTTCAGATATATGAACAACAAGCTCCAGACTGGTGTCTGGAAAAGACCAGGCGTCATCATTTTTCAGACAAATGATGTGAAATTGGATTGGACACCTGCCACAAGTGAGATGCTTCAGTGACAAAACTGGTGTCTGTGCCTTGGTTTTGTGCGCACTGCAGGAATGAAAAGATGCACTTGTATTAAAATAGCTATGTCTTGGCATCTTTTTTATTCAGCATAGTACTGATATTATACAAGATATCACAATTTTTTTTATACCAGCACTCAAAATACTACCCTAAGTCAAGAAATACATACTTAATTACAGAATTTAAATTAAAAGAACCGTTATTCCAATATAAGTCATATTAATATGAAATATAATAAAATGTAAATAAAACTATACCACAGCACTGTTGAATTCTCGATTCTGATTGGTGGGAAGTCTTCAGGATGGAGGGCTTTGCTGTTTCAATAGCAAGATGAGCTGCATTTTTTTTTTTTTGTCTTATTAACTAGAAGAGAGAGAGAGAGAAAAAAAGAGGAAAGGACTGTTTATAACTGTTATAATGCAAGTGATATAACAGGATCAACCTTGTTTCGTGGACATTCCACAACATTTAATGTGACTATAAACTGATGAAATGTATGACATATTGTTCTCTAATAAACAAAAAATTGTTAGCACGTTTCTGTGGTATAAGTGAAATAAAACACTGGACGTGCATGTACTGTTATTGGAAAATAATCATCTTTGCGTCATGTACCATCCACATCACACTACCGCACTGTGGATTATTTTATTATAACAGAGCATCCTGTTTTATGGTACGTTAGCTTATTACAGAAACAGATCGGGTTTGTATTTTTCTTTCTCCCCGATATCTGATCCAGCATTTTCTGTTGATGTCAGCCTGACACAGATACTGGATATCCGTCTCTAATGTTAAGCCTAACAGCGTTTGAGCGATTGTTGACTTGATTAAATAATTTGTCTCTGACCTCAACCACCACCAGGAGCTTGATTTCCAAGCATCATTAACTAATGAGGATTTCTACATTGTTTTTTTTTTCCTCCCTGTTCTTGTGCAGGAGCTGGTTTAGAATGTCCCGTGTGTAAAGAAGACTACACCGAGGGGGAGAGCGTTAGACAACTTCCATGCAATCACCTCTTTCACAATGACTGTATAGTGCCCTGGCTCGAACAGGTATCTCTCTCGTCTTCTCCCGACTTCTACGTTGCTTCACTTTCTTTTAAACTCTGTGGTCACTATTTGTTTTGATTTATTGACCCTGTATTTGTTTTGATTTATTGTAATGTTTGCATGTTCTCATTTAAGGCAGACGGTGTCCTAGCTATCTATCCTCACGTCAGTATAATCTTACAGAGGACATTTTTGTAATGGCTGAGTCACCACATATCCAATCGAACATTTTTCATGGCAAAGCAGCCTTAAGGCAGTGAGCATGAAATTCACTGCTCAGAGTTTACAGGCACATGATCCACACAAAGCAAATCTCTGTGCAGGTCAACTATTGAAACTAAAATATAAGAGACTATGCATGAACACTTCTTCATGATCACACTCAAGTATTTGTAGAGTGAGTTCTAGCATTTTTACCCTTTACAGATTTTAAAGTTCATCAGGTCAATAAATTTCATTATATTGATCGTACAGAAGTCAGTTTTCTATTTGCACAGGAATATTCTGTTGTGGGATTGGCGGGGGAAAAAGCTTAGTCACCACACATTCTGCCAGAGTTTTTTTTCTTTTCTTTCAATAGTTAAGCAACTTTTTACGCAATTACTGGAAAATCCACCACGAGTTGAAGGGGTTTACATACAGGCCTATCTAATGTTCCAGTAATGCTGGGCAACATGGCATAATGATATAGTAATGATATTGATATCATATCAATATCGGGATCAGTTATGTCGCAATTCACATTTCTGAGATATCGCACATATTGCATTATCATTTCATATCATTATTTTAAATAACTGCTACAAACTGTGATTAAAAGTAGCTGATTAGATGTTTTGTCAAGTTTTGAATCTGTAAAACTGTAAAATGTTAGACATTTTACAGATAATTTTTTTTCTCGTTTTCAATTCATTTATTAGGTAATTTATTTTATTTTAGACTGTAAATCTTTATGATATTGTGTAGATGTCTTCAAGTGTCTTTGTCATATGATATTTTTCATTCATGTTGCACAACAATCACAAAAAGGGAGCAGTAGTTGTATTTGGTAGTTCTTCCTAATTTGATGTTGCTTCAGCAGAACTTCACACTCACACGTGCTTCAAAAGCACAAAGAGCACTACAATTATACAAACGCAAGTTATAAGAGGTATATAAAATCGTGTTGTATTATTTAATAATGGTGGGAAACAAGTTTTTTACAACTCGTAGGCCAGTGTTGTTGGAAAGAAGTAGAAAATCTTGATTTCATATTATTGTAAAATCCTCCATTAACATATCAGTCATGGGGAATTTTTTAGTTTTAAAATAAGGACACTAACAAGACATGAGTAGTTGTGATCACAACTCATTGTGTCTGTTGTTCATGGTGTGTGTGTTGTGTGTCTTTCTTCACAGCATGACACGTGTCCGGTGTGCAGGAAGAGCTTGAGCGGCCAGAACACAGCCACAGATCCTCCTGGCTTATCAGGAATGAACTTCTCACCTTCCTCATCGTCATCGTCCTCCTCCAGTTCCCCTAGTAACGAGAATGCTGCCAACAACTCCTAAAATACCCGCAATCCTTCCTGACACACACACACACACACACACACACAATTATTTTATCATCTCAGTCAGAGAGGGCGTGGCCAATCCTGTTAAAGCTCAAACCCCTCACTCAGATCTTATTAATCCAGCCCTGAAGAACCAGGAATGTTCTAGATTGTTCTAGCGCTCCACTTCTCACACGGTTCTGCCGTTACTGAGAATGAAGCGAGGGCCGATCTGAAACCTGATCGTCTAGAATGCACCCTTTAAGGCCAACACCTCATTATCCTCCTCATCATCATTACCATCATCATCATTATCATCTGACTCCCTGGAGAAAGCACCAAAGGACATGTCGACAAGCAAACAGAGGAGAGAAACCACACACACACACACACACACACACACACACAGAACATCTTCACCTGTATTCCAATCCTTTTTTTTTTATTACTGAACTGGAGCATGAGCTTTTTTTTTTTTTTTTTTTTTTTTTAAACACATGACAAGCAGTCCCGTACAAACAGGGATTTTAACTCAAAAAGTGACTGTGGGGTCAAATAAAGGGAAAAAAGGGTTGATAGAAGTTAGAAGATGTATACAGAACTCTTGCAGATACACACACTCACCCACACACACATTCTCACACCCAGCCAATTACAGGATTTGAATGTCATTTTATTAGAGACTGTTACGTCTCTCTTTCCCGTGCAGGGAAAACCTTCAACTAGAACCATTTTTTTCTTTTGTTTTTATTAAAATGATTTTTTAAAATTCATATATATCGGCGGCTAAGAGTTGTACTCTGTGAATACGCATATAGTGATATTTATTGAGGGGAAAAAAATTAGATAACAGACGAACGAAGAACATCAGAAAAAAAAAAAGACAAGAAGATCATTGGTCTTAAGATTGTGTAAAGTATTTATTTGCACAATATTTAG
Organism: Pangasianodon gigas; assembly: GCA_022758105.1. Classification (NCBI taxonomy): domain Eukaryota; kingdom Metazoa; phylum Chordata; class Actinopteri; order Siluriformes; family Pangasiidae; genus Pangasianodon; species Pangasianodon gigas. The sequence continues at coordinate 14,180,811 of CM040474.1, forward strand.
TTTTCCTCACGTTTAGAACAATGAACATGTATGGGTGTGAATACAGCAGGTAGAAAATCACATAATACGACCCAGCTTTTTTTTTTAAGAATGTTTGGAATGTTTGTATAGTTTTTAGGCTTTAATTTAGATCCACACAATCTCCATTTTCCCTTCATCCTCAATCAGACTAATATTTATCTTATTTTACTTTTTTTTTTTTAAACCCCCGTTCACTTCCCCATACACATGCAGTGATTCAGTTCAATGCAGCTGTTTTTTTTTTTTTTTTTTTTTTTTTTAACTTATTCTAAGTTAAATGATTTGTTTTTGTAAATCATAATAAACTAAAATAAGAACATACAGTATCGTCTTTCAGGAAATGAGAATGATGAAAATGATGAACAATCACACTTTGGTGTTTCTGCTAAAAAGTTTTATGGTGCCAAACATCTAAATAGACTTTTTTAATTCATTTTGCCACCTGCTGATTTGTTGTCCAAGTTCACTTCTGCGACAGTGATGTTGAATTCTTGAATCTGACTGGTCAGAAGGTGGTGATTAGGTTTCTATAACAGGAGCTCTGACAGTAGCTGTACTTCAAATCACATACATATTAATGCGCGTGTTCTTGCACTATGTTCGGCTCATAACTCGGACAAAGCGAAGAAAATGCCCCCTCAATCCCAATTTCATGCTAAATATATAGACTCCTGGGCAAAAAAAGGGCCAAGCCCAAAATGGCAAATATTAAGCTTTTAATGGTCTTAACAACAAATCATTGGTCAGAAAATTAGCAAGAATTAAACAAATGCACTCCTGAGAGCTTCTGTTTCTCCAATTGCTGGTTTACTTTTGCTGCAGTGAACTGTTTGTTTGGGGAAAAGCTAAAAACAGGGAAATTCACTTCTATAGTCTTCTTGTACGCAAAGCTAAAATCAGGTTAAAATGATTAAAATGTTTGATGCAAAATTCAAACTAACACATTTCTGGGTGTACAAAATTTTCCAAAAATATCTTCTGGGATGGTTTTTTTTTTCTTTCTTAAAAGATTAGTCATTATTTGGTTCTCTGCCACACCTGATGCAGCCCATCAAGGCCTGATAACAAGCTCATAAATTGAACCAGGATTGATAGAACAGGGAAAGATCTACAGTATTTGTTTAATTCTTGCTAATTTTCTGACAAATGATTTATTGTAAAGACCATTAGAAGCTTAAGATTTTGCCATTTTGGGCCTGGCCTGTTTTTTTTTTTTGCAGGGGAGTGCATACGTCATTCATCACAATTAGCTGGTTAGATTGTTGTTAACAAAAGGAGGCCTCCATGGTTTTTTTTCCCAATCTTTGTAGCTTGAAACACACAGAAGTCGAAAATGACGTTATTCCGACTTCCCACGTCTGAGTCGGACATAACGTAATACATTAGCGTTTCTATAGTAACAACTAATTTACAGGTGTAATCTAAGCGTAATACTTGACAGATTTAAAAAGTTCTTATTTAACAAATAATCATTGATATGTGAAGCTTTCCATAAAGAGGCGTTTGTTTAACGTTTTTGGAAGGAGTCTCCGGTGTCAGTGCTTTGTAGCAGGCAGAGGTAAAGCTGGAACTTTTAACTGGAACATCTAACAAGTTGTGTGTGGTTTTTTTTTTTTTTTTTTGGATTTATTAACTTCAAGTGAAAATGTGGGAAAGACAGCTTATAGATGTTATAATGTAAGTGATAACAGGAACTGGCTTGGTTTGCAGTCATTACACAACTATAAATGGATAAAAATACATGGTGTTCTTAGATAAATTGGCAAATTGCTATGGTATAAGGTGAAGAAAACAGTTCAGTATTTTACTTTAACAGCATGCCTATTGTGTGTTTTTTAACTAGTGCCTCTGAATAATATATTTTATCACTTTTGCACCACTGTACCTACACAGACAAGTTCTTGCATGCTCTCGGCTGCACAGCTGTGTGAGAAACAGTCAGCATTATCAGCTCTCCTCTAGCTGCTACTTGTTGTGACCCATTTTTAGCTCTCATATCTTTGTGTTTGATGTCTTCAACTTCAACACACACAGGAGTCTGAGTTCACTGCCAAGAACTGTTTTACATCAGTTTATAAAGCTGTACTTTCCAAAAGTACAGCATTCTTCACTAAGTTACAGAACAGCCTAATTACATTTATTACTTTGTCAATTGAAAATCGACTTTTCGTTCACTTTGTACATGAAAAGGCCTGTACTTGCTGCAAATCTCTAAATCTTTAAGTCAAAATAAGAGTGCTCCTTAATTATTCAAGTATTAACCTTTAAAATGCTAAACTCAAAACAACTCAGTAAACACACTGACCTAATGCACCAGAGTCAATATAGAGCTTTTTACCTTTAGCACTCATCAATACTGCAGTCATGTTTAAATAAGAAAGAAAGAAAGAAAGAAAGAAAGAAATCAGGGTTGCCATTAAAATTGTGCAGCATGAAATATTTGTTCTTATTGATTGAAAATGCTAAAATGAAGTGGATTAAATCAATGTCACTCAGTGTTGATTACATGATGGGAACAATGTTATATGAACACATTATTGTTTAAAATAAATATGACATCAGACTGCTCTTAAAAAAACGAAGCAGATGGTGTGCAAGCAGGATGTTCATATAATGATTTTAAAAAATCTCAACATATTCCTGAATGCTAAGAAAATTCTTGTCTTTTTTAATGATAAAATGGCGGTTTCTGGTGGTGGACTCCGATTTTTGTAGGATATTTTCAGCAGGTTTTTTCACGCTAGGTGCCCACACACACACAGACACACAGAGTGAGTGTTGCCACTGTACTAATGAGCCCCCTGAGTCCTGAAACCCCCTGGAGTACTCCATGTCTCATTCCTCTTCTGCAGTCTGGGAGGCTCGAAGGTCAAACGTAGCTTGTGGTGAGCAGCTACAGGAGATTATCTCACTCATTATCCCATTACATGTTTGTAATGTGTGATAACGGGGTGCTCAGCGCTGATACTTCAGGCTCAGTGGCGCAGCTTCCTCAGCTTATCGTGACAACTGATGCTCTGTTTACAGCTGCAAAGTTTTTGCTCTGCTGTGTATTAGTCATGCAGGCCAATTATAATAAGTAAGGAATAAAACACAACTGTGCATGCTGTTATAGGAAAATAATTTATGATGCATTGTGATGTGGCCCAATACAAAGCTGAGTTGTTGTTATCACCCCGAAGTTGATTATTTTCCAAGTCTTCCAAAGTCTTTTATTTCGCTTAGCAATATGCCAACCGCTACATTATGTTCTCAGGATGTCTGTGCGTCCAAACAAGATTCTTATTAGCACGATATCTCAAGAATGAGTGAATGTTTGTGGGATTTATCTGGAACAGGGTCAAGATCACAGCAAGGTCAAATGTCTAAAATTCAGTCCCCTCCGAAAGTATTGGTATGGCAAGGACAAATCTTTTTTTTTTTTTTTTAATACACTGAAGTATACACTGAAGACAATTGGGTTTGAGATCAGCAGGTCAATATGAGACGCTAGATCAGAATTTCATCTTTTGTTTGAACCCACCCATTTTTCAAGTGATCAAAAAATATTGGAACATGTGACTGATAGGTGTTTCTTGTTGTTAGATTGATTGTTTAAAATTAACAATTAATTTAAATTAATAGCTAATAGCTCTGAAAGTCTACTCTTGGTTTGAGCCCTGGGTTTCACCTGTGAAGACTGCATATGTTGTCAAAAAGGATAAACCAACATGAAGACCAGAGAGCTGTCTTAGGGAGAAACGCAAGTCATTTTGAAGCTGAGAAAAGAGGAAAAATTGGAAATAGTCAGTGCAACAATTTGGAATGTCCTGAAAAAGAAAAAAAAAAACACTGGTGTCCTAAGAACCAGACATCGAACAGGTCGGCCAAGGAAAACAACAGCAGTTGATGACAGAAATATCACCAACAAGCTCCACAGGGCAGGGGTAAAGGTATTACAATCCACCATTCAAAGAAGACTTCAAGAGCAGAAATATAGAGGCCATACCACAAGATGGAAATCACTCATCAGCAGTAAGAACCAGAAGGCCAGTTTGAAATTCGCAAAGAAATACAGAGATGAGCCACAAAGGTTCTGGAACCAAGATTAACCTCTACCAAAGTGATGGAGAGGCCAAAGTGTGGAGAAAGAAAGGATCTGCTCATGATCCAAAACATACGAGCTGATGGAGGTTATGTCATGGCTGGGGCTTGCATCTTAAACTTTTAAACAACAGATTTTGCAGAACCACTGTATTTCACAACATTTTCATTTTTAGAATACGTATGTTATGACATAGCAATATGAATACTCTAACATTCTTGTCTCTCTGGAGGAACCCTACATCCAAGTGTTTCCAAAGAGAACCTCTGTAGGAATCTAGTAACCCTTAACTATCAAGAGAACCCCTTTTTTAAAAGAATGTAAGCTTGTTAATGGAGTGCAAGCAAACCAGTGCCACGCTTCAAAAAGCTACACAATCTGCATCCAATTATACTTCTACAGAACATTTACAAAAATGATTTAACCCATAAAAAGTGGGGAAATTAAACATTTGGTACCAAACCATATTTGAACTTATCATCAGCAATGGAACCAGTGTTATAAACATGCTTTTAATACCTCCCATATCTCTGAAAAGGGCATTTTATATACTCTATTTTTAAGTGTGTATCAAAAATAGATTGTTTTATCATCCAGCTTGAATGGAAGCCAAAAAAATTTAAAGAGCATGAGATCCTACAAATGGGAGCCATTGTATTAAAATATACAGATTCCATGCACAAAACATTTGTGATTTGATTTAACATGCTGGCTGCTGCAAACATGATTAGAGTTCTCTGGCTCGTAATTCTTGTATAGATGTTGCTGTTTAAGTCCAGTGTTGCTGTGTGTCTAGGAAACATCAAGCACCACCATTTCCAAGATTACTTCTGAATAGCATGTCTTCTTCTGTCTCGGTTTCTGCGATCCCGTCCGTCTGGCTCGCCTCCAAGATCAATCCCAGTCTCGTCTCCTTTTCTCGGAACTCTGCCTTTTATGCAAATGAAGCCGGGAGCATCACACTCCTGTGTGTCCAACCAGGAAGTGCGTGACGCTGCAGACACAGAGAAACTGTGATTCAGTGTTATGCAGCTTGTCATCAATCAGTCAGCAGCAAGCAGTTGAAGGTAAAAGAAGCAACTGGGGAAACAGGATGCCGTGACGGCTCACTGACCCTTTTTTAGGCACCGCATGATGTGTGTCCTCGGCACATGGACACCACGCTCCGGTCCATTGAGCTCAGACAACCTTTCAATGACATTGGCACACACCGGCTCTTTCAAGGTAAACCTGCTTCCCTGCTGGGGGTAAATCAAGGGAACATTGCGGAAGGATCTGTCCTGCATTCTTAAAGATAACTGATGGGATGTGGGATCAAATAAATCAGTGAGTTTTATTGTTGAGTTGTTGTTAGTTGGTGTACGTCAGGTGCATGCCTTTACTCTACCATGTGTAGAGTTCACTCTTTAGAAGTATGTAAAGGGATGTAGGAGCTCCTGGTGAGCTTAATGACTTCTATTAAAAATTCTTCAAGGAATTTTTATATCACTATCTCCTGGATGCTTTGTTGTTGTTGTTGTGTTTAATTATTTTTTTTTAACTGAGTCTTGTATCTGGATGATGTCTGTGACACTATGTATATTTCACTTGTAGTAAAATATTCCAAGGAAATGGTAGTTTTTGATCAGTTGCATTACATAGCAACACCAAAATCAAGTCCAGACCAAAAATCCTAGGACAGATAGAAAAATCTCAGAGAACAGTATCAACAGTTCAGCTAAGAGAAAAGCCAAGATTCCTAACAAAAGTGTCAAGCAGTGCATGCTGAAGCAATCTGACTCTATGCTTTCTCTCTGTGTGAGTGTTTTTTTCTAGCTTTAGAGTCAGTGTGATTGAGGTAAACCAGGACTGCTCTCCTCTTGTCTCGTCTTAGGATGTGAGACAGCGGCTCATTTCTGTCACCAGGGGGCAGTAGGCTGATGTCATTGAGGGAAAACTGTCATTGAGAACATCCTCTATGACAAGGACCTCACAATGTCGTCGCAATTTATTTTATGCTGATTGCTCGAAACCGTACTTAACTACTGTAGTGGCATTTGAATAAACCCTGGTTAATAAGATGTTGAGTTTATTTTAGCTAAGAACAAGTGTACAGATTAAACTGTCCTGCAGACAACACTGACAAAACAAACATACAAACAAGCAAACAACAACAAAAAACAATTAATGTAATAGGCCTGTAGCAGGCACAGATATTGCTGTGCAATGGATTTTGCTAGTTTCTTTATGTTTGGATTTTGTTTACAGTTTTACGGACCAGAAATCAGCTCCACCCCCAGCTGTACTAGCTGGCATGACGTGCTCTTCAGCTTTGTTTTCTTAAAAAGAGAGGTTAAAAAAGGTATCGGTTGTTGGGAAGAGGTATGCTTGTCAGTGTTTTATGTGCAATTGCAGTTTCACTCACTGTCAGCAGAAGGCTATAAAAAATGACAAATTGCTTCTTTAAAGGAAATTAAATCGAGCCAAGAAATTAGTTTCCTTAAAGATTTAGAAACTGAAATATATACTCTTGGTTTAAAAAAGTTAAAGCTAGACCCCAAAAGAGTTATTAGGTTTGTTTTCTGGTGAAAGCCTTAAATGTTCTTGTTTTTAAAAGAATAAAGTCTTGCACACCCAGTGGTGTTTTTTGTTGTTGTAGGGAGTGTATTGGCAGTCTCCCTGATATGACACATATATCACTGGATATACAGAGCACCTTCAGGTGTGATCACACCTCCTCACTGTAGAAACACAAGTAGCCTAACTACACTAGAGCAGCCAAAACACTGATTAGGCTATCTATCTATATTTTAAAAGAATAGCTACATATGGAATTTGCTGATTATTTGTAGCCCAAGACATATTTGGCATCCAATCATTATTTATTTTGTTTTACATCCATTTCGGGTCCCATTCCCTGCCGAAATATCCAGCTTGGTCTGAAGAGCTATCAAAACACATGCTGAGGTGGTCAAACTGGTAGATTATATCAGCTGGCGAGCGCTGGTAGATGGAAACAGTTTCTGAATGCCACATTGTAGTCAACTTATTATTTTTTTTAAAGAAAATAAGGCAACAGTAAGGAAATTTGAAAATCTCCAATATTTATTGATTGATGGAAGAAAACAGCTTACCAGCTGGTAAAGATGGTCTACCAGTTTGACCAGCTATTATGGTAGGTTTCTCATCAAGGTTGTATCTCCAGTGCAAAACAAGAAGCAAACTTTAGACACCAGACTGATGATCTGATTTATTATGTTTGGGTTAATTGGGAAATTGTGTGATTTTCATATTTAGCTGAAATGTCACTTTATTCCTTTAAAGTACTCAAACTGTATGGTGCTGCATAAAAAGTTAGAGCTTTCCACTGAGCAGTACCACGACCCTGAACAGGATAGCGCATGAATGAATGAATGAATGAATGAATGAATGAATGACTGTGGTTATGCATAAAGCAAGAAAGCTGATTCCAAAAAAATTCATTCTCTCTCTCTCTCTCTCTCTCTCTCTCTCTCCCCTGATTGGTTTCCCCTCAAGATTACCGGAGGCCAAATTTGATCCCCCAAGCACCATGGACCGGAATGAACTTTCCCCCGGGTCTGGAGTTGTCGCGCAAAAGCCTGCGGTCGTGAGCGGTTGTGGCGCACAGCCGTCTCATTGCGCAACCAGACTGTCCAACCAGTGCGGCCCGACTAGGCACGACATCATGGACGAGGCAGAGGACAGTGAAGAAGAGCCCAAGTTTCAGCACCCGCGACTCAGGCGAGCCGGTGCCACCGGAGGAGGAGGAGGAGGTGTAGGAGGAGGAGGAGGAGGAGGAGGAGCAGGCAACAATAAGATGCAAAACTTCGCGTCGGGAGGGGGAGCCGCGCTCAAGAGCTCCTCCAACGACGAGATCCCGGCTGTCCAAGACACTTCAGATCTCGAGCAAGTGGAAGTAGTCGCTCCCACGGACGCAGCCGCAGCAGTTAGGACGTTCGCGCCTGCGCGTCTGAGTGATGCGGCGGCACGCGACGATCCCGATTCCGGGAAAGCATCTCCTCTAGCGCTCACGGTAGACGCCTGTAATGTTCCGGGAGAAGGAGGTGGCCACGGCGCAGCTCCAGTTTCCGCAATGAAGTGCAACAAAAACGGCGAGTGCAGGAGAGACTCGGGCACGGGCAGCTTGCGCTCCATTATGTCCAAGCAGGACAAGCAGGATGCGAATAAACGCGCGACGAGCTCCTCAACTTCAGGCACGGACGCGCCCGCTGCTCCCGCGGGCCCTGGAGACTCCTCCAGTCCCGCCGCCGTCCCGGACAAGAAGGACTCCAAGGTGTCGTTTTCCAATGCACCGAGTCGGAAAGCGTCCGCTTCCATGCAGAGCCAGCAGCCCAGGAACTCCGTGACGTTCCTCAAGTCCGAGGACGGAACACAGATCGCACCCGAGGATGCTGAGGCGCGCGGGAGCCAAGCGAGCTTCATGCAGAGGCAGTTCGGCAGCATGCTGCAGCCGGGGGTCAACAAATTCTCCTTACGAATGTACGGCAGCCAGAAAGCCGTGGAGAGAGAGCAGGAGCGCGTCAAGTCAGCTGGAAAGTGGATCATTCACCCTTACAGCGACTTCAGGTAAGATATTCAGGAGGGGAAAAAAAAAGTTATGGAGTGTGTTGGTATGCAATCTTTTGTAGCAGTGAACTGTCCACTCCCTGGTGTACTTTCATCACTCTGATGCTCATTTAATCAGGGAATGATAAAATGATCAGGACATGGCATTTCTAGCCATAAAATAAAACTGGAAGTTGAATGATATCCAGGTGAAGGGATGTGTTTCTGCGTGCTGAAGCTGCTGTTTTAAAGTCAGAGGCTGGATTTCAGCACCACAGAGTGCGGACAGCGCCAAAACCAGACAGACATGACACATCCAAACTATCAGTCTCTACTGCTCATGATGCTTTTAATCATTATCATGTGTCTCAAGGTCTGACATTTCTTCTCCCAGATCCGACTTACAGTTCTTCTGTTTTACTGGCTGTTAAGGTTTATCCCAGTACTAAGCTTTGACACTGCATACTAACCCTCTGTGTTGCAGTTTGAGCTTAACATCAAGCCTAGTATGGTGCATGAAGGATGCACACTCGGGTTGCCAGATTGGGCTGGTTGTTTCCCTCAGATCTACTCTGTGGCAGGTTTTTAGACATTAGGAGTGCTTGGTGATGGTGGCGTTTGGGGGAACAGAGACAAGAGCACACTGAAAAATGGCACCACGAAATGATGTTCTAGTAATGATTAGGCATATCATGATATTACTGTACAGACTTCATAGTTGCTTTATAGTTCCTAATACTCTGCAGGATTGATCAAACATGTGTACACCTGCTACAGTCATTTAAATCACCATGAGCTAGTTGATTAACTGTGCATGAATTGGACAGGAGAGAAAGAGAGCTGAGGTGATTTGAGGTTAGAGCTGAAGCAGCAAGGTGTTTTTTGTTTTTTTTTCCATGGATGACAGCAGCCCTGGGTCTGTTATAGACCAATCCAATCTGTGTGTATTATATCTAGCAGACATACTACATCTTCCTAGTGTTATCAGTAGCACAGCTATGAAATCTTTCAGTCAGGACACTAATTCAATCCGGACACTAATTCTGAAGTTCTGCATTGAAGAGCACCATCCTAATCTCTTGTATATTATTGCATATTAATTATTGTATATTAAAAAAAAATAAAATAAAATTGAGTGCTCAGTTGAGTGCATTGAGTGCTGTTGGCTCAGGTGTCCACACCAATGACTCTTGGTGCATAATGCACAGGTGTGTGTGTGTGTGTGTGTGTTTTAGAGAGCTGCGATTTTACTCCTTCCGTGGCTTCTCGCCGTCACGTGCAGTTATGACGCACAAGTTAGAGCGGCCGTCTTTTACCGCGTGCAGTGACGCGTGCGCTTTTTTGTGACGTTTCCTCTTCAATGAGTGAGACGTTTGAACATTTCTCTTTGATCTTCCCTAAGTATTACGTCATCGCACCTTAAGAAAAACAAATGAGCCCCAAGAAGCGACTGTGGTCCCGGATTACATCAGCCTCGAGTTATGAGTCAGCAGTGCGCCTCGGGAGTGCAAGCGGTGACCTTGAGCTCTCTCCACGCGCCGCACGCCAACGCGTCACTTCCGCCAATCCGCAGACACTCCGGCGCACGTGCTCCCTCAGCGCCACACAAACACTGTAGAGTTACCTTGCTGTAAGGGTCATTTCAGGTTATGCATGCGAAACCAGAAACAAAACCAGAAAACAAAACCAAACAAAACCTGAAAATACAGCAAGTTAGCTACACTCCTGGGCATTAAAAAAAATGAGCAAGAATTAAACAAATACTGTAGATCTCTTCCTGCTCTAGCTATCCTGGTTCAGTTTATGAGCTTGTTATCAGACCCTTGATGGGCTGCATCAGGTGTGGCTATCTCTCTATCTACACTCCTGGGCAAAAAAAAAACAAAACAACAGACCAAGCCCAAAATGGCAAATATTAAGCTTTTAATGGTCTTAAGAACAAATCACTGGTCAGGAAATTAGCAAGAATTAAACAGATGGGTAAAGGAAGTTAGTATGGGAGCTTTTCCCTTAGATTTCTTTAAATGTTTAAGGCTTGTGGCCCTTGATGGGCTGCATCAGGTGTGGCTGAAAAGCAAATAATGACTAATAATCTTTAAAAAAAAAAAAAACATCCCAGAAGATATTTTTGGAAAATTCTGTACACCCAGAAATGTGTTAGTTTGAATCATTATCATGATTTTATCTTTGCATACAAGAAGACTATAGAAGTGAATTTCCCTGTTTCTAGCTTTTCCTCAAACAAACAGTTCACTGCAGCAAAAGTAAACCAGCAAATGGTGGCACAGGAGCTCTCAGGAGTGCATTTGTTTAATTCTTGCTAATTTCCTGACCAATGCTTTGTTGTTAAGACCATTAAAAGCTTAATATTTGCCATTTTGGGCTTGGCCCATTTTTTTTGCCCAGAAGTGTACATTTACTGTAATTGTCTTTATTTCATTTCTTATTCTGTAAATAAACCTCTAATATATATTGAAATCTACTGATTTCTTTTAAAATCTGCATGTCTTTCAAAGATATATAATGCACCATGCTTTTGAGTGTAGCACAAATTATGTATCTGATAGCAATTTCATTTGATTTTATTCATCGTTCATATTTTTGGAAAGAGTCAGTGTACACCATACGGCGAAAAGTTTGCAGACACCAGACCATCACACTCATATGTGCTTTTCGAACATCCCATTCCAGATTTAGTCCCCCTTTGCTGTTAGAATAACCTCCACTCTTCTGGGAAGGCTTTCCACTAGATTTTGGAGCGTGGCTGTGGGATTTATGCTCATTCAGCCACAAGAGCTTTAGTGAGGTCAGGTACTGATGTCATCCCAAAAGTGTTCAGTGGGGTTGAGGTCAGGGCTCTGTGCAGGCCACTCAAGGTTTTCCACACCAACCTTGGCAAACCATGTCTTCATGGAGCTCGCTTTGTGCACAGGGACACTGTCATGCTGGAACATGTTTGGGCCTCTTAGTTCCAGTGAAGGGAAATTGTAATGCTACAGTGTACAAAGTCATCCTATACAATCGTGTACTTCTAACTTTGTGGCAACAGTTTGGGGGAAGACACACATAAGAGTGTGATGGTCAGGTGTCCACAAACCTTTGGCCATATAGTGTATATCTTTTACTATATTATGTTAATTTATATGAATAAATGGACAAATGTAAGTCAATGTGTAGAGTTTCCTGACCTGAATATTAGAGTTAATTAAACCAAAATGGGAGTGTGTAGGGATTTGTTTTGCTGCCAGTACAATTATAACACTATTACAAATATCACTGCTGACCACCTTGCACATTTGTCTAAATTTAACATAATTGTATGTTACAAAATTAGTATTTAAAAAAAATATATATTATTGACATGCATACATCTTAATTTCAGGTTCCAGAAGGCACAAGGAGCAATTCACAAAAAAAACACAGAGTAAAAATGTGAACAGTTTAAACCCCAAAACAGATTTTTCCTGATATACACAAAGATATGTATACTGTATGGTGAAAGTTCTTTAGCTCAAAGAAGACAATATGACACATTCTCAAGCTTGTATTGATAAGAATATATATAACTGTCATCCTGTTAGAACTGTGCTCCATTATTTATTCTATTTTTAATCCTGTGTGACTGTGAGAAACAGTGGAACTCTTAATTATACAACCAACTACCCTTCCTTTAGGTCAAGTTTAAAAATCAAATGCTGGTGTAGCAAGTATTTATTCCAGATGTCCAAAGCTTTGCTCCTGGAGATTTAGTGCTCTGAGTTAACTGAAGATTTCATGAGCATATAAATATTACACCATTGTGTGTTTGATCATGTTGGAGGGTTAAAATCACTTTTGCACTTTTCATACTAGCATTGATCATTTGTCTTGTTTTATTTTGTCTCCTGCTCTCCCTTCCCTCCAGGTTCTACTGGGATTTTACAATGCTTCTGTTCATGGTGGGCAACCTGATCATCATTCCAGTAGGTATCACGTTCTTCAAGGAGGAGACCACCACGCCTTGGATCATCTTCAACGTCGTCTCCGACACCTTCTTCCTCATGGACCTGGTGCTCAATTTCCGCACAGGCATCATCATCGAAGACAACTCCGACATCATCCTGGATCCCAAGACCATCAAGAAAAAGTACCTGAAGACATGGTTTGTGGTGGACTTTGTCTCATCCATCCCTGTGGATTACATCTTTCTCATTGTGGAGAAAGGAATAGACTCGGAGATGTACAAGACGGCCCGGGCTCTGCGCATCGTTCGCTTCACGAAGATCCTCAGTTTGCTGAGGCTGCTGAGACTCTCCCGGCTCATCCGCTACATACACCAGTGGGAGGAGGTAGGCTGCTGTTTGGATATAAAACAGATTAGAAACACATGCGATTTCTTTCAGAGGCCCACATTCAATCTAGTTCTGAGCAAGAATCCAACATAAAGAACCCAGTGTCATGAAGGCACTTTAGACTAACATTCAAGTTGGTTTAAAGCTGAGGGAAGGGGTAGGGGTACATTAACACGTCTCAGTATAACAGAGAAAACGACGATCGTCAGCAACCAGGAGAAATGTTTTGAAATGCTAATGCCATTTGACAAATGGATCTTGTACACCAGGTGTAGGAACTGGCTGCAGAAAGCCACTGGGCCTTATAAACCTTTAACAAAGTTGTGTGTAGATGTTCTATAAACCAAACCAAGCTAAAAACTCCTGTCAGATTTATAAAAGTTTCAGTAATGCAACTTGTTCATACTCATGTATGTATACTGATAAATTCCAGTCACTTGTACGTTACGAAATTACCGTTCACAACACAGCTAATTTACATTCAGTAACTCTAAATATATAACTACAAAAAATGCAAAACTCACAGAGGTAATGATGACAAAACGATCACTATAAAGCGTGCCATCTAAATGTGGCATGCGCTAAATCTTCCAGTAATGCAGCTCAGCCACTGCAGCGCATCATTTACGGCATTCGGTAAACCCTTATCCAGAGCAACTTATGTTTATGTAATTTTTTTAATGCAGCTGAGCAGTTGAGGGTTAAGGGCCCAGCAGTGGTAGTGCCGGGATGTGAACTCACAACCTTCTGATCAGTAGTCCAACACCTTAACCACTGATAATATGACCAAGTTTCACAAATTTTCCATTAAATCTATGCCTGCAATTGAAGTAAATAAACTATTTATACGTATGTAACAAAATAATGCATATATAAAATTGCACTACAGTATATATAACTCATCACGAGTCTCCTTATTGGTGTATTTAAACACAAACTCAGGAACTATCATTGGACACAAACTAACTAATTTTCATGAATCTCACATTTCTTGTATAACTGCTCCTGTGAATGATTTATGTATAAATTTGTATCCAGGTTAATAAATGAGGACTCATCATTAGTAAATGTAGAATCACTAGGTGGTAATATTTCTTTGTGTTGTAGAATGTGAGCGCCATAAGAGTGTAGTTTATATCACCTTCCCTCACATCACTCCCTTTTGAAGATGTCCTTGATTGCAAGCAGGAAGAAAACACTGTACAGAGGATTTTATAAACAACTCCCATTCATTTTGCCCTCTAAATACTTAGAAAAGGTGCAATGTACAGTAAGAGCACACAAGGTTATTAATTCATGTTGAGTTTTATGGACTCCCTTGAGAAGTTTCTAACATGTTAATTGTGATATTGTACATCCTGGACATTTCCACAAAAAAAAAAAACAACAATTTATAAGCTTTACCATTTTAAAGCTTAAATACAAAATTTTACTGACATATCAGCTGCTTCCAGTGAGTTTGTAATCAAAAGTATTAAAAAAAACGCTATCACAATATCAACAACATCTCAATATCTATTATTTAAGGCCACAACTTACAGGCAGCCAAAAGTCCAAGTGTTCATTAGGGCGTCTGTTATTACACACGAGTAACTGTGGTTTTGCCACAAGGGACAATATGTCCGACGTTAATTCAATTCAACCAACCAAACAGCAGGATAACTGTTGGAATACATTATTTCTGTATTCCTATCACTGCTGTGATTTCATATTGTACAGAACATACAGAGGTCAAATACATTGCTGATGTGTTTGAAAATCAATACCCATTATATTTTATATGGCCCAACACTTTAGATCTCATAATAATGATGCACCATAACATTTTTTATGATATTGCATAAAGAGTACAATCATTGAATGTCGGTGCACTATGAATATATACAGTACACTGTGTGTGAGTGTGACTGCAAGTCATAGTCACAATTATTAGAGGTAATTAGAGAAATGTGACAAGGACTGCAATCAGGCCAAATCAAGTGATAGAATTAAGAAGACAGACAAGTTATTGATGATTTATTGATTGCAGAGGCACGAGACTATTCTTATTACCTAGCAGATGAGGTGATGGTGATGTTACATTTAAAAAAGGGGAAAAAAGAGATGAAGGACTTTATTTCTAAGGACGAAAGTCAAGCAGTGAGAGAGAGCATGAAGAGATCAACTGTGCTTGAATTTGGTGGTTTTTATCTTTATATAGTCCCTTGAGTCACTGCTATGTAATTAACAATAATAATGTTCACAATGCTTTCAGAGATAGTGAAACATTGTCCTCACTACCTCCTTGAGACTTGCACTAGTGTCCCACTGGCCGTTTGGTCTGAATGTGAAACTAGGCTGTTTGCCCAGTACAGTGTGCCGTTTGTGTAGTGCCACAGTCAGACACTTGTTTTTGCCCATTGTATTCTGGCAACCGAGACCCTGCATGGCTGCTGTCATTGCTGTTATGTCTCCCTAGTGTTATTCTAATCCCTAGATATACTTGAGTGCTACTCCTAGGCAGCACAACACACAAGTCAACATGTTTGGATCAATTAAAGCACCAGGGGCGGATCAAGCAGGCACCGTTAATGCAATAATGAGAGACCGCCAATGATAATTATCCAGTAACTGGTCATTTGCCTGCAATGAACCATCAGAGCATGTGAGAGCACAGAGACTAGACATTTTCCCTCGTTCATTATGGACTACAAAAGGAATACAAATACAAATGGGCTTTTTGAAACAGATTTAATAGATATCAGGTGTTCTGTAAAACATTTTGGTAACACTTTCTATGAAGGCCATATGAATAATGACCCATGAATGCATTCATGACATTATACATTATTGTTGTAATTATTTCTGAAGAGGCACTACACTTTATAGCGATGTTTACAATGCATTTATAAACTGGTAACAGAATCCATTATAAGTAATGTTTATAACACATTATATCACTAATACCAATTTAGCCTCAGTTTGCTTCCTGCATTAAGTTTAGTCTTAGACACACTCCTGTGCAAATTATTATTTAAAACAAGTAATTGAATTCCGAAGTTATTTCAGAAGCTGTAAAGATGTGTAGTAGGAGTCTATGATAATCACGGTGGTATGATTCACTAAAAAAAAAAAAATCTCATGATACACTATATACGGTGCGGCTTGGGTTCTTTGGATAGGATAGTGTGTTATGAACACTACTTATCATGCATTGTGTTTGACAATGCATAATGCATAATAAGAGCTATAAAGTGTCATGTATTTTCATAATTATTACAACATGTCTAATGCTTAATGAATATTACAGATGATGCAAGTGCAGAGTAATTTATTAAGAGTGAAACATATGTGAAAAAAGACTAGGACTATATAACATAAATACAAACTAGACAAGCATGGAATACACATGAACATGGCTTGGATACAACAATCAACAATTACAACAGACGCTAGACAAGGAGTGCTACACAAACATGGCTTAAACAGTAGTGCTCATTGTGCATAGCTGTGTTTGTGATCAGGTGACTTGGCGCGTGATGTGAACATGTGGTGTGCAGTGGCTGATGGGTCAACCATGCAATATTTTCATGTGTGTAAAGCTCATTTTACAAAGCATCATTCGCTAGTTTAGTTTAATATAACACGTAAATCTCTGTAAATATTATAAACATGCTTTACAACTTTTTACCGTAAAGTTTATTAATTGAATAAGGTTTTCACTTCTGTGCTCAGCGGCAGTTAGAACTTTCACGAAGATTGGATTATAACCAATGCCAGAGCATTCGATCGCTCATGCAGTAGGCTACAGACTGAAATATCGCCCATGTACTGTTTAGATTATGGGCTTACACAACAAAATATAGCACGAAAACTGTATTTTGTAGTGTTTCTATCTAGAGACCACAATTGTGCTGCACAAAAATACTTCAAATCAAGATTATGTGCATAGAACTAGATTAAAAATAACGGTTGATAAAAATTTTCTACAACAACAGTCACGTCTCCGGTGACCCCAAGGTCAGGAATGGACCAAAATGTTCTTATTAGCATCCTCAATTTAAAAGTGTAAAAGTTGCATCAGCCTAGTGAACAACATAACAATATATAAGGTTCTGAATCACATTTCTGTGAAACACTACACACATGTAATTTCTGTTTAACTAGCATTAGCATGCTACATATCCTTACATTAAATTAATTAACATTAGCTCATACATAGCTTTTCAGTAACATGCATAGTGCAGTGATGTAAAGTTGTTGATTTAGCTTGTATTGTGCATATCATGTCCAAATAGGCATCAACACAGACAAGGCAAAAACAGTCAATCGTTTCCAATATTTTTCAGGAACATCCAGTAATATGTTGGAAATGGTTTAAACATCCCAGAATGCACCACAATATTACTGTAATTTATTATAGATTTGTAATATGGGGCGGTTTTGTACATTAATTTGTGCATTAATAAGTCAGTAGTGGTCCATTTTTTTGTCTGATATATAAATACGAAAGTAAATATATATCTTGCAACATAAAAAATGCATTTGTTACTCAACTGTGATGCCTCTGGCTATATAAAACCTCTTTCACTGTTAAACCAGACAATATGCTGAGCTGAACAAACATTTTGTTTTAGAACTGGTGCTGGCAAGCAGCTGATGATCATCAATCATGTTTCAGAGCCAGCAGTCAGAGCAACCCAGTGCTGATAATCACTATTTGAGTAAAATCCAAGAATTGTGGCTAAAATAAAACCTGTAGGCAAATATGGCTGTAGATCTCAAATATCTTATTGATATTTTGATGCAGTATAAAACTATGATAACCCATTTGAGAAGTGTTGTATAGTAACAATCAGAATAGCTTTAATTTCCACTCAGTGTAATGTATGGAACCCTGAGGTGGGTGTAATTTAGCTGTTTCAGTAATATCAGTCGAAACAGAGGTCACATTCAGTTTTAAGAGGCAAATCCATAACATGTTCAAACTGACAAAGCATACACCTTTTGTACATTTGTATCTTTTATCTTATATGCATATAATGCACCTTTAAAGCTTTACTCTAAAAGGCAACTACAGACCAAACAATGTAAAAATCTTAAATCCTTGTTTAAAGGAACACGACATACACATTTCTAGGTGAAAGATGCAAATTAAAGGTACAAAAGATGCAAAGTAAAGGTACATTTTTGTACTCGTTTTTCTGAAAGTGCAAGGCTAGGAACCAAGGAGAACTGCGAGACAGGAGCAAGGATCGCTAGTCTTAAATACCGTATGTTAAATATGGTATGTTAGTGGGTGTGCATCATTTGGAACAGCGTTGCAGGGACTTTAAACAGCTCAGTTTCACTGCTGGGTTGAGAAACAGTCCACCGTCCAAAAATATCCAGCCAGCAACAGTTAGAAACTGAAGCTGATGAAAGGTAGAGGATGATTAATACAATCAGTGCTTAGAAAATGCATGATGAGCTACAGTCTCTAACTGCATACCTACAATGCGGACTAATAGTGTAGGCATGGTTAATAAAGTGGACAGTAAATATACACAGTGCTAAAAAGAAACAGCAGAACCATGTCATGCTGATGATACAATATCTTCTTACCAGTAGTGGTCCTTTTCCACTTTATATAGCATACGTACAGATGGACTACAGTTAGTAATTATATACCTACATGGTAGATTTACCTGATAGCAGAGCCATTGACTGTAAATGCAAACTGATTTACTGAATAAACTAGCAACTACAAATACAAATACATTATTCAGAATGAACAGATTATGTGTCCTAAATCAATACAAATACAGATATGAGTAGGATATGCACTGTCTTTCCCACAACACATCTCTTTGAGATCAGAGATGTGCATCAGGACTAGAGTCTCACTGTCTGAGCAAAAAAGTCACGCCAATGTGAGGTTTTTACTTTGATACAGGTGCAATTGAGCAGTTAGATATCAAGCTCACAAGACAAAGAAAGACCATGTTCATTAACATGAACGTTCGGTGTTATGCGATGCATTTACAGCGGTCATTCATTCATCCTTAGTAACTGCCCAGTCAGGGTCATGGTGGTTTAAATTTGGCTACTAGTTTGTTTATATATTATACGTATGTGGACACCTGACCATCACACCCATATGTGGTTCTTCCCCAAACTGTTGTAACAAAGTTGGAAGTACACAATTGTCTAGAATGACGTCGTATGTTGTAGCATGAAGATTTCCCTTCACTGGAACTAAGAGGCCCAAACTTGTTCCAGCATGACAATGCCCCTGTTTACAAACGGAGGTCCATGAAGACATGGGTTACCAAGTTTGGAGTGGAACAACTCGAGTGTCCTGCACAGAGCCCTGACCGCAACCCCACTGAACACTTTTGGGATGAACCGAAACGCTGACTGAACCCCAGGCCTCCTCACCCAACATCAGTACCTGACCTTACTAATGCTCTTGTGACTGAATGAACACAAATCCCCATAGCCACGCTCCAAAATCTAGTGGAAAGCCTTCCCAGAAGAGTGGAGCTTATTATGAGAGCAAAGGGGGGCTAAATCTGGAATGGGATGCTCAACAAGCACATGGATGTGATGGTCAGGTGTCCACAAAGTTTTGGCCGTATAGCATGGAACCACCTAAATTTATTAAAAAAATATCGCAGGCAGATAGAAACAAAGTAATAACTGTGTGAGTAGGATTAAAAATAGTCCAATGCACATTTCTAGTTGAGACCAATTATGAACTGGAGTGATGTAGCTGAGGCTGAGGACCTGTCATGACCACGATTTATACACCATGCTGACAGTGCTGGCATTTCTATCTCTGATTTTTCCCAGCATTTTTCTGTTTCCAAGGACATAGTGGCAAGGTTCATAAGTAAAAAAATAAAAAAAATAGATAAAAAAATAAATAAAAACCAGAAAAAATACAAAGCGAAAAAAAAAACTTTTAATTAAGGTCATGTCCACTTCAGGTTTAAATTTGAATACAGACATTTGGAGCACTCTAAACAGATACAGATAATGGCATTGCATTAACATTAATATACATGTAAACAAGACACACTGAGGCTAATTAAAGCAAGCAGGTGTGAACAGCGATCAAACGAGAGTAGCAGCGGTGAGGAAAACCTGGAAGCAAGAAGGCTGTGTAACACGACATGACCCAGTAGTTGAGCCTTACAGAATATAACACAGGTACATAACTGCATAAATTTTGAATCCACTCATTTTCTACGTGGATGTAATCTTAACAGTCTTCAGTAACTGAGGTGTTTTTGAGCTATCTGAGAATGCGGAACTCTCGCTTTTTAAATTCAGCGTGGGTCTCCAGTAAATTGGTAAATTACATGCTGGACTCATTCAGTGGCATTAGTGATTATCATTCAGAGCGCAGTGGCAGGGCTGTGCTCTGCTGTAATTACTTTAACTGTATAATCCTGTGTCCCGCCACCCAGAGCCTTCCGCTCCTCCCTTCCGCTCAGACACTCAGCTCTGACCTCTGAGAACCTCTGATTGGCCACTCGAGCCAGCAGACAGTGCAGGATGTAATGAAGGTGGTTATAACATATGGAGTTACAAAGAGGAAACAGAATAAATACAAATAGCTGATGAGGTGATTCAGCTTGGTGAGTCAGAAGTGAGTCAGAACACAGGATTGTGCAGAAAATGCAGAAATTTGAATATTACAAAATGGATGAAGGATGCAATTTATATGGAATACAATATGGTGTTGTTATTTTATCAGGTACACTTACACCTGTCTGTGTATTCTTACTGACAGCAGCCATCTGCTGGTATATTTGTCAGTCACCCTTCTGCCCTTTACAATTGAAAGAGACCATCATATGACCACCACTTCAATGATGATTAACTGTAAGATGCAGCATTATTATTATTATGATTATTATTCCTAATTTATTTGTGATATACTTAATTTGGTGGCATGGGGGCGCAGTGGGTTGCCTTCCCGGGTCACAGTTCCAGGATCCCTGGTTCAGGGCAGCACTTGGGTTACTGTCTGTGTTTAAGCTGTCCGTGTCAGTGTGGGGTTCCCCAAGGTTCTCTGGTTTCTGGTTAGGTGTGAATGTGTGTGTGCATCCCATCCAGGGTGCTTTACGATAACGGATAAGCTACTTAAATGACTTCTACTGAATTATAAGTTACTACTAAGAACTTAATAGTTCAAAGCCTTAGATTTAGAACCATGATTAAAATAAGTTGCTTTGATAACACAAATTAATGGATGTCATGTTTACTGACTGCATATATTTTTATAGAAACTTATGGTTGAGGAATCTAACAATTAAATGCGATCAGCTCAAATGTGTGGCGGTCTGGGAAATCCCTTCAGATGCCACTGTGGCTAAATTCTGGCAAACAGCCAAAAAAAGGGTTTTGGCCAAAATTGGGTAACACACTTTTGACTTTTCCTTGTCTATAGTCGACAGATTTGTGTAAAATGCTGTGGAAAACCTTGCTAGCTAAGTGTGAGTTCCTCACACATACAGTAAGTCTGATAAAGTTTGTAATAATTTCTGATTGATTATTGACGTCAGTAATGCTCCTGCCAATTCCCACTCACTAGCCAGCTCTCCCCAATCATATGACAGCTAGCAACCAGAAGAGTGAAGTCTAGTACTTCCTTTGAGACACGTAAAGCCAGTCAACTGCATCTTTTCTCAGGGCAGCATAACACACTCGGAGGAAAGCGCTTTCTGCCCTCTTCTGCATACATTAGCTCACAGACTCCCATGATTGGCTAGTGTCACTGTGACTGACAGGCGAGAGAGAGTACGCCAGCCCACTCTCTCGGCCAATGTTGCTCTCTTGGCTGGCTGTGGCAACGTCAACAATCTTCCTTTTCACTTTTGAGGGTGACCAAATGCTAGCATTTAAAATGCTAGAACCAACTCATTCTTGAGAACCAAATGCTAGCATTTAAAATGCTAGAACCAACTCGTGGTTGAGATATATTCAGAAAAGAAACATATTTCATTTCACGGAATAACATAAATAATTATGATTCTGTAATTAATGATAGAGAAGACAATATATTTGCAGTGTCTACAAAGTATGTTCAGACAAAGTATGTACAGTATATACAGCGGTAGCGGTACATCTACATATATGCTGATGCTAAAGTGTTTTTTGTGCTACAGCCTAGTGAAGAACTGCACAAATCAGACGTATTAGTTTATCACTTGCAGTGCCTAAAATAGTATTGTGCAATTATCTTCCTTTAAAGTGTCAAATGAAGTTCGCTGATGACTTTTCAGTGCGGCTCTGATTCATTCTGGGAATTATGCAATTCATCATGTTGTTTCTAAAACTGAGTATGCGCTATTATGTTCTCACCTTTATAGCAGTGGGCCTGTGGAGTTGTTTTTTTTATGCTGAAGTATATACTTATTTGTATTCTGAGTCAGCGAAGGCAACCTGCTGAAGCCTGATTATACCTTTGCAGCAGATTCATCAGCTCCCTCCTGACCTGCTTACATTCATTTCAGTAATCAGGAGAAATAGTTTGCAAACACTGCAATTGTTTGGATGATTATTTAATTCTGGCGAGGCTGAAAGATATATATGGCTAAGCTGTTTGTATGGGCTGTGCATGTTTCACTACGTCAGGGAGGTGTGAGTAAATGTAGGGCATCATTGATTGATAAGTGCTGTTGTGTGGTAACAAATGTCCTGTGTCTGATGGATGCTTGATGGTGCGATGTTAGATTAATCAGCACTAATCACTCTGTGTTTTCCTGAGCATCAGTCAATACACACAAATGTAGCACAGCTCTGGAGGAGACCACAGAGAATGTAAAAGGCTAAGGCAAAACACTTTGGCACTAATCTACAGCTGCATGAGAAACACACTCTGTATAGCCTGTGTGTTGTTGGGTGCAAAATGATTGCATTAAGTGATTTAATTTATTCTTCCTTTATCTTGTTGGATCACTTGTGCTAACACAAACGTGCTAGACCAACTACGGTTGTTATGTCATAATTTGTCATTGTCTGACATTCATCACTTTGTTAAGACAAACACAAACTGTATTAAGGAAGAAATATAGGAATGTACAGGAATTACTCTATATGGTAAAGTAATCATCAAGAGTGTCATGAGTTACTGTTATTGTCGCAAAAAAGTCGATTATTTTCCAATAACAGCATGTTATAATGTTATGTATTCTTCTTACACCACAGCAATTTGCCAATGATTACAATTTTTATTCGATAGCCGATTAATTAATTAATTAATTAATTAATAAATACATTTATTCATTCTTTCTCATGAAGTTAATAAGACAAAGCTTGTCATGTTTTGGTAAAGCCCCAGTAAAGACTCATGCTGGAAAACTTTAAGTCACAGCTTTACCTCTGATTGTTACAAAGTACTGGAGACCGACACTGGAGACTCCTTCCATAAATGCTAAATAAATGCATATTTTTAATATGTATATTTTCTTTTGTTCCTCCATTTTTTTAAAATATCATATCAACAGTTACACAAGACTTTAAATGCAATTTACATGCACACGTCTCTGTGTAAGTTGTTTCTATAGAAACGAGAACATATTTCAAAGAGCATATTGATATAAACCTAGCAGCCAGCACTACTGTCAGAGCTACTGTTATAGGAAATTAATCAACACCTTCTGACCAATCAGAATCATTCGATAGTGCTGGTATATAAACAAAATTTGATAAGTGGGCTATATAGAAAGTAGGCCACAGACAAGAACATCACAGCACCCATTTTCCAAAAGAACAAGTTTTAAGATGTAGTGTATCATAACTTTGATTTCTCATTCTTGTTTTGGGTTTTTAAGCGCACTGTAATACATGGGAGAGGAAATGCGCTTGTTATATAAAGAAGAGTTATAAAAGAAAATCTCAAAGCCCTCTGAGTAACCTTCACTAGACTTGCCTGAGGCTTTATTGCCATCAAGCTTGTACAGAACAAATAATTTCCTGTTGATTAAACTCATAAGAGTTCTGTGCATGCAGCTGCTTGTTGTATTTGACTTTTTTTTTTTTTTTTTTTAGCTGAAGTAGATGTGTAATTTGTAGCAAGTACAGCAACACAGATCATTTAGAGCTCATAAGAAGTGGAAACATTCTCATATGAAAAAGTTGCTAGATGAAGGAGCACCAAGGCTGCTAAAAAAGGTCGTGGATTCAAAAAATGATAAAGCAGCAGCGTACCTTTATATGCCTGTTTCTGTGCATAAGGGAGAAACAGCAGAGCGAGGGGAAGAGCATGTGTGAGCTCGTGCCCTTGGCATTGCAGCCAGTCATTAATGTAATGTAAAACTTTTCTCAAAGTTTCTCAGAAATAACGCTGCAGCTTTCCAGCTCACTCGCTGCTTTCTGTTTGGCTCTGGCCTCACAACCACACACACACACACACACACACACACACACACACACACTCACACACACTTCACTGCTTAGAGCGAGACAGAAAGAACGAAAGTGTTAGATCACATAAATACACATGGGATAACAGAGCTCAGAGGGATACCTACTACAAAGTCTTCTACTACTCATGTGACTTTTTCTGATTTTAGTGATCATATATTTGATCTATGTGTTTAGTCCAGGCTGTTTAAAAAGGTCATGCTTTTTAAAAAATAGATACAGCAAATGAAATGAAAGAACTGAATTGCCTCTTGCACTGTTTAGTTCAAAACATTTCCTTTCTTTGTTCCTTGAAAAAAAAAATCTAAAGCCAAAGAAGCGTTTGGGTTCTAGGTTTAACTGTTTCCCCCCAAAAATGAAAATCTTAAAATGAACAGTGCCGGAAATGCTTCTGTATTGTTCTGTCATAGTAGAACATTTATTTTTGTTTCCTAAAGAACCTTATTTATCCATGATGGATCTTTTTTTATCCATGATGGATCTGCCACAGAGAACTGAAAAAATCCCACTATAAATGTTATCATAATATGGAATGATCTGATGGAAAATGATTATTTAGTTCATTTAGAATCATGGACTGAAATGCTCTTTAGGAAACACAGAGATGGCATTGCTATAAAGAATGCCTTTTCTAACAGCTTTATCTTAAAGAGTGTGAGTCTAATAACTTAGTATTTAAATTGAACTGGGTTAAAATTTAGTGGAGCAGGTAGGTGCAGGTAGCATTCTCGGCTCACAGCTCCAGTTCGGTTCAAACCTGAGCTCGGGTTACAGTCTGCAGAGTTTCACATGTTCTGGGTTTACTCTGGGTTCACCAGTTTTCTCTCACCTCCCAAAAACATGCAAATAGGTGGATTAACTATGCTAAATTGACCCTAGATATGAATGACTATGTGCATGTGCGTGTGTGTGTGTGTGTGTGTGTGTGTGTGTGCGCACTGGCGTCCTATCCAGGGTGTTTTCCCACCTTGTGTTTCCAGGATAGATTCCAGATCCACTTGACCAGGATAAAATGGTTACTAAAGATGAATGAACAACTGTTCATATACTAATGTGATTTATGTAGGATGTTGTTCATTTTCTAGTCTAAAGCTCAATCATTTAAAAAACTAGAAAAAGTGATATGGTGCAAAAAATTTTTTTTTAACATGCCGTAACTGGTTTGGTTTCTGTGGGCGGAAAGTTCAGGATTAAAAAGCTCTAATAGCTCAAATAAATAAATAAATAAATAAATATGATGGTACACATCTGCCTACAGAGACTAATATTTGTATAATTGGATTACTCTTAAAATAAAAATGGCTCTAAAACATTTGAGAAGCTCAGATGTAGAGTATAGTACAGGCTTAACATGGCTCGCTGTCCTGTCTTGCACTCATAGAGAGCTGTGTTCTGCTTCCTTGTAGATTTTCCACATGACCTACGACCTGGCGAGTGCCGTGATGCGCATCTTCAACCTGATCGCTATGATGCTGCTGCTGTGCCACTGGGACGGCTGTCTTCAGTTCCTCGTGCCCATGCTGCAGGACTTCCCCTCCGACTGCTGGGTCTCGCTCAACAAAATGGTGGTATGCGAATCATTACCATTCAGACCTGGCTGATTTCTGAACGGTTTGAACTTTCAGACTTTTCCCAGCCGTACTTTCTTTCTTTCAATCTTTAATCGAGGATTTTAAAGGTTAGAACTGCACTGGAATCTATAAAAAGCCTCATTTCTCATTTGCGATCTTCATACTCTGCGCCAGTCAAACACTTCAGCACAGAAGTGGTCTTTTTAGTCCGTAGTCTTTTTAGCATTTTAATTTTCAATTCTATATCCTACCACACGCTGTGAGAGAGTGTCGGTAACAATAGGTCGAGGTACACCAAGAGACCGCTGCCAATCCTGCCCAGCATGCATTAACGCTAGCACAATGCTAAATACGCAAATCAGCTCACCAGCCGAGCCCCAATACAGGAGTGGCATAATTTAATTGAATTTAATTAGATTTATTCTGCTCCCTCGGCATGAATATACAGATTAATGCTTCCTGATGCAGGGGAGGACAGCTCACTAGGGGTAATTTGCAGAAATTAGATGTCTTATAGCATTTATGTTATTTAATTTTTTCATACGATGTGACTTTCAGTTAACATAATTCATAAGTGGTATATACACTAGTTAGCTAAGTGCACTGAGATGCACTGATGCTAGCTTCAAGTACAACTAGCAGAGATCATACACTCAATAAGAGAAACATAAAACATTAGCAATTTACATGTGCACTTAGATTGAATTAAGTGTTCAAAATCTGAAAGACGAGAGACGGATGCTTGTTTGTAGAATGTTCTTTTGAGTGAAGAATTCAGGAGAGAAGTTATTTTCAGCCGTTCTCCTGGTTTATCAACCTTTATCATGATAATGAGCAGAAAGATAAAGAAGGGAGAATCGTGTGAGGTGTGATGCACCTCGTTTTTGTGTGTGTGGGGAAATGAGGCAGGGTGATGACAGTGGAGATAAAAGGGTGTGTGTGTGTATGTGTATGTGTGTGTGTGAGACCTGGGACGTGCCAGAGCAGCTGCTCTTTTTGTTCCTCCTTTTAACACACATGAAAGAACCTGTTTAGTGGGCACACACACACACACATCTCTCTGATTTACCTTGATTTAAAAAGTTCCTGTTTCAATAATAATGAGTATTGCTCTCTATTTCCCCTCTCTATATATATTATCTGTATTTATGCTTATGTGCACCTCATAAAATTGCTTTAATTCAGTTTTGTCATATAGTAGCTGCTTCCCACAATTCCCACAAAGCTGAAGCCACAATTCTCTCCTTATTAAATATGTATCACTAAGATTGTTTGGAAAAAGTAAAGATTTGAAAATGCTGTCAGTTGGTGGAACGTTATTGCTTTGACTTAGTATTTAAGTAGACTTAAGATATACACTGATCAGCCATAACATTAGACCCACTGACAGGTGAAGTGAATAATATTGATTATCTCGGTACAGTGGCACCTGTCAAGGAGTGGGATATATTAGGCAGCAAGTGAACAGTCAGTTCTTGAAGTTGATGTATTGGAAGCAGGAAAAATGGGCAAGCGTAAGGATCTGAGTGACTTTGACAAGGGCCAAATTGTGATGGTTAGACAACTGGGTCAGAGCATCTCCAAAATGGCAGGTCTTGTGGGGTGTTCCCGGTATGCAGTGGTTAGTACCTACCAAAAGTGGTACAAGGAAGGACAACCGGTGACCCGGTGACAGGGTCATGGATGCCCAAGGCTCACTGATGCGCATGGGGAGTGAAGGCTAGCCCATCTGGTCCAATCCTACAGAAGAGCTACTGTGGCACAAATTGCTGGAAAAGTTAATGCTGGCTATGATAGAAAGGTGTCAGAACACAGCTTGCTGCGTATGGGGCTGCGTAGCCACAGACCCGTCACAGTGCCCATGCTGACCCCTGTCCACTCCCGAAAGCGCCTACAATGGGCACATGAGCATCAGAACTGTACCATGGAGCAATGGAAGAAAATGGCCTGGTCTGATGAATCACGTTTTCTTTTACATCATGTGGAACTGCTGCTAACGTCTTGGTGCCAGATTCCACAGCACACCTTCAGAGGTCTTGTGGAGTCCATGCCTCAGTGGTTCAGAGCTCTTTTGGCAGCATAAAGGGGACCTACACAATATTAGGCAGCTGGTTTTAATGTTATAGCTGATCAGTGTATGTGCTTGACTAGTACAAATTCGATACTAATGTAAACCTGAAGAAAGGCAAAAAGGAAAAGCTACCTAACTGAGATTCTTCCTTAGGCTCTGATGGGAGACTTTTAAGATGTGTTATATTCACACTACATGAAGGACAATTAAGATGGTGTGAATCCTCCAAAAGTCTTTTTAATGTTCATTTCCTTATAAGCATTAAACAGAAAGGATGAAGAATAGACTGAAGGCATGTAGGATTTATTCGTTCAAAGTCTTGACTGGATCTTGCCAAAAAATTTGCATAAAGCAGCTTACACATGCAAATGTAAACTCACACACACAAGTTCTCATTGTGATTTAAAAATTGTGACAGTTAAGACTATTAGCAGGATTAGCCATAATACGCTTTTCTTATCAGTTCATTTAAATTTCATCTGTATTGCTCTTCCTCACTGAAATTCCAGTAAGTTCTTTGTGATATCAGGTTGAATGTCATGCAGCAGTCTCACATGGCGCCATGAAATGAATCCTCTGGAGATCAGACAGGAAGGGTTTCAGGAAAAAAAAACAACATCAGAGGGAAAGTTCAGAGAGAAAGGAAGAGACAGGTCAGAGAGGAAAAAAAAAGGTTACTTAGAGGGAAAGATGTGTGAATCATGTTTCTTTAGAGTTCTTCATACGCTGAGTGGTTGAAAATTTGTTACATCGTTGTGCACACACACACACACACACAGGAGCGGGACATCTGTCTTTTTTTCTGTACCACATTAGGACGCCAGGACCTGTTAGACGTCCTCGCAGCTTCTCACAGCGGGAGGACAATCTGTCCCGCGCTCTCTCTAACACACACACACACACGCACACGCACATATGCAGGATTCAATTACAAATTCCATGTGTGTTTTCACATTAGATTTGCCTTTCAGTGTGCTCAGGAAATAATTACAGATGCTTCAGTGACAGAGTTTACTCACATACACAAGGAATAGAAAGAGACCCAACTGAACTGAAAACAGTGGATTTAGGGCCTTTAGAGCAGATTTGTTACTTTTTTGCCAAGAATGGCTACGTTTATGTGATATTATGGGAATTTGGCAATATTCTAATTAGTGTTGAGTAATGTAAATGCTGCAATCTGATTGCACGATTCAAATTAAGACAATATTCTGATTCCCCAAATTTCCAAATACCCACCCCTGGAGTATGCCTGTTTTAATCGGAAATTTGTTGCATGTAAACACCTTATTCAGAAAATCCACCGAAAGGAGATACATGCACATGCTCAGTCCGCAAGGAATTGGGTGTTAAGGGATGCTTAGCTGTAGGCTAGGTATTTGGAAATAGCAACTCAGGCATGTATACAGGAATATTGCGATGCCTGTACGCATATAAACATCGTATTCGGAATATTGCTGCAACCCGAACCTAGACCTTAAATGGAATTTGATGTGCATGTAAACATAGCCGGTGATAAGTCATAGACTCAGGCGCAACTGAAAAGTGATCACCTTAACATTCGGATCCAGATGATACCACAGCCATCCGTGGCCTGGAGCCAAGAAAGCAAAATTGGCTGTGCCAGTTCTCTCTGTGTGGGAGGGATGGCATTACTGTCTCCCCTGTCAATCACAGTGACATTACCCAATCGGAGGCATCATTGAGCTCAGGTATGCGGAAGAGAGCAGATAACGCTTTCCTAATATTCGAGTGTGTTATGCTGTCCTGTGACTCAGCTTGAGCAATAGCTCGAAACGATGCAGCTGTCTCAGAGGAAGCACGTGTTAGTCTTAATCATATCCTCAATCAAGCCCAACCTTAAGTTCTGAATCAGAACCTGACTCGATTTGGACAAAATTCTCCCATCCATCCCAACCATCACCAACTTTATTCATTCTCTAATTAATAAAAAATTGTAATCATTTCCAAATTCTTGTGGTATAAGAGGAATAAAACACTTTGCCACATACTGTTTTGGAAAATAATCAACTCTGAGGTGGTAACAGTAACATCACACCACCACAATGGTGATTATTCTCCTATAACAGCTTTATTCCTTATTCGCCTTATTCCTTACATATTGTGATTTGAATTCAAATTTTATTTACATATACAGTATGCCACTATCACCAACTTTAGATTGAATAACCGTTAAATTCTCAATTCTGAAGGTGTTTCTTTTCTTAAGTAATTTTCTATAACAGCAGCTGTGGTAATAGTTCTGCAGCAAGGTTTATGTTAATGCACTCATTTTAATATTCTATAATTTCTATAGTAACAATATACACAGGTGCTTGTTTGGTGGATGTTACACATAAACAGATTAAAAAATGTGTTATCATTGATTTGGCGAAGTTTCTGTGAGGAGATGTTTATTCACCCGTGTCACCGCTTTGTATCAGTCAGAGGTAAAGCTGTAACTTTAATTGCTGTGACATGGGAGAGTCTTCAGGATGGAGGACATTACGCTTTGTCAAGCTGCATTTGTTTTTGTCTTATTAATGTTAAGAGAGAGATAAACAGAGTGGCTGGTGAGAGAATGACTGTTTATAGCCGCTATAACGTACAGTAAGCTATATCAGGAAATAACTTGTTTTGTGGACGTTCCACAACAATTAATGTAACTATAAAAGTATTAAAATGCGTGTCATTCTCTAATCAATAATGAATTGTAATCATTGACAAATTGCTGTGGTATAAGAGGAATAAAACACTTTGCCACATGCTGTTTTGGAAGATAATAAACCTTGAGGTGATAACAGTAATATCACATGACCATGACGTTGATTATTTTCCTATAACAGCTCGCCCCCAAGTGTTTTATTCCTTACTTATTGTGATTTGAATTCATATTTTACTTAAATATACAGTATAAATTCAGAGCATATTTCTGAAAGAGTCCATCTATTTCTTCAATTTTTCAGAAGTTATGTAATCTGCAACTAACATAACCAGTAACATTACATAAGTAGACATAAAGCAATTCCTTCCTCTGTCAAATGCATTCTGCCTTCATGTTAGAGTACTTAGTAATTTATTTAGGCTGTGTATTAACACAGATATTGACAGTTCCTTCAACCATCAATGATTAAAGTCCTTATAATCCTTAATAATCATAATAAATTCTTATCTTTGTGCTCCATCTCAAACGATTTCCAAACATCTGACTTTCCTTTTTGGTTGTAATAAATGTACCGACTTATATCAAGCTGCTGCTATACCTGAATAGTCAGGACCCGTTGTGTACTAGCAGCCATCTCAATGTGTTATATGAAACAGCTGTTAGAAAGCTGTTAGAACATTATGGATGGAAGTGCTTCACTAAACTCTATTTTTATTACTGTAAATAATCAAAATGCAAAGTAGTTGAGTCACATATACTTCACACTGGTATGAGTGTATCATCCATTTTGTGTGTATTTTGCATTTCCTTCCCCATTTGTTGCATTATTCAGTTAACAATCAATAACAGCAATTTATGAGTTACATAAACCCATGAAAGGTCAAAGAGAAGTCTGAAATAGTCTCATATTTGACCCTATATAAGGATTTTTACATTTGCAAACTAGCTGCTGTGCTGTTCTGCAATATTTAGTGGAATGTGTTTGAAATCCCCAACCATATGTCAGAGTTTGCCTCAGGCCTTATCAAACACATCGTGCTGTAGAGACATTGTGTTTAAAAGACAGACAGCTGTCTTATATCTGCAATCATGTTTTTTAGCTTCAGTCTTAATCCACAACAGCAGTTATAACTTTACTAAATGTCGTAATTTTCTTTTCACTGTTCTCCTGATTTGGTACATGCTTCAGCATAACGCTTGTTTATAACGGTGCAATGTACTGTGACTTCTGAGTTAATTACCGATAAACAGTGGTCTCTATTTAAAAGATCAGTTATAGCTTTTTCTACTTTCAATCATAATAACCTAGAAAAGGGTCTGGATGGTTCAAAAGGATCAAACTAGGAAAATGCATTAATGGTGAAAAAAAAAGTGTTAACACTCAAAGTGACAGTGACACTAGAGACCCCATCCAATAAGCAATAGAGAAAGCTTTAGCATATCAATGATTGCAAACTTTAAATCCATTGTAGAGGGTTCACC
The DNA here is from genome assembly GCA_022758105.1 of Pangasianodon gigas. NCBI lineage: Eukaryota > Metazoa > Chordata > Actinopteri > Siluriformes > Pangasiidae > Pangasianodon > Pangasianodon gigas. The sequence goes on from CM040474.1 coordinate 14,212,999, forward strand.
ATAAAAGTCCATGTGTAAATTGTTACTATAGAAACAATAACATATTAGAACGAGCACATTAGTATCCTTAAAAACCTCACAGCTGGAACTATTGTCAGAGATTCTGTTATAGAAAATTAATTAAGCACCTTCTGACCAATCAGATTCAAGATTCAAGCGCTGTGGTATATGTGCAAGTAAAGTCGGTATGAAGTTCATCTCATGGAATTTGGGTTTTCTCCCCCATTTTGGTCACCTGCCAGTTCCCACCCACCAGCCAGCTCTCTCTGTTATACGACATAGAAGGTGAAGGCTAACACGTGCTTCCTCGGAGTGCTTCCTTTTTTCCGAACTGCAGTTTAACACACTCAGAGGAACGCGCTATGCAGCCTCTTCTGCCATACATCAGGTCGCTGTGATTGACAGGGCAGAGAGAGTATGCCACCCCTCCCACCCTGACAGCCCAGACAGTTTTGCTCCCCTGGGTCCTGGCCATGGATGGCTGTAGCATCATCCAGATTTGAGCTCATGATATCCTGATGATATGGCAAATATATTTCTATTGCACCACACAGGAGCCTGATACTATTCAATTTTATCCAACATTTATATCCACACCAGCTTTTTAAACACTTCCAGCAATTATGGACGTGATGAATGGTTTGGAAGTCTTTTCAAATGTAGTTGCTATGGTTTAATTACATTGTGCCTTTACTGGGGGCACTTTAGAAAAAAAAAAAAAAACAGAATGTAGACCCTCAGGCTGACTAAATTGCTGGTGATTAGGACAGATACAATGGGCATAAAGCCTCATTTTATATTCACATGTGTATACTACAACTTGAACATGATTGATCTGTATATAAATTCATGATTATGTGTTTGCAGAAAAGAAACCTCATAGAAACTCACATGTGCACTTTTCTGGATTCATGAATTTGATCATAGAGACATTTATTACAGACAACACCCTGAAAATATAAGCATAAATAGTGCTAAACTGATATTTGATTTTAATCATTTTCTCTTGTGAGTTTTTATATATGGATTTTTAATGGACTACACTTTTAAAACGTGTCTCCTAAAAGGCTAACAACACCTATACTGTCCAGTCATCAACTTACAGAGGTTTTTCCGCTTATACAAAGGAAGAGAAACAGATTAAGCTTTTCAGATAAGTAGCGAAACATCTTCAACACAAGTACAGGTGTCTTGAGCTACCACATCTGGACATTCAAAGTGGTCTGCATGACTGAACACCTTCACTGACGACATGTATAGTAGTGACTGTTAATCAGTGTTGAAGCTCCAGAGAAAACCCCTGAAGGAGAATACATACACAATCCAAACACCTACTGTACATGTACGTTTATCCATCCATTTCCTGTGACATGAACACACCCTATTAGCAGGATCTCTGAGGAAATGATAAGAGCTAATGAATACCTAGCACTGTTGACTTGAGGAAGCAATGGACCACTTGCTGAGGGAAAACCCTGGAGATAAAGCTACAGTCTCTTCTGTCTGACACCACACACACCAAACCTGCTGGGATGCTACTCCTGCTAACATGGACCCAGGAGACTGAACAGATACATTAGTGAATAAAACACATCGGAGTGTGCTGTTATAGGAAATTAATCAAAGGCAGGGTGGCGTGAAGCGGCCCAACATCCTATAACATCACATCACATCCTGCACTGTATTATTCCTCTTATAACACAGACATTTGCCAAGTAATTGATTAATTCTTTTTTTTGTTTAATTTCAACATTTTTTGAAATGTTGTACTTTTTACCCATTTATAGTTACATATATAATCTTGTGGAACATTCCTGAGCATTCCTATTATAACTTCCCTCACCAGTTTCCTTTTTCTCTCTCTTGAAGTTAATAAGACAAAAACAAATGCAGTGGAATGTCCTTTGTTCTGAGGTCTTTCCTGTGTTGGAAAAAAAATTAAAGGAACTGTTACAAAGAGCTGACACTGGAGACTCCTTCCATAAATGTTTAATAAACCTCTCCTTACAGAAAGCTTCATCATATCAATGATTATATATTTTTGTTAGTTAAATAACTGTACATTAAAAAAAAACATTTGTTGTAGAATTCGATTATGGTAGAGTATCTGCCATTCAAGTGAATTATTTGTTACTATAGAAACAATAACATATTAGAACGAGCGCATTGATATGCCATCAGAGCTGATGTTATAGAAGATTAATCTACACCTTCTAAGGAACCAGAAGTATAAAAGATGTTGAAATGTCATTTTGTGTAAAAATATATGGAAATCTCTGAATCATAGATTTGAAAAAAAAAAAAAAACGGTCCTGAGATACAGATATACGGATTGCTGCCAGATAATATCTTTCAGTCGTTTGTAAATTGTCCACAGGAAATCCCGTAGCCTCATCTTGAAGCATCTTTCAATCACTCTTTATTAGAGAAAAAATAACACTTCATTTTGCTATCATTATAAACTCTTACAGTGACATTGATTTTAATTTCCAACCTCGCCTTCCTCACATTTTGGTCCTGTTGAGATACTCAGGAGAATAATTACATATCTGATTACAACTAATGCTGTCACACTGTCCAGCCTTACACACACCTGAAGGTAAAGATGAACAATATTAAAATAACACACAGGTACAGAAATGTGATAACATGTTGAGTCATGCTTGTGTTCGAGGTGAGCTGAAATGAAGCTGTTTTCGGAGAGGTTGTCTAGCTGTCTTCTCGGGGATTAAATGCATATATCACGGCTCATCCGGTGTTTTAAAGTGAGTCTTGGTGACAGGAGCCAATAGCAGACAGAGCACTGGGTGTCCAGATAAGCTGAGGTGAGCAGAGAGGATGGATAGGGTAGGGCTGCTGCTCTGTGTGTGGTGGCACTGGATGATGTTTGTGGAGCTTATCGGCTTCTGGGCACACACGCCTGTTTGGCCCACTGACGTCCATGTGTGTAAAGGAAGCAGTCTGGTGTGTGTGTGTGTTTGTGTGTAGCTATGCACGCTCTGAAATTTCTATTTTCAAGCCTAAGTGCTCCCTTTGCATCTATTATTCAACCGCATTCAATCCGCTGTTTTCATACCTGCGCCTCTCTCATGGCCGCTCTTCTTCATCCACTCTCCCCTCCTCCCTGCATCACCACTCTCTTTCTCTTCCTCTTCCTTTTCCTGTTGAACTCTCCAAGCTCTCTAATCCTCATCCAGTTTGCTTTCACTCACCCTAATGACTTTAGGTACTCTTTTTTACGTCAGTTCCCATTTCATGTCTCTCAGTGAATGCTTTCTGAAGCTTCCTGTTAAAGCTCACTTAAAGCCCTGGAACTTTTCAAGATTTGCTGAATGCACACAAACCTCACACTAATGATGGCAGCGCTCCTCTGTCTCGTCGTGCCGAGGTTAGGCAGCACAGTCATTAATCTTGATTTGACAATTAAATCGCTGTGGAGTTGCCATAGAATAGTTTCAAAAAGGGCAAATTTAATACTTAAAATAGTACTCTGGAGCTTTTCCAACAGAGTTTGTACTTTTCCTTGTAGCTGCGGTACCATCAAGGGTCAACTACCATCAACTACATCTTGTGTTTGTTTATACCTTTATAAATAATTCAAGGTACATAATTGGACCTTAAGCACCACTCTATAAGCTAATTAAAGGTATGCTATTTGAAGGAAAATTTATGGACATCTGACCATCATACCTACATGTAAGCCTTCCATAAACTGTTGCCAACAAGTTAGAAACACACAATTGTATAGTCTTTGTATGCTGTAACCCAGACATGGTACAAAGTACAAAAGACACACCTTTAATGGTACCACACCAGCGACAAGAAAATATACCTTTATTTATTATTTCTGTACTGTACAGTATGTCTGATTACCAGAGAGAGACATGAATTCTGACCTATTTCCATGAATTGGGAAAAGAACAGGAAAAACAGACTACTCAAATTTGTTGATAATGGTAGTCTTATGGCAGTTGTTAGGGCAGTAAACAATAAACGTGTTGATGTGAAACATAATTTTCTAAAACATCTCTGTGAATTCTGAAGTCAAAAATATTTTTCAATTACGTTCTGAATCTGTATAAATCGTCCTTTCAGAGGTCAGATTTTTTTCTGCTGTATAGCAAAAAAGATATAGTAAAGTATGGTCTTTTAACAAATGACACTGTCACAAAGCAGCTGTTCTGAAATCCAGATGTAAATTTAGAGCTCTAATTAGCAAGCCAGAGGTGACAGCAGCTAGAAAAAACTCCCTGAAACAACATGAGGAGGAACCATGATGCCTAATAGTGGGATTATAAATCATTTCAGTATACAGGTGTAGAAGAGTAAAATCAAACACTAGTTGTGTTGAAATGATGTTCAGTATGAGTATACTGTGAATAAGGGTTCTGGGATGAGCACAGGACACTCTTTATGATTACACCAGCAGTTCTTAGGTACAAATCTACAAGATCCAGGAAGGATTTTCCACTGAGGCAAGGGTGAGACTTGGCATAAACTTTTTTTTGGGCAATGCAATATTTAGAGTACACAAGTGGGACCATGGACAGCAGCAGAAAGTGAGTCACAAGTGCAGAAGCTCCAAGCAGAAGTAGAGCATCAGGATGAATCAGGCAGGTCCAGAGGGTCAGAGGAGACACAGCAGTGGAGATGTGTCAGGATCTGGCACTGATATGACATCAGGCAGTAGGAGTGCGATAGCGAGAGAGAGAGAGAGACAGAGAGAGAGAGAGAGAAAGGGGGGGGGGGCAGATTATTAGTGCCATTAGACTTCTATTATAAGTGAGCTTCAAGTAAACAGGGAAAAACTGAAATGATTGTCTTTTGTATTCAGCCATATACTACAGTTACAGGATAGAGACTGGGTTGAATTTTTTTTTTTTAAATCATCCATGGATGTTTCCTGAGTGACATTTCCAAATTGTCGGTAGTGTGTGAATGGGTGTGTGTGTGTGTGTGTGCGATTGTGCCCTGTGATACGTTGGCACCCCATCCAGGGTTTCCCCAGTCTTGTGCCCCGAGTCCCTTGGCATAGGCTGCAGGCTCCCCCTGTGACCCTGTGTAGAATAAGTGGTACAGAAAATGGATGGATAGACATGATCAACTCACATTTTGCAGGGAGATGGTCAGCTTCTTTTTTTTTCGTCGAAATGATGCAACAGTTTTCACACTTCATCCAGCCTGTGCATTCAGGTGCATTCTCCTGAAATGATTTAATCATCCAGCGCACACTTTGTAAAATGTAGGTTAACTTTAAAGGTTAATGGAGGTTTGTTTGAGCCAGCCAGCTGGAGACAAAACTCTCAGTTGTGAAAACTCTCTCAGCTTCATTATTCATTCTCCTTTTAAGATTTATCACCTGGTCCTGTTGGTATTAGAACAGTTGCATAGGCTGTGAGTGGATGCTATTAAGTCTTTTTCTTTCTCTCTCTCCTTTGATTTCCTATCTTGTGCTCTGTCTTTCTCTCTCTCACTATCTCCTCTCTGCAGAATGACACGTGGAGTGAGCTATACTCCTTTGCCGTGTTTAAGGCGATGAGTCACATGCTCTGTATAGGTTACGGCCGTCAGGCTCCAGAGAGTTTGTCTGATATATGGCTGACCATGCTCAGCATGATAGTAGGAGCCACCTGCTACGCCGTCTTCATCGGCCACGCCACCGCTCTCATCCAATCGCTGGACTCCTCTCGTCGACAGTACCAGGAAAAGGTAAGAAAGCCAATCATGTAGGATATGAAAGAAGGTGAACATCTGAAGGCCGGATTGATTGTATAGCTACTTACTTTTACTTTGATCAAGAAAAAAACCTCTATCTATTGAGAAATGGTCAGCAGATATTGTGGTGGTGTTTGTTTAAAGTTATTAAAAAAGACAGCATAAGTAACACAACAAAATGAATCAGTCTAAAAGGGCATGAATGCGAAGGTCTTCTCAAATCAAGCCATAAGTTTGTGTTTTTGTGTTGAAGGACTGTGGATATGTAAGAAAAACATCTGTTCAATCCCTTACTAGAATGATCTGTAGTGTTCAGTGAGTATCTGTTCTTATTTCATCAGTGGGAAAATATTTTTGTCCAATTATATTCCTCAAACAAGATTACATCGATCCTTTCCTAGTAACTAAAACAACTGATTATTGCTTACAGAAAGCAGTACGGAAGATATATTAGAGCACAGCGCTACTGATTCCTCAATTCTGATGGGTCAGAAGGTACTGATTAAAGGCAAATTACAGGTTTATATTGATGCACTCATTCTAATCCTTTAGTAACAACTCGTACAGGGACTTCTATGGTGGATGCACCACATAAACTGATTTAAAAAACTTTTTAATCATTGACATGGTGAAGTTTTCTGTGAGGAGATTTTTATTTAACCTTTATGGAAGGAGTCTCCAGTGTCAGCACTTTGTAACAGTCAGAGGTAAAGCTGGTAAAGGAAGGACTTAAGGACAGAGTACATTGGGTTTTATCAGTAAAATGACAAGCTGCATTTTTTGTCTTAACTTCAAGAGAGAGGGCAAAAAGGAGAGGCTGAGGAAGAAATTTTTATGGCTGCTATAACATAAGTGATAACAATGAGAAGCTAACTTTTTTGCAGGTGTACCACAACATTAAACATAACTGTAAATTACTAAAAAAAAAAAAAAATAAATAACGTATCGTTCTTGGTGGTTGTCCTATAACAGCATGCCCCTTCATGTTTTATTCCTCTTATACCACAGCAATTTGCAAATGATTACTATTTTTTATTTATTACAGAATGACACGTCTTTTTATTTCTTTCGTAACTCACAGAAGACGGTACTAAAGGAGGCAATATCAGGTTACTATTTGTTAGGCACAAACATATTACCATTAAAATGTTCTTATTAATGAATGAGTTACGTAACCTGACATTACAAAGTCATTTATAAAGTGTTATGCATGTAGCTATAACTAGCTATGGGGATTTATACAGGCTTATGCCAGACATTTGAAAATATTATGAGTGGTATATAGCATAATTAATGCAGCATTCATAGGAAAGGTTATCAAATGAGCTATGTGGAGTCAGAGCAATTTATAAATGAAGCAAATAGAGTAGTAGTAGTTTGCTGGAATGTTACATGGCCTTGGAAAAAAAAAAAAGAAAAACGAGCTATTGTGTTGTTTTGAGTGCCAGTTGAGAAGCTAGCACTCAATCAGGCACTGGAATGATCCATGGCAATAACAGAAAGCTACAGCCTTTTGCAATCACACCAGAAAGATGTATTGGCTGCGGGAGCTGAGTAGAACTTCAGCCACAGCAGGAAATTGTCTTATTGTTTGGAAGAAATATTTGCTGGCCTTGGGGGGTCCATTAAAGTCACACAAAAGCCTTTTACAGAGGCCTGGAGAAGGATTTATTTGCCGCAGGCAGGTAACTCTTGCCAGGAATCGTGATGAGTCTCCACACAAACGTATAGTAGCTATATTTTCAATATCAGGGATTCTGAGATTACAGTGACATTATTGATGTACAATCACCAGCTACTTTATTAGGAACACTTGTACACCTGCTTGTTTCTATAATTATCCAATCAGCCAATCATGTCACAGCAGCACAATGCATAATATCATGCAGATGCAGTTAATATTTACATGACACATCAGAATGAGAAAAAAAATGTGATCTCAGTGACGTGGTTGTTGGTGCCAGATGGGCTGGTTTGTTTATTGCTGATCTCCTGGGATTTTCACACACAATATTCTCTAGAGTTTACACAGAATGATGTGAAAAACAAAAAAAACATCCAGTCAGAGGCAGTTCTGTAGGTAGAGAGAGGTCAGAGGAGAATGGACAGATGGCCAGACTGGTTTGAGTTGACAGGAAAGTAACAATAACGCAAATAACAACTCTTTACCTCCATGGTGAGCAGAAAAGCATCTCACATCGAGGTAGATGGGCTACAATAACACATGAACTCATATCAGGTTCCACTCCTGTCAGTCAAGCACAGGATCACGAAGCTACAGTGGGCAGCTGAAGATTGGAAAAATGTCGCAAAAAATGTTAAATAGTTTTAATGTTCAGAAAACCTTTTGTTTCACATTATACTTTATATGCCTGTGTTACTTCCAATGGATAAATCTCGGAATCTGAGAAAGACAGCTCACATTAACATTTGTACTGTAAACACAATTAATCAATCAATCAACCAACAGCATTGACAAAATACTCAGAAAAAATATTGAAGGATGAATACTAAATACACATTCCTGAATGTTTTCAGCGATGTATTTTATTACATACATTATACATATACATACATATACATACAGTACTTCATGCTGATCTAGCCTAATTAAAGTCTCATAACAAAACTGAACTTGCATCAAGTGTATATAAAGAAAAAACACCCAGATGGCAGGGTATATGCTTATTACTTTTGCATAAGGCTTTGAACTAAGAAAAATATGCTTCTGAAATTTAATTAAAAAGATTCAGTCAGACGAGTGTGTAATTTGAGCGCAGACATTCATCCAAAAGGCAGTAAAGCTGCCAGCATTGTTTATTGCAAAACTTAATTATTTACTTATATTAGGTGCTAAAAGTTGTGATTGTGTGGTTGCTATGTTGCTACTTATGGCTGCTCTGAAGTGAGCAATGCAAATGAGCATAGTGATTTAAAAAAAAATAGAAGAAGTATTCTAAAAGGTTTCTCTTAATAATGTAAGCCTGAATACTGTCTTTTGCAAATGTATTGCAAACTGAATACAGATACTTTAATTTTGTATTCTGAAAATGTAACACTATTATTTATATTCAGTTACAGCCCGACGCTGTCAACCAACCAATCCATCAATCAGTTACTCAGTCGCTCAGTATGCCACCAGTGTACACAACAAAACCGACATTTAAACGATACATCAGTTTTGTTGTGTACTGTGGTGGCATACTGAGCAGCTGAGTAACTGACTGATGGTTGACAAACAGAACCCACCAGTAAGTGATAACAGGACCTAACTTGTTTTGCGGACACTCTACAACATTAAATGTAACTAAATTACTAAAAATACGACAATATTTTTTGATTGATTATTTTCCTGTTACAGCAAGTCCCATCATATTTTATTTCCCTTATATCAAAGCAATGTGATGATTACAATATTAAATTTAATTTTATTATTTAAAGAATGACAAGTCATTCGTTAAGTCATTTATTTATTCCTTATGTAACTGACTCTACTGAAGGAGTCAGTATCAGGTTACTTGTGTTACTGCGTGTGTTACGAGCACATGTGATTAACATTAAAATGTTCTTATGAACAAATGTGTTATGTAACTTGACATAACGAAAAATAACTTATTCATTCTTTATAAAGACATATAGAATCCACCAGGTGAATAAAAACGTTAGTCGCTTTACCAATTCAAGCTCCGACGTCAGCTAAGCTCACTAATAACACCCTTATTATGTATAATTGTTTACTTAAGCCACAACTTATGATCATGATTAAAAGAGGATTAATTGTGCAGCCCTAATTGTGTGTGTGTGTGTGTGTGTGTGTATATATTAAATATTTCTCCTCTGATCATTATGAATTCCACAACATGGGAGAGTTTTAATCCCAGCACAAACACACAACCACAATTCATCGCACATCATGAAGCCCTGCACAGATTAATCACTCTGTCAAATGACGTGGCTGTTTCATTTAGCACGCATCAGTCACCAGACTGTCTGCAACTTCTTTCATTTATGAAGCTTTATGAAATCTCCTCATGCATATCAGTAGAGCGTAATTTTCACTCCATTAATACGACATCAGTCTTTCACTTAAATGTGTACACTCTGCAGCTGGCAGTTCAGTCAAGGACAATGCTCTCTCTCACTTTCATCTATACCTTCTCTCTTTTTGTATCTATCACTCATTCACTACACCTCCTCTCTTTCTCTATCTATGTCTCTCATCCTCTTTGCCCCATACCTCCCCTCTTTCTGTATAACCCTCTCTCTCCCTAGACCTCCTCTATCTATCTATCTATCTATCCATCTATCTATCTATCTATCTATCTATCTATCTATCTATCTATCTGTCTGTCTGTCTGTCTGCCTATCTGTCTGTCTGTCTGCCTATCTGTCTGTCTGCCTGTCTGTCTGTCTGATGTGTTTTCAGTTCAATTTGATTCAATTCTATTTGATTTAGTTAAATTCAATTCAGTTCAATTCAGCAATGCTTTATGAAAAGCCTTAATAAACAATAAACATATAAGAGAACAAAATATTAACAGTCACATCACTACATCTGTGTGTGTGCACATACAAGTACACAAACGCTCACATTAGTGGGAGGTGTGTGTGGGTGGACAATCATTCTCTCACTCACTGTCCCTCAGGCTGGGACATATTTTAAAAAATTCTGTATGCAGAGACACTACAATGTTTTTCCCACCTAATGTATTTTTGCACAAAAAATAACACTGTCACATTTTGGATGAATTGTCATGAGTAGGTCTTTGTTTTGTGGAAATTTTTCTTCTGTCTGCTTAGTGCATTTATTTCCACTGATTTTCTGATTCTTCTTTTTTCTGCCTGCTCTCTCGTCTGTCTCCCAACACACTCTCTTCCTCACACTTTCCTTTTCGGTGTCTACATGATGTCTCTTTATCTGTATCTGTCTCTTCTGAGACACGCTCTCTTCCTCACTCTCTATCTCTCTCTGCCTCATTCCTGGGAAGCATGATGGATTGCCTTGAGGCTGTCACTTTTCTGATTATTGCAGTAGCAAAAATTAGACTAAATATAAAATCAACCCATAATCAATCATAATCATGACTCTCAGTAATAATATTCGGTTAGGTAAATGCTGCCATGGTTGTAAAGCATTCTAATATAAATATTTTTTTTTTTTATTGTTGCTCCTTCAGCTGTTCCAAAACAGAAACTTTTTAAACGTCTACACTAAGTACTTAAAGCTAATGGCCCAGCTGCCATTTTTCTTTCCCGCCTCGAGCATCTTTTATTCCATCTTGTCTTCCAGCTGTCACAGTGATCAATGTTACAGCACTGAGACAGTTATTGCTCTTACTAATACTGATCGAATGAGTCACTATAGCCACACCGTATTCATATATAACTCTGGTTACAACCTCAAGGAAACATTAAACGTACCTGTAATCCAGGCAAATCGCTCTCCTGTCATCTCCCCAATCAGAAAGCTGAGACAATTAAACGTTCTGACTGGATGCATGAGGAATGCTAATTGTTCACATTAATCAATACGACAGAAATTGCACTCGAGTGAAGGACAGAACCCACAAGGTATGACTTTGAGTTAATGTATGAAAAAGTGGATGCATTATTGAGGCCATGTGGAAAGATCTGAAGGTTAAAAGAATCTGAAAAGATCTGAAGGTCTGGGAAAAGATGTGAAGGTTAGCACTCTTTTCAGGGGAAAGTAGCTATAATAATTTATATACGCTTTTTTCAGGAAACAGGATAATTACCCAAACAGCTATGTGCTATGTAAAGAATAGGTGACAGTGTGTTAATAATCGGGACCTGCAAACTGTGAGGAGGAACAGTGCAGTACATTTTCGATATAGTCCTTTCATAAACCACTTGTCTAAGGTAGAAACTGTAGTGTGCGTTTATACAGGGTTATACGTGGTGGTGACCATCAGTTCATCTGTTTTCGTTTACATGCAAGAAAGGAGGAAAATTTACGCTAGAAAATTACTTCCTTTTACTATTCTAGGAAAAAGATATTACATACAGCAATTAATAAGAAAGTAAAGTATGCATGTAAACTTTTCGAGCATCTACATTTTAACTGAAATAAATGAGCGGTATCTCAGATGCCTGGTGATTACCGTAAAACCCTGTATATACACACACTCCAGATCACTCCAGACTATGTCAGGCTTGACCACACTGTTTAACGCATCTACACTGACTGGTGCAGGAACTTTCTAATTTCTAATTATCATTACCATTAAAAGTATCTGTGGTTAAATTTGGCACTTATTTGTAGGCCTATTTATTCATTTTTTTACTCTTTTGTCCAAAAAAGTGCCATCTTTGACCATTTAATCAAAATATTTCAGCTGAAAATGCTTTAAAATGTCTCGTTGATGTTCACTATATACTTATCTAATGTTTGCCAACTAAGACATACATTGGTAGATTTTATTTCACATTAATGAACTGCCAATATTCTCCATTTACCTTAACAGAAATCAAGTGAATTGGGGGAAGTGGGCGGGGCTTCCGGGGCATCAGTTAATATCGGAGAGTTCAAAACACCTGTGCAACTGTCACTCATTCCAGATTCATATGTTGATTGGCTCATCTGCTGTTTTTATTGGGGAGAAAAAAAGATGACTGCAGTTTTTGTGTATTTTTGAGGGATAACTCATAGCAGCGTACCCTGATGATGAAATGTGGAGCTCCTATGCGCAATGCGTAAAGGTTGTCAGCTCTGTGTTTTAAAAAGTAGTCACAGTGGTAAAATTGTATGAATAAATAACAAATAGCAAAATAAATGAATATATGTAATTTGGTGATAGAACAGGGGTGAAAACCAAATGCAAATAAATGTCAGCTGATGGAAAAGCCAAGTCACTGAAATGGAAAGGATGCAGGATGTAATGGTCATTTTACTTTTGTACTGACTTTACCTGTGAATTTTGTGAACCTCTGTCTTGTGAGCCAATAGAAACCAAGTGGGCGGGACTGTGGTCTCTTTGGCTGCTAATTATTAAGTATTTTCTCTTTTTTGTTTTTTTTTTCTCAGTCTGCTAGTGTTTTCTTGTTGACAATGCAATCATAAAGCTACATTTTTAGGACTGGTGCCTTCTCTATGTCTATGTAAGAGTGTGTATTCAAGCCTATATATGACCCACTTTCTGATCTGCAGTCTGCAATAAGATTCTCCTCAGATCAGAAGCAGGGGTTGTGTGTGTGTGTGTGTGTGTATGTGTGTGCTTGCGTGTGTTTAAGAAATTACAGCGTCCCACTAGACAGGTTGAAATTGATGAGGCAGCAAACCAGCGTTCTGCCCGTGTCCTTTTGAAGGTGATATACACTATGTGTTTGTGTGTGTGCGTGGGTGTATGTGTGTGTGTATGTGTGTATTTCTATGGCACGTTTGGTGTCCTTGAGGGTAGAGTAATAAGCTGATGAGAGACAGAAGGGGACAGAGTGTTTCTGTAGGCGACGTGTAAGAGGTGCCCTGCATTATGTGCCATATTTCCAGAGCTGCTTTAGACAATTTTGTCACTAAAAGCACTGCTTTATTGTGAAGGTGACTATTACAGTAGGGTGGATCAAACCCCTCTCCACCCTACACATCTTCCACTATACCCTTCCTTTCAGCACTTAGAGCTGTAATCCTATCTCTTTTGTGCCACTGCGACCCCACATGAGAGGATATATTTGCAGGTCCTCTTTGAAGGCGTGACGTCATCCAAAAAAATGCAAACGTTGGCTGACAGAGAATGGCAGGTTGCACCAAGCAGTCAGCATTTTCCTGTTTGCATTGTTCTAATTCTTCCTTTCTGGGTTCATGATTAGTGACATTTTTCAGAGAGGTGTTCCTTTAATTCAGAAATTGGAAGCAGACAAAAAGACCCTACAGTCACATCTGAGTAGGTCTATAATTATCCTTTGCATAGTTTATCCTGACTTAATCAATCTTTTTCATGTTCAGGTCTGCAGTGTCTTAGAAGAACCGATCATGTGGGATCTAGTAGGGTTTCTCTATTGTCCTTAAGCTTATTATTGTCCTTAGTATTCATATTTACACACACTCTGAGGCGCTCTCATCCCACTTGTCAATCATGTCAGCATAATTGACGGAGTAATTACTGACGTCAGTGCTCACAACAAGGTGCAAATACATGACATGTGAAGTAAAATCATATTAAAGGCACATTTAAAGATTGATTGCAGACAATGCCTGACCTTGTCTTCCTTGAGGACTTGGCACACTCAGGGAGGAACGTGCTTTTAAGGACCGCAGGAACCTCATTGCAGAGAGCGACGAGTGGCTCATCAGTTGATTTCGTTTGCTCGGTGCAATTTTAGTTGATCTCTGCTAAAAACTCACCCCCCTTTTTTTGGAGCAGCCACAAAATGCAGCAACAGCATCCCAGTGCACACTCAGTTCCTTTTCAGTGGGAAAGTGGAGACAGGTCTGGCATTTCCCAACCAACTATGAGCCAAATAATGACTCATCTTACCTATCGCTCATGCTGAAATACATTACATTTTCCAATGCGGCAGCAGAAACAGCAATGACAATGAGGGAATTTCACACCATCACAGGTTTTTCCAATGAACACACATAGACATAGACATAAAATCACCCAGTTTTTGAGGAATACATGTACGTGAACAGAAAAGGCCTCTTAATTAAGGTACAAGCAAGTCCCGATGCACAGTTGAGCGCTACTTGAATCATCATGGCTAGCTTATTATATTTCTTATTTATTTCTCAGACGAACCATATGTGTATTTATTTCTTACAGATATGACAAACCAATTGTAAAAGTGCCAAATAAAAAAAAATTGTTTTACTTTGTGCAACAGCACTTCATCTACTTTTGACATGCTCCATGTTGAGCAGAACCGCAAGCAGACTACTGGAAGTTGTTTACCATATATGGTGATTTGGGGGCATTTTTTTTAATGTAAATGAGTGTGGCTGTGGAAAAGCAGAGCAATTTAGAATGCGTTATTATTTATTAATGCCCATTACATACAGTCCACACATATGATAAATACCAATGGCAGTTCTTACAGCACATAATTACAACTTGTTCTGTGTATGCTTTTATAAATGAGACTCCTGGATAATAGACACAATATAGTGTGGAATACAACTCACAAATTCTTTAGCTAGCCTACCAGTCATGTTTTGGCTATCTGGAAATTATTAATCATTAAAAAAATAATTAATTAGGCTAAAACGTGGCATTTAACATAACATAACATAACCCCAAAGTCTGATAATCTAGTTAAATACAGAAAACAACAACAACAACAAAAAAAAGAGAGCGTATCTCTGGTATCTCCTCCATATAATATCTCTGATGTAGCAAGTTTTTGCTGAATATTTTAGCTATGAGCTGTAGTTTTCTTTTCTCTCTTCGCACATATAAAATGTTATTCAATTCTGGCCATGTCTTTGTTTGATAGTTTTGTGCTGCACTGTTCTATATTTTGCTTTTTTTTATATAGTTTTGTCTATATTTCCACATCCTTGTGCATTGCTGATATTATATAAAATGTTTGCCTGTCCTATATACAAGCGAATTTATTCACATAGTAAAAGTAGTTCCTACCAATAGCCAGAATGTGTCCTCAGTCAATGGGTGTAGTGCAGCAGACGGCAGGATTTGTGAACGAGTAATGTGTTGCTTCATGAAGAAATGCATGAATCACTTGGAGAATATATGTGGCTTAAATATATACATCAAATAAAATTTTCTTTGCGAAAGTCAGTGAAGGATTGTTAGTCTGTTTCTGTCTCTGGATGGGAGAAACATGCTGGTGTCCACTATATCAGAAGCGTATTTAAACTACATGTCTACTGGATACTTAAAAAAAAAAAAAAAAAAAAAAAAAAAAAAAAAAAAAAAAAAAAAAAAAAAAAAAAAAAAAAAAAAAAAAAAAAAAAAAAAAAAAAAAAAAAAAAAAAAAAAAAAAAAAAAAGGATACCCTGGACATGTAATCTGCTCCACTCTGTGGTGTAGTATATAAACACTAAAAGTACAATGTAAGCCAATACATAAATAAAACATTCTTTATATTTCTTATTTCTATAACCAAAAAAACAGCATGCATTATACATTATGACAGCTGTGTTCTCAGTTGATCAGTGTAGCATGAAAAACGTGATTTGTTTTGTAAAAATTGAACTGTTAACTGTTTTCTTGTGAATATTTCATTTCGTCGAGTGTTCATATTTTGAAGCTAGTGGTTCAAGGGTTCACAAAATGTTTGTATAGTTTTGAGAAACATATTCAAGGGAGTACTGGGAGAGCAGAGACACTGCTTTCTACACTATAACCAACTGAGAACGAGTGCAAGTATTCATACAATAAGTCATAGTATTGAGACATGAGACATGAGACATGAGACATGAAGATGTCGCATGACACAAAAACAGCCCTCACGTCTCTCCGCATATGCTGCACTAAATGATTGTGTCTACTGTGTGCGATTGCTTCAGGCGTCTGACCTACTCAGCTCTGCCGTTTTAGTTCTGCTTGGCAGTGTGTGTGTGTGTACATGCACAGCTGTGTCGGTGTGTGTGTGTGTCTGTGTGTGTGTGCATAAATGCGAATACCAGTGAATGCACACGTCAGTGTGCACGTATGAGTATTTCTGGGTGCGACTGTGCACATGGATGCTTGTGTGTGTGTGTGTGTGTGTGTGTGTATACATTACTGCCTGATCATTTTATAGCCTCTATAAAAGTCTGTTGGATGCTTGTAGTAAATCTAAAAGATGGAGAAACAGATTGGATAGTAAAAAAGTGCAAGTGAGCCAGACTCTTTAATGAGTCTTCATCTGTCTTTCCTACACACTAACACACACACACACACACACACACACACACACACACAAACATGCCAGTCTTGCAGCACCTTCTTCAAACTAAAAACCCTCAATTTACATCACAGCCTACAGCTTTCTTTAATGTGCCAAGAAGATTTGGCAAAAGCAGAAACATACTTTTTAATTCTGACATTTTAAACTTCTCCAGCAGGCAGATTTAGTTCTCTGTGAGTTTATTCTGTGTACATAATATGCATTACTCATGTTGTGTTAGTGTGGTGTACAAAATAAAAATGTGAGCATGCTGAATTAATGTAATTTGATCATATTCTACAGTAAATTTGATGACAATGGTAAACTGATGCTCATTTCTACAGGTGCTTAACCAGGAAATATACTAAATGGTTGAAATAAATGACTCATTTGTGGACTCTGTCTATCATACATTAGTTCTGTTTTGTTCTATTCTATACTCTACGTGTGATGTGTTCAAAGGGAACTGAGAAATTTGTGTATTTGACATGGACTTGCAATACAGCTGCTCTTGAAATGGTTAATGTCTTGAGAAGACTGTTCAGAACTGTTAAGCCACGAATAAGCTAGCTAAGCCCATGTGAACAGGTCACTTGAGTTCTTCCACTCCAACCTTGGTAAACCATGTCCATGTCCAATGCACGGGGGCATTGTCATGCTGGAACAGGTTTGAAATTGTAATGCTACAGCATACAAAGACATTCTGTACAATTGTGTGCTTCAAAATTTGTGGCAACATTCTGGGGAAGAACCACATATGGCTGTGATGGTCAGGTGTCCACAAGAATACTGCAGTGGAAACTTTTAGGAATGTCAATATTTCCCTCAAACGTCTTGGAAAATTACTAGGAAAAGTGTTTGTATGGCCAAACTGACACTGTAATTACAATTAGAACTGACCATAAACTGAGTTTCCATGGATTCTGCCATACTGAGAAACTGCAGCTTTCAGAAAAACCTCAAGTGTAAAAATATCTAAATAAAATATCAAAAATATAAAAAATAACCAGTTCTTCATATGAAATAATCACACAGCCTTATTTGAAAACAGAAATATAAACAGTGTTACACTATATACTGTGTGTATGAATAGAATAGAATAGAATACACTATGATACATTATAATAGAATAGTGTGCATTATACACTGTACTTACACCCCAGTGCTGTTGAATTCATGATTCTGGTCAGAATGTGTTGGTAAGATTTATATTAATGTGCTTGTTCTATCCTTTCTATAATAATAATTTGGGACTATAGTACCAACAGGAACTATTTTTTATTAGGATTTTATTAAAAATATATTAGAAGTGTATGTCAATTGTTGACATGGTGAAGTTTTCTGTCAGGAGACATTTATTTAGCATTTTTGGAAGGAGTCTCCAGTGTCAGTGCTTTGTAACAGTCAGAGGTAAAGCTGTTCTGATACAGGAAATTGTTCAGGACAGAAGGCTTTGTGATTTCCTGATAACAAAGGCTGCATTTTTGTCTTATTAACATCAAGAGAGAGAGAGAGAAAAAAAGAGAGTTTGGTGATGGAATGACTGTTTGCAGCTGCTACAACACAAGTGATAATAGGAACTTGTCACAGATGTCTAATTCAGCAGCATTAGACATAACTATAAATGGATAAATACAAAGAGTCATTCTTTAATAAATAATAAATTGTTAGCATTGAAAAATCTCCATGGTATAAGAGGAGTATAACACTTCAACGATGTGTGCTTACAGGAAAGTAATCAACTTCGGGGTGTTAAATCCTAACCCCATCCTTGATTATTTTCCTGTAACTGCACACCCTGTCATGTTTTATTCCTTACATATACAATTTAGTGTTGAACTAACTGTTTAACACAGTTTATTTTGTCTTTATATGCATACCATTCTTTTATATGGTTCTTTAAACAGGCACACAAACTTTTTTTTTTTTTTTTTACTCTAAGCTACGAATAGCTGAGAGAGCCACATCTGGCTGATTGGTGCAGTAGGTGGAGCACACTGTAAGCTCCATCTGTAGCTCTGCTGGGCTTTTTCAGATGCAGCTGCAGTTCAGGTACAGTCCAAAGAGCCATGCATGAAGAATGATTCTCTCTCTCTTCACTACTAAGCCCCAGCAGTCGTTTGTCTTCTGTCGCATTGCTCCTGCTCCTTATCGCTTATCACCTCCATTTTCTCTCATCTCTTGCCGTTTATCTAATACGGCGCCTTGCCATTATTCTTGTCTGCACGCAGCTAAAAATATGCATCCTATAGTGAATTGATCCTCAACCTAGGGAATTGCCTGGTCTCTTTATAGCGGCTATGAGACTTTGTTTGCTTGGTTGCAGTGAGGAAATACTTTCATTGTTGAATCAGTACTGCTCATAGTTGCCTGACTTAAAAGGCTTGGAAATTGTCAACCCATGCAACAAATACAATGCAAAAACTAGCCAAAAAACAAAGGTCTAAACACCAAATCTATGTTTCTTTTTTTATGACCAAAATGATATAATGTAAATGTTCTGACCAAAGCTTATAAAGGAATTTTGTTATCTATAACACTTCTCTTTGTCCCATTTGAGAGTTTTATAGCCCTGAGAGATGGATCATTCTTTATAGAAGTACACAGACGGGCTTTGCAGCAGCAAGAAGTACAACTTTGGGACATTTTAGTTTTGGGTGCAGTCCAGAAAACCAGTCTCTGGTCCACTTGAAAATTACGCTATGTGGTCTCAGGTTCACCTCAAGTCAGCTCGGGTGCGGACTACACCATGTATGAAAGTTATCTACTCCTGGGACTGGACAATGTGTCACGTTACATCCTGCTTTATTCTTCAGAAGCAGCTCATTTGCGTATCTATTCAAACAATATGAGGTTACAGAATGTTTCCGTAGGCTACTGATGTAATGAGTCCCATGCATCGAGATAGGACTGGAAAGGGGATACTGCAATCAGCTCAACTTGGTTGTGCAAACGTTTACATGAAGAGCATGGCACAAGATGCACATCTTATGACAATTGCCAAAATTCTTCTGAAGTGAGAAAGACATGCTTGAAGGTGGTGTTGCATGAGGACCTGCCCTATACTGCACAGGACATTGGTGGCTCAGCGGTTAGGGCTCTGGACTACAAGCGACTTCAGTGTTGGGCCTCTGAGCAAGGACCTTGTCCCTCATCTGCTCACCTCAATTGTAAATCACTCTGGATAAATATCTGCCAAATGAATAAACGTAAATGGTTTGAACATTTACATTGGTAATAGGACCAAACAAACACCAACAACAATTACTGGTTATTAACATGTCACCAATATACCAAAAAATATCTACACAGCAGAAATGATTTATAAAATTGTAAACCTGTGATGTTGAAACTAAACCATAGAGGAGCCCAGAATCGATCCTGGAGATTCTCGGAATCAAATATTTGGACTAATTGTAAAAATGCCGATAGTTATATGATTAGCAAGGACCACAACTACATTAGTTAGAGACAGCACTATAATATCCATACCTACGGTATATATGACACTATATACAGTCTATATTTAAAATGCTTGTTAATTCTTGTTTGCAGGCGCTCCGGCATAAGAACTTTCGCTATACATCATGGTAATAGGACCAAACAAATATTAATGAAAAAAAAGGGTTGTCACCAACATAAACAATGTATAAAATTGTGAACCTATGATGTTGAAACGGAACCATCCAGAATCGATCCTGGAGGTCATCGGATGCAAATCTTTGAGTCGAGTGTAGAAATCCCGATAGTCATATGATTAGCAAGAACCACAACTGCATTATTTAGAGACAGCTATAGTATAATATCCAGAAGATTGACACCATATATGACTAGGGGTGGAAAATATGTGAGTAACTGTACCTTGTTACTATACTTGTATTATTTTGGCATATTTATAGTTTACTTATTATTGTATTATTGAATTTTAATATCTGTACTCTTTCATAATTACATCTACAAGCAAAAAAAACCCTTTTTACTCCTTACATTTTTATTTAGACCTTCAAAGTACTCAGTACATCAGTTTAGCATCCAATCAAGATCATCAATGTAGAAACTTTCAAGAATAGTGCCATTTTGTCATCAACCGTGACCTTCTCATGCTGCACAGGGTAAAAGTGAACCCTATAGCTATCTGTGTGTATCTGAATATGGATAATCCACCAGACTGCAGCGTGGAACTTGAGGATGAGATCACCTGGCCCTATCTCAGTAAAATATTCAATATGCTGGAGTAAGCAAAGACTCATTTCAAATGAGGCGTCTCCTTTGCCTCACTAGAAGGCATGAACTCCATCTAATTGAAAATGCATTTTGAGGCCATTTTCACTAATTTGCTAACATTAACTGGCTATATTTAACTAACTTGTTTTCTTTGCCAATGCAAAAAAAGTTAGACCAACATCAGTTCCAGTAGCTAGTGAAATCATCTGGGCAGCAAGTCAAAATCTAGCAAATGGTAAGTATTGCAAACTTAGATATGATGTTTTGGGGCAAAATGGCATTTATGTGTAATGCTGGAGTACATTTGAAAGTAACAACTTATTTTATTTTCACTTAAGTACATTTTGGGTTGGATACTATCACTTTTATTTGAGTAAGATTTTGACATATTATCTATACTTTTACGTAAGTAGAATTTCATTGTCCATTGTACATTGCCCGGCCCATTTTTGAGGGAGAAAATTTCTGGATGTTGCTGATCTTCACTGTACATAAACTTATATTAAGTAACTGCTGTTGCTCCAGTTTTATTCTAAAGACAGAATTTAAATAGCATCCCAGCTTGGAGGTTTTCAGTGACACTGACGACTTTAACTTCAGAGCTGAAGTACAGGTGAGGAATAGTTCGGCACATGGCTCTGGGGCAGACTGGTTTCGGCTCGGCCCTGTCTGCCAGCAGAAACGGTGCTGCTCAGTAATTTAATGAACCATTTTCTGCCCAAGTCAGAGGGATGAATTAAGCACCTCCCAGCTGACTGTGTGCTGAGGTGCTTGTCCCAACCTCGAATTAGTCAAACTTCACTTGCAGCAGGAGGGCACTGCGACAGAGCTGCAGGAGGGTCGACATGCTGTGTCTATGCACACAAACCCACACACAAATGCACACACACACACACACACACAGCCCCTGCTGAAGGTTTATCTACCGCCTTGCGTAGTTTCCACTTAGCTGCTGTGCGATGGCTGAAGTGTTTTGTTTTGGATTAGAAAATCGTTAATCGGGGAGCAGTGTGAAGTCCTCGGATGCAGTGTACCGTGTCTAAACTGCGCAATGAGAACAGGGGTTGAGCCTTTGACATATTCAAAGAGAAATAAAAAAAAATGACAGGCTTCCTAAAGAGTCTCACGCAGCAAAAAAGACACTGCGTAGCTGAAAGGGAGAGAACAAAACCTTGTCAAACAGAATTATTTCTTTTCTTCTGTGACCTTTTCCAACAGACATGTGACTATTTTTAGCATTGCAGCAGTGCTGTTTATATTGAAGAAGACATTATCATTTTCACAGTATAAATGACCTTCAATTATTTAATCTTTTCTATTAACTCAGTGAGTAACAGCATTTTCTTTGCGACACACACATGCAGAATACAGTTCCTGTCAGGAATGCTGTTAGTATGCTGTTAACCTGGCACTATGGGGGATAGGGATGTAACAAAATACACAAACTATTATGAACTCGAGTGATGTAGCTGAGGTTGAGGAACTGTCAGAGCTAGAATTCATACACCATGCTGACATTTCAAGGGGGTATAATGGTATAGGGCTCATCTTAAAAAAAAAAAAAAAGGCCACACCCACTTGGGCTTTGAATAAAGATAATGATATTTGGCACACTAAACAGATACAGATATAGATTTTGTCACTGTGTTACACTCTTAATAGGGAAACAGATATAATATGGCCCCTCAGGGGAAAAAAATAGTTTGATGCTTGGAGCTGTAGGGAATCTTTCCTCCTCTCAATTATTCACACCCAGACATTTAGCCTCCAGGGCCATTTCTCTTTCCCTCCTCCTCGGTCTCAATTCTCCCCTTCCCCCTGTCTTTTTCTCTTTTTCAATCAGTAGAGCTGGATGTAGAACCGAAGGTCACAACTGAGGCATTTGGAATAGCCACGATGCCCTCTCTATAGATAAGTCCCGTTGCTCATCCACAATCTTTCTGTCAGTGCACATTGAGATGCCACTGCAATGCGCTCTCCATTTCCAGGGACTATTTTATACATTCTTAGTGTTTGTGTGTTGCCGTTTTGTGCAGCCTAGAGAACGAATGCTGACTGAGGCTGCAATTGTGTTACTCTATAGGAGTTACTCTATAGGAGTTATTATTCTGTTAAAACCAGTCATTGATTTAACTATTATCAGGGACATCCAGAGGGTACTTCGGACATAGGTACTCGGGTGAAACCATTTTACACGGTCCTACAGTAGGATAATGTGGGATAATATAGTGTGTGATAGAGTAGGCTTATATCATTTTATACACAAGAAAAAAAGATTGATCTTTATCAGATTTTTTAAAATTATGTAAGTATATCATTACAGTCATTTTTTTCTCTCCCTTGAATGAAAAATATGAAGATACTGTATATGCAGGTATTGCTGTCTGTCTCTTACCTCTCTTCATGCTGTTAGACAAGATAGACAAGATAGAAGATCTCCCTCACTGCCTGCTTTCTTTTATTCTCCTTTAATTTCATTCTTATTTTTTTGGTGCTATAACTGTGAAAATATAACTATTAAAATCTCAATTTAGACTCAATTTGAAGACTTTTAGGACATGTTTCAGTGTACCAGTGGACATTTACTTACCTACTTCAAGGACAGACTAAACTAAAATCTACAGTACGTCAATACTAGGTAATGAAACATTGCAAAGCATAGCTATACTGGAGAACCATTAGATCTGGAGTGATAATTTACTCGTAGGACATCTGATAGGCCTATTTTGTGCTGCCAAATTTAAGAAACAATATTGTAGCGTTTTAAAAGGCACATACACTCACTGGCCACTTTATAAGGAACACCTGTACACCTGCTTATTCATGCAATTATCCAAACAGCCAATTGTGGAAGCGGTGAAATGCATAAAAATTTACAGATACAGGTCAAGAGCTTCAGTTAATGTTCACATCAAACATGAGAATGCTGAAAATGACATTTTAGTGACTCTGGCATGGTTATTGGAGCCAGACA
Source organism: Pangasianodon gigas (assembly GCA_022758105.1). NCBI lineage: Eukaryota > Metazoa > Chordata > Actinopteri > Siluriformes > Pangasiidae > Pangasianodon > Pangasianodon gigas. The sequence continues at coordinate 14,236,760 of CM040474.1, forward strand.
GGCTGGTTTAAGCATTTCAGAAACTGCTGATCTCCTGAGATTTTCACACACAACTGTCTCGAGAGTTTACACAGAATGGTGCGAAAAACAAAAAAGAAAAACACCCAGTGAGCTGCAGTTCTGCATGTGGAAACGCCTTGTTAATGAGAGAGGTCAGAGGAAAATGGCCAGACTGGTTTAAGCTGACAGGAAGGCTACGCTAACTCAAATGACCACTTTTTACAACCGTGGTGAGCAGAAAGGCATCTCTGCACAGACTGCACAACCTTGAGGCAGATGGGCTACAACACCAGAAGACCACTTTAGGTTCCACTTCTGTCAGCCAAGAACAGGACTCTGAGGCTGCAGTGGGCACAGGCTCAACAAAACTGGATAGTTGGAAAATGCCACTTGGTCTTTTTGCCATCTTCAGCTGTTCAGTTTCTGTGAGTGTGTGCCCACTGTAGCCTCAGATTCCTGTTCTTGGCTGACAGGAGTGGAACAAAATGGTCTTCCTGTCAGCCTGAACCAGGCTGGCAATTATTGTCTGACCTCTCTTTCCCCATTTTTTTGTTGGATATGCACATTCACTGAAGCTCTTGATCTTTATGCACGATTTTACACATTGCGCTGCTGCCACGTCATTTGCTGATTGGTTACTCGCATGAATGTGCAGAGGTGCAGGTGTTCCTAATAAAGTGGTTGACATGAGGAAAGGCCAATGTGCTAATATTTTTCATTTGTCTGTTGCGTTTGTCTCCAATCATTTTGTTAATGTCATAATTTCAGTTAATTATTGCCTAAAATAACTATTATTTTCAATTGTGTATGTCTGGTGAGTTGAGATAAAAGGGTAGGGGCCCAAGCACTAATTTAAATAGGCTCTGCTTATTTATAATTTCACAGATGTTCTGTAATAAGAATTCTAAATGTTCCTTTTAATATGGAATTCTGCTTAGGGCTATATTGGGCTTCAGTTTGAGCATCAAACTTTTATGTGTGAGTGTGTGTATTTTTTGGGCTAAATCAACGTGCATTGGTGCTTGTTCTCGTGTCTGATAAAGCTTAGCATTTATAGGCAGACCTGCTGTAAATCAGGGAGAAGGAGGCTGACACGAACCAGCACACCGAGACCTCCTACTGTCCCTGAGCTTAACTGCCACTGCACATCTCACTGGAACCCTGTGGCACAGCTATAAATACGCAGCTATAAATCACCCAACACAACACAGATAGAACAGCTAGACAGCCATCACAGCTCTGTACTAAATCCCTGCATGGGAAACACACCTTCAAGCACCACCTAATACATGTGTGTTTCATTCTACTACTAATTTTTTCTAATATTTGTTGAAAGTGATTGCTGCTATGAGTTTGAGTGACAACGGACGGATGATAATCCCCCATTCAGCCCATCAAAACCAGCGATGAGATGCCTGACTGAGGCACTAAGCCACTAATCCCTAAGGAAATGGAAGTCTTGCAGAAAATGACACATTGTACCTCTTACACCTTTAATCAAAAATAATTCAGTTACTTTTCCTATTGCATCTGGGTTCTGTTCTGAAGTTGAGTAGCCTCTTTGTAAAGCCACATAAAGGGATATCAGTCCACATCAGTGGCTTAAATCTGGAATAGTGTCTCTTAGTGTCTTACTTTCTCTCTTGAGTCAACCATTAAGCACATTTGCCTTTATTAAGCCATCAGTGAGCTCAATGAGCTATTGAACCATCATGGCCCAGGTTTCTTTCTACTACTTAATGCTTATCGAGCAGTGTCATTTTAAAGTAGCTTAATGGTGCTAGTAATCAAGCCATTGTGGTCTTTAGAGTCAATCGAGGGACAAGTTCTATACCCAGGGCTATTAGATATTTTTCTACGGCTACAATTTGTTTAAGAAAACCATGTACCTAGATAGGGTGTCACAGTGGTGCAGTGTATAGCGCTGATGCCTCGCGGTTCCAGGTGCTCGATCCGGAGCTTGTGGTTTACTGTCTGTGCAGAATTTCACATGTTCTCCACTGGGTTTCCTCCAGGTTTTCTGGTTTCTTCCCATCTCTAAAAAACATGCAGATAGGTGGATTGGTGACTCTAAATTGCCCCTAGCTATGAATGAGTGTGTGTGTGTGTGTGTGTGCGTGCGTGTGTGTGTGTGTGTGTGTACATGGTGCCATGTGATGGACTGGCATCTCATCCAGGGTGTATTCCCACCTCGCACCCAGTGTTCCCCGGAAATGCTCTGAGACCCTGAGTATGTCATATGCTGCCTGGAGTTGTCATAACAGTTTATGTCCAGTGATGTAAATTATCATTACACTCTCAGTGGTAATTGCAATGACAGTTGTCATAATGTTTGATGTCAGTATTATTATGACGTTAATGAAGATGAAGAAGGATGTGCCTAGACTGGCCATTTAAGGTAAAACCATTGCTATTGGAGCATTACATGCCTTGCATTATTCAGTAACGCTTTACTTGGACCATGTATCATAAGACTGGCATGATCATGTTATAAACACATTGTACTCTGTCATGACAGTTACATCGAAAGATATGACATTATTGTTACTATCATTTGTTATTGTTATAATATAATACGTGTCATAAAAAATACATATTGACTCCATTAGAAAAAACTTAAACTGTCATGACATTAAACATTATGACAACTGTCATTGCATTTATCAGTGATACTAACATGACATGTCACTGGACATAAACTGTCATGACAGCTCAGGGTCGCATATGAAATCTACACCTGGTTTTAGAGTATGCAATTACAGTAGCCTTATCCACATTCTATAATAGATTATGTGACATTAATGACATGATTACACTGGTCATGTGATGCAAATAAAGTGTTAACCATATTTTGTTAGCCTGCAAATGCTGTTGTTCATGAGACACACTCTTGTTGCTGTAGGGTGGTGCCACAGTTGGAGTGACCTTTTTGCATAAATATTTGTCATCTACTTGGGATGCAGAAATTAATTTTTCAAAGCATGTATATTCTTAAAGTTAGGGCTGGCATAACCTTGTTTCTGTATGTTAATTGGCTCAAAACATGAACATACTCCTTCTGTGCCAGACTGAACAATCTGTGAGATAGTTGGCTCATTAACTAATGATGATACATAAGTTCAGCGATGCCAGCAGTGCAAAGCTGCATCTGTGCAAATATGAATATGTGCATAAGATTGAAAAAGGAAGACAGACATAGTTCCTTCGACACACACTATCTAAGATTTTTTTATCTTTTTGTCCTCTCTTAGTACAAGCAAGTGGAGCAGTACATGTCCTTCCACAAACTTCCAGCAGACTTCCGGCAAAAAATCCATGACTACTATGAGCACCGCTACCAGGGCAAGATGTTTGATGAGGAGAGCATCCTGGAGGAGCTGAACGAACCGCTCAGAGAGGTGAGACAGAGCATGCTCACTTTGTGTGGTAGGAACGTTGGTGTAGACGTCTGTGTGTAAACATCTATGGAAAAACAATCCCAAGAGGCAATGCAGTTACCTCAGTTCTCTTCTCACTTTCCAAAACAATAAAGGGATGCTGACAGTGAAATGTGTTGTGCTGCACAAAGCAATCCATCTCTCAGAAAAGGCGCAATGTAATGCTGTAGATTCTTTTTTTCTATTCCAGACTTTTTTTTGTTTTATTCTACTGTCAGTAAGGATGTGTTAGTTGGTGCATATCAAAATACTCTTTTGTATGTGTTTGCAAAATATGTGCCACTGCATTTACACTCACCAGCCACTTTCCATGTGGCAGTAACCAGTCAATCATGTGGCAGCAGTGCAAGGCATAAAATCATGCTGATGATTTTATGGACAAGAGCTTTAGTTAATGTTCATATCAAACATCAGAAATGGGGAAAAATGTGATCTCAGTGCCTTTGGCTGTGTGGCATGGCTGTTGGTGCCAGATGGGGCTGGTTTAAGAAATTGCTGATCTGGGATTTTCACACACAACATCCAGTGAGTGGTAGTTATATGGGTAGAAATGCCTTGCTGAGATCAGAGGAGAATAGCCAGACTGCTTCGAGCTGACAGAGAGGCTACAGTAACTACTCGTTACCACCCTGGTGAGCAGAAAAGCATCTCAGAACACATAACACACTGAACTCTAGAGACTGCTGTATGTGAAAATCGATCAGCAATTTCTGAAATACTCAAACAGCCTGTCTGGCACCAACAACCATGCCTCAATTAATGTCACTGAGATTACATTTTTCCCCATTCTGATGCTTGATGTGAATGTTACCTGAAGATTTTGACCTGTATCTGTATGCTTTACGTATTGTATACTGCATATCATTCATATTGGCATACCTCTGCTACCCTCCCTAGGAAATCGTGAACTTCAACTGCCGTAAGTTGGTGGCCTCGATGCCCCTGTTTGCCAATGCTGAGCCCAACTTTGTCACAGCCATGCTAACTAAGCTCCGCTTTGAGGTCTTCCAGCCCCGGGATTATATCATCCGCGAAGGCACCATTGGCAAAAAGATGTACTTCATCCAACACGGTGTGGTCAATGTCATCACCAAAGGAACTCTGGGAATGAAGCTGTCTGATGGCTCCTATTTTGGAGGTAAAGTGTCCTGTCATCCTTGAAATGAACCTGTTTTCATAACTGCCTAAATGAGGCTGAAATTAAACCGTCACATTCTGTAATTAAACTGCCCAAATTCTAATTAAAACTCTACAACACTTAGAACATGATTTACCTCAGTTATTAGCTTGTTTCACAAGATGGAATTAAAGTTGAATATTTAAGCATCTTTTAATGTGGACCATCAAAATCTTTCCACCCAGGCAATAACACCCAACAATGCCTTCCGAGATCTCTCTGTCATTTATGATATCATAATTTTCCTGAGCTGGTAATGTAATTTTACTAGCATAATTTTATGTGACAAGCATAATTCAATTTGTACTTACTCAACTACAATGCTCATGCTGATAAGCTAGCATGATCATTATATCCCTGTTCTGTGGAAACCAGTAATGAGTTTATTTTAGGGTATATGGCAAAATCTCAGGCCTGTTTGATGTAGTCTAGCTCATACAAACCTTCAGGCTCCGATTAAATAACAGTATCATGATGCAGTAATCCAATGCTTTCAAAGGGCACCAAGCCAGAATGGCAGGTTTTAATGGAAAGTCAGCTGATAGCAGAAAATAGCAAGCAGATTTTATAGAGCTCGGAGTTAGCCTCGTTAAGTGCAGGTGTTTGCTTTTTGTGTCCTATTGCTTACAGTGACAAGGATGTGGGCTGTACAGAAAATTTCTCTCTTAATGTGCTCCACATTTAATTAAACTCCAAGCCCATGCTTCGCAAGCATCTGTAGTTATTTCCCTGCAATTTCCAAATTCACTCAGTGCACCATAATGCAAATTGTGAACGCTTACAACCAGCCAGAATTGATAGTCAATGACCTTTTCTTTTTCACAGTTGCTTTACAAAGGCTTCTGACTCCAGCTCTGCCTCTTTATAATGCTTTCTTGAATCAAACTACAATAACCTCAAAGGCATACATTCTTGGTTTGCAGAGGAGTTAGGATTTAATGTTTGCATAAGCAGCAAGAATATTAACATGAACTAGTAAATGAGATATTAGACCAGAGATTTTTCCATATACTGTACAATAAACTCATTACTGGTTTCCATTACTAGTTTAGAGTTAGCAGTAATAGTAATAGCAAGAATAGTACTAGTAGCAATAGGAGGAGGATGAGGAGGAGTAAGAGTAGCAGCAGCAGTAGCAGCAGTAGTAGTAATAGAAGTAGTAGTTGCAGTAGGAGTGGTAGTCGTAGTAAGAGTAGTAGCATTACTACTCATAAAAATAGTAGTAGAAGGAGTAGCAATATTAGGAACAGTAGTAGTAGCAGCAATAGTAGTAGTAGGAGTATCAGTATTAGTAACAGTAGGAATAGTAGTAGTATTAGTAGTAGTAGCAGTAATAGTAGGAATAGTAGTAGTATTAGTAGTAGGAGCAGTAATAATAATAGGAGAAGTAGCAGAAGAAGTTGGTAATAGCCAGAGGAGGAGGAACACTACTAGTAGTAGTAGTAGTACCTACTATGCTTACATTAGTGCTTAATGCATTAGCTCTGAATGGTACGGATGTCCAGAGTGGGCTTCCATTATCTTGAGATAACTTTTCTTAAAAACAGCAAAAGAATTTTCTTATATTCTTGAGATACCACAAGTTGTTGATTTATTAGGCTTGTAGATGCAGCATGGATCAGTGGATACAATTGTCCACATTAGCCTGTCTATAGGAAAGGTGTTCAAAAGAATATAAAAAGACAATTGTATGGACCAATGATTATAGTGGCTAAAGAAGCCTTTTTCACTAATCTTGCCTAAAAGTTGGTTGCCTAGTTGTAGCATGAATTATCATTATCTATTTAGTTAATGTTAAATCTGTAGGTAAACCTTTAGCCTTATGATGCCACAACTAGGTGACTATGTTACTATCACAGAGAATATATATATTTGTAGCAAAGAGTGATATGGCACATTGGTGACTAATGGACGTTGACTGATTTCAGTCTGGAGAAAATAAATCAAGAGAAACTCATGAGAAAAATTAACAGTGTTTTAATTTTAAAATTTTAATTTTAAGATTTACTCTGCACGAGTAGCACAAATGAATGAACTTCAGTTTTTCCCTTTTTTAACCACGAGCATTGAAATGAAATAGTTCCCTGAGCCTGCTAAGCGATGTAGATCTGTGGAGCTTTTTTCTGAATTTTAGAAGTGGAAGATGATCCTTGTGTGCCTTTAAAATCCTGATGACTCAGCACTCCTGAGCCGCAGTGAGCAGGGAGGACCGGGAGCTTTTCCCCTGAGTGACCTTGGAAAGGTTGCGACTAAAACAGATGCCTTCTGTAGCCTGAGTTAAAAGGGTTTTTCAGATGGTCCTCCCCTGGGGTGTTCAGTGGGACAGATATTGAACACAGTCATGAGAGAAATATCAGTAGCAGCAGCAACATGGTTTTTGGTTCCCCTTCAATGCAGTGTGCCAGCCTCCAGGGGCGTCACAAAATAGAGCTGAGACAGAGACTAGATGCAAGTCGAGCTGTTAGTGTAAGTCTGTGTGTGCATATGTGCCTGTGTGTATTCGTGCATGCCCGTGCATGCGTTCTTGTGTTTGTGCATTCAATTGTGTGTATTGCCTCTTGACTTGATGAATGAGACCCAGCAGTGAGTGAGTGGCTGTGGAGTGACACTGCTGTCTATAATTAACTTCAGCCTCCTGGAAGGAGGATATTGGAATTTGCATCTGCTGATCCAGAACTGATTTAGAGCGCAGACTGGGGGCCGGCTCTGATTGATGGCAGGCAATGTTAATAAAGTGGCCAGTGTTTATAATGACGACAAGGTATGCTAGAACATTTTCATCACTCTCTGAGGAGAGCAGAACTGCACAGCTTTGTGACTAATGTTTGTAGCAGTCCTGTGTACTAGCACTTCATCCAACTATTGATTTTATTTGTGTTATATTTTTTTCTTCCCCATTTTCTCCCCAATTTGGACACCTGCCATTCCCACCTACCAGCTAGCTCTCCACTATCATACAATAGTCTTCCAAAAGGGGAAGATGAAGAAGAAGAAGATGAAGGATGCATATGCTTCCTCCTCTTTATGAACTGTTCATGCTGCATCACAGGGCAGCGTAACACACTCAGAGGAAAGAGCTATCTACCCTCTTCCACATTGCCTAGTGTCACTGTGATTTAAAGGGGAGAGAGAGTATGCCATCCCTGCCACCCTGAGAGAAGGGCCAATTTTGCTTCCTTGGCTCCTGGCCATGGATGGCTGTGGCATTTTTGGGATTGGAACTCACAACCTCCAGATGATACA
>CM040474.1:14244716-14387824 GCA_022758105.1 Pangasianodon gigas
GTATGTCTGTTGCTGCTCCCTCTTGCACTTGCTGGTCATCAGTTGGTGGATAATCTGTTCAGAGCTTGTAATTATGTTGCTTGGACAGTACTTGCAAATAATCTGATGTGGATGCCAGAAATGAAACCTTATATTCATATCTGTTTATTTTTGAAAAACAGGGGCTAGCCCCACTAGCTATTGTATACCAGCAGCCCTTGTTTGTGGACATTACATGTCACTTTACTGTGTAGTTAGAAATAATGAGCAAAGAAAGTCTACTGTCCCATAAATAGATGATCATTCCAATCACTATATGAAACTAATCTGTTGTCATTAGATGATACCTAGTGGTCAAACTGAAAGTTGAATGAGCTCATAAAACTGAATTGCAGCCACAGACATCAATTCAAACATCCGACTTTGCCTAAACTTCTGTGCCTCTTTTCTATGTTCTCAAAAATTTCCATATCCATTATATCTCACAGTTTTTCTGACTTAGGCTTGAGGCTGTCAGCATCTGTACTCCCAGTGGGTGAGAAATGGAAAAGAACATGTTTGATCTTTCACTATGCAAAATAGCAAATCACGTTGCTTTGGGTGTTTGTGGTTTGATTTTCTCTCAGAAATCTGTTTGCTAACACGAGGGCGCCGGACAGCGAGTGTTCAGGCGGAGACATACTGCCGTCTTTATTCACTCTCCGTGGACAACTTCAATGAGGTTCTGGAGGAGTACCCTATGATGAGAAGAGCTTTTGAGACCGTTGCCATTGACAGACTCGATCGTCTAGGTAAGACATTAATGTTAGTTAATGTTAATGCTATTAATGTGCCCTCCACACTTGAAAAAAAATAGTAGTATAGCCATTTGTTTCTCTAAGATGTTGAAGGTGAGTGCCAAAGGTGTGTTGACTGCTCTGAGGAAGTCAATAACAATGAAAACAAAATTTGTCTTTTGTTTTCCTAGTGCCACATACAGGATGTGAAAAACAAATATTTCCCCAGTTTTAGTAGGTCAGCTGAGTCATACAACTATCTTATGAAATAGATCTGTTAGAACAGCATTTTTTAACATGCTTTAAAATGCAAATATATTCTAGAACTGTGACTGATTACCATTATTATAAAAGAGGTGCAAATGTGGCATGACAACCTTCTGAATTAACATCTTCTATCCATTCTCTACCAGGTAAGAAGAACTCCATCTTGATGCATAAAGTGCAGCATGACCTCAACTCTGGTGTCTTCAACAACCAAGAGAATGAAATGATCCAGGAGATTGTGAAGTACGACCGAGAAATGGTCAAACTGGTGGACTTTCAGCGTCCACGTGCCATGTCTATGACGGCCTCAGTCCCTGGTGGCATATTTGCCCCACCAGGCCAGTCGCAGGGCACCTCAGCCATCGCTACCCTACAGCAGGCCGTAGCCATGAGCTTCTGCCCACAGATGGCGAATCCTCTGGTGGGCCCGGGCAGTCTTCAATCTCCCCGCATGGTCCGGCGCTTCCAGGTAATCCAGAACCTTTCCAGCCCTGCATCTGTCTCTCCCATGCAGCCACAGCCACCAGGCCCAATGCCAGGGGGTGCGTGTGCTTCCGCTGCCACATCCAGTCCACCTGTGCAGAGCCCACTGGCACCAACGGGCTCAAGGACATTCCAGTATGGCTGCAGCCCCATGGGTGGGCGTACAGGATCTCAGCTGTCTCTTGTCCAGCAGCATGTGCCCAGTCCAACGCGCAAGAGTGCCCACTCTTTGCAGCAAGCAGACAGCCTGAGCCAGGACGCCCGCGCGTTGTCCACTTCCCAACCCTCTCTGCCCCAGGATGGAGTGACAGGTGTGGGTACCAGCCCACCACCCTCAGCCCACGTCTCCTCCACGTCCATTGGGCCACAGCAGGCCCCTCACCCTGCAATACCTGGGCCTTCTGGAATCAGAAGCGCTGTACCTCATAGAATGGTACAGCCGCACCAGATGTCGCCCTCCACTCCACCCCCTGTTAGTGGAGCAGGGCCAAGCTATCTCGAGCCAATAGTGCACAAGAAAGATTCTATAGTTAGCCTCCCTGAGACAGACTCCACTATCAGATCCAGGCTGTCTTCGAACCTCTGACCAAACTCTAGTGTATGCTGACATGGTGGCACTATTGTGTGTGTATTGTATTGTGTAGGGGGAGTAATCAGATCAGTCTATCACTAATAGATACAATGTCACCACTATAACTAGGTTGAAGAGGTGGGATTTTCCTAGCTGGCCCACACATGTAGTTACTCCCTTCTTGTTCAGCTACCAATTTCCCCTTTGCTGTCTTTGTTATGAAGAAGTACTTGGAAAGAGAAAATTTCTGTTGTATTCTGTAGAGTTCATACAATGCAATCTGGCCTGAGCTGGGACTTAAAGAAAATCAGGGACTTGTATCACATGACAATGATGAAATTTTAAGCTTTGCAAAAGTGTTTTTGAGTGTCCTTTGTTCTGTATAATTGTAGCAAAAATAACTAGCTGTTCTTCATATTCTTGTAAAATATAAATGAAAATAGTATTATAGACCGCTGGTCGATCTTATATTGATATGTAAATAGGATACATTTTAAAAAAACATGACACAAAATATCTTCATTGTATCTACTCAAAAACCAAAGTTGAGCTTGGTTGAGTTTGGTCATGTCCGTGTCAAATGAGAAAAAGAATTCAAAAGAAATGCCATTTATTTATCTGCCTTTATTCCAAGTTTAGAAGCCATATACGTGGTAAGTGTGAGTCTATGTGGGAGTGAAGGCGGGGGTGGGGTGGGGGGGGATAAGCTCGTTATTTATTTATCGACCTGTTTTCTCATGAGAGTGTAAAGCCACTTTAGTGAAACGACTATTTTTTTTTCTTTAATTTATTTCGCCGGGCATTTTGACAGATGTGTTTGTAATGGTAAAGGCAATACCCCAGAGCTTCTGGCCTGCACTGAGAGTTCTTACTGATGAACATCACTGACTCTCTTTTAGGAGATACCAAAACAATAGTGACTAGGAATGGATAACCATAAGAATCTATATCTGAACTGTGATCCAAAATGCAATATGATACTGATTTTGCAATACCCTGCCTTTTGTCTCACAATTTAGTTTTGCTGTGTGAATGCTTTATTCAGATGTATTTAAGGGATATTTTATGGCCGTAGGTAATTGAGCATAATAAAATGAAATGAGGGAGGAAATGTTTATGTAAAATGTATTTAGAGTTTAGCTTTTATCATAAATATTAAATTCCTGAATTATAGTTTTCTTTGCATGCTACAATTCAGAATTGACATTATCCAGAAAAGCTGGTTTTTAGTCAATACTGGGAGTTGAATTTGTGGTAATAAAGTGCTGCAGTAATTCACTTAAATATGTACTGAACCAGTTGAACATGGTTCATTTTTACACTTTAAGCCAGCATAACTTACCTGAAAAATTCATAATTTTAACTTGTGAGAAAAAACTGCAACATTTTATTATATTAACTTGAAAAAAATAAACCATTATTTGTTCAACTTAACTAGTATTGGCAATATTCTGCACTTTACCAAAACTCCAAGATATTATTAATGAAGAGGCTGATGTATGACCATTTTTAATGGGTTTGTTAAGAGAATTGACCAAATCTTCTGTTTGGTCACCAGTTGAAACAAAATGATCATCTTGATTTATAGATATGTTAGTTTGTAGTTACTAGATAACAGCTGCATTTTTTTCACTTGGATTGTAAATATGACTTTGTAAATCAGTTGTAAATGAGTCTGATTAGTAAAGTGAGCTTACTTAATACTGACAAAAAAAGAAAGCTGAACTCAGATGGCCATAGGTGCGGATTTGTTCCTGAATGTATGCCGACTGGCGTTTACTGCCATGTAAATAGAATCATATCGACTAATGCAAAATGGAAAACGTGTGTATTTATTGTGGTGATCAACTGTTGATTATGCTATAGCTAATTACTACTTAATTACAAAAGAACCATTCGTGTTACTTCCGCAACAACATGGGAAAAAACAAGCAAACAAACAAGCACACACAATATTCCCATAAGCGCCCTCTAGAGAGAGATTAGGATTGTAAGTCACCATATTGGTAATAGCCACAGTGAGGTGATTCTAGGTGGCTTGATGATTTGCTGAAACGGATGCAGTTTTATCCGTGCAGTAAAATAGTGGCATGAGCATTTCTGCTCCATGACATAACTCACATTCATGCTCAGTCCCATATCTTTATTATCATTGTTGTAGATTTAGCTCATAGTCGTTTACCACTAGCGTTAAGATCGGCTATTCGAATGAAGGATGGTGCAATTCGCGTCAATATGACTGACTGAAAGATTATTTTGAGTCCTTCTGAGCTGACATTGCCATTTTCTAGCAGTACTGCGATATTTGATCTAATGAATCCTGAGAAACCCAATTTGTGGTGTGTTATGTATCTTTAATTACACTTAAATGATACTTCCTGTACTGCCATTTTTTTTCTGAATGCTAGATTTTTTTTTTTTTGCTGCAATTCTCGTTTTCAGAGATTAACAAATACTTTATTTGTTCTTGTTTATCCTGTTTTAAGTGTACACCATAAGTCCCCAACCTACAGACAAATGTATTCAGAGTGAGTTGAACGAATTGAATGCATATCTATTATATGTATTGCTGTGGTTTTACTGCAAATGACTGAAACTGTTTATTTTTGTAATCATGCACTTATGCTGGCCCTATTTACGCTGCTATTTTAGGCTCTGCTAGAAAGAAATGTCTTCAGAGGATTGTGTATGTGGTGGACACAGTCAGTGCAAACATATGATCCTTCATACTGCCAGCTAACCTGGCGAATATTGAAAGAAAGAAACTGATTTTAGTTTCAGCATGGAATTCAGCATCGATTGGCTTCATTTCACTGTAACAATAGCAATCCTGATTGAAGTATTCCTTTAAGTAGAGATTTTGAGTATCTTCTGTTTTTCTGTACTTTTCCCTGACAAAAAAAAAACCCTTTCTTTCCGGGGCAGAAAGGCCAGACATCGGCTTTCCGCACCATGGCTGAATAATGGACAATAATTTGAGAGGACCGTCATCCAAACCTCTTGTTTCACCGTACCGCATGTAAACGGTACAGAATGCCTTGGTATAAAATGTCTTAGTAAATCAGGGTACTTTGTGTTTTTTGTTATGATAAGTGTTTTTTGTTGTTTTTTTGTCTTTATAGTGTGCCGCGATGCACAATTTAACGTAGGCCAACATACCTAGTGCCTAGTAATACCTAGTTTCCACATTGTCTATTTTAGTGGTACTTGACCTTGTAAAAAGAATAACTGCAAACTATGTGTTCTTTTTCTTTTTCTTTTTTTTTACCTTGCAATATATGTACAATATAGCTGCTGAATAGTTGTTAGTGACATAAAACGAATAATCCAGCATAGTCTTTCCTCACGTTGGGAGACACAACTTGCACATTCATGTTTGTCTGGACTTTTGAATGCAGTGGATCACGGAGTACATACCAAAACCTCTGCTCCACCGGAATGCTGCTTTTCACTGGAGCCACCAGAGCAGACTTTGCTTTTGCGATCCGTAGACATCACGCCAGATGGCTTTTTAAAAATCACACTCGCCTCTGTAGATGCCAGCTGAGCACACACACACACACATAGAAAAGTGAAAAACATCAGGGGTGAAAACATTAAATATATTAGAAATCCTATATTGAAATGCATGTATAATTTTTACTGATGAGTATATAACAGTAACTGTTTCACATAGATATACAAATGAAAAATAATGAAATAATTTTATATAGATATACTATAAAACACAACACAGGATTAATAAACAGTCTCCCTGTTTGAACATATCACTACTTATATGTGACAAGAAAAAAAAAAAACTATATAAAGTGGTTTAAAGGTAGTCAGTGATTTTGGAGGAAGTTAGTTGAAATACAGCCCCTCCCATCAGTTTTACCGTCTAAGCCACGCCCCCAAAATGCATGTGCATTGACTGTCATGAAGCGACGCCTCCTTTTTTTTTTTTTGGATTGGTTGGATGTTGGTGGTGGAAATCATTCTTTTTTCCCATTGACATATTCATTTTTTTCTCTGAACAGATATTTTATTGATAGAATTTGAGAAGAAAAATCACTCTGCCCACCTGTTGACATCACCACACGAAAATATCAGAAAGATCTGTGAGAAATGCAGAATTCCCTTGAGAAAAACAAGGCCTAGTTGGCCATCTGTCATTTTTTAAACCCATCAGTGGAGTACAGGAGCAAAGCCTTGTAAGCTGACTGTTACTTTTCTTGTGCTTTGTTAAAAATGCAAATGGTGACCTCTTTCTAGAGACCTGAATTTAAATATTAAACACACTTTTGTGTGTATGAATACTGAATATCCATGTGGTTCATTTTGCATTTTATCAAGTAGCTGTTCAATGAAAATTCCAGTGAAATTGAAGTATTTGTGATGTGCTTAGCGATTCTGGTGCTAATTTGTTGGTTGATGTTGTATTTTTGTTATTCCCCTGAAAAGATTGTGTACTGAGCTGACATCATCACAAGGGGATATTGCTAGCACAGTTGGTGGTCTTTAATAGGAGAAAATCTTTCAACGATCTACTTTTAATGTCATATTAATGAAAAAGTTTATGTAGAAATAGTGTAGAGAGCAAACACTGAAAAGCAATGCAGCTGTATGATGCAGTTGCACTGAGTCATAGCAGAGACTCGGGCTCGGCTAGTTATCAATCTGTGACATGCTAACAAGCATGAAGGTATTGACGGCGGTATGAGCATGAAAGGTGAAGCTTTGGAAGCTGATGTTTGAGCAGAGTTTACAGATGGAGGTGGTGGTGAGAGAGCCGGACAGAATAAATAACTAAAGTGCCGCTGCATCACTATATTTAGGTACAGATGAAGTGAAGGGTAAATCCCACTGGCGCCACTATCAGCAAGTAGTCGAACAGTATTATGGGAAACTGTTAACTGAAGTTTAAATACACTGATAAAAGAAGTTCACTACAAAATAAATCTTGGACACCACTGAATGTCACTTATTAATTATATAGATTAATATGCAAGGCATTCTGGGTGGATTTTTCTCAATAGGTGTCTCAACAAGAGCAAGCTGATTTCACTACTGCAAATAAATCCTTAAGATTTATTAAGTTCACCAGAGCTCTGTATTTTACAGTAGTTTTGAATAGTGATAAAGGTTCTGGGGCTTTTGCTGTCTACTGCAAAAGTGAAAACCCGAAACTGACATGAAGCCTGTGCAGCCAGACTAGAAGTAATTTTAAAAAGTGCCAGATTAAATGTTTCTTCAATGGCTGCAGACAAAATGCATTCAGATTTGGGTCTATGATGATTCGAGCCCTGCTAAGCCCCCAATCAGGCTAAGGAAAGGCTGTCAAGCGTTTAAAGAGTGACTTTAGCAGGATGAGGTCTTTCATTGGTTTGGATGTGTACTTGTAAAATGTCCAGTGGTAGTGCAGTGGCTGTGAAAGTGAAGTCTCTATCTTTGCTGCTGTACTCCTGCTGATTGAGTCTTAGTCATGAAGAGTTGTGTGTTTGCATTAATACACACTTACCCAGTCAGATATTAGTCATCCATCGCCTGTGGCGGTTGATTGAAGTGCACTAGTCTAAGATGGCCTCCCCACCATGCCCCACCTGCTTTAAGCACCCTTGCTCCTATCTATTCTCTGTTTCAGTTACACACACTTCCCCCACTACCGCACCTCTTCAGTTACACAGCCCCATTTGTTGGCAAATAAAAGAAAGCTAAATGATGCTACCCCTGTAGCAAGGATAAAGCAGGTTATGAGCTTCATTTAAAAAAAATATGGTTGTTTTATAACAAATGATGATTAATATGACAATGACAATAAGCTCTGGAGTGATGTCTATGGCAGTGATGTGCTAAAGCTCCTGGTACTAAGCATTATACTTGTCTTTTTCAGTAACCTGCTCCATGAGTACCAATGTTGTTACAGCATTCCTTACAGATGAATAATTGTTGTGCAATAAAAATGGAGAGCATTGGCATATGATCACACATGACTGTCTTGTCATTTAAGGTCAAGTCTTTTCAAATGAGAAAATATTTAAAGGAATATGAACAGTATTATGAACAGAATTGAGTTCGAAACAAGTTAGTTCCTGTTATCACTTATGTTAGAGCAGCTACTGTATAAACAGTTGTTCTCTCACTAGCCTCTCTTTTTTTCTCTCTCATGAAGTTAAGATGAAAAATACAGCTTGTCAGGTTACTAAGAAACCAAGAAGCCATCCATCCTGAAAACTTAAAGTTACAGCTTTACCTCTGACTGTTACAAAGTGCTGACACTGGAGACTCCTTCCAAATAAATGCCTCCTCACAGAAAACGTCATCATATCAACAATTACACATTTCTTTAAAAAAACAGTTATGTGGAACATCCACTAAACTGTGTCAGTTATAACTATAGAGTGATAACATATTGGGATGAGATCAATTAGTTCTTTTTTTTTTTTTTTTTGACGAATTCTTCTCACCTGACTGGCTTTCAGATTAGCTGCTGCCTCCCTTCATTTGTTTTTGTATATCCATCTACAGGTGGAGGAATTGAGGGACATAAAATTCATGACCTGAGTATTATATCGGTTTATCTCCCGTTCATTCTTAACCCAGATAGAACCTCATAATACTAAGTTCCTTAATTGCGTTATGATCAGCACTATGTGACCTTTTCACAGACATTAACTTATTGTCAACAACATAATAAGTGATTGTTTTGAAATACAAAAGAGATACATTTTATTACAGTTTAATTACTACTACTGCCACAGACCAAACAAAATGATAGAGAATAGCAATTAAACAATGAAACCTAAATCTTTGTGGGGCTCATTAACTGGTCACTCTCAGACTTTAATGGAACACTGTAAATATATGCTTTATTATAGGCAGGCACACTTGGGGCCTAAACACATTAAGTCTATAGATAAAAGACTCATAGACCATACTAATATTAGCTATAAAACATAAATATGTGGTATGCTACAAGTGCCTAATTAGAGTGATAAAGATTTTACCCTTTTCTGATTCCATCATGGTGATGGAAAAAATATGAGATAAGAGGAAAATTTCAATGCTTTTGCATTCACTTGCAAAACTTTCGCGTTCTCTCGCAAATATATTTGTGTTTAGTGAGAGAACACAAATATCTTTATGAGAGAATGCAAAAAATTGCGGGAGAATGCAAAGTTTATCCGAGGAACGCAAAAGTTTTGCGAGAGAACGCAAAGTTTCTCAGGGGAACACAAAAGCATTGAAATATAAATTTTCCTCCCATCTCATTTTTTTTTCCATCACCATGTCCCATAGCTCTGTAGGTCTAGATTGTTTCAATAAAATAAATTCCTTGGCGAGATTTTCAAACTGTAGAGTATTTCAAAAGCCTCTGCCTGGTGGTGTATATGAAAGCAAAGAATATAAAGAGCTTTCAAAAACATTTTTTTTAGCTCTTTCACTCATTAACACTCCAGTTAAATTCCATAAAATTCCCTCTTAGGCTAACATAGTTGGCTCGTCAGCTAGCTAACCTTAGTGCTACATAGCCAACCCCCTTTTCTTTACCCCTTCAAGTTTGTTAGCTAACAAGCAGGTAAAAGTTTGATAGCTAGCTATATTGACTAAAATTTGCCACAAACTCATATGGTAGCTAGGGATATTTACTCTGTAACTAATTACTATAACACTCTGTATATGATGTACAGTATATTGAATAATGTTTCTATTAGTAAGCTTTTAGCCAACATGCTGTCACAACTTCAGTGGTTACCACAGTCTCTGCTCTTACTTTACAGAGCGAGTAGCACAGCCGAGGCAATGACAGACTACAGCAGCAGCAGCCTCTGCCATGTCCTAGTGCCCAGCCAACTTAGTATATTGTGAGTTTGGAGATACAATCACAAGATTGAATAATGAAAAATGATCGATTTATGGGTTTAAACTTATAATGTACATCTATTTAAGGATTGGAGGGCTGCGTATGGATTTACATATTAAATTAGCCTGATCATCCATACAAAGTCTTTTATCTTCTATGTTCCCTTTAAGCATGTTAGGGAATGCATTTGTTCCAGTGCAATGGAGCATGACTTCAATTCCCCAGCCCTATACAGTAAAAAGATATTCTGGTTCATTACACTTTTTTTATGGCTGAACCTGAGGCACTTCCATGTTTACATTGAGCTATAAAATAACAACATCCAGATTTAGACCTTGAATGAGGATGCCTATAGAGCATTCAACAAAAAATACATATTTACATATAATCAACACCTGCGCTTTGACCTCCATTATATGTGAGTTGTGATTTAACACACACGTTACATATACTGTACATAGAGATTAGACTGGAAAAAAAATGTTGGGTTGTTCCCTTAATTTTTAAAACATATAAAGTTGATTCCGAAGGTTTGACTCCACTCTAAGTGCTGTTTTTTATGTCATGAGCTATCAAAATTTGTTACAACATTTCAATTCAATTCAGTTGTATTTGTATGAACCTTGACACAAACAATAGACATAATCACAATGCAGCTTTACAGAAATCCGGATGTAGATTTAGATGCCTCATGAGCAAGCCAGAGGCAACAGTGGCAAGGAAACACTCCCTGAGACAACATGAGGAAGAAACCTTGAGAGGTCCCAGACTCAAAAGGGATCACTCTTATTCTAGGTGACACCGGATAGTGGGATTATAACTCATTAAAGTATACGGGTGTAGAAGAGTGAAGACAAACCGTACTAAGTGTGTTGACAGGATGTTCAGTATGAGTATGTTGTGAATAAGAGTCCTGGGATGAGCACAGGACAGTCTTTATGATTACAGCAGCAGTTCTTAGGTACAAGTCTACACTATCCAGGTGTGATTATACACTAAAGCATAAACTATTTTTGGGAAGAGAAAATCATTAGTGTATCCATGTGGGACATCGGCAGCAGCAGAAAGTGAGTCAGAAGTGCAGAAGCTCCAAGCAGGAGTAGAGCATCCGGATGCATCAAGGCAAGAGGAGCCACAGCAGTAGAAATGTGTCAGGATCTGGCACTGATATCACATCAGGCAGGTATTACTAATCCCACTATCCGGTGTCACCCAGAAGAGGATGGGTTCCCTTTGATTCTGTTTCTTCATCATGTCGTTTCTGTCTTATTCCTTGCTACTGCTGTCTCTGGCTTGGTAATTAGGGATATAAATCTATGACTACATCCGAATTTCTGTAAAGATCCTTTAGGACAATGTCTGCTACTAACATACAACATGAAATGTTGTCATCTGTTAATAATCAAAATCTGATATTGACTAGATTTAGTCTATGCTCTCTGCTACGACTAAATCCAATTTTTGGATTTAGTTATGGATGAAGTGATCCTGTAATTGGACAACGTTGTATTAGCTTTTCATAAATGGCGTAATTAAAACAGCTCTTGCTTTTGGATTCTTTTCATTTTAACAGTGCAGGCATGCATGGGTTTCAATAGGTGCATTTTTGTCCCCTAGAGATTGAAGATCATGTTTATTCCAAGTAAGCTGATGACCTATAAAACACAGCTTTAGTATTCTGAATGAGACTCTCTTGGGGTATGTGCAATCACACAGAGTGCCAAAATGGTGCATAGAGATGACTAGCGCAGTTACGAATAGGAGTAAAACAATACCTACCTCTTTCCCTGCCATGAGGCTCTTTATCTCTCTTTATCTCTCTCTCTCTCTCTCTCACACACACACACACACTCACACACACACTGCTCTGGTTCTCTGCAGACAAGGTCTGTGCTGCATCAGTGATGAGGTGTCTGTATCTTGGAGTCTCCCATTAGCGCATACAGCAGTGAGGAAGTCAGTCCAAGGACATACTCACACATGCACTTCACACACAAGCACAAATATGCAAAGGTATTGTATGCACTGAAGTGAAAATCTTTTCCTCTCTCTCTCTCTCTCTCAGACACACACACACACACACATACTGCGTATAATAGCTTGATTATTGTTTCTTCAGTAAACTGAGGGATGCTTCAACCAGCATTACTCATGCAGATCCATGCACGTGATTAACTAGGTCAATATTTACATCTTGGACAGCATGGGAAATGAATATGTGTATTGTAGATCAAGTCCTAATTTAGTCATCAAGCTTTCCAGCTTTTCTCCCAATCAAAACATTACCCACCCCTATTCCCGCCCACTTCCTCCGCTCTCTTGCTTTCTCCGCATATCTGAGTATCAGCTTGTTTTCTTGTTGTCCTGTGGCCTACTTCCATTAGTCACTCATTCCCTGTCGTCATGCCCCCTGTGTTTAGGTTAGATTTCACATTTCAAAGTGAATGTGCACTCCAGGAGAGGTGGAAAAGACAAGCAGAATTAAGGCCAAGTGCTGAATGTCAGAATTTGCATTTTGTTACTGGCAAGTCAATGAAAGTGCTGCAGGGAATTGAGAGGAAAGCGAGGCTGTGAAGACAAGCATATTAGAATTTGAAGCTGTAAAGAAGGCAGTAAAAGTCACAAGACTAAGGTCTGCACTGTTTGAGAACTTGCAGGTGACAAATTTTGGAATGTGATAAAAGGAATAATTTGGTCTCATTTTTTGAACTCTACCTGAATACACCCTGGATGGGGTGTCAGCTCATTGCAGGGTACCATGCACACACATTTGCACACTGCTTCACACCTAGGGGCAATTTAGAGTAGCCAACTCCCTACCACCGTGCTTCTGAGAGGTGGAAGGAAACCAGAAGAACCCACAGGAAACCCATGGATAGAACTGTGAGGCAGCAATTCTACCCGCTGTCCCACCATGCCACCAGAGCAAATTGTTTCAAGTGCAAATGGCTGAAGGCATAACAATACAAAGTATTTGGAGACTCTGTAAGGCTTCATTACTTGAAACATAAGAAACTAATGTTGGTTTGTGCACAGTGCCACACGGAAATACAAAGACCTGCAAAGATTAGATTAGATTAGATTCAACTTTATTGTCATTGTTCAAAGTACATATACAAAGCCAATGAAATGCAGTTAGCATCTAATCAGAAGTGCATAAGTGGCATATTTACAATAAATTACAAATAAGGATATATAGCTATGAGGGTGATATGTACAGAGGAATGGATGAATTATGTACAGGAGGTGCAGTAGGTATTATAAATAGGGATAAATGTGATCTATATATGTATGTATAATCAGTGTACAGTGGTGAAGACATGTTAAGAATATAACAGGAATATGAACAGGATATACAAATGAATATATACATACATACATATTATATATATATATATATATATATATATATATATATATATATATATATATATATATATATATATATGCACACACATATATGCATGTATGTAAGTACAGTAGTGCAAAAAACCGCATTATAATTCTTATATTACATATATAATTACAATAATTATTATATTACAGTGTGATTTCACTTTATGATCATGGTTAGACCTCAGAAGAACATGTCAGGTGCCTTGAAGCTGAAGCCCTGAGTTAGTCTGTGGATGGTAAGAGTGTAATATGGCATAGGGATATTGTTGCACAGAATGAGATCTGGGGTCAAAAACTCTTTGACAAGAGTTTTGCATTAGGAAGCCACTGGATTGACCTCAGTAGTGGAGTCACATGAGAGACTTTGGGAGTGTGTTATCCAGCGAGCAGTAGTATTCTGACTACTCTGTACAGAAGATATAGCATGTAAAAGGAAACCAATAAACCAAGTAGAGTTTTGCAGTATGCTGCAAATTGCTTGTATGCAAATTTCATCCGTTTCTGTAGTCAGAAATGGCCGTGTTCTTCTGAAGGTGTGAAGAAGAAATCTGCTATATTTGGAGATTGAGGCTGATGTAATGTTATTAAAGAAGCTAAGCTCATCATATAGAATCACTCCAAGACCAAGACAGTGTGTGTCAGTGGTGGATAAGAAGTCCAACACAGGAAAGTTATTTTCTGGTATAAATCAGATTTACTTTGTCAAGATTGAGTTTCAGATGATGGCTGTCCCTCCAGGAAAAGATGTCAGACTTGGAAGGTGGATGGAGGATTAGAGAAATAAACCTGTGGCATTGCAGCTTTGAATAATGAGACTTATGTAATTCTGTCACAGTTACATTTTGTGCATCCAGTAACTCATTATACGGTCCAGTCATTACTGATTAATGCTTACCATTCATACGCTCTAAAGACTGTTTTCTGCCAAATGCTGTAAATGTTAAGCTGTGTGATTACAGTGGTCTCAATAACATCTTGGCTGAATTCTATATCACACTGTCCATTCTCCATGTCAGATTATACAATGAAGATCTTCTAATTATAGACATGCAGAAAATGGGCTTGCATAAAGAGAAACATTCTTCAAAGTGAGTTATTTGTGGTAATAAGGATATTTTTCTGTCCGTTAGCATATTTTTTGCCATTGCCAATATCATATTTGTAGCTGTCACATTCTGAGGTTTTAATAAAAAAATTTCAGATATTTCCAGAACTTTGTTTACACTGCGAATAAACTCATAAACAATAGATTATGAAGAAGATTTCTGAAGTATGAGAATATAAACACTATTGCTAAAGTGCCCTTATATAAGTACCAGGTTGTTGAGGGACACATCCCTACTGTTGATTACGAAAAAGTACTTTTGCTTTAAGTGAGTAAAGATAGCCAAAGAAATGTGGTAACTTAACGTTAAAATTTACTGGTAATTGATGAGATACTCTGAGAGACGCTGTTTGATAACACTATATGGATGGTAGTGGATTTGTTTTCTACTGTTAATAAATGGCACTGTGGGAATAAACACCATCTGTGCTGACTGTCAGCTTTCATAGACTAATTCAGTAAGCTGCATCGTAAACGTCAGTCCGAATGTCAGGGTTTATTATTGTTCCCCCATGTGTGTAAGCAGCTCCTTGAATTATAGGCCAATAAACTAGAGTAAAGCAATAATCGTGACTGTTGCATTCATTAGACCTTCATCTCATCTACATTACTGTAGCTAGTAGTGGCTTTACTGGCCTCTCTGCAGAACATTTACTTTTAATTAGTCTCTTTGGCAGATCACCATGTTTCTCTAAACATGACACAGAGTGCCATGAACACCTGGCTAAGGTTGTGAACTGGGCCAAGCAGTGATGTAGATATCTGTAACCCCAGCTTCTCAGGAGGATAGAGTGACAGAGAGAAAAAATGACCCGTAGTTAGGCTATTAATGTTGATAAATTCAGGTATTTTTGTATTTGATGCCTACTGTTCAAGCTTTCTTATAAATCTTGGCCTTGTTGACTATAATATCTACATACTAGTGACAAATGAAAGGGGAAAAAACAGTGGCTTTGTTATGCTGTAGCATTTTGCTTGGTTTGGGTTCACTTAGAGGGAAGAGTCACTACAAATCATTACAAAGTTCAACATTCAAAATTATTAAAAGTTATATCTACAGGGCATGAGGGTTCACTGAGTCACCAGATCTCAACACTATGAGCACCTCCACTGCCATCATCGCAACACCAATTGAGGGAATATCTTTTGGCTCTCATTCAGTTCCAGAGACTTGTTGAATCTATGCAAGGCACATTGAAGCTGTTCTGGTAGCTCATGGTGGCCCAAAACCTTACTAAGACACTTTTATTCATCACCTGGCTGTATGTCACACCATAGCTTTTCCAACTGGTCAGCAAATACAAGAGTTAAAGTTATTTTTTACTGCCAATTGGTAGACTCTGAGTCATGTGGGCTATTTATCTAGCATGATACCTAACTGGGTTGATATTAAAATGGCATAATACAATACATGCAATAAATGCAATACATTTTGGGCAAGTTCTGCTGTCAAAGTTCAAACAAATCTAACAAGTTCTGAAAATTTAAAATGTTTTTAAGAATAAACCATTCTAAGAAGCAAACCACGGTTACATCTACAACCTGTTTAATAGGTTTTATTAATAGGTGTTAATATGTGTTATTATTTTCTGTTGAGAACTGTTCAGATTATGGTGGAGAGTCCTTCAAGGTTGGATGAGTGTGTATTAAACAACTACCTTGGCACGCAGATTATGGGGTAACTCTTAAAATTTCTTCACCAGACCATTTCTTTAGACCTGATTGATGAATTTAATTTTTACTTTGGTGGCAAATGAGACATTCTGTATAAATTGGTATAAGACAACATCTTACTAAGAAAAGAAAATCACAGATAATTTGAGTACTTTGAAGGTTAAAAAGGTATGTTTTTTTTTATCTTGGAAATTTACTTGAGTAAGACTACATACATTCAAATTCAATAAAACTTGAATAAAGTACAGATCTCCAAAATAGTACTTAAGTACAGTAAGAAAGTAAAATTAGTCTAGTATTTTCCACCTCTGCCAATGAACCCCTGAGAAACCCTTTTTATAGGCGTGTCCCATGTGCTTGTTGATTAGCATCTACGTTGGTCTAAGCTGATTTTTCAGCAGTGACATTAGGCACCAGGCTTCTCTGTCTTTCACTAACTCTCTACGACAGCATGTCTGAGGACTCACTGAGCTTTCTATCATATTTATTCCAACAGATGGAGGCCTAATCACATTTCTCCCTAGCCTTGCTCTCTGTAATTGATAGCAGAACAGTTTCTTCCAATGGTGTGTTTAAAGCGAGGCACTGTCTCTGGCTTTCATGAAAATGCTGTGGCAGGAAGATGTGTTTGAGAGACAGCGACTAAAAGAGAAGTCTGTACAGCTGCTTTGAATTCAATTTCATATCCATCATTTTCTCTGTAATAGCATCTGCACTTCCCAAAGTGTGTCTGTCAGAAATAGGAAGTACACAAACCAATATTATGTTCCAATGGAAACCCAGTTACGCTTCGGTACAAATGATATACAGTAGAAATTGTCATCTGTTAGCTTGCACAAAGTTCCATGTGATACTACTTTGAGTTGAAAAATTGTTGATGACAGAACAAAAAAAAAGAAAGAAAGAAAAGGCCACCTATGGGGAAGGAACATAAGAAAACGATCACTGTAGTAATATCTCTATCATTTCTCACAGACAGCACTGAGATCAGATGAGGGAAAAATGAGTCCCCTCAGATTTTTATGCTGAACCAAAGAGTAATATTAGTAATATCACATACATCTCCTCTTGAGATTAAACTCCCCACGAAATGGCTTCCCAGGTGTGATTCCTTCTGAAACAGGGAGCCCGAGTGACTTTCTGTCAAAGTGCTTGGCTGATTCACACAACAGCCAATAGCGTTTGAGATCCACATCCTCCCCTTTTAAACAAACCTGTCTGTAGCTTACTAAGCTAGCTAAATATGAATAACAGTGAATATATTCAGATGTTGTATAAAGATATAATTGTGTTTTCTCTCTCTCTATCTGAGGAAGTAACATTTCTAGCATTGAAGAAATCCAAGTTGGTAAAACATGTCTCAGAAAAGTGCTGTTAACATAACTGCGACCTCGTACAAATTCCACCTTCTTCAAAACATTTTTTAATCAACCAAGGCATGGTTGGAAAAGGGAATAGTGTGCAGGAAGACGCACAGCCAAAAAAAAGCCCTGATGAACCATGTTTATTGCTAACGAGCTACTGTTGCATCTAGCATGTTACTACAGTAGAGCAAGACCCACCCACTGGGGCAGGACATATATGAATCTAGAGAGCATTTAAAATGAAAACGAGAATATCTCTAAAGCTACAGTGGGGGTCATAAGTTTATACTGTATATGCAGAATTTTGCAGAATCTGAAAAATGTTAATAATTTTTAAAAAATAAGAGGGATCATAAAAAGTGCATTTTGTTTTTTATTTAGTACTGCCCTGAATAAGCTATTTCACATAGCAGATGTTTACATATAGTCCACAAGACACAATAATAACTGAATTTACACAAATGAACCCATTCAAAAGTTCACATACGCTTGATTCTTAATACTGTGTGCTGTTTCCTGGATGATCAACGACTGTTTTTATGTTTTGTGATAGTTGTTCATGAGTCCCTTGTTTGTCCTGAGTAGTTAAAGTGCCCACTGTTCTTCAGAAAAATCCTCCAGGTCCTGCACATTCTTTGGTTTTCCAGCATCTTTTGCATATTTGACCCCTTTCCAACAGTGGCTATATGATGTTGAGATCCATCTTTTCACACTGAGGACAGCTGAGGGACTTGTACACAACTATTACAAAAGGTGCAAACATTCACTGATGCTCAAGAAGGCAGCATGATACATTAAGAGCCGGGGGGTGTAAACTTTTGAACAGGATGATCGGTGTAAATTGTTATTATTTTGTTTAAAAAATTGTGTTATTTTCATTTAGTACTGCAAGTCAGAATCTACGTAAGATATTTACATGTTTCCCAGAAGACAAAATGATAACAATTTTCACTGATCATCCTGTTCAAAATTTTACACCCCACTGACTCTTAATGTATCGTGTTGCCTTGAGGTACAAAAACCTCAGAAGCATGAGTTTTAATTTCAGGGGTACTTCATGCCAATATCTCAATGTCATGTAATATGTTTAGATTTGCTGATAGTGATTCTTCTGTTGGTTTTAGATGATGCATGTATGGCCTGGAGAGAAGTTCCATGATTGGAGATGCTGACAGGATTGAGTCTGTAGATGATAAGACAAAAAGACCAAGCATAATGTTTAAGGAAAAAGTGGTTTTTTTTTTTTTTGGCTCTGTTCACACAGGGATATAGAATCCTACTCTTGTTTTCCTCCAACAGATCAGGCTACTGAGACAGGATGTGAAAAGGATCCATACTTTCCCTCAGATGGAACTCAAGAAGGGGCTCTGGAACTTAATCTGTAAGTCTCCTTACACACACACACACACACACACACACACAGAGAGAGAGAGAGAGAGAGAGAGGGAGAGAGAGACTGTGGTTCTGTCTTGGCTCTCCTTCAGAGACAATAGCCTAGAAAGCTGAACAAATCATATTTCCTCATGAACACAGACCTCTCTGTCTGATCAAAGAGAGACAGAAAGAGAGACAGAAAAATGAGGGGAGATTGAGATTTCAAGATGCGTGTGTAGAGACATGTTTTTATATCTTGGTGAGGACTGAATATCCCTACAAGGATAGGAATATCAGACAGTTTTGACCTTCCTGGGACATTTGACTCTTCCCACAAGGAAAAGTGCAGCTTTTATTTAAAAAAAAAGTAAAGAAAAAAAAAAACTATAAGAGCTGAAATGTTTTCTTTTGGTTACTGAGGTTAAGATTGGGGTTTGATTTAGGTGTAGCATAGAATTTATTAGCTGCATTAATAATTATGTCAGTGGAAGGTCCTCCCAGGGATGGTAAGTCAAACCTTTCCTTTCTTTTCTTTCCTTTTTCCCCTCTCAGCTGAAACCACTGTTATGTACTGAGAGCTCTCAGAAGACCCACAGTCCAAAGTGCTTTCTGTGTCTGCAAGTGTGTGTTTGTGTTTGTGTGTGTCTGTGTGTGTGTGTGTGTGTCAGAGAGATGATTAGATGTTTAGCATGCCACTCTGACAAGGGTGAAAAAGCAGCGTGTTCTCAGATGTGAAACTCCACTGCGTCACATGACGCCAGCACTGATGATGTTTTTCATGACGCCGGCAGTGACTCAGCCACCTGCCTCCAGGGCATGCAAACTACAATTCCCATAAAACTCTCCCCGACATCTCATTTGTCACACTAAACCTGTTTGATCAGCATCAGTGGTCCTTCAACAACTCATTCTCTTCTCTCTTGCACTTCTCTTGGATGACTGCTCGACACTCTGCTCCATCCTTTCCCCTCTTCTTTTTATGCTTCTGCTTACTTTGACATCCGTCCCTCTAAAAATATAATTAGTGTCATGTGTTTGAAGAGGTGTTTGTCAGACAGTAGGTCAGCAGTCTGCAGGGTGAGCTGTCTTCCTGTCATGTCAAAATTTCTTAAATGGAGCCTCTTTTCCGTACTAGTTATGCATAAACTTTGCATAAATATGCCTCAGCACTGACCACCCCAAAGTTCATCAGCTAGTGCTTGTCTCTATTAAATATTCATCAAGAAGTTTGAGTAAACTTTAAATATTCACAATGAAGTTTGAGAAAATGTTTCGAAACATCAAGCACACTACTGTATATTGAGAAAGACCTGGCAAGTTGGAACTCTGTATTTCAACATCGGAGTACGCTGCTAAGGAAATACACTAAAATACGCATCCTTCCTGTTTTCCCTAATAAAAATGGCAGATAAGCCAATAGACATGTGAATCTAGAATGACTGACAGCTGTGCAGGTGTTTTGACCTCTTCAGTATTAACTAAATTCTTAGAAGCCATGCCCGATTCACCCATCTCCCATTAGTAATCTCTTGTCTTGTCTTGATTTTTTCAATTTTTTTGCTAAAAAGATGCAGCCTTGATTTTGGTCAAGGTTTTGAGTTCATTAATGATCAATGTATGTTATCTATCAATGTATGCTTGATTTAGCTAACATTAGATAAACATTAGAAAGATTGTGGCTGTAAATGGCACTAGTTTTAAAAAGATTTCCTAGAAATTAAAGAAAGAAAGTAAACCTTCCTAAGCCATTCGTGACACAGCTGAAGAGGCAGATGTTGTCTCTACAGAAATATGATGTCATTATACAAGCAAAGAGAGACATAGAAAATAACTGACTTACAAACATCGACACACTAGAGAACACTTTTTAAATTTTTTTTTTTTTAAAAAAAGAATGAATGCAATGTATGTTGACCTAAGAACTTTTTCTTTTTCTTTTTGTTTTTAAAGAGTTTGTTTCCTATTTTAGCATGTGCCAAGAAGAAACAAGTGAGATAAAATCTGTTTCCTAGTTTTCCCGTTATGAAAAATGCACAAGCATAATGTATATGGACTTGTTCCCAATATTATCAACACTTTTTGGTTCTCTGTTAGGTGTAGATTGGTGAGTTCATCCATCTGTCTGTCTCTTTCTGCAGAGGCTACATCTGCTTTTGCAGCTATTTTAGAGCCAATTTGTATTCACAGCATCCAGCATAAGCTCTATAAACCAGGCTGTTCACAATCACATTAAACAGTTACTTCTTAGCTTCATTCCCATAAAAACCCAAAGTGGAAATATCAACAGTGTAGTTTGAAAATGATCCGAGATGATCATAAGACTACAGTGATTTTGTATCAGATCTCGTATCCAGTTCTAGTTATAGGGACTGAGATGTACTAACCTCTTTCACCTCGCAAAACTTTAAACCATGAGCAGGGAGAGAGAAGTATAAAAGGCCGCTCCATACTTGTCCTGGGCTGTTTTCCAATTCTTTTTTGGTATTCTTCTCTCCCTAAGTTTCTAGAAACTCATCTGAAATGGCTGAAAGAGCACTGACTCTTGGCAGGAAGTGCTGCTGTTGAAATCTCAGCCATATTGTGTCTCATGTGTTGTGCCATTTCTGGAAGAATGGAAAGAAGTGTGGATTAGCAGCGGCTGTGTTCCAAATCTCTCCAGTTTCCTTTCCTTAGAGAGGTGGATGAGATAGTCATTTTAGACAAGCAATTTTTCACTCAGTCTGACTTGTTTTTTCTTTTTTTTTTTTTTCATTTTCCTTAAGTCTAAGCACATCAGTTTGGAAGAAATATCAGATTGGTGTATTGCTGTCAGAATTTAGCTGATCCAGTACACCAATAATATAGCTTGTTTTTCTCTCTGAGAAATGTTATGATCGGAATATCAGTTTCTCTTAGCCAAACTTTGATTTGAGGTATTTCTTTGGTTGCTCTTGTTTACAGGATGTTTGATTGCAGTCCCATACTGGATCACGTTCTGAAGGTTCTGGATGTCCGATTCTTAATTCCCAGTCTTTTTATGAGCTGAATCTCTAATTGGAGCTGTGAAGAAGCAATTTTGTGCAATAAAACACAACTCTTGTGAATGTGAACCTTTCCTCTATGACTCACTCCTCATTAGACTTTAATTCAGACATCTGTTCGCTCCTTTACACACCTCCAGACATCTGCCTATATGTTTTGCTGCTTTAGGATTCTGTTAAAGCTTAAAAGCAGGGTGTATTAACAACGCTTGTCAATACACATCACCTAAGAACAATCAGTTTCATTAGCAAGGCTGTTTTTTTCCCTCTGTGCTCTGTGTATCCACTGAAATCACTGGAACCGGCTGCAGGGGGGAACGAAAAACCTTCTTCTCATTGTCCAACACATATAGGAGGTTCCAGGTGTCCTCTCATAGACGCACCACTCTCTGCAACACACAGAAGTCTGAAATGTCACCAAACACATTAAAGCCACCAATTAAGCCCACCAATTCTGCCCCATTACGTGCTCTTCTATGTTGCACAGCCAGATCAATTATCCATGAGAAAACTGAGCACTGACATTTCATGTCATATTTCTGATTCAAATCCCAGGTGGAGACCAAACAATGCTGCCTTATTGATCTGTATGAAGCAATGGCACTGGATAGGTCCTGTTTATCTTAATAAGACTAGTAGCACTTTAGAAAAGCAATAAGTTTCAATACAGAGCAAAAAAAACAAACAAAAACCTCTTGTGATTTCATTTTATTGTCTAGCTGGACACATACGTATGAGCACTGTGTCAAGTGTTATTGTACATCACTGGAGAATTTGTTTTGTAGAGAGAATTGTAATAAATATGGATAAAGGCTGGCTGATATACAGTATTATTACTCTGTCTGCTTTTTCTCTGGTAATTTCAGAAAAAGGAGACAAGCCTTCTGCAAAAAATAAGGTTTTGTATAGACTTTTTTTTTTTGTGGCAAAAATTCTACATACTGTATATAAAGCCTTATTACAAGAATGAGTTGATTATAGAGTCATTGTTTCTAATGCATGTATTTGAAGAAGAAAATATATATATATATATATATACACACACACAGACACACACACATATATATGTGTGTGTGTTGTGATTTGCATTTTATGATTACGGGAAAATGGTACAAATATGTGACATTATACGTTTGTTCCGGTAACATTTCTGTCTCATTAAAACTCTAAAAAGTTAAAACTGTAAAAGTTTACAATATGTAAGAAATAAAACACATGATGTTACTGCTGAGTTACTGTTACCACCCAGACCTTGATTGTTTTCCTATTACAGCACATCCAGAAGTGTTTTATTTTTCTTATACAACAACAATTTGCCATTACATTTATTATTAAAGTTTTAAAGTATTAAACTTTTTTCCATTTATTTTAATAGTGTGGATTATCCATGAAACAAGTTCGTTCCTGTAATCACTTACATTATAGCAGCTATAAACAGTTGTTCCCTCACCAGGCTCTCTTTTTTCTCTCTCTATTAAAGTTAATATGACAAAAAAAACTTGAAGAGTTTTCCATGGCAGAAGTTAGCACGAACATACGTACAACATATAAAGCGCTGACACTGGAGACTCCTTCCAAAACTGCTAAAAAAATCTTCTCACCATATCAATGATTATATGTTTTTATTTGTTAAATAACATGTTTTTAATCTGTTTAGGTCATGCAGAGGTTCCTCCATGCAAATCCCTGTGAATTAGTCATTACTATAGAAATGACAGAATATTAGAACGAGTGTATAAACCTGTGATTTGATTATAGCCAGCACTACTGTCAGAGCTGCTGTTATAGAAAATGAATCCACACCTTCTGACCAATCAAATTTGACCACTGTGGTATCATTTAGAGTAATGCTTTACCACTGATTCCCCCGTGTGTGTTTATATATATATATATATATATATATATATATATATATATATATATATATATATATATATATATTGACTGCAGTATTTTATAAGTTATTGTGACACATTCACTTTGGATTATGTATCAGAATACATTTTGATGTATTTTTATCCATTACCGAGTGCATGGACAAGCCACATCTTTAGATAAATCTCAGTCAGAACTACCTAAAAAAATAAAAAAGGAACTGGCCATGAAAGACACCTAATGATTCAGCTTTATATTAGAGTCAGACCACCTCTAACTCAGAGCCCATGGGAAACATGCTAGATATTTATCGATCTTGTGTCTCTGCTCCTGTCCCATCTGTTTCCATAAACATGATATTTACTGTCACCTGGTCCTATAACATTTTGGTATTGCTGACTCATGCTCAGCTGCAGCTTGTTGTCTCTGGTTACTCATTCATCCTGCAGTGAGCACTAGAAATAGTGCACTAGCGATCCCTGTGTGATGTTGCATCATTGTGGCATTCTGGATTGCTTGTGTACAAAGTCAGTGCACAGTATGATTATGATGTTGTGAATGGTGCAGTGCCTAGGGAGAAGAGGGGTTTGGTATTTAGGACAAGCCCCATCATTAGACGTAAAACGTGAAGCAGCTCACAGCTCTGACCTGACGTCATGATTTGATGCATTATCCATTGTTGTGGCTGTATTAGATACACACACACACACACACACACACAGCAGTGGACCTTGTTGCATGATTTTCGCTGTTTAGGATCACTGAACCATGCTGAAGGGCATGTTACAGATTATGACAACACGGTTCTAACTAAAGATGGGAATTCAGGCAGATTAGTCTGAAATACAAAAAAAAAAACAGTGACATTTTAGAAGCAGGAAGCATTTAGTATGTGTGTGTGTGTGTGTGTGTGTGTGTGTGTGTGTCTCCTGCAGGGGAATTATTTTCTTATGAGCAATGCAGTAGGCCTATTATCTGGAAGGAAAAAGACAAACAAATTAATGCAACAGATGTTTCCTAAAATCATCATTAGTAGTCGGTAGTCATTTGTATTTTATTTAGCAATGTGATCTTGTCTTATTTACTACATACAAGTCAACTTACCACGCATTAACATAGTAAATCGGCATCTCCTGATCTAATAAATGCATGCATTATGAATGCCATGAAATACAATAAACGATATAAATAAAATAAATCATGAATCCTGTTTTCCATAAGCCTGACAATTCAGGCTTAAATAACAGCTCTGTTCATTCACTTAGATATCTCACTAGCTCAGATCCGATTCCAAATGGATTTTAGGGGATGTTGCTAATCAAGGCACCTCCTAGTCACCGTTGAAAACAATGCTGCTAAGAGTGAATTGTTTATAATGAGGTTTGGTGGTTCTGCTGTTCCTCAGTGTACTTGCCGCAGCTGCTGCTAAGTTATTTGAGTGATGAGGTGTGTCGGTGCCTGTAGGATCCCCCTGGGGACAAAAGGAGGTTAGTGGGATAAGGAAATGATTCCTACAGCTGCTGCAGACCACAGCTGTTCTACCACACACACATACACACAGCTGGCTGCACGTAGGGGGTCAGACCCCTGAGAATAAATCATCTGGTAACTACTACAAGCAAACAGTTTTGGGGAAAACACTTCGGGTTCAGTATGTTAAATTCTTAAATAAGTCTGACTTATACACTTATACCTGTACCCCTGCTCATTCATGCAATTATCCAATCAGCCAGGCTTGTGACAGATCAAGAACTTCAGCTAATGTTCACATCAAACATCAGAATGGAGAAAAAAATGTGATTTCAGTGACTTTGAGTCTTGCATGGTTGTTGGTGCCAGATGGGCTGGTTTGAGTATATCAGGATCTCCTGAGATTTACACAGAGAGGGTTTACACAGTATCTATCCAGTGAGCAGAAGTTCTGTGGTGGAAAAAGTCTTGTTGATAAGAGAGGTCAGTGGAGAATGGCCAGACTGGTTCGAGCTGACAGGAAAGCTGTGGTAATTCAAATAACCACTCTTTACAACCGTGGTGAGCAGAAAAGCATCTCAGCATGCACAAAACATCGAAACTTGAGGTGGATGGGCTACAACAGCAGAAGACCACATTGGGTGCCTCTTCTGTCAGCAAATAACAAAAATTGGAGGATAGAATGGGCACAGTCTCACCAAAACTGAACAGTTGGTGAAGTTTTTCCAGTCTTCAATGGCTCGGTTTTGGTGGGGTGCTAATATTTTGGGAGGTGTGTCTCCAGTGAAACTCAATAGGGAAGGGCTTTATTTGAAACTTTAGTTTCATCAAAATTGACTATACCTTAAAATTGTTTGAACATGACTGTAATTAGGACAGAGAGAATTACTACACATACAGGATGTAGCAAAGTTAGATGTTTTCTTAAGACTTTCTCAGAAATTTTGATCAATCTACATGTATATAATCGTGGCAGGTACTGAATGAGAACACTCAAATATAATAGAATTCTCTAATCTTCGATAGACATAAAAACACAAAACCTGCTATCACTTTCCCCTTCTCACTTTCCTACTTTGTCTCTCACACAGACACATATCATTTATTTTGCTTAATTAGTTTTTGCACTTGGATGAAAGCTGGTCCACTGGGCTTTTGTTACAGGGTCAATTACGGGAGCGAAGAAGCTGAAGGCTTTAAAAGCAAATAAGAAATGTAATCCCCCCGTGCTAAATAAAGAGAGAGGGGGACTCTGATTATTCCAAACGGATGTAATTATGATTGAATGTGTCTCTTGGCTGGGAGAGATCTATAATATGCCGGCTCATAATGCGTGCCAGTTCCTGGCATTCGAAATTGAAAATATGTTGCACATAATTTTTTAATGACATTGGGCAAGAGTTTTTCAACTATTCATCAAGGGGTGTGTGCAGCAATGGGAACTTTCAGAGGCAAGCTTTGTGAAGAGTTTTCCAAGGTTCTCTTAGAACTAGTGTTCTTGTGACGCCTTTGAACAAACGTCAAAGTCTAAAATCGAAGGTTGCATCCATTATAGAAGCTTTATTTGACCAGTGTATCACTAAATAGGATTTTTTTCTCTTCACATCTGGTGTTGCAGTGAGTAACATTGACAATATACAACTCCAGCGTCCTTGGATTGATCCAGAGCTTGGGATACTGTCTTTGCATGTTCTCCTACAGGTTTCTCCGGCTTCCTCCTACATCCCAAAAACATGCCAGTAGGTGAACTGACTACTCTAAATTGTCCTGTGATTGGCAGGGTGTAAGATCGAGGGTGTATTCCTGCTTCAAGCCCAGTGTTCCCAGGATAGGCTCTGGATCCGCTGCAACCCTCAAGACTTCTAGTCTTGGCTGAACTATGGCAGCTCCATAAACTCAATTTTAAACCATCCATCAATAGTTAACATCTACCATCCTTCTCCGAGCTAAGGTAACTGAAGTTAAGGTAACTAAAATTAGACAATGAATTTTAAATTGTGGCCCTATGCATATCTAACATGCTTTCTACTAGCAGTCTTGGTGTTACTTTAGGCTGTGACAAATGTGTCTGATTGGTAAGCAAGTTTACAAAGAAAGTTTAGATAATCATGTGATAGTCAGTCAGGTGTGTAATCATTTCCAAGTGGTTTGATGTGCCAAAATTTGGCAACACATGAGAGACTGAGATGAAACTGTGGAACAAAAAAAAATGGAAGGTGCTGGACACATCACTAGGCTGCTGAGAGCAGAGTGTAAATTCAAACCTAAAAAAGGCTCTCCAGAAGCTTGCTAATTAAAGCAGGTGAGAAGTTGGCTGAGACAGGCTGAATTTAGCAGTGACACCTTACTGTGGAGCAGATATAGAGATAGAAAGGTGAAATTTGGAGCCTGAAACATTGCTTCTTGATTTTTATATTGTGAGTATGCACAATTATTTAGGAGTTGACCTTTTGACGTGATTGATCTATAGTTCACTGACAATGTTGTAGATCTATATTGGATTTTAAGCGATGAAATCGTTCTACAAAGGAAGACCTCTGATGAAAAATAAGATTCCCAATCAACTTGGCCAGATAGTTCGAGTCTTTTCCAATAAAATATTTTTAGATGTAGCTTGATGGTAAAGTTCATAACACTTGCCTGCATGCAATATGCAGCTAATCGATACTATTTGCACTCATCAATATGACCTTGCTTTCAGTGACTAGGCCTGGTTCACCAGGCCACTCCTCCTCCAACATCTAATCTGCTCTGGAATACATCAGCTCCTTCGATCAATACGTCTCTGGAGGAATTAGATGTCATTTAAGACCCCACAACCAATTTCTCCTATGAGACACAGTCATAAA
Source organism: Pangasianodon gigas (assembly GCA_022758105.1). Classification (NCBI taxonomy): domain Eukaryota; kingdom Metazoa; phylum Chordata; class Actinopteri; order Siluriformes; family Pangasiidae; genus Pangasianodon; species Pangasianodon gigas. The sequence goes on from CM040474.1 coordinate 14,272,763, forward strand.
TGGAAAAAGAAATCAGATAAAATATCACATGTATTGTGTGAGAATCCATCATTACACACTATGATGGTTGTCTTTCTAGCTGTAAAAAGGCTGCTGAGCTGTGATAAAGAACAGTGGAATTTTCAAACTCACCTTGAGCTGTATTCCTGCATTCAGTGAGCACTGTGAGCAGTGATGCATTTCTATGCGTCATTGCCTTCCACGGTAAATGAACCCTAAATTACACTCACTCCACGTTCTCAGGTTTAGCAACACAGGTAACTGAAGCTAGCAAATCTAAGCAAGGGTATTACACTGAAAGGCAATACTTTGGGTTTAAAAATATTTGTTATGTACAGTAAAATACTAATTTATTTTATACTACAGTGCTTTTGAATTCTTGAATCTGATTGCTCAGATGGTGTTGATAGAATTCCTGTAACAACACGGATGTAACAATAATTCCAGCTGTAAGGCAATTCACAGGTTTCTATTAATGCACTGGTTCTAATGCATTATTGTTTCTATAGTAGCAGCTCATACACAGGGACTTGTATGGCTTACAATCTACATAATCTAAGCCTAAAAATAAACAGATTTTTTTTTTTATTTAACCAAGAAAAACATTTAATCATTGATATGGTGAAGCTTTCTGTAAGTAGCTGTTTATTTAACATTTAGGGAAGGAGTCTCCAGTGTCAGTCAGTAAGTTCTCAACAAACGGGAACATTTTAATGAAAGGGCTTTTGTGCTTTAATATGGCAAGCTGTTTTATAGCTACTATAATGTTAGTGATAACAAGAACTAACATGTTCCACCACATTAAATGTAACTATAAATGGTTAAAAGTACTACATTTCATTCATTAATAAAATAAATTGTGCAAATTGCTGTGGACACTTTGGGATTGTTAGCAGGAAATACTAAACTGTGGAGAGGTACAATAACTCCGCTTTGCGTCAGGCCACATCACACCACCCCATCATTAATTATTATCCTATAACAGCACACCCCTTCATGTTTTATTCCTTAATCCATAGATCATACAATAAGCTGAGGATGTCATTTCATACTTGTAGTTGAAGACTTTGCTTGTACTTCTTGATCGCACTGTGGCTTTGAAGGGTCTATGGACTATAATATGTTAAGGCAATGCTGCTCACTCTGGTCTAATCAACTGGCTGCTATCAGTTTGTAAATGTATGTAATGAGTTCTCTGTGTGTACAAACATTTGGTGTTCCACAAGGCTCAGTTCTAGGAACACTTCTTTTAAGTTTATATATGTTACCACTGGGTAAATGTGGTAATAGCTCCCATTTTTAGGGTCATATGGTAACACATTCAGGGGCATCACGTAAAGGACATCAAGGTAGTCTATTTAATTCTGACACAACAAAAATACTCTGCTAGAAGCAAGCTATTTCATTATATGTTAACTCATAATGGCTTTTCAGTTTCCTCATGTTTTGCTCTGAAAACTTTGGAATACTAACTTAGTTGAAGATCTTGCTGTCTGGATGTTTCAGTCTTCATTATAAATAGAAAGTGTAACCACGCTGGCAATATTTTATCACTACAGTTGCTGCCAGGTAAGTTTTGCATTTATTACAAATTTCACTACTTTGGAATTTGAAGCTCTTTGCCTCACAGTACCTGAGCAAACTCTTGAATTTATGAAATGCCATATCTGAATGGATCAAAAGCTGCAGGGTCTTTATTAGTATTTACAATATTCACCTTCCTGTCAGTGTTCAGGACAGGGTCAAGCTTTAAATCTAGGTTAAAATCGTACTTGTTTAGTTCAGCGTTGTGATAAAATCTTCTCCCATAGACAGACATATGGTGAACAGGAATGTTGGTGCTGTGGCCTGCTTCTCTCATGTGGTCTCAGGTTTATTCAAAGTGGAAAGAAAGGCTGCTGATGGGTGTCTTTGTGCCTTCTGGGTTTTATTCCACCTGGTACAAGAAGAAGAAGAAGTACCTGGTAGAAGAAGTTTCTCTCTCTCTCTCTCACTCTCTCTCTCTCTCTCTCTCTCTCTCTGTCAAGCTACACATACTAATCCTGAGATATCAGTGACCCCTTCTGCTCTCTGGACCTGTCTGATCAAGCCTGGTGCCCTACTTCTGGTTGGAGTTCTCATCACTCGGAAATCACTCCCTGCTGCTGAGGATGGCTCCACATGGACAGACTAAGGATACATGAGATTACTGTGGATGGTACCACAACCATGAAGATGGTTTTGGACTGCAATTGATACAAACAGTTTTGCTACAATGGCTTAGGACTACAATTACTATGATAGCTTTATGACTGCAACTGCCATGAAGAGTTTTGCACTCAAGTCTCCATCAGTGAACAGTTGATAACTTCAACAAAATAGACTTCATGTAAAAACTATAATGAATTTCCTGGTTACACAACTGCACTTTTTGACCATATAGTACACAGTTATAGACGGGAATTATTTATAATGGCACTATCCGTTGTCACCCAGATGAGAATGGGTTCTCTTTTGAGTCTGGTTTTACCTCATATCATCTCAGGGTGTTTTTCCTTGTCAACCTCACCCCTGGCTTACTCATGAGGGATAAAGTTAGAAATGTAAAATTTATATCCTGAATTTATATATTTCTGTAAAGCTGCTTTGTGACAATTTCCATTGTTAAAAGTGCTATACAAATAAAATTGAATTGAATTGAATTGATTCTGGTGCAAGATCTCAATACACTAACCTGCCATGGTTCTCCCTGCATCTTGACATGGGAGATATTTGAACACACATCAGCAATTCATCTCCCTAATGGAATGAATAATCTCACCTGGATGCTCCAGAGATTAGCACTCCCCAAGAACTGCCATGATTATAAACTGTGCTATGCCACCTTACTAAGCCTCATTCTAGTCTTATGATAACAGGGCTATAAACGAGTACAGCAATCAAAGCTAGTACTAGCTAGTTTAAAAGTGTCCAAAATGAAAAAGGCAAAATGTATTGCAACAAAACTCTCAGTAGGTCAGAAAATCATAAATCTAACAAAACAGGAAGCTCCAGGCCCCCTCCGCAGGTGGAGGTTGAACCAGGGTCCATCCCACCTAGCGTGATGAAAAATACAAAATATCAAATATAAAAATGTAGAAGTAAAAAAAAATGGAAACAAGGAATCAGCAAGGCAGGAAGCAAATGTGTGACAGATCAGATCATCTTCCAATTGCAGCTTTTTTTGTCTACAAAACAATAAAAAATCCAATTCACCTACCAGTTTTGGGAGGTGGGAGGAAACTGGAGAATTCTGAGGAAACCCACACAGAGACAGGAGAACATGTGCAAAGCTATAGACAGTAATCTGAGCTCAAACCCATCAAACTGGGGACCCTGGAGCCATGAGGGAGCAACATTACTCTCTGCACCACCATGCTGCCCCTGAATATACAAGCTATTCTCATATGGAGACTTTCACTCATGTTCTTATACCTTACATCCTGTACATTTTCAACACAATACGAATGTCCAAATTTCATTATGAGCTAAATTCATAAGCTTTTGTCATTAGATTAATAACAAAATCATAATATCCGGTGTCAGAGAAGAATAGGTTGGGTCTGTCTATTTGATGTTAAGCAGAGCAAATCTATAAGATAGGAAGATCTCTGAAATATAGTCTGTGGAGAAAAGCTGCTCAGTGATTGCAACCCCAAGGTCACTAGAGGACCTTGTTGGTATTAATTACAAGAGCTGAGCTTGGTGATGACGGCATTTTGGACTGAATGACCAGGAAGACATAAAGCTGACATAAAGGTCTCAAGGACAGGTAGAGTTGAATATCGTCACCATAGCAGTGATAAAGGAAGCCGTGAGAATGGATGACTGATGCTACGTTATAATGGGGTCAAGTTCCTGAAAGTTCCACATGAACAGTCCACTCTTGTGGTATTTATGTGAGGAATTCACCAAGCATAGACCCTTGAGGGATAGCAATCATCAATCATTGTGATTTGGAGTCCTCAAAATGCTATAATCCCATGTAGGATCTTCTTAAGAGGTATGGGGTGATTTCTTTGAGTGCAGTTCCTGTGATGCCAGTTGTAGAGGAAGGTAAGCAGAATCTAATGGTTTACCATATCAAAAAACTGAACACAGATCCAGAGGTATGAGAATTGAAGACTTGTTCTCCGTTCTTGCAGATTGGAACATTCTCCACAACCAGTTTCGGCTGGTATAAATGGGTTGGTAGGGTACAGCCTTCCCCATCTTGCTCTTAAGGTGGATTATTTTGGACTTTTGTGGAACTCAAAACACCACCACCAAAGGTTGTAAGAAAAATAAACAGAATAGTATGAAGAAGTGGGGCTAGGACTGATTTTTTTTCTTGCCCAGATTGTAGATTCATGCAGCCTATCAGCAGTGTTGCCAAGAGAGCAAAACTGGTGGTAACATGAGTTAAGGCATGTACTAATCACGAACTAATGAAGGGCTAACCTGAACTACGACGTGAGTCTTATGAATTCATGTGTGAATAACGACCACCTTAAGGACATGTCAATACATGTTACATTGTTAATTCATGTTACATTGTTAGTTAATGTATTAATTAACACATAGGGTAAACTAACTCATACTAACATGTACTTAAGGTGGTCATTATTCATGCATGAATTCATAAGACTCACGTTGTAGTTAAGGTTAGCGCTTCATTAGTTCGTGATTAGTACATGGCTTAATTCATTGTTAGTTTGTATTTAAGTAAGTATTAATTCAGTTATTAGTGCATGATTATTCATGCACTGTTATTGTAAAGTGTTACCAAACTGGCCATGCTCTAACTCCCCTGTCAATCACAATGACATTAGCTAATCATGGGCGTCGGTGAGCTCATGTATGCGGAAGAGGGTAGATAGCCCTGTCCTCTGAGTGTCTAATGCTGCTCTGTGACACAGCATGAGCAATAGTTTGAAAAGATGTGGTTGTCTGGCTTCACATGTCTAGGAGGAAGCATGTGTTAGCCCTCACCCTCCCTGGTTGGTAGCTGTTATATGACAGAGGAGAGCTGGCTGGTGGGTGGGAATAGGTGGGTGACCAAATTGGGGAGAAAACAGATAACAGATAACAGATAAGTACAATTTAATAGCATAGTAGTAGTATCTGAGCTATTTTTAAAATAACATAGCTTTTCCAAAGACAAGCTACTTTTTCACCAAGTAGCTTTTCACATCACCAGTGCGAACATTATTTTTGAATCAATCAAATCACAATGTGCAAACTGTTGTATCCATCCAGAACCAAGGTCAATGTTTCTAATGTAAAATGTTCATAGATGTGCATGTCTCAGCGGTGTACGGAATAACAGCATCATGCTACTACAACTACAGAGGATTCCTTCTACTAGTGATGAAAACAAGACAATCAAATTACCATGTTTATCAATGTTTATGAGCATGAAATATTCACATGGCAATGCACATTTGTTTGTAACCTACACAAACTAGAATTAAAAATACTGTCAACATAAAAGTGGGTAGGTCGTTATCTTCTTCTTTTTCTTGTTGTTGATTAGCTATCTAGTTGAGTAACAAGGGTGCTAACATTAAATGCTGAGTATTCTCTGTTGAATTAATGCGATGAGGTCATGACTTATCAAAATAGCTAACTGTTTCGACAGAGCATGATAGCTGACCTCAGATATTTAGCCTAGCTTTTCCTCAGTTTGACAGAGTAGCTTCAGTGGGAAACAAAAAAGTAGCTTCACTGTAACTGCTTTTTCTTAGCAGCTTGTGGTGTAGCTAGCTACTTTATGAAAAAGAGTCATTTGGCTGTAGCTGACAGAAGGATAATTTATTGATATCCTTTGGCAGATGATAATTCATTGATAATGTGGGTGAATCCTGGAATGAACAGGGAAGATGGCATACAGGAAATGTGAGGACACTTGGTGCAGGGAACAGATGCAGACTCAGCTGGTGAATAGGGGGCGGTTGGCGGTGGTGGTGGTGGTGGGGGGTGTCTGTGTATAAGAGAAGGCTTATTGGGTGTATGCAACAAAGGGAACTATCTGCTAATTCTGAAAAGCAGGCAAAAAATGAGTTGCATCTCAAAATGTCCAGTGCTACTATACTACATGCTACTATTGCTGCATGTATTGTGTTACATTATTTTACAAAAGGTATTCTGAACCAAACCATTCTCAAGTTTGTATATATGATTGTACAACAGCTGTTCTACATTACCGGTCCAACTCTGACTTTCCTTTCATTCATTCATTCATTCATCTTCAGTAAGTGTTTTATCCTGGTCAGTGGATTTGGAGCCTATCCCAGGAACACTGGATGCGAGGCAGGAATACACCCTAAATGACTCAAGTACATTGCGGGGTGCCTTGCACACACGGTTTCACACCTAGGGGCAATTTAGGGTAATATATCCACCTCCTGGCATGCTTTTGGGAAGTGGGAGAAAATGGTAGAACCAGGAGGAAACCCACATGGCCACGTGCAAACGCTGACTGCCTCCGTGACCAGGATAAATCCATCACAGAAGATGAATGAATGAATGTGTGACGTGACATTCCAACAAACTTTTATGTAAGTCTTTCTCTTGAGAACATTTTCACATGAAATAAATATTTTAATTCTAACAACATCAAAAGACTGGATTTTTTGGTTTTATTAAGTATGCAAATTTATGGATAATTAATTAGACGTAGCCTCATTTGCAGTAATAAGTGTGTGTGTGTGTGTGTGTGTGTTAATTACAGGTGAATAGGCTAAACAATAGACCCACGCCCAGGTTCAGACTATTTCTAAGAATGGGAATGGAAATTTTCCCAGAGGAATTTTTTTCTCCCATGTGTGTTAACTGCACATTAAATTCCCAACCCCTTTGGATGTTCTTATGAAATGTATAGAGCGCCCTCTAGTGGTTATTACTGAGTAATGCACCCATGATGGCACTCTTAAGGCTGTCGATGTTTAATATCTAACACTGGTATTTTTAAGATTATGCAGTAGTATAATTATGGGTGTATACATTGCTCGTATCAGGATAAAACATCCTGTTTTTGAAAAAAAAAAAATCCAAAAACAACTAATTATCTATTACAGTAATCAGCAGTTTTGTTTTTGCTCACAGAAATGCGTCACTTCGAGACAGTAACTGAAGGAATGCATACAGTATCTCCTCTTTGCAAAGTTCGTTTCATGAGAAAGGGAAACTTAAATCAGAACTACATTTCCCATAATACAATGCGTGGACACGGCCATACTCTGGACTTCACGTTGTTCCTGGTGCATCCTGGATTTTGTAGTTTAACCCTCGATGACTGGCACCGTTTTGACGTCGCGACGTCTATGAGGCAGACAATTTTCTGCAGAGGGAAGACATGAAAATAGAGGCCAGGTAATTTTGAGTTTATTTACTCTGCTATGTTGATATTATGTTAACATACAGTAATTAAGGTGACTTGTGAAACGAATGGGCTTTATTTGAGGCGGTTTTTGCCTGTTGCGCAGGCTACACTACACAGCTAAACGAGCAGCATTTTTTGGTGACGTTAAACATGGTTGTTTATTTAGTTAGCTAGCTAGCTAAATTTATTATATATATTGGATATATACTAGTGTATGTATCTATGTTTATATTTCTGAGCTTATATGTAGAGGCGTGTTATTCGGTGTGTTAGCAAAGTTCCGGTTTTTACGCGCCTAAATAAACAGCTTGTAGCTGCAGGGGAAAACAAGCTAAGCTAAGCTAAGCTAATGAGCTAGTTACCTGACGAGCTAGTCTGTCGTTATGCCGCAGTATTAGCACGTGCCATCTGCTGTTAAACAGTGTATCTGTTCACTCATGCACAACACAGATATTTACGAGAAAAATAACTATCAGAGCCGTTTTTTTTTGTTATGCATTTTATATAAATAATTGTTCTGCAATATGGGCGATGTTGTTATTCATCCGGTCATGCAGCAGATCTCAAGTGACAGCGTTATAGTCTGCTGAAAAACAAAACAGAAAAACAAAACAAAACAAAACAAAACAGCCCAACATCCTGCGCACTAGTGCCCTGTCACAATCACGTGCTGAAGCAGAGCTGGAAACCCCTCCCTTGCAGCTGTGCCTGGACGTTTTGTTTTATTTAGTTTAGTTTAGTTTTGTTTTTTGTCCCTAATCTTGTGTTTTTTTCCCCATCACACTTTGCCAGCAGCAGTTGTTGAACTGAAAACATGTCCAAGAAAAGGGGCAGGTAAGTCACAACCACTTATACACTTTTGCACTCTTTGTACCCAAGTTGAATTGTGTATTATATCATTTCATACACATCATCAGTATTATAGATATAAGGAAGAAAACATGATGGCATGCTGTTATAGGAACTTAATCAACGTCGGGTTGGTGGTGTGATTAGGGTGGGCGATATAGACTTAAAACTGTATCACGATTTTTCATGTATTTTTTGCGGTAATGATATAAATGACGATATGAAAATAGTAACATTCAACACGATCTTTCTGGACACGAGTCACATCAGAATACAGTCTTGAGAGCCGTCTGATTCACATCTGATCTTCTGTATCCGAACCGCTTCCGTATTACAGAGGAAGCTCCTTTTTCGGGGATTGATTCTTGATCCTTCCGCCATACATGTTCTCATTGTGAGATGCCCACGTTGTGGCACGTAAACACGTCATCAACTATATTGTCAGTATCGCGGGATGACAAATTCTTATCATGGGAAGGAATTGTACTGGTATCAGCCCTAAGTGTGATGCAGCCTGATGCAAAGCAGACCCTGAAGTTGATTATTTACCAGTAACAGCATGCCCTGAAGTGTTTCAGTCCTCTTAAACCACAGCAGTTTGTCCATAATTACAAGTTTTCATTTATTAAAGAACGACACATCATTCTTTGAATCATTTGTAGTCACATTTAACATTGTACAACGTCTATGAGACACATTAGTTCCTGTTATCACTCATGTTATAGCAGCTATACAGTCATTCCTGCAGCGGCCTCTCTTTTTTTTTTCTCTTCTGAAATTAATAAGAAAAAAAAAGGTTTATTTTACCAAGAAACCAGCAAGTGCAAAGTCCTCTGTCCTGAAGACTCTCCCGTGGCAGCAAACCTACTGACTGTTACAAAGCGCTGACACTGGAGACTCCTTTCTTGAATGTTAACTAAATGTCTCCTTTCAACATGTCAACAATTAGATATTTGTGTCAAATATTTTTTTTTATGTTTATTATTATTACTATAGAAATAATAGCTTACTAAAACAGTGCACTGATATAAACCTGTGGTTTGAATTACAGCCGGCACTACCGTCAGAGCTGTAATTTTTTGTAGAAAATTAATCAGCAGCTTCTGACCAGTGAGAATCGAGAATTCAACAGCGCTGTGGTATAAATATAGAGGTTGGAAATATTTTGTGTTAGTTCAGTAGAAACAGGACATTTGTATGGACGTCCTTCTGAAGCTCCATGAGGTGAGGCAAGGTGTTTAAATAAGACATTTAAATTCCAAGAGCAACTCCTTGCTGTCTTGCTGTTGTCGCAGCTCTGTTACTTCACCGGCTGCTGGACACCACGGCAATCACAAGCAGGTTGATCACAGATGACCATTCAGCTTGTAGTCCCGCTTCATGCGCATTGTTCCTGGGTAGGGTCTGGATCCACTGTGGTGACTGAAGATGACTAAATGATCATTTATTCAAGACTTAATAAGGTTTTTTCCTCGTTCATTGCTCCACAAAAAGAAATAAAAGCTATCTTTAAAGCAGTGTGATCAGAAGCTCCCCACAGCCTCATAGCTGCACATGCAGCAGTTTAAATCACATTATCTTTTAAAGGCAAATCCATCAACCATGGTAAATCTCATTTTTCCCACTACACCTCCCACCATCACCTGGCCTCCTAAAACAATCGGTTTATGCCTCCTGATATCTGCCGTTCTCTTATTAATTAATCTTGGATAGAAGAGTGAATTTGTGTCAGTTGATGAGCGCAATAATGTGTTTTGAAAGCTTGTCAATCAAGTACGTTCATGTTAATGTGACAATACATCAACTCACAGCTTGTCTGGGTCATACCCAGATAAGAAAGTAAATAAAAGGATTTGTTTTGGTGAAATGTATTTACTGTTTTTTGTAGTAAATGTGTCAAAGAATTTTATGTTGTACCCAGTTTTGTCCAAAATCCAATTTCCTGTCTTGTTCGGCTAATTCAGCCACAGTGACATCTGATGGGTTTTCCCGGGATGCCTCACATATTACTCTCACTACATGCATTTAAATTGGATTGATAGATTTGCGTCCACATTGGCTCAGCCTTAAATTGTCTATTGTATTTTGTTGTTTTGTGCACTTTAATAGGAACACCTGTACCCTGTACACCTGTAAACTGTTTTTCCAATCTTAAACTGTCCAGATTCTTGTTGTTGGCTGACAGGAGCGGAACCCCAATGCGGTCTTTTGCTGTGGTTCAACATAGTGTGTGTTATGAGATGCTTTTCTGCTCTCATGGTTGTAAAGAGTGGTTGGTTGAGTTATCGCAGACTTCCGGTCAGCTCAAACCAGTCTGGTCATTCTCCTCTGATCTCTCAACACGGCGTTTCCACCGTGTGAAATTCCCAGGAGATCAGCAGTTTCTGAAATATTCAGACCAGCCCGTTTGCCACCAACAACCATGCTACAGTCAGAGTCACTAAAATAAATTTTTTTCGCTTGTTCTGATGTTTGATGTGAACATTAACTGAAGCTATTGACCTGTATCTGCATGATTTTTATTATTTTTTTGTGTTTTGCGCTGCTGCCACATTGTTGGCTGATTGCATGAATAAGCCAGGGTACATGTATATTTAATTTAAATATAAGCAACTATATTTAGTATGCATCTTGCTTTACTTAAATTAGTAGTTCTGATTAACATAATGTACAGTCTTTGTTTAACTTCATATTTGCCCATTTTCTCATCCTTCAGGAAACGCAGCAGCGGAGAACTGAGCGACTCGCTCTCCCCCGACCCCAACAGCCTTCTGGGTAAGAGGATCCAGCACAGTTGGAGGGAGAAGGGCGCTCTCACTAAGTGGAAAGGCACCGTGTTGGACCGGCTCAGCGTCAACCCGTCGCTCTTCATGGTCAAATACGATGGCTTTGACTGTGTCTACGGCATCGAGCTGTTCAAAGACGAGCGCGTGTCCAACCTGCAGGTGCTCACTGAGAAAATTGGTGAGTAGAACTCGGGCTAAACAGGAAGCCATGTACTGTGAACAGGAAGTCAGCTGTGCACATCTCGACTTGAAGGTGTTGGAGGGTTTTTTTTTCTCGTAAAGTAAACTACTTTGCACGTTAGTAATTCATTCATCAAACCAGTAAACCTATTTAGAAAACTGTTACAGCAAGTAGGAAGTGAGTGATATGATTGCATTTTTTTTTTTATTTAGTACTGCCCTGAATAAGCTATTTCACATAGATGGTTACATATAGTCCACAAAACACAACAATAACTGAATTTACACAAATGAACCAGTGCAAAAGTTCACATACACTTGATTCTTAATACTGTGTGTTATTTCCTGAATGACCAATGTCTGTTTTTATGTTTTGTGATAGTTGTTCATGAGTCCCTTGTTTGTCCTGAGTAGTTAAACTGCCCACTGTTGTTAAGAAAAATTTTCCAGGTCCTGCACATTCTTTGGTTTTCCAGCATCTTCTGCATATTTGACCCCTTTCCAACAGTGGCTATATGATGTTGAGATCCATCTTTTCACACTGAGGACAGCTGAGGGACTCGTACACAACTATTACAAAAGGTGCAAACATTCACTGATGCTCAAGAAGGCAACACAATGGGGGTGTAAACTTTTGAACAGGATGATGGGTGTGAATTATTATTTTGTCTTCTGGGAAACATGTAATCTTATGCAGCTTCTGAAGGGCAGTACTAAATGAAAAAATAAGAAGTTTAAACAAAATAATAACAATTTTAATAATAACAACACTGAACTCGCCTTGCTTGGCACACATCTGGGGAAAAAAAAAGGCCTACTTGTCCACCAAAGTATGCTAGGGTTTTGTGGTAAAGTTTTTTCCTCTCTGCCTCAGAGGATTGTCTTGCTAGCAATGTTCACACCTCTGCACCATGTCAGTTTTTTTTTCCTGTTTAATGTGGAAGGAAAAAGGTTTACATGTGCAAGATGAATGAGTCCTATTTAGGTGAGCGCAAACTCTGGTGCAGTGTTTTGCTTCAGTCGCCCTTGCTGTTTTGATGACTCTGTACATGGTTGCATGAAAACTATAATTTTCTCAGAATTGTCTGTGTGAATTCTGATAATGTTCATGTTGTTGTCAGGTAGTATATAGCATTAGATACTTAGCAACTGGCTGGACAAAATTGCACATCCAATACCCAGTGCTTGAATGCCTTGTGCATGTAATAAACCTGCAATTATCTACAGTTTGGTGTTAAATCTACATAATAGGTTGCTATGTGTGAAGTGTAGTTTTTATTTTCTTCTTTCATATATATTTATTTTACTTAATGGATTTAGATCATTGATTGGCTTTCATTTCATGCATGCGGACAGTAGAAAGATGAATATAGCGTACCTAGCTTTGGGTTTTCTTATATCTGCAAAAAACTTTTAATAATTTGTCATTTGTACAGGGGAGGTGGCTGTGTTTTTGACAACTATGCTAACTATGCTAGCTTTGACTTTTGCATTGTAGTTTAGTGTTTATTTCATTATATGTGACTCAATAAAAGCTGTGAGCTAAAGTTGTGAGAGTAGAAACCCATGCTGTAGGGTCAGAATTCAGTGGAGCCAGTAGTTTGGATTATTATTATTTTTTTTTTTTTACGTTACTATGTCATACCTACTTTGCATAGAATTGAGAAGCTCAGTTTAAGTGTTGCTTGCTGATGTCTCCAGAATTGCAGTCATCTGTTGCTTTGTTGCTTGCTAGTGCGAACACAGTGTTACACCTGTGTTGTTGATGTACAAACAAAAGCAACTACAATCTGAACAATATATAAGTTTGATTCAGTTTTACTTATAAAGTGCTGATTTACAGAGCCAGCTTTACAGAAATCTCGGTGTAGATTTAGATCCCTAATGAGCGAGCCAGAGGTGACAGTGGCAAGGAAAAACTCCCTGAGAGGACATGAGGAAGAATCACAGCTCAGGATACTGGGATTTTGATCATTATAGTTAACAGTCATAGAGAGAAAAGGCAAACAGTATTACATATGTTGAAGGGACACGGATTGTTTAGTGTAATCATATTATGAATAGGAGTCCTGTGATGATTTTAAGAACACAACAAGTCTTTAGTGTATCCATGTGAGATTATCCACAGCAGCTTGCATAGCCTCAAGCCAAAGAAGCAGGAGGAGCAGAACAGGAGTAGAGCATCAGGATGAATCAGACCGGTCCAGATCTTGAGGAGAGTCACAGCACAGTAGAAAGGTGTTAGATTTTGGCAGCAGGAGAAAATGTGCAGCTCAGCAGGCAGAGAGAACAAATTATTATGTGTGATCATGAGCAGACATGATCATAATAGATCATAAGTTTGCTCAGGTACTGTGGGGTGAGACAATTCAGTGCTTTACAGGTATTTAGTAAAATTTTATAATTAATGTGAAATTTTTACTGCAAGCCAGTGCTGTTTGGATACAATAGATATAGTATGGTCAAATTTACATCAGAGTTGATTACTTGCAGTGGTTAATTTGCAATGCAGACTTTCAGTTTAAGAAATAACCAAATGTGTCTTGCTGTGTAAACGAAGTCAACAGATCCTTTCGGTTAGTGAACTCATGTTAAGAACTATTCTACCTTTTATAGTGAACAACAAGATTAAGGTGCCTCATGACCCAGAGGAGCTGGTGGGGAAAGCGGTAGAGCATCTGTTTGAGAAAGAGGATGGAGAAAAGAACGAGTGGAGAGGGATGGTGCTGTCTCGTGCCCCCATCATGACTAACTGGTATTACATCACCTACGAGAAGGACCCAGTGCTGTACATGTACCAGCTGTGGGACGACTACAAGGAAGGCGACCTCCGCATTTTACCTGAAGCAGGTGAGGGATTTGTGTTGATCTGTGAAAACATTCTGCTGCTCTCTTCTGCTAAATAATGATTGTTTTTTTTCTGTTAGAATAATTACTTTATAGTTTACTGGCAGCATATGCTCTTCACTTTTGGGAGCCCTACCATCCTTGATCTTTTTCCAGTCTCCAACTGTCCACTTTCAGTGACCCAAGATTGGCTGTGCTGTCTGAGTAGAAGGCATGGCATACTCTCTCTCCCCTGTCAATCACAGCAACACTAGCCAATCATGGGTGCCTATGAGCTCATGTATGAGGAAGAGGGCAGACAGCAACAGTTAATATGTCATTACTGAACGGGCATGAAGATAAAGCAGAAGTAGGGATCAGTCAATTAAAGCATTCAGCTGTCTTGCGACGTTTTGCCACTTGCAGATCAAAAACGATGTAGTAATCGGCTATACGTATGTATTAGCCCTCAACCTTTGGGAAATGTAGAAAATGGTTTGGAATTAAAAAAAAAAAAGGTTTGTATAGGTTCTCATGGTATTTTTTTTTTAATTTCCATCTGTACCTCAGAGAACAAGCACCTGCTGCCTGCTGACAGGAAGCCTGGCGAGGAGACAGAGAGCCTTGTGGGTAAGCAGGTTGAATATGTTACTGACAAAGGAGTGAAGAGAACCGGGCTGGTCATCTACCAAGTCCCCGCCAAGCCCTCCGTCTACTACATCAAATACGATGACGATTTCCACATTCACGTCTACGACCTGGTCAAGACCACCTAAAATAACGAGAATGCGACATACGAAGACAAAACTCACCATCACCTCTCCATAGCGTAATGTCGTCGCCTCTCATTGTACTCTCTCTCCACTGTGTGTTGCTGTGGAGGGGTGGAATGGCACAGATGTTTATGGTTTTGTTCATTCGCGTGTGTCATATTCGTGGACGTCACATCATCGACGCAAGATTAGAGAACAAAGCTGAAAGCCTCTATTAGGGATTTTTTGCGCTGAGCGTGTTAACTGAATGGTAATTGTCTTCTAGTGGGTGTGGTGAAAAGGCAGTCGGTTACAGCGATTCCTGATTGGGGCTTTAACAGTTTAAAATGGGGAAGCAGGTGTATCTAGAGATACACAGTCTATTTATTGACAATTAATTATTTTACTACGTTTTTGTGATAGTCATGAGCCAATTAAAGATGACAACATTTTCTGACAAGACAGAATAGTTAGAGTAATGGAGAATACTTACAGAATGAGCCTTTTGTAAAAATTAAGGCGACTATTTATTTTTGCTTCCTGTTATTCTTTCAGAAGATTTCTGTTGCAGTTCATTAACTATTCTGAGTGTAGCTCTTTTCAGTTGAGTCGCAATTTTTTTTGTCATCTGCTACTAATAATGAGCCTGAATCCAAGATGGCTGAACTTCCCATAAAAGCCTTTTAGAGCAGAAAACCTGCCATCTGGGCACGTCCTTTGGAGAAATAGGAGTTAAAATCTGAAATCGAGAATCATTGTGATTATATGAATCCACTCCAGGTGAAATTTTAGTTTCTTTTAAAGTTTGGTTTTTTTGAGAGGCATAAAATCTTCAGCACACAAAATTGTCCATATTCTTTTGATTCAGAACTTGCAGAATACATCGTTGTATATACATACATACATATATAAATATATATACATATATATATATATATATATATATATATGAGAGTGAGAGACATAAAAAGGAGGCTCTTCTGTTTTTTTCCTGCCTAATAGACAAGAATTAATGGTTTGTTTGTTTGGTTTTTAATAGCTCTACATTACTAAAATGGAGGTTTTATTAAAGTGTGTTGATTAATTCAGTTAATTCATCCAGTAACCATATAACATTTAAATTGTGTACTTCATTTCCTCTGTAGTCAGGTAGGATCATTATGGGGTTGTCTACCTAAGTGACCCCACTTTAATTTTACATTTAATTTAAAGCAAATCTATCCAGCAGGCTGGATCTTAAGGGGAAAAAAAATCAGACTGAAAAATGATGTTGAAACTAAAATGGATTTCCTTTTATTTCTTGAATTGACAGGGTGTATCAGGGGATGACTGTAATGAGGTAATCTCTAATAGTTGTCTTGTTGTTGAGTTGAATGGCACTTTTTGCTCTGTTTCGACACAGTTGATCCGGATATAACGCACTGGGATAGAAATGTCATTACAAGAAAAGTTTTAGTCATAGAGGCTGAGTAAGTACTTCCGTACACATCAGCACTGACCGGTAGTATTTTGTGTGAGTCATTCAGAATATTGGACTTGACAACGAAGTGACATTAGAGTCGCATCTCATTAACGAATTAACCGAGTAGCTACCAAACCAGCGTCATATATTATAAATCTTGGTCTGGGTTCCGTTGTACAGAATCCTACAGACCTACAAAGCTTTTTTTCCCCACTTGAGCTAATAAATTTAATAACATGGGAGCGGCCCTTAAGATGGTGGCAAGATAAAGCCAGTAATACGACTGATGTGCTCACTTGGATGTAATCCAGATTTTTTCATTGTCAGTGACAAAGCACATTAAGATAGTCCTGTTTACGGCAGCAGATCAGCGTTTGCTGTTAGCACTTGTGTTATTGTAGTCAAATTTTTCATAAAAGGATCCAAATAATGCTTAACGTTATGTCCCAGCCGTATAATAGTGTATACAGTATCGTGGCTGCGTACTGTATTTTACTCATGCAAATTCTATTATTTTAATATTTTAAAAATGGCAACTATAGGATTTCTGTAGTTAATGCTTGGCAGATCCATAAATGAAACCATTTCTTTTCTTTTGTGGCATTGATTATTTAAAATCCGCACAAAATTCCTACCATTCAGAAACCATAAGGATAAATTTAAAAAAAAAAAAAATCACTCAGTTAATTGACACCAGTGTTTCATTATGGAAGATATTTACCCAGCCTGTTTGTTTATTCTCTTCATCCCCCATGATAAATGTACAGCTATTAGCAACACATATAATCAACACATTCATTTAGTAACTGCATGTAATTCAGAGACAGAAACATTAATAATTAGATGACTCACAATGTTCTCCTCTGCAAAATGGTTAAAAGGTGTAATCTTATATGTACTTAAATGTATTTTTTGTAAATAATGCATATATGCTTGAAATGGTTGTTTATTTGTTGCCATTTTTTGCTCATAGCAATCGCACTTTATTTTAGCTTTAGTCTGCCTCAGTGAAAGAGAATTGACCTGTTAATTCAGGCGGAATCATTTTATCTTTAAAGAGCAACTCCAGCAGGCTTTTTATTCAAACTTGTTGTGGAGGAAGGGTTGACCATTGACAGATGCATCATTTTATTCACTTCCTGATGTGTATTTTGGTCCATTTGAAAGATCGGTGTATTTGCTCCCGCAGCAAAACTTTGGCTGGTCTGTATAAAACAGCCTGTGTTGTGTTGTTTCTCTCATCTTTCTTTTAGAAGTTAGAAGTTAAAAGCATACCGTACTTTGATAAATGTTCATTTTAAACCTGACACACTAAGCTAATTTTGCCAGGCTAATAAATGCATTTGATCATATATAGTGGTAATGTATGTTCATAATAATCTGATGGTCCAATGCAGACAATTTGCACAAGATGTTTATTACATATAGTAACAAAGCAGCGAAAGGAACGAAAGGAAGCTCAGTGCTTTAATTAAATGAAACAAGTTGCAGGTAGCATGAATTTAAAAGATTGACCTGCACAATAAATAGTGATTACAGCTCCATTATTGGAAGAAATTATGTGCTGGACTTTGACTGATGTTATATATGTTTGACGGAGTTCTACTTGAGTGTTGAAGCGTACTACTTCTGGATTGACTTAGTGCTTAGACCCCTAAAAGACAGTGTTAAGGAGTTCGGAATCCGTGACCACAGTTTTTTTCCCGAAGACAAAAACAATTGAGACGAGTATATCAGTTGCCTTGTAGTATTTTTTTAATTCATTAATTTTTTTTAATACTTCTGAGGTACAAGAAAAAAATTTTAAATCCCCACTGTCTTCTCCAGTTTCTCATTTGCAGCCTACCACCACTATCTGGTCCCTAGTAATGAACAAATAATCAAAATAAAAGGTAATACAGTTTAAATTTCTGTTATTTAAATGAAATTTGCTGGAGTTGCTCTTTAAACTGAGTAAAACCACAGTGAATGGGTAAAGGATATGCTGATGGCAATCACCAAAGGAAAAATTGATTCTTCTCTCATTTTGAGCTAGACTTCACAATGTAGCTGTCGTATCATTATAAACTAAGATTAAATTATAAAATGTGAGGCACCTTAAATTTGATTCTAATAAAAAAAAAAAAAAATAAATAAAAAACCTTGCTATCAAATATATCTTTTCTGAAATGGATTGATTTTTTTTTTTCTTGTCATTATAGAACTTACAAGCACAGTATGCCTTTATGTAAGTTTGGTTGCTTTTGCATAAATGCAGCTCACTCTCTTAGGACTTGGGATTAAAAGTTCTAGTCAGATTTCTCCCTTGTAGCATTTGTTTATGTTCCTGATGAAAATGTACATTTGCAATTACAGACCAAATGATTATTTAATAGTTGTTTGAGGAGGCGATTTAAAGGATAACACAGGGGTGAAGTTCTGGCGGGCTTCTTGCTTGAGATTAATGGTCAGAACCTTCTTAATGAAAATGTGAGAGAGTCTCAGGCATGGTTTTTCTCTCAAACCCGTGATATCGGATAACTCCTATTTTCATCAAGCATGTTTTAAAAGACGTTCAGATCTGTTTATTGATAAAGAAAAATCCTGTCGCATAAAATATGACCCTGGTGTACAACTTATTTGCTGTATAATGTCATTGAGATGAAGTTTGACCGAGCTGTACAGTTTTAACCTCTTGTCGATGTAAATAAAGCTTCTTGGATGTTTCCATATGCTTTATAGTATTCAGAATTACATTTGGGTGGAAATATCTGTGTATTCACCTGTACTCATTTTAAAAGATTGTACTATACTTTATTTCTGATCTCCGTCAGTTTTGCTTGGACCGAAGGGGAAATACTTGTCGATGTCAATCCTTAAGAGATTTGATTTAAGCACATTAATGATGTATACTCACTGTGCATTTTCAGTTGCTTTCACTCTCGCTAATTGTGAATAAGTAAATCTCTTTCTCGCTCCTCTGTAAATGTGGTTTATCGTACGCTCTGCAAGCTTCCAGTAATCCCCAGCACCCCAGTTCTCTCTTTGATATGTGTTCCTGTTAGTTTGCTGCTTTTTGCCAAAGTTATCTTTTCCTTAGGCAACGTTCACAAGTGTCAAAACTGTTCCTGTTGTCTGTGTAACGATGCTATAATAAAAAAAATAAATAAAAGAGATATTTTTTGCACTGATGCTGGTGTCTGTCATAATTTGTTAAATGTTAAGAGGGGAGCTTGTGCGAAGAAGGTGTGTTCAGGTCAAGTGAAGTTTGTGAGTTTGATTTGCAAATGTGCGTGTAAATGAGTCAGTTTGGAAAGGGATTGACTCTTGTGTAGGGTTTCTGTTATTTAAAATAATTGTTAATGCAGGTCAAGATTGGACAAGTTTGGTATTGTTTAAAATTGCATAGTGTCCATACTTATGGCTCTTTTATATATATATATATATATATATATATATATATATATATATATATATATCTTTTTTTTAATAAGTGGGGTCTGGGGATTCCCAGGGGTTCATGAAACAGAGCCAGTGATTTGAAATAAATGGGTTTAATCCAAACCTTAGCAACTCAAAAACAAGCTGGCCTTGAGCTTAATGTATTCTGTCAGTGGAAAGTACAGGCATAAAACACCCAGCTGAAGGTTGGAAAAAGACCAGGTGACATTTTTCCAGTCTTCAACGTTCCAGTTTTAGTGAGCCTCATTCCTGTTCTTGGTTAACGAGTGGAACTTGATGGTCTTCTTCTGCCTCAAGGTTTACCATGTTGTAAAGAGTGGTTATTTGAGTTACTATAGCTTCACTGTCAACTTGAACCAGTCTGGAATTTCCACCCGCAGAACTGCCGCTCAATGGATAGTTTTTTTTTTTTTGCACCATTCTGTGTAAACTCAAGACTGTTGTGTGTGAAAAGCCCAGGAGATCAGTAGTTTCTGAAATACTCAAACCAGCCCATCTGGCACCAATAACCATGTCAAGGTCAAAGTCACTGAGATTACATTTTTCCCCCCATTCTGAAGTTTGGTGTGAACATTAACCGAAGCTCTTCACCTGTATCTGCATGATTTTATGAATTGCGCTGCTGCCATATGATTGGCTGATTGGATAATTGCATGCATAATCAGGTGTACAGGTGTTTCCTAAGCACAGGATTGAACTGGGGACTTTGGAGCTGTGAGAAGTCAATGCTACCCAGTCTGCCCTCTTGCTGCCCAAAAGTACAATGTGTCATTTATTAATAAATAAAAATAAATTGTTCTTGTAATGCTTTTGTATATGAGGAATAAAACACTTTGGGAATAAAATACAATACGAAAATAATCAACTTCGGGGTGGTAACAGTAACTTTGCCTCATCACAATACCAAGTTGTTGATTATTCTTCTATAACAACATGCCCCATTATTTTTTATTCCTTGCATATCATCTTTTGTACTTGTACTATATAAGTGTGATTGATATATGGAGGCAAGTTTAGCGGGGAGATTAAATTTAGATGTGTTGCAGCACCATGCAGAAAGTCAGGTGAGTGCACACATGCACACACACACACACACACACACACACACACACTGTTTAGTCAATCATATGTCTTATTCATGCGCTGTTTTTAGTCTCTGTGGTTGGCTGGTTTGGCCTTTTGCTAAATCTAGCTCAAGGCTTCACTCAAGGCATCAACCTTGTTTTTCTTCCTTGCACCTACTGGATAATGATTTTAATGAGCTGCATATGGTAAAACAGTTTCTTCTGATAAAAATAAAAATGTGTAATCTTCTCTTCACATGAACATGCAGGTCTGTTCTGCTGCCCTGCACTGCGCCTGTCATCAGCTGAGAGTCAGTGGTGTAAACGTTAAACCTACAGAAGCAGCTACTAAATAAGGTATCAAGCTAAAAACAAAGTGTATGTCATGTCAATGTTTTGCTCCTGACTCACCCTAATTACTGAACCTCTGTTGCATCTGAGATAAGTTATCATTCGGAGCACACCTTGAACTTGTGTGGTCTGTTTGTTCATCTGCCATGTAGACAAGACCTTATATTGAGAACATTATAAAGCAGTAATTGGCTGATGTAACAGGTCTGGAATCAGAGACAAAATATATACAGGGAGGTTTGGAGTGAGAAGGTGAACAAAACGGGAATAATTTGGGTGCTTTTATGTTTTAGCTATTCCATTAAAGGCGTAGAATGCGGTATTTAAGAGAGAAAACGTCACAGGTAGTTACCATATGTGAATAGAATAATAGAAATATCTGGACATGTGACTTATGAACCAGTATCAGAAAAGCAAGATGTTACTACAGTGTACAATATAATGAACATATGTGCAGATTATGAATGTATGGAAGTCTGGGAAAAAAAATCAGAGGTCGTTGTAGTTGTCAAAAAGATGCAAAATCAAGTTTTGGCCAAACTGGGTTTTTATGCATTTATATACAGTATATATACATATACAGTATATATATATATATATACACACACACACACACACACACACACATACATACACACACACAGAGCGAGAGAGAAAGAGAAGATCTGCTTATAATATGCATACTTTACACTTTAGCTTTAAGAAACCATAAATAAATTTCACTAAAACTATAGGAAATGTTTTATTTCCATTTTAATCTTGCCTAGGCTACAAAGATCATACTGATCAAGGAGCAGCTGTCAATAAAATATCTGCTGAGGGAAAAAGTCTCTGTGGCACCGTGAGCTCTGTAAATGAGAGAAAAAAGTGATGCGAACCAACAACAGTCAATGCTTGCTTGTCAGTCATCTGTCAGTTATCTGTCAATTCAGAAAGCTCCAACTGTTGCACGAGCACTCAGGTGTTTTATCCTAGGAGCTTTGGAGGGAAAACGTTTGGTTGTATTTTGCATTTTAAAACAGCTAGCATTAGCTAATATCATTGACATGATTAATGTATAGCATAAGTAAGAAGTAAAACATGATGTGGCATGTTGTTATAAGAAAATAATAAAAAAATGGCCCATTACCACCCCAGAGTTTATTATTTTCCTGGAACATCACGTCATAAATTGTTTTATTCTTCTTATACCACAGATGTTTTCCAAGTAATTTTTAAAATTAATTAATTACTTTTTTATATCCAATTATAGTTACATTTAATGCTGTGGATTGTCCTAGGAAACAGGTTAGTTCCTGTTATCGCTTTCATTATAACAGCTATAAACAGTCCATTCCCTCACCATACTTTTTATTTTTTAATTCTCTCGTCATGTTACAAGAAACCGAAAAACACAAAAAGTCCTCTGTCCCGAAAGCACTGACACTGGAGACTCCTTCCATAAATGTCAAATAAATGGATCCTTACAGAAAGCTTTATTATTGTTAATATTATTATTGTTAAATGACATATTATATAAATTATATAATTATATAAATCGGTTTATTATTAGTCTTAGATTAGGTGGAGCATCTTCAATACACACTACTGCTAGAGCTTCCGTTATAGAAGATTAATCAACAACTTCTGACCAATCAGATTGAAGAATTCAACAGCAGTGTAGTATAACAGTGTATGACCATGAGAACGCACAGCATTATGGCGTGTTATGTAATTCCACTCCATGAGTGAATCTACTGTTCTAAACCACCGTTATATTTGTACCTGCACACTTTCCCACACTCATTTCAAGAACACTTCTAACACTAGTGTAAGCTGGAACACAAGCTTGTGGTTTGTGTTATTGTGTATTACAGATTTGTTGAAGGTCTAGGCTGTTTGATGGCATTTTTTAGAGTAAACCCTTAAAAATGAACAATACAAATCTGTTTTAATTATGAATTACATATACTAATATTAATTTATATATATTTATATATTTTATATACTTTCTGCAAATATTAGTTAATATCCATTATGTATCAAACACAGTTAATGTAATGTGATAGTGGTGTTTTCTCCACAGTTATCAGCATGTTAAGAGTCGAGGACTCTCGTCAAGGCCAGGCTCCACGTGAAAGAGTGGAGCAAGGCAGTAGATTGTGGGTTTTTTTTTTGTTTTTTTTTTTTCCAACTGAAAGTGGCTGTTTTTTTTCTTTCCTTTGTATCATGTAGCACCTGAAAACTTGCACATAAACTGAAAACCACATCAATGGAAAGGTGTTTAGTGGTCTTTAGGATGCTGTTAGCAGCCACTGCTGTTTTTAAACCCGTGTAACTCAAATGCATGCAGCTTTAATGGCACATCTACAATGGCCTGTAAGTGCAAAACCAAAACCACAGCAGCAAATCAAAAACACAACAGCAAAACAAACGAACAAAAAACCCACAACAGCAAATCAAAAGCACAGCAAATCAGCAAACACAACAGTAAATAAGAAAACACAGCAAAACAAAAAACACAACAGCAAAACAAATGAACAAAAAACCCACAACAGCAAATCAAATGCACAGCAAATCAGCAAACGCAACAGTAAATCAGAAAACACAGCAAAACAAAAAACACAACAGCAACAAAAAAAACACAACAGCAAATCAAAAGCACAGCAAATCAGAAAACACAGCAAAACAAAAAACACAACAGCAAATCAGAAAACACAACAGCAAATCAAAAACAGAACAAAAATGTGAAAACACAACAAATACACAACAGCAAATCAGAAAATACATCAAATCAAAACATAACAAAAATGTGAAAATACAACAAATACACAACAGTGAATCAAAAAATACAACAACAAATCAAAAGCAGAACAACAAACCAAAAACACAACAGCAAAACAAAAAAACAACTGCAAACCAAAAACATAACAGCAAAACAAAACACAACAGCAAAACTAAAAACCCAACATGAAATAAAAAAAACACAAAACCAAATCAAAAATACAACAGCAAACCAAAAACACAACAGTAAAACAAAAACACAACCTCAAAACTAAAAACACAACAGCAAAACTATAAACATGACAACAAAAATGTGAAAACAAAACAGCACAACCAAAAACAAAACAGCTAAACAACACCACAACAGCAAACCAAAAACACAACCACAAAACTAAAAACACAACAGCAAAACTGGAAACTTAACAGCAAATCAAAACCATGATAACAAATACGTAAACACAACCGCAAAATCAGAAACACATCAACATCAACTAAAAAAATGGCAAGGGGTGGTCCTTATTCAACATCACATGCTTGTTATTGATTGGCTACAGTGTACATCAGTCTGAGAGACCTGGAAAACAGAGCTCTGGAGGATGCTAAGACATAACATGAGTCGAAATGATGCTTTTGTTCGTTCTTATTTTTATTAAGTGCATTCATATGATTTTATTGTAGACATACTCTCAACTTTGCACAGCATTAATATGAGTATGCGAACACTGAAAACCAGCCTAAAGGAACTCGGGTGATTCAGAAGAAAGAATTACTCCTCACTTTAATAACATACATAATTTCGCTTTAAATCTAGGCTAGGGTAACTAAATAACAGACTGAAAAAAGCAATTCTTTTTCCTTGTGATAGTCATATTGTGGTTGTGGTTCTGAAACACTATTGTGTTTGTTACTTTTTGTTTTTTACACTTCCAGGCCACCAACATGGATTACCTACAGTAATAACCCATAATATAATCCAGATTAGGGTTTTTGTCTAGGATGTGTATGTTTAGACTATAATTGCAATAATCTCTTCCCTTCCTTTGCCATGTCTTTTCAGAACATTAAGACATTTGATCTCAGTACATTGTCTGTTCGTCATCCGTCCATCAGAGAGCCAGGTGTGAAAAATGGTAGTAATAGAAGATGCAGAGCTTCAAATCAACCCAGAGTAAGGTGCTTGTTGTGATTATGCTGCAACCAGTTGCCATGACAACATGTCCCTGGTGATGAAGAGTTCTTTTCTGAGTACAGATTTGATCAGCGAGGCTATATAGGCTACACTGTGTAACCATTTATCTCAAACATTATCATCAACCCACAATGATTAGATTCTGCAGCCTGTGTATGTGTAAGAAAAGTGGAATACATCAGATAGGGAGAGGTTTTGAAATGGAAGAACAAATCAAATAAAACAGCAATTATTTATGTTATAAAGTATATACAGTATATATACACTTAGCATCTACTTTATTACATTTGCACATTCATGCAATTATTGAATCAGCCAATCGTGTGGCAGCAGAGCAATACATAAAGTCATTTAATGTTCAAGTCAAACATCAGAATGGGGAAAGAAATGTCATCTTATGACTTTGGACCATGGCCAGACTTACTTGAGCTGACAGGAAGGCTACAGTAACCACTCTTTACAACCATGGTGAGCAGAAATGCATCTCAAAATGCACAAGATGTCAAACCTTGAGGTGGATGGGCTACAACAGCAGGAGACCACATCGGGTTCCACTTCTGTCAGCCATAAACAGGAATACAGGTGTTCCTAATAAAGTAGTCTGTGAGTTGGTTCTGGTGTATCTCTGCATTGCACATTTTGGTGTTTTCCCTGCCCAAACACACCCACGTCCATTTGGGAAGAGTGTGTTTATTAGTTGATTAGCTTGTTCAGGTGTGAGAAAAGG
The DNA here is from genome assembly GCA_022758105.1 of Pangasianodon gigas. Taxonomy (NCBI): domain Eukaryota; kingdom Metazoa; phylum Chordata; class Actinopteri; order Siluriformes; family Pangasiidae; genus Pangasianodon; species Pangasianodon gigas. Next base: position 14,298,534 of record CM040474.1, read on the forward strand.
GAAAACAACAAAATAAGCAGGGCTGGGGTGGGGGTGGTGCGCATCAGATTCCTGTTCTTGGCTAGCAGGAGTGGAACTTGAGGCAGTCTTCTGCTTTTGTAGCCCATCCACCTCAAGGTTCGATGTGTTGTGTGTTCTGAGATGCTTTTCTCCTCACCACAGTTGTAAAGAGTGATTATTTGAGTTACTGTAGCCTTCCTATCAGCTTGAGCCAGTGTGGCCATTCTCATCAACAAGGTGTTTCCGCTAGCAGAACTGTTGCTCATTGGATGTTTTTTGTTCTTCGCACCATTCTGCGTAAACTCTAGAGACTGTTGTGTGTGAAAATCCCAGGAGATCAGCAGTTTCTTAAATACTCAAACCAGCCCATCTGGCACCAACAACCATGCTATGGTCAAAGTCACTGAAATCATATTTTTTCCTCATTCTGATGTTTGATGTGAAGCTTTTGACTTGTATCTGCGTGATATTATGCATTGCTCTGCTGCAACATGGTTGGCTGATTGAATAATTGCATGAATGTACAGGTGTACCTATTAAAGTGAGGACAGTGAGTGTATGTGTGTCATATGCTTTATCATCAATAATACTTTCAGTCAGTGTGAACAACTTTTTTTTTGCACTTATTAGTAAAAAAAATATACTAAGTGAGCTGTAATTTGTAATCCTTGATCTGGATGGAGTGTAATCAGTAGTAAAATTAATCACTATAGCCACATGATGGCAGCATTGGGCAGCCCATATTTGGGCAAGATTTGGAGTTGGAAATGCTTATAGTTGCACTAGTGAGAACAAACATGTTTGATTCCTCTGCTGTAAAATACTCTTAGTTGTATTAGTAGTTTAGTACAGACATCTGCAGGCTTACTCATGACTTGAAATGCTTGGATATGCTTTAATGCAGGAGTGATCTTGGATTTAATTTAAAGTTTTAATGAGATTATTCTTACTTTAGTATAGGAATTAGTCTGCTACACAGGTGTTGTTTAAATAAGCATTGAGTGAAAAAGTTCTCTCAATCTCCAGGTGACTTTTTTCCCTTGTGAAACACAGTATCACCAATGATATCTAGTCAAATCAGAGCTGTAGGCCATGAATGATTCAATCCTTGGGAAGTGTGTCTTGCAGTGAAGACTGGTGAAGTGGCGTGGGGTTGGAGGCCGAGAACTTCAAGCTATGACCCTGCTTGCTATAAAGGTCAGATGGCTGTAGCTGACTCTCCCTAATAACTTTAATAAGAACTTTACCAAGCTGACCAAGTGTATTCTTATTTACTAAATTCAAATTTCCTTACCAGGCCACAAGACAAAAAGGACAAGACAAGGACAACATATGTAATTTCAATTTGATTCACTATGCTGCCGGTCAATGGATCATTCTAATTTCCTTCCTTTTCCAGGCTGGAGTTTACTCATCCCTGTCCCTGTTGAAATGTAACTCATGCATAGTTGATGATAACAGAGGTCATGTCATCGATTATTGGTAGAGATGATGTAAATTGTCAGTGTTGGAAGTTTTTATTGCGATGTAATGCCTCAAATGACTTGTATTTACTTTACTAACTGCTTAAAACACAGCTGCTTGATTGATTTCAGTGTATGATATGGAGCAAAAAAAGGTCTCCTACAGGCTTGTACAGCCAGAGAACACAAATACAGTTCAACTACAGCTTAATACTACAGTATTTTTAATGTACACTCTGAATGTTTTTAGCATAAAATATCAGTGCTTTATATTACGAAGTAGAAATATGTGACTGTAGTATAAATATTTGTCAGATTTAACTTTTACTTCACTACATTTACAACAGCAAATGTCTATTTTACTTTGACAAATTTCTCCAGACACCTTTTTTTTCCCCTATAACACCAATTGTTCTATTGCTCTTATACCACAGCTATTTTTAATTTGCCAACAGTTAAAGTTTTTGCTTATTAATGAATGTCATGTCATACATTTCAACTATTTTTTAGCTACATTTAAAGTTGTGGTGTTGTAAAATGTCTGTAAAGTTTAGTTCCGGTTACTTATGTTACCGGAACTAAACTTTACAGACTGCTATAAGCAGTCGTTCCCTCAACAGCTTCTTTTTTCACCCTCACTTGAATTAATTTTAATAAAATGCAAACCCCTGAAGACCTTCCTGGGTCAGAAAATTACAGCTTTACCTCTGACTTCTGAGGTTAAATGAAAAAATAAAGTTAAACAAACATCTCCAACCATCAACCTATCAACTGTTATGTTTGTTTGTTTGATTTGATTTTAGATTATGACAATGTGAATGAGCTGTTTCTATAGAAATAATAACATATTAGAATGAGCGTGTTAACAAACCTGCGATCTGAATCTGACCAATCAGATATGAGAATTCAACAGCATTGTGGCATAAAAGATATACAGTATGTGAAATAAAGGGGGTGCTTTCACTTACCCACTAATCAAGATTTCTGAGTACATGTAACTCTTTCATTAATTAAAATCTGATCAGGAAAGAGTGTGTCCCTCTGTTCAGTTTGCTGAGCTCAGCAAACCTGCTGATGTGGAAATCTACACTAAAATCATGCCGCTATAACGGCCTGCAGGTCCCTGAATGATGGAAACATCATCCTCATTTGAATGTACACAAATATTAGCTTGAGCTTTACTGCTTGCTTATGTTTAAGTACGGTGTGTTAGGAAGAGCTGACGTCACTTCTCTACTGTTGTGAGTTTCAAAGAAAGTTCAGGAAACTTTGAAGAGCTATAAAGTGTTTTTCAGTCAGTGATGATTTACCAAGATGCATCCAAGCAGATGTCTGTCCTTTATGCAGATGCACAATAAATCTGTCCTTTTACACTCGCATTCAATATCCTGCTTTGCTCTCGAGCCCACTGACACGCCTGGCTTCAGGCATTGAATGTTATTTGCTTCCAGGAAAGACTGCATTGCTAATAAGTACTCAAGTCATAAATCTTATAAATAATATAATCTGCTGATCTCTCAGAAGGCGCTATTATCCTAATTCCTAATGATAATCCTAATTCATAATCTGGCCATGGCAAACCGGGAGAGTGCTCATGCAGAGATGGAAGAGAGCATGAGGGGAGATTGATTCTCATTAGCTGATCCTAATAAAGATGAACTGACAGCTTTTCTCATCGACCAGCCAGCACGCTTCATCATAATTGGGACAATTCATTTCTCAAGCGAAGGGGGTCAACATCTCATCAATGTGTGATCAAGAATGGAATCAACTATAGAGAACGTCTTGTCATTTCATGGAAAAGTGTTAGAAAGATGAAACATTAAAAATAGGCATCTGTGTTGTTGATTAATAAGAGTCTAATAATTTCCTTGATTGATTGATTGATTGATTGACATGAAAGCTACCAACCAGGGAGGGTGAAGGCTAACATGGGTTTCCTCCGAGACACATGAAACCACCACGTTTTCAAACTTCTGCTCATGCTGCATCACAGGGCAGCGTAACACACATGGAGGAAAGCGCTATCTGCCCTCTTCTACATACAAGAGCTCACAGATGCCTGTGATTGGCTAGTATTGCTGTGATTGACAGGGGAGAGAGTATGCCACCCTGAGAACACAGCCAATTGTTGGCCCCTTGGACTCCTGGCCATGGATGGCTGAGGCATCATCAAGATTCAAACTTGTGATCTCTTGATGATAGGTGTTGTACCATACCCTTTGTGTGTGTCCACTATTTAAAAACCTCCAGTGTTTTGTCTTGTGTTTTTTAGTTAAAAAACTTTTCAAAAAAGTGTCAACTTGATATTTTTTAAAAACCCAGTCCAATCCATTGACAACAAAACCCCTTCCCTGATTCACAGTAGTATAGTAATAAGTATAAAAGTATAATGTAATATAGGTCTTAGTGAGGCTGTAGTGATGCTGTAGTGAAGCCATACTAACAAAGTAACAAAGAAAGTGCCAGTAACTACAATGACTTAAAGTTGCGCCAACTGACATCAACCTCTTTACAGCTCCTGACCAATCAGGATAAGCGAAAAAAAACAAAAACAACATGGAACAAAAAATGGTCGTCTTGAAGAGCAAATATGAGGAGCTTCAATCGGACATATGTCAATGTCAGTATTTTAAAGTTGAAATGCAACTAGAGATAACAAATTTGTTAGTTTGGGGATTTTTATTGGTATCCGATGTCACAGACCGGTCCCATTTTAACTATGGCTCAATAAAGTCATTTAAATGCTGTCTAGTTGCACAGACATTCCCCTTGATTATCTGTCCCTCATGAGAAACATGCATCCTCTTTGCCACTAAATACTGAAAAATAATTTTATCTAATAATAATAATAATAATAATAATAATAATAATAATAATAATACCAGATAGTTAGCTTGTACTAGCTAGGATTCTTTGGTAGTATTCTTATGGTTATGTTGAAAAACGTCTAGGGTGCTTGGCTCCCCCCCCCGAAACAGTGCTGGCTGGAGCACAAAGATTGTTTCAGCTCTGGTGATAAGGGTTTAATTTGCCTTCACTGTAGCTTTTGATGTAGAAAATCAAAAGAGTTTGGGCTGCTTGTGTGACTTGACTGTATGCAGCCACAGTTAAAGTGGGACGGCACATCACATACTGGTGAATGTCCCAAATATAAACATCTTATTTTTAGTTATATAGCAATGTTGCAGTATAATATCGGCAATAAATATTTTCAATTCAGTGTTCGATTCAACGTTTCTCTTGCTTGCCGCCCCCAACTTGCAACCTGAACTGTCAGATGCTTGAAGTCATGCTGTGCTTTTCAGAAAAGTTGAACTGTTTTCAACTTTGGAAATAACCACATTCCACCTGCCTTGTGGTCGCTTCCTGTAGGATTGCATGTAAAATGTTAAACTGGTAGTTGAAAAAAAAACGGTAAATTTTTTCAGATTTTTTCTTCAAATGCTGATCAGTAGCACTTTGATCAAATAAATGTGTACTATCTTTGAAAACACACCCGGTTCTGGAACAAAAATGAGCCTGACACAAGATTTCGGAGTTCATTTAAATTTTTTTATTGTAAAATTGAAAAAAGGAGAAAGAGAGAAAAAGCCCCAATAAGCCTTATTTATACATACATATTAATGTCAGAAATCAAGAATGAGAAAAAAAAAATCTAGCAGTCATACATAAATATATAAATGAAAACAAAATGGAATAAAGTTCCTTCAAATAAATAAATAAATAAATAAATAAATAAATAAATAAATAAATACCAATTAAACCTTTTACATATTGTCAAAGCAGCAAGTTCAAGAGGGAGAGGGATGGGACAAAAGTTGTTGTTTTTTTTTTTTTTTCGTCCATCAGAAGAGGGCAGGCTATAATCTTTAAGCTCCGCCCCCACGCTTAAAGCCCATCCTACTGCTTTCTGGCTGTGTTGTCAAGGCAACAGCCGAATCCTAACATTATTTCACAGAAGCACACATCCCACACTTCCCTCCGAAGCATTTCATTAACATAGTTTAATAATAAGATTCGGTATTTAGCTTACATCTAGTACATTGTGCCAAGAAACCCAAAATTATAACACAATCTTTAACCCAACTGCATAACCCAACCCCCCCAACCCTCCACCCCTCAGCTCCACGTATCACACAGAAAGCAACGGAGCTCTTAACGGAGCTCTCAACCCACCCACTGTACCTGAAGAAAGATTCCTGTGCTAATAACATCCCCTACATACAGTATACTGATTTCTTCATGTTCGAGCCATCTCCCATCGCACTGCATTCATTAGAATAACATCGATAAGAGTCAATAGCAGTGTATAAGTCTAACATATCAGTGTTTAAGTCTATATCATCCTACATTCCTACTTCACAAACCTCTCTCTTCTATACAACCACATTCCCAGTGTTGACTCTGGAGCTGTTCATTCATGAGCGAGACGAGATTCTGGCAGTAAATTAACTTTTAAAGATGACTCGAATAGAAAAGCTGAAGTGTTTCAAAACTGTGCGTGTACTGTTTTAGTGCTGCACGTGTGGTCCGAGTTAAGACGAGATCGAAGCCCTAATGTGGATTAATTTAGACAGTAACAGCGTATAAAAAGCACAGGAAATGAAATCATCCTCACTATCTCACATGTAGTGATATATCCCTGGCAAGTATGTCTAAGATTGTAGTGTTTTTAAAGGAAAATCTCAGTGTCCAATTTTTTCTGAATGTTTGACAGCACTTCATTTTGTGAAAATAATGCTTCCAATGTATGATATGGTGCAAAAATGGCCTCTGACAGGTTTGTACAGCCGGAGAACATAAATACAGTTCAACTTATGTGAATAAAAATGTTTTTAAATGTATACACTGACCATTAACAATGATGGTATTAACAGTGTAGGTGATTGTAAATAGGTGAAATACTGTAGGTGACTGTACTATAAAATATAAATTTAATTTTTACCTAACTACTATTTACAAAAGCAAGCATCTACTTTTATATTTAAATTTCTCCAAACACCGTTATTATGCCTTTCCTTCAGGCACATTCTCATAAAGTTGGCTAAGTAAAGAATAAAACACAACAGGGTGTGATGTTATAGGAAAATAATCAGTGGTGTAATGTGGCTTGACAAAGTGTTTTATTTCTCTTATACCACATCAATTTGCCATTATCCATTTTTATTTTATTTTTATATTATCCATTTATGGTTACATTTAATGTTAGGGACTGTCTGTGAAAATTTTTTATGCCTATTTTGTCCATTATACATCACAAAAATATTTCAAGCCCATTGACGAAATAACACTTCAACTTTATATATTTTGAAATTCTTTTTTTTTCTCTAAACTTAGAATTGAACATGTTGCGTCACCGAATTTGAGTTTCTAAAAGCAATTCTGATCTGATCTACCAGATTTTATGCGTCATGGAAACCTGTAAGGACATTTTTGCACCATATTTTACCATAGAAATGTGCAATCATTTTAAAACATTAATAAAAGAAAACATTTGGAGTTTCCTTTTTTAAACACACAGCTTGCTTGTCACTGTGAGTGCTGTACACAGCAATATGTTCACATGACCTCTCGATACTCTAAATAAAGTGGTTTATTTATAATAACTGCCTCGGATCATTTGAAATGCCATAATTTATACACGCAGATTAAAGTGAGAGCAACTCAAAAAGCTTTTCCATATTGAACTATTTGCGCAAACGCTAGTACATGTGCTGTTCCTGATCTTCTCGTTTAGCTCACATTATGTTATCTTTATTTTTATTCTTGGAGGTATTGGTTGAAAACAGAAATAAGACAAAAACAAACAAAAAGTGCAACACTGCATTTAAAAATTTTCTTTTACTAAAAATGTGTCTCTACGTGTCTAGCTAAATGCATGCACAGAGTGTTCGTCAGGCAGGGCAAGCTATGAAAGAAGGAAAAAAAGTTTTGGTAATAAATAGAAGTATAAATGAAGTGATTTTTTTTTAATATATTTTTTTTTGTACAGTGAGCTTGTTTGTCTGGCCGACAGGATATAATACATCTCTCACTGCCAAACGGCTCTGCAGCAATGCCACGAGCCCTGGAATGTTCTGTTGTGTGACAGTTACATCAGTGTTACACCATCCGGCTGCCAGACGTTACAGAATGAGACAAAGGGTGCACTTGATTTCATGCCCTGAAGAGTGCCCACATTGCCCCGGTTGGGGGAGGGTGAGTGGTCTATGTCTGCCCAGCTGCTTTATTTGAGACATGTCCTTCCACCTGCACACACATATCTATATATATATACACACACACATATATATGTATGTACATATATATATATATATATATATATATATATATATATATATATATAATGAACAGATGATACAATTGCATATAGGATGTGCACTATTCATGGGACTTGTTGGGACGCAACAAAAACTTGTCATGCGCAGTTAGATATGAAACTCATGTGACAAAGTAAGACGAACATGTAGCAATGTTAATGAAATTGCGACAATTCACAATGCATTTACAGCATCCTTAGTAATGGCCTGGTCAGGGTCATGGTGGTCTAAATTAGGCTACAACTTTGTTTATATTTTGGGAAATAGTACCAAATCAATTTGTTCGAAAAAAGGTACAAAATAACATAATAACTGTGCAAGTGGGATTAAAAAAAAAAAAGTCCCGTGTAGATCTCTAGTTGGATTATGAACTAGAGTGATGTAGCTCAGGTTGAAGAACTGTCAAAGTCAGAATTCACAGAGCATGCTGACAGAGCTGGCATTTCTACCTCAGTTTTTTTCCCAATGATTTATTTTCTGATACTTAATAAAAATCAAAACAAACAAAAAAAAAAACAATGCTAAACCCCTTCTGTATTAGGCCATGCTCACATATACATATAGTGTCATTGTGTTAGTGTCATATATATATATATATATATATATATATATATATATATATATATATATGTGTGTGTGTGTGTGTGTGTGTGTGTGTGTGTGAGTGTGTTTGTGTATGTCATAACTGACCATATTGTCGCAAAGAATCTCAGATTTCAGATCTTTTAGTTGGCACATAGCTAGAATGATCCTAGGATAAAAGGGCAAAGCCAATGGCAGTTTAAACTTGACAAGGTAAATGCTTCCTCAGCATCTGCAGCTGTGAACTGTAAGGAGAGCTGTTTACAGTAAATGGAGAGAAGAATATTAAGTTTTGTCTGTGGTTTTATCTGCTGCCTAACAGGAAATGGAAATGTGTATCTTCCATAATTACTGTACGTCATTACATCGTATCATTTCTCAGCATTCTGACGTACAAGATGTCACTTGGTCCCTTATCCCTAGGTCTCACAAATAGAATAATCCAAGGGCAGTGAGAGATTTTGTGTATTGTCTGTTATAGTGTCATGTTGGGTTTCAACCCAAGATAACTACGCAGTATCAAAGTCTAAATTCTGATATGGCCTTAACTTAAAACATGCCTCAAATGCAATAAGGAATGTGTTAGTAAAATACAACTGAGTCTCTGAAGAAGTGTTTAACAGCAGCCACACCTCATCCTATATCTACTGCAATTCCCGTTATTACTTTATGATAATGTACGTGTAGCAGATGTCTATATCTCTAAAAAAGATTCATGTTATCTCAAAAAGCAGATTTTTTAAAATAGCATCTACCTTCTTCTATTTTCTATTTCGGTGTTAGTACAGTAGAAATTCTACATGCAAGATTCAAACTGAGTTAACATTTACAAGAAGGTGACGTCGCAGTAGCGTAAGCTGGCGTCGTAACTGAGAGAAGCTGACTTCTTTTTTTTTTTTTTGGCACGGCTAAGAGGATGTTAAAGGTGTTAAAGGTATAGTCAGCAGTTTTGGCAGAAATTAGCTGTTTTGAAACTCCAAACCAGTACAGCTCCTTTATATAGCCACACCCCCTACAACACATGCCTAAAAAAAGCTAGTAAGAGAGGCGGGGCTTTCTGAATTGACAGGGAAGTTGATTGGTTGGATGTTGGATGTGGTCCACATTATTCATGTTTCTCCTGTCTGTAGAGCACTGGGAAGCCTGGGAGTTTATTTTTTTATTTTTTTTTATTGACAGCTGCCTGAATGGTGGCTTCCCAAATATTACAACTTAATAGTGATCCCATTTTTAAGTTGACCTGCTGTCATGAATTTGTTTCTTTGATTTCCTACAAATGCATTTGAAAGAAACGTGACAACTGGTGGTAGAACGTTAGAAAGGCCCATGTGGTAAACAAGTTCCTTTGAAAATAAACCTTTTAAACAGGAGTAGCTTTTGTACTGCATGTCCACTATTATATATTTGGTCATGTGATAACTTACATAGCATTACACTGCTGGATTTACACATCCTGTTCCTATTCATTCTTCAATAGAATAAGATTACTCCTGACATTTCAAAGCAAATGTGCTCAAAACCTGCTCAATTTCTTTAGCATTTGACTAGAGCTGTTATGTGGACTGCTGTATATCTGATATTTATAATATGCTGTCTAACTAACTGTTTAGAGGCAGAAAGAGCAATGTAATATAAAACTTTATGGACTGCCTTTACAAAAGCATATTTTAGTCTAGTGTAAATAAGGCCTAGTCCACTCTTTGAAAAATGTATCCAGTTTGGTTTTCCATCTACAACGTAACAGCATTTGAATCTGTTCTCCAAAGTGGATAAATCTGAAAATGAAGTTTTCGTGTTTTAGTGTGGATCAGGTGTTTGACGTGTGTTTGTCATGTGATCTCTACAAGTCCAAGATGGCTGAACCCACTACGATGCAATTTTCTCTAGTCTCGGTATTTTTTTAATTGCATGCTTGTCTGCTTTGTTTCATATACAAGCGATACTGTGATGTACAAGTAAGCTTATTTTATATTCCTGGTGTCGAAACATGATGATGACATAAAGGTGTGTGAATACCCAGCATACTGTTTTCCATCATTTGTGCATTTTATTGTGGGTGGGAAGCTTTCAGGAAATGGACTACTGTTCTGAAACAGAACTGTGACTTACACTATTAATTCACATTAATTTAAATAAGGCATGAATATAGAACAGAATAATGATGTGAGTTAGACCCTAGGGCTTATTGTTTGTTTTCTTTCTGTTCTGTGAGTCATATGCCTTTTTACGGTGCATTAGCTTTAGGGAAAATATGACAAAGAGATGCTAAATTTAAATTTAGATTTGTAAATTTCAGCAAGTCTGCTGAATCACTGAAACATATCTTGACACTTAGCAAATAGAATTCTTATCTGCCTATAACTGAAATCACATAATTCCCTTTAAAATGTTTTGTTCAATATTTAAAAAGAATGACCATCGAATAATGAGGTGTGGCTGTGAATGAAAAAGGAGAACGAACCCCTCATGTCAACGCATGTCCAATTCTACATCAATAACCATCACTGTAGCTTTGCTCCTTTAACCTGGAACCTAGTTTATTCACAACGAAACAGAACCCCCCTGATTTTTTTTTTACATACACTATACACCCTGAAGTATTTTTCTCTAACTCTTAATTGTAATATTTTACGCAATATCCTGTATCATAAGATAATCAGTGATAATATTGAACGTTACTATAGATAGAGATTAAAAAGATTTGGTCCTCTGGACCCCCAAAGGGGCCATGGGTGAGAGAGAGAGAGAAAGAGAGAGAGAGAAAGAAAGAGGGATCAAAAGAGAGGAAAGGAAAGCGAGAGAAAGATTTGCAACGATACTGCTTCTGTGGAACCTCTAATGAGCCATATACAAGAGCTCTGCAGAAAAAAAGAGAGAAAGAGATACAGAGAGAATTCTTACATCCGTCCAAATGACGAAATGTTTCTTCTTCTTCTTTTTTTTTTTTTTTTTTTTTTTTTTTACCTTGGAGATTAAACCCTCATTAGTCCATAGAAGCAAAAGCCACAGGTGTCGCTCAATTCCTCATGAAAACTGTGGCTTCTTCAGCATCAATCCAAAATCTGTCTTTCAAACAGTGTTCTCTCTGTTTTTTTTTCCAAGGAAAAGTTTGTTTTTTTGTCCTGTTTGGCTTTCTCATTGCTGGCTTCAGTCCTCTTGATACTGACGTTCCCTGTCATGTTGTTCCCTAAACTTCTCATCGCCGTGGTGTTGCACACAAAGTCAAATCTGATATGTTTTTTTTTTCTTAAAATAAAAATCATGTACTTATTTGTAAGCTGCATTTATTTGATTCTCTTTTTTTCTTCTTTTTTTCTTGTTGGTCACTTTTCCATGTTGGTTTTGCAAGTAAAGTTTTCCATCTGTTACAGATGTCACGACTGTTCAAAACCTGCAAGAGAAAGACAGGATGTCAGAGTTAGACTCAGGAGAAAGAGACAAGCATGGAGAAATGTCTCTGCCTGACAGCTTGATGTCTGAACAGGGAAGCCTGTACATATCAGGGAAACTGGATCTAGAAATGATCAGATGAGGTCGGGTCCATATGTCTGTCTTTACTTTACACTGTAACAAGTTCACTCAAATCTAAACTTCTAAGCTTGAACACAAGCTTTCTGGTCTATGTAGAATCAAATGCTAAATTCTGATAAGGTCTCTTATGGCCTTAAATTAAAACATACCTAAAAGTGCACAACTTCAAAACTAAAACCATGGAACCTAACGGTCTACACTAAAATGAACTCCATTTTTAATTTCCAAAAGTACAGCCTGTGTCTTCCTATTTATTTGAGATTATGTATACCAAATCCCTAGACATTATCAATGGAAGCCAACAGAACAGAACACTTTTCAGACAGCAGTGTGGGAGATATGTAGCAAATGAAACATGCTGTTATAGTAAAATAATCAGCAGTAAGGAATAATAATTGTTTTACCACCACCAAAGCTGGCTGTGTTTCATTCGTCTTATACCTGCCAACAACTACATGTTTTTATGAATTAAAAAGGTATGTCAGAGTTTTTATCCATTTATAGTTGTGGAATATCTCCAAAACAAGTTATCGTTTAAGTTATCGCAGCCCTAAACAGTCTTACATAGTCCTCTGTCCGGAAAATGCTGACACTGGAGACTCCTTCCTTAACATTTACTAGCAGTACACTGGCATTGCATCCTGCCTGGTGGAATGGAAATCGACTTATCAGACATTTTCAATCAGTATAAACAAATGAATTATGTTATCGCTGCAAATCTGTTATAAGTTTAGTCAGGACACTGTTGGGTTTCTGTGCGTAGAGTATCGTGACTCTGTGTAATTGCTCGTGAGCAGGTCAATGGGAAAGGGAAGGGGTGTGAGCCCAATGCTGGGCAAACAATTCACACCTTTTCACAATAACATTGGTACAGAGATAAAACAGACAGCACAGCTAAAGTTTTTTTGATAGTAAAACACTGTATACAACTGCCACAATAAAATTATAACATTTAAATCTAGTAGGCTAGGTAAAAATAAAAAAACACTTATGAAACACTATAAATTTTTAAAGTGCTGAGTGTCTACTTTCATATGAGCCATGAACCCCGACTGTGGAGTGTAACATCACAAGTAAATTCAATGCTGAACACGGACACCCCCAAAACAGGCTGAAACTCCATTCCCACAACCTACACACACACACACACAAACACACAAACCATTCCTCAACAAATTATCATTTCATCCCATATTTTACCAAATTATTCAAAGTATACAGACTTATTTATACACCAAAGACCCATTTATACTCCAGATCATGAGCAAAGGGCAAATTTCAAGGGTTGTATGAAAACAATAAGAAATATCTGACAACCAAATCCATAAGAAAAACTTGAACCTGGTCAACATTTCAACTATGCTAGCCTCTTAGCCAGGGCTCCTTTGTAATCCCAATGAAATTTGTTTGGTAAAAATCAAGGTTAACATGGTAGACTAACTACATATATGTGGTGATTTAGATCGAGATCGTGACTCTCACATGCTCCTTGACTTGTATTTGTAGAAAGAAATACATCAGCTGAGAAGAAAATTTGACATGTAGTGCCAGTGGCTTACACTTACACTTTTCTAGAACTAACATTTTTTATATTTTTACATTTTACATTTTTTTTTTTTTTCAGTCTGTCCATTACGTCCAGGATTGCCAGCATGTCTGAGATCCCTGAGTTTTCACATTTGAGGATTTGTGCTGGGGAAAAGCTGGAATATAAGAAACATTTCAACTAACATTTAACTTGTTTTGGTGCAATCATTATGGATTTAGAACAGCCACAATCTAGTGATGGACATGAGGACACCATGGGACTGTTACTTTAGCTCTTGTTTGAATTTCAACATACTACTGTATCTCAATCTGGAGGCTTGCACTCTTCAGGGTTTAGGTCCACACCATGCTCTTAAATGAGAGCTGCAAGAAAATGCCAAAGGTTGAAATGTTTATAGGAGATACAGGAAGTTTAACCCTTTCATGCACAATGTCCACACTTATGGACAGTCAATTTAAGGCTGTTTTTGGAAAAATATAAATAGTAAATCACCTCTAAATCGTTTGAGACCATCACTGCAATTGATCATGAATCATTATTCTGATCTGTCACTCTCAATGCAGCATGTGTCTCTGGTATATCTTTACAAATTTTCGACACAAAATTAAGAATTAAGTTAAGAATTAAGTAAATTAACATTAAGTGAAAAAAATTATTTTTGTGCCAGACTCCAGTGAACATCTGAGATTTTTTTTCAAACAGTAATTTAATATCCATTTACTTTTTAATTCAAATAAAATTTATTTTAAAAAAAATCATATGCAATTTTAAGTAATAAAAAAAGAATATGGATATGTTTTTAAATAATTTAGGCAGGAAAGGGTTAAATATCACACCCATTACACTGCAACGTAATGGCTTGTAAACATCTTTTTAGGAAGTAATGATCGAACTATAGCTAAATTCCATAAAGACTCACTCGTGGATGAATTCATTATCCTGCTGATTCATTTCATGATAACCTTGTGGTTCGCGTCTTACATCTGTCAATCATCCTCTGCTCTGACACGCCTACCTCGCAGTAGGTGAAAACATTTTTTGAAGCATTTAACCATGATTATACTGTTATTTCTTAGATCTACTCTTGGTAAATTATTTATTTTCAGCTGAAACCATGTTGATATGGCTGAATGATTTGAGGTTATTCAGCGGCAATCCTACCTGTGCTGTCAGCTGCGTGCGTGTGTGTACGTGAGTGTCGTGGGCGAGGGTCAGTAGGGGCGGCTGGCGTCCTTTGGCCTTTTGAGCTGCACTTTCAAGCGCTTCATGCCGATCTGGAAGCCGTTCATGGCCTGGATGGCTGCCTGGGCACTGCCAGGGTTATCGAAGCTCACAAAGCCTGCACCAAACACAAACATATAGCAGGAAGAATAATTCCTAAAAATGTATTTATAACATAAGCATTTTGAGCCTATAATAACAACATCTGCCATAAGATGAAGTTTCAATATCCCTGCTGCTGGCCAAATGACTTAAAATTTAAAAAAAGCAGAGAGGAATGAAGTAATTTACCTTTAAATTAATATTTATACTTTTAAACTTAGATTATTTATTTCTTTTGCTATTTCCCTTATTTAATATAGGCAACTCTGAGGAGCTACTCTAGCAGGATTCAGTCACTTCAATTGTATTTATACAGGGCCGATTACATTATGTTGTTGCAAAGCAGCTTTACAGAAATCCGACTCCAGACCCCTGATGAGCAGCTGAGGGCAACAGAGGAAAGCAAAATACCCATAAGAGCTCATAAAGAGAAACTGTAAGAGTAGTGGAGTAGACTATAATCCTTTTTTTTTAAAGAATTATAAACACAGGATTAAAACTGAAAGGATTTGGGGTACGACTGGCATGTTGGATATATCAAGAATGGCAGGTAAAAAGTTCAATATGAGCATGAAGCAGGTTTAAATCGTTTAAAAAAGAGTTTAGGAGTTCATGCGAGGGTTGGCAGCTCATAATGCTGGTTAGAAATCATAACAATAAGAAGCTAAAGAGGGATGTGGCAGTAATGTATTCATTAAAATCTCTGAAGGCTTGAGAAGGGGTGTAGCTAGAATCTGTCAAATGGGGTTTGAGGCATGCAAAAGCTATTTTATAACACAAACATGGCAACACTACATTATAACAACAAACCCCAATCCCAAATATATCACGATTCTGTACAGAATAAACCGTTTTAAGTATAAACCCCATTAATCACACACCACACGTAAAAACTATTCTAACTATAAGTAACTTTGTCAATTTAGACATCACTCCTTCTATGTGCTTCCACCACACTTGCAATTTAATTTGTATTTTAATTAAATTTGTATGTTTGTGTACACACACACAATAGTAATATGAATTTTGGTAGTAGTAGTGATTAGCACATGTGGTGAGGCTCCTTGGTAAGTCAATGAGATCTGAGCTCATATGAAAGCATCTGAGCAAGAAATAAAATCCTATCAACCCCGAGAGCAACCTGTGTTAGTTTATCTGAGTGAGGAAGACAGAGTGGGCGAATTAACATCCAAACATGCTTTCTGATGTACGACTGTGTTACACAAAGCCTTATGAATATGAATAAATGTGAGAGAGAAGCCTTCATTAGCTTCATTGTGAGAGTGTGTGTGTGTGTGTGCCCAGTACAGCACAGAGCCCCAGACCACTCTGTCTCTCTCACACACATAACCAGACACATAGCTCACTCGGAGCTCTGAGCTATTTCAGAAATGCTTTTCCCAAAAATGGCACTTGCCAAAAAATGCCCCATTTCCCAAAAAGCTTCCTGATCAATGTGAAATCGCTCTCTGTGAACTCTCGGACAGATGGAACCAGCGCAGTGGTCTTATCAGAGAGGGTCCACGAAAATGGATTCAAATCCACTGGTGTGTGTGTGTGTGTGTGTGTGTGTGCACTGAATTAGTGAAACTGAAATGTTGATTTGACTGAAAACTGGTTGTGGGGAGTGAAGGGGCGGTGTCCTACTCTTGCACTGTCTAATTAGCTATTTTATCACCTCAGCGCTGCTCCCTTACACCTTGCGTTGCCAGATTAAGTGCGATTCCACACAGCTAGGCTATTTTTACTCACCTTGAACAGGAAAGAATTTGTTTCGTTGCTAGATATTAAAATGTTGCATGTCAAGAATTAAAATGTGATTTGGACAGAAATTAAACCCTCCAATCTGGCAACCATATAGATACCAGGGTCACCATCACTCACGATATCCAATGACTCTGTATATGCGTGTGTGTGTGTGTGTGTGTGTGTGAGCTGAACCTCACCAAAACACTTGCTCTGGTTGGTAGCTCGGTCCATAAACACTTTGGAGGAGATGACGGAGCCAAAAGGCAGAAACATCTGCATCAGTTCGTTATCACCAAACTCCTGTGGCAGGTGGTAGATGAAGAGATTGCAGCCCTCTGGACCTGAAATACACACACACACACACACACACACGCACACAATAGTAATATGAATATTGGTAGTAGTAGTAGCAGTAGTAGTAGTACAGGCAGTATTAGTATTAGTAGTAGTAATATGAATATTAGTATTAGTAATAGTAGTAGTACAGGCAGTATTAGTATTAGTAGTAGTAATATGAATATTAGTATTAGTAATAGTAGTAGTACAGGCAGTATTAGTATTAGTAGTAATAGTAGTAGTACAGGCAGTATTAGTAGTAATAATATGAATATTAGTATTAGTAATAGTAGTAGTAGTAATCATCTCCTCACCTTCTCTCTGCTGTTGCTGCTGCTGAATGACCTGAGGCGGCTGTGGCAGTGTCTGGCCTATAGGGGTCAGTGTGGTGGTGGGGTAAATGGCTACAAACACACAGTAGGGATGAAGGGGACAGAGGGAGGAGAAACAGAATGACATGAAAGCAGACTGACCTTTATCTTCTAATGAGAGATTGACAGACTCACAATACAGCACATTAATCATATTTCAACCTGAGAGCAGATGACAGATAGTTCACTACCGCAGTGATAGCTCTAATTTACTGGCAGGTATTATTATTCCACACAAAGACATCATTTCCTTTCATGTGGCATAACAGAGACAGATACACAACCTTACATTTTAATCAAGGCACACACACCTTCAGACTTTGACATTTAATTCAATCAACTCTGATTTGAGCATCTATATATCACCCATCCATCCATCCATCCATTCATCCATCCATACATACAAACATATATACTTACAGTATGTACATCCATCCATAGATATCTGTCCATCATCCAAGCATCCATCTATATCTGTCCATATCCATCCATCCATACATACATACCTGTCCAGCCATCCATCCATCCAATCATCCATCCATCTTTCCCTTTCATCCATCTCTCTATCTATCTATCTATCTATCTATCTATCCATCCATCATCCATCCATCTATATCTGTCCATCATATACCCATCCATCCATCCATCCATCCATTTTCATATTTTTTTTACTAGAAAATATGACAACACATCTGCAGGACAATATTTATATATAAAAGACCTGTTGTACATACAGTGTATGTGTGTGTGTGTGTGTGTTTGTGTGTGTGTGTGTGTGTGTGTGTGTGTGAATATACCTGTGTACTGTTGGACGCCGGTGAAGGCCTGCTGAAGTGTGTCAGCGGCAGTGGGGCTCTGGGTGGAGTACGGTGGCAGGCCGTTGGCGTAGACCGCCTCCACCGGATGACCATTGGGCTGCGGTGGGATGCCAGTGAAGCCATTAACGATGGGGGTCACTATGCTGGGCACGGCCGAGGATGCCAGGTTAGCAGGGGGAGAACTCAGTCCTACAGAGAGACACTAAAGTCAGATTGGGGCAAAAAAGTCAACTGATCTAATACACGTGTCAGAACTAGCGTGAAAAACTGCATTGTCTTTTACATGTATTCATTTGGCCGACATTTTTAATCAGAAAGAAGTGCGAGGAAGCAAACAGAGAGATCTCTCTCTCTCTCTCTCACACACACACACACACACACACACACACACACACACACACACACACAGACAGAGCTGAACAAGATGGCTGCTAGTAGTTCTACAAATTCTACTCATATAGCATTCAGACATAATTTGGGATTTGGTGATTCTGAAAGCCATAGCAGATGATTTATATAATTTTTATCCCCATTATAGCTTTTAGTATGTCCTTGTGCTCTGTGGATGGGGGCGGAGTCATCCTGGAAGAGACCACGCCCATCAGGATAAAAATGTTTCATTGTAGGATAAAGGTGATCAGTCAAAAGAATTGTGTATTGATTTGCAGTAAAAGTGGACACAAACCACGCTAGCCAAATGCTGCAGCGTAATAGAGAATGGACAAATACGAGTGGGCCCAGTGTATGTGCAACCACTCACCACACACACATACACACACACATACACACACACACATCGGAAGGCAGTGGTGACAGAGGAATTGTCTCCTGCAGAACTCTGAAATGATGAAAAGGTGATGCAATTTTCAGGGCAGCAGCACAATGTCACACTACTGAGTGAGGGGGTAGAGAAGGAGAGAGAGAGAGAGAGTGCATGGGATAGATAGATAGAGGGAAAGAGAGAGCATGAGAATGAGAGTGAAAGAGAGGGGATAGAGCAAGAGATTTATAGAGTGAGAAAAAGAGATAGTGAGAAAGAGAGAGCAAAAGAGAGTGAGAGAGAAATAGCATGAGAAACAGAGAGAGAGACAGAGAGCATGAGAGTAATACTGAGACAGAGAGCGTGAAAGAGAGTGAGAGAGAAAGAGCATGAGACACAGATAGAGAGAAAGAGAGACAGAGAACATGAGAAATATAAAGAGAGTGAGTAAAAGAAAGAAAAAGAATGAGACTGAAAGCACGATAAATATAGAGATTTAGAAAGAGAGAGAAACATAGAGTCAGTGAGAGAAAGTATAAGAAAGAAAGAGAGCAAGATGGAAGGAGCTTGAGAAAGATAGAGTGGGAAAGAGAGTGAGAGACAAAGCGCATGAAAAGGATACAGTAAGAGAGAGACAGCATGAGAAAGAGAGTGAGAAATAGAGAAAGAATGTGAGAGACAAACCAAATGAAAAGGATACAGTAAGAGAGAGAGACAGCATGAGAAAGACAGAAAGTGAGAAACAGAGAGAAAGCGAGTGAGAGACAAAGACAGACAAAGAAAGAGTGTTTCCCAGGCTGCCACATACACATGATTTATATAAGGGTCATGTATCAGGCAGTCGCAGTGAAAAGAACAGAAACTTTTTAAAGCTATACTGCAGTTAACTAAATTAGCTATCATCAGAAGATCATGAAGAAGGAGAGATTGTGAAGCGTTCATGAAATTCATGCTAATTAATTGGGTTTAGTCAGTTTGCCCTCTTTCTTGTTTCCGTTTGCTGGAGTAGTTGAAATGGAAGACGTTAGTAGCTAACTAGCTAGCTACCTAGTATCTGGAATAAGAAGTGCTAGTTGCTAGCTCATTACTATTAGCTATTACTATTAACATTAGCCTGTTTTTAAAGAAAATCACAGCTCCGGTGGTCGAAATGTAAATCCCCTACAGTTCATTTCAGATAGCAACTATAGCAACTCAGACGATCGCAACCAAAGAAGAAATGGATTTTCCAGATTACACTATGCTAAGCAGCCTAATGGTCTAATGTTCATTTTTTCAGGTGTTATAATCAGGAAATATTTAGGGCCTTCATCAACGTTAGAACCAACAGAATGTGATGAAGGTACATTTTTTATAATAATATGATTTGTGTGCCTGGGTGGCCCTTGAGTAAGTTCACACTTAGGGCCCACAAATGTTCAGAATGGTCCTGACCAACATCATCACATACTGCTATCTACTACTAATCTACTGCATTCAGTACCGTGTAGATCACATTATCATTTACACCACTGGAATCAGCATGCACTTTCTGCGAGCTGAGATAACAAATCTCACCATCGCATATCCAGATCCTATCTGTGTCACAGCAAAAGAGAAGCTGTATCTTTGGAATCATCAAGGCTTTGTAAAAGTAGATCAGACTGTGGATGTTTAGTCTCTAGCTGAGATGTGCCCTCTAGTCAGGTTTGGGTCGTAGCATATTCTTCGCAAAATGTAGCAGAATCCCAAATACATAGTGGAGGTGTGAATATGGTGCGACTACCTGATAACAATTTTAGCATGGCCACAATTTCAAGAACCTCTCATTAATTTGAGATTTGAATTGTATTTGATACTTTTTTGTATATGATACTTTTTAGAAAGGCAGTATTCATTATAAGGTTTATGCATAATTTATACATTTTTTCAGAAAAATCCTTTTTTACAACATCTTTCCACTAAAAGAACACACACAATCTTTCAAAGAAACTATTTTAAAATCAGCCCACACACATACACTGTTCAGGGGAAGCAGCAGATGGTCCACAAATGCAACAATGGCAGGCAGTGACGCCTTTAGGACGGAAATACAGAACCATTTTTCCATTTAGAAATCAAATGAAAAACTACTGTGCATTACCAGTTGAGTCTGCTAGCAGTAAAAATTAGTCTGTTTATTACTGTTAAAGCAGGTAAGGATACAGCAGAGAGATTTCAATTGAAAATTATTATCATCCACATGGTCAACTGCAAGAAAGGGTCTGCTACTGAAATCAAGCCGGTTCATGTTTTAAAAAAATGAGTCGCGGAACTAGTCAGTTTTTTCCAAAAGCAATATTAATTTGTTCTTCTACAGTATTTTTTTGAGTGCTTGGTTCAGTCCAATGAAATTAAGAAATTAGGAGAAAGCTGCTGTGGCCCAGTTTACTACTACAGTATACAGGACACCAATCAGCCATAACATTAAAACCACTGATAGGTGAAGTGAATAACGTTGATTATCTCATTATAATGGCATCTGTCAAGGGGTGGGATATATTAGGCAGCAAGTGAACAGTCAGTTCTCAAAGTTGATGTGTTGGAAGCAGGAAAAAAGACTTTGGCAAGGGTCAAATTGTCATGGCTAGACCACTTGGTCAGAGCATCTCCAAAACAGCAGGTCTTGTGGGGTGTTCCCGGTATGCAGTGGTTAGTACCTACCAAAAGTGGTCCAAGGAAGGACAACCGGTGAACCGGCAACAGGGACACGGGGGCCCAAGGCTCACTGATGAGTGGGAGCGAAGACTAGCCCAGTGGCCTCTTTCAGCAGGACAATACACCCTGCCACACTTCAAAAATTGTTCAAGAATGGTTTGAGGAACATGACAAAGAATTCAAAGTGTTGACTTGGCCTCCAAATTCCCCAGATCTCAGTCCGATTGAGCATTTGTGGGATGCACTGGATAAACAAGCCCGATCCATGGAGGCCCCACTTCGCAACTTACAGGACTTAAAGGATCTTTTGTTAACGTCTTGGTGCCAGATTCCACAGCACACCTTCAGAGGTCTTGTGGAGTCCATGCCTCGACAGGTCAGAGCTGTTTTGGTGGCACAAGGGGGACTTACACAATATTAGGCAGCTGGTTTTAATGTTATGGCTAAATATGGCTCTAAATATATATTTTTTTGAGAAATCAAACTGCAGTATATAAAGATTCAACCCAGAAGGGGCCATCCAGCACAAGCATCATACAGACTCACGAGGAAAGATCATTCAGGAAAGTTTGGACACCATGATGCACAACACTGTACCCAAAAATGGTCTGATTTCCATTTTTTAATCATCAGTCCTTCTTTTTTTTTTTTTTTTTTTAGAGCAGCGTGATTTTAAAAATCTGATTGAAGGTATAAGTGGTGGTTAAAAAAAAGAATTGAACATGTCCTCCACAAAATAAAAGAGGACTAGAAAGAACAACTTAAGAAGGTCACAGATAATGGAAGCAACTTTGGAAAGGCTTTCAAGGAATTTTGAGGATAATAAGGATCAGACAGATGACTCTGTTCAATTTGGGGAACAAGGTGATGACAGAGTGAAGTCACGTAGAGCAAAATGCACCGTAGCGCCATGGTTGAGTGTTCGGCAATCTGGAACAAGGCACTTATGTCTCTTTTAGCAGCGGAGAAAATAGCTAAAATTGGGGGGGATGCATATAATTCGCACTGTGTCATGCTGAAGCTCGGAATGCAATGATGTGCCAAAGACAGTTTTGTGAATGCCTCAGAGTTTAAAAGTTACAGCCTCATGAAATTACCTTCCTCAAGTATTATTGAGGTACTGAAGACACTGGCTATTGCTCTTCACCTCCTCTTAACCTCTTTCAAGGATAGCAGAAATGTGATTTTTGTCAGCGCTTGGAAAAAAAGAAGAAGCTGTCTGAAAAGCAGCCTTATTTGTGTTTTCAGCCTGATGTCATTTGCACAGTCATCAATGCAATTGATTCTCGGTTCCACGGTTTCGTTTGAGGAGGCTGTCTGAGAACGATAAGAACAATGTTCACTAAGCTTTGTTGATTGAGGCAGTCACATGAAACGGTGGTCCAGCGAGCTTTCAAAGTTTAGAGAATGACTCAAAGAGTGGACCACAAAGTCAGGAGGTTTTTAGAGAGCTCTAAAGAAATCACTGAATGACTTTGCTATGGTTATGTCCCTCAAGTGCAACATGGGCTTGCCTTTAAGTGCTGCAGTGCAACCTTTTAAAAAGGATCGTGTTGATGTGTTATAAACGTAGAGGACTAAGAGCAAAGCTGTTGTAACATGTGGAACCTTAAGCACAGAACCTACTCTGACCATTCTGTTAAAGCTCTGTGAACTCGGTTCATAAATTTCAACTTAATTGCCCACTTACTGTATATTCACTGTTTTTAAGTAAACATTCCTTAATTACTGCATACATTCATAAAATTTAGTTGGTTTAATCTGTCATGATCAGCTTCTTTGGCAAAAGAGCCTTTGCTTGCTTTTGTTCTGTTTTGTCATGTTTTGGTAAGGCTCCCTCTTGCTACTGATTTTTCCCTGATTATGGTCACCTGCACCTCATTTTTTTTTCATAATTATAGTATCTGTTCCTGGTTTTGACCTTTCCTGACCTTAGTATTATAAAGTTCTATCTTCTATTCATTCTTCACCCAGATAGGACGTCATACTAAGGTCATGTCTTGCTTGTTATACCCTCCTGAATACTGATTATGGAGTTCCCAAGACTGGTATTTCATCTCTGCTACTTACTATGATGGTTTGATTTGGTTCACGTTTAATAAACTTCATGCCAATATTCAACTCCTGCTAGAGCATTTTACAAAATTTGATTTGAAATGCTCATTATATTCTTACAGTCACTAGTTTTTTTTTGTTCAACATGTATAACTTTTCCTTTAACCATACTTTCTCCTAGTTTTTTTTTTTTTTTAAACCAATTCCCTCCCATTAGCTAGCTCTCCTCTAGCATGACCGGGCTACCAACTGGGCAGAGTGAAGGCTAACCTGCGCTTCCTCTATCTGAAGTCAGACATGGTTTCTGAACTGTTTTTCGAACTGTAGCTCATGCTATGTGAACACACTTGAAGGAAAGCACCAAACTGCTAACTGACATCACAGCCAACTTTTGGCTCTCTTTCTTGGACTCCTGGCTGTGTATATTTAAGGACATTCTATGTTATCTGCTGAAATCTCTTACATGTTAACAAGAGTCTGAAGTGATAATGGTTCAGTTATAATATATTATAAGCCAAGCTCCTTTAAACAACTTGAGTAATTTGATTTTCCAGTCTGTTTGTGCTATTCTGATCCTATTACATTCTATGCAAAAAGTAATTAACCATCACGACGCATTACACAAAGCAAACTGCCAACCAATAACACCGAAGGACATTGTGACTTCAGTTGTATTGATGATGCAGCACAGTTGTATTGAAAATGTGCCCTGCGGTAACTCTTTTCATGTATTTTAACGGAATACGTTACTGAATACATTTCGGAGTGTATTCAGCATTCAGCCATCAATACCATTTTCAAAGTGTTTCGCACAGCCCTGCCTCCAACACACCACTACCGTGATCCCTAACAGAGTTATTCATGCTGACACTGACTGATACTGCTGAGCCTGCACTAAACAAAGTGTACTTACTGTAGGTCTCCTAAACACACAGTGCGCCCCGCATGTGTGTGTGCGTGTGTATGTGTGTGTGCATGCGTGTGTATATGCTAATGTGTGGCAGGCCTGCTCCTGTACATAATCATCCGGATTTAACATTGTGTGCCGTTCAGATCGAGTGACTCCGAATAGAGCTGACTTACTAATTTAGTATATGAGATCACACCTATGTTAATGCTATTTCTGTCTGCTAAGCTTGGCAGAATTTTGAAAACATAGCACAGCTCTCAGTAATTACCTGTACAATGATTACGTCTAGGATTTTCTAAATCTGACTCTTAATTTAGCGTGTTAGTAAAGGTTTTGTCCTGGACATCCTCGCTTCAGGAAACACTGCCTCTTTTAGGGGTATTATAAATGCATGAACTCATTTCCATAATGATACCTGAATCATTGAAAAAGCAAACTAGGGATATAATTAAGGGTTGCCTTAAATGTATATGAACAATTTCACATGTGGGTGTAAATGGTCATGAAGAAACCCATTTATTTCCTGTTTGCATCTTAAAATCTTCTGCTTCAGATTATTCTAAAAGGAAGTAAGTAAAACATGTTGCTACTACAGATGCAACTAATATAGAATTAGATATGTGTAAAAATTACAGGGGCTACTAATGAGAGAAATTTGGCCCTCTATACGTATAACATGCTCAGAGGAGAGGAAAACACATCAGTAAACATGATTATGACCAAAGGGATAACGCAGTGTCTCACTGAAAATAATTATGTATCTTTCTTGGAGATACATGGAGGAATTTTAATAAATTGCTGTACGTATGAACCAATTTAATTCCATTAACCCTCAAATTGTAACCTACATTGGGTTTGGAATAAATGACTGTGCATACCTATTGACCCTGTGTTAAATCTTTCTTTCTTTACTATTTAAAAAAAGAAGAAACAACAAAAATTCATTTATTGCTTTAAATTTGTAATTGACGGATTCCAATTCATCAGCTGATGCAAGGTTTAATCCAAATTATTTAGCTTAATACTTTCACTAACTTTTTAGAGAGGTATGCCATTTCCAAGAAGTAAAGTTCATGTCAAAATTTGGAATAAAATTTGGAGTAATTTTAGTAAATTAAAATGCCAAAATGTTGTGCATCATTCCTTTTTTGGATTCATCTCAGGAAATGTTATGATGAAAAAAACAAGTTTAGTCATTGTACATGCCTTTGTAAAAACTTTATATAACTAGCTCTCAACTTCTGAACTTTAAAAAGTGTATTTTATTAAAAATCTAGTAAGTAAACAAATAATTAGCTTCCTCACGTCTCCAGTGTCTGTTCAGCTCTATAGATTCCTCTCATTAATCTCCTGCAGTTGGAAACATTGATAGCTGTGTGAAATGCAGATGCCATGGCTGCCTGTTTTCCATGTTATTGACTGGCATAAATCAATAGAAACATGCCATGTGTTCCAGTCGCTGGCACTGATTAGCACTGAGGGCTGAGAAAGCTGATCTTCACCGTTCTGCTGTTACGTGGTTTAAATTCTAGGCAGAAGAGCTAATACAATATGTTCCGTGTGTATTAAAGAGTTTCCTGTTCCATGCAATGGTGTCTTAAATGAAAAACTTGCATTTCACATTTTGGTGAACTTCTATAAGGCTTTTCAATGCTGAAAAAAGATTAGGAATAAAACATTTCTGGCTTTCAAAGAAGTGAAAGGCAGATTTTCTTTTTAGCACCCAGATTACATGATAGCTAAAAACTCTGGCTGACATTTTTGATCACATTAAAAAACCCATTACCTTATAGACTTTTTAATGCTTTGATCTGAGCCTCTGCTGCTGATTAAATAGGATGGTATTGATCCACATCCACATAAGCCTTCATTTTCAAATGGTTCAGTCTTAATAATCTGACAAAGTTAATATCAATCACTAAAAATGGCTTAAAAAGAAGTTAACGTGTGGCTTAACACATATTTGGAAAACCTTTCAAGACCTTTAAGAAGTGACCTTTTCTCTCTGATGTACCTTTCCTGATTAGCCCTCCACACATTGGATGCCTGGTAGATACACTACGATAGCTTAGCTCTCTCTCCTTTAGCTCTCTGTTAACATGGCAAGCCAATGAGCAGCAAACGCTGCTTCCACTTCCTCAACTAATTTTTGCAATCACGTCAAGTGGGTGCACAAGAGCTACTCGAACACGGATGAGCTTGAGTTCAGTAATCAGGGGTTGAGGACGTGTAGGGAGAGAGAGAGAGGTAAGGATAGAAAGAGAAATAGGCAGTTGTAGAACATTGGAGAGAGAGAGAGAGGGTCTGTAAAAGAAAGAAAGGGAGAGTGGGAGGGCTCTCTCTAATGCTCACACACACACACACACACATTGTATGAAATGCCATGGCATAGTGGAGGAGAACTCACTAGGGGTTGCAGGACTTCAAGTCGACCAGTAATAAAAAAATAAAATCACTATTTTAGGCTGTTTTATTTGTGCAGCAAAAACCGTGCTTCAATTATCAGTCATACACAGGCTACAAATTAAATCCAGCATCAGCACTTTTTTCAGCTATATTATTAACAACAAAAGTAAATAATGGTATAATAAATGTGCAAATCAATACTAAATCTGTGCATCATATTACAAAATTTAAGGACGTACAGTACCGATTCTTAAAATGCGCTTGTGTGGACTGAGACACGGAAGCCCGTTATAGCGATGCTACGTGTATAGCAGCGTCTGGGAGGTTTTTCCACCATGTTCAAATCCAGTCTCAGTAGCCACCACAAACCAGTCTGGATCTGCCTCTTAGATATGGCACGCATCGCTGATCTGACTCTAAACTAGAACGGGATTGGATAGTGATGTGCAACCCGTGGCTCTGAAAGCGCTCTTTCATACAGAGCTGATTAGAATGGAATTCACTATGCAACAAAATGAAATTTTATTTACCTTTAAATGACAACAAAAATAGAGGGCGGAGAGGGCGGGACTAGATCTAGTCATCTAGTCTGAAATATTTTCACACTAACAAAGTACAATTATTCTGATTTGTTTTTTTCCACTGGCCCAACAAGTCAACATCCCAATAGAAGAGACTAGTCAATGTATTCGTCGACCAGTCTGTATACCCCCTAATACACACACGCACACATATACACACAGACTTCTAATATAGAGATTAAGAGTGATGGCTTATTTGCTGCTTAAACTTGCGTTTATGTACTTACTGTAGCATCATAGTTAAAAGTGCAATAGTCAATATTTTTCATTTCTTACTAATATGAATAATCTACAAAATATGTAGAAATGATAACAAATAATAGTTTAAGCCATTGTCTCAGAACAATTGTATTACGTAGCTGAAAAAAAAAAATAGTTTGAAAACCTGCCTTCCAGCTCGGACTGTTTGTTTGTATTTGGATTGGCCTCTTGTCAGTCATTTTATAGACACGCCCCCAACACCCCTTCACACCCTTATAAATCATTATGAGAAGAAGTTGCATGTTTATCGAGTTGTAACTTGGCTTTCAAGCGGCTGAACATCCGAGTGCATTTGAAAGTGATGTCATGACAGTTGCTAATGCTCACTTTTTTTTTAGCATGCTAGCTCTAGTTGAACCATAAGTTTTGGGGGCGGAGCTTTGGGTATGTGGGTGGAAATGGGGGCGGGTTCAATGAGTTTAAAAAAAATCAGTTAAATCTTATACAACACCAGCCATTTAACCAATAGAGACCCTTTCCCCCATAAGTCTTACCAACTGCACCTTTAATCATATAAAAAGCAAAATAACTGTCCTGGTTGTCTATTTCAAACTCGGACAAAACATGCAGAAAATAAAGTGCACTCAGTATTTAAAGCCTTGAAACATGAGAAACATTGCTGGGGTGCACACAGTTACAGTACTGGTGCATTTCTGTATTTTATCTTGGCACCCTCACCCTCCTCATTAGGTGTCTGTGGAAGTGTTTCTTCACAAAGCCAGTTTGTGGTGTCTTGTTAAAAGTTGTTTCTTCTTTTGTTGATCTTTTGTTGGTACATGAGGAACTGTTATAAATGATCATGCTGTGTCAAAGCTGTGCATTCCTTAGACTAACAGCATTTTTTATCAGCATAACATGTGTCCTAACAAAGAACTAGGCTTTCGTTCAAAAATCAGGTGAGTACGGGAGGTTTGGTGTCATGTCATTTTGGAGGGAAGATAGTGATAATAATAATGCTGTAACTAGCTAGCTGTTTTCTTTTTTTTTTTTTTTTGGAACCTATGAGTAAGAAACAATATTAAGAAAAAAGGGTAGCAGAGGTTTGGTGTGACTGTTACTGCAAAAAAAAAAAAAAAAATCAGGAGCTAATCACAAAATGAAATGAACTGCAAACAGAAACCTCTTCTGTTCCTCTTGTGTGTCATGTCGTTTCCCATTTAAGTGAATTAACTGTTTTACTAGGCAAGTTTTATTTACATTTGTTCTGACTGTTATGTATTGCCACAGTCATACTTGAAATCTCCTTGTGAAATGAGGCAAGACCAGAAAATTAGCAGCCAAGAAAACTCCTCCATTTTGGAGTCATGTAATCTGTGGCTTGCAATACTGTAGGGAGAATGAGGAAACGTCAGAGAAGAGTGTTAACTCTGCTGATTTTTCTAGTAATTTAATATAAGACTAAGTTCATACTTCTTTGTCCATTCTGTTTTTGCCATCAAAATTTTTTAAAACAGTTTGCTAATCAGACCTGAGAGGGTAAACAAAATGAAAATGAAAAACTCTGACAGCAATATCTCTAGCCTTGTGTCTAGTCTCTGGTTTGATGAGCTACCTTCAGCTATTTACATAAATGCATTATGAAACCGCAATAGAGGATCTGCTGGGTTATGTTTAGAAAACTTGAATTGCTGAACTACGGCAGTTTTTTCATACGTTTATATATGCTACATAATTTGTCAAGTTTGGTCTGCTGAAATACTTTACTTAGTCTACATCCAGATGGCCGTCCACCAGTTGATGACCCATGGTCTATAACATTGATATTGTGTGATACTTTTGGTCGAAAAATATATGTAGGTGTCTACAGGCATCAGCATTGCTGTAATTACAGCCTGTGAGGGTCCATGATGGGATTCGGTCACAAATAGCCAGTTTGCACATCACTAATATGAGATGTAATTGTGTAGCAGTGACTCTGACTGACCTGACACTGGAGTCATGGGAGTGGGTGGCAGGCCGTTCATGTTGATCGCCCCCACCTGGTGGATCTGTGTAGCCGGAAACGCCATGCTGGGTGCCAGGTAGCCACCGTGAGACGCAGCCATTATGGCCGCCTGCTGCTGCATCAGCTGTGAGACAGAAATGGTGAGGAAGTGAGGAAATAAATTGTTTTACATTAGTAGCCACTCATTTGAAAAAATGTCCACACACAAAATGTGCACATGATAAATAATAAAAATGTCTAACTGAACATTTAATCATCTTGGATCTCATGTGCACACATGCTCACAGGAGCCTGTCACACTCCTCCATGTATACACACTCACACTGAATAAGTTATGAACCACCACCACCACCACTCAGACACTGATTATTAAATAAATTAACACAAATTCCCTGTACACCCTGGCAAACAAAGGTAATTACAGTAAAGCTGTCACCATGGCAACACCACACTGAATCAATAACCTTAAAAGGCCAATCTGTCAGACTGAACCCATCAGAGTCTAGATTCACTTTCATATCAGATGCTTTATCCAAGCTAGGTCTAATTTTTAAAATGACATGACGGAAATCAATAACTGAGCCACTAATAATATTACTGCTAATACAAAAACAGTAACACTAAACATAACAGGAATTATATATCTGCACCTGCTCAAGTGTGGCAGTATAATTTTAGTGTAACTTGATTTGGATATGTAGGTAGTGCTATCTAATACATTTTACCTCCATAAATTTCTGGCCTGTGTGCAAATCTTTTGAAAAAAAAAAAAAAGAAATGCTTTAAAAAATACTTTTTAGTCTAGGTCTCTCCAATACTCAGTACTCAAGGGGGGGAAGTGAGAGAAGAATAAGGGAAAAAAACTGAATATGTCTGGTTTAGCTCAAGTTCAAATATAGCGAGTGGGCAATAGTTCTCTATTAAATCTAGGCCTACTTGATTCTAGCTAGGTAGCTGGAAGCAAATGGAAATATGGCTAGCTTCCATAGCCTATGGCTAGTACCATAAACTTTGCTAGCTACCATACAGTTGAAGCTAATATGCGAGAACAAATCTGCTTGGCTAAAATGCATAAAAAAGCTAACATAGGGTTAAGTCTTATATCTTATTACTAACTAGGCATTAGTGCCTACATATTAGCATGCATGCTAGCAAGCTGTCCTGCTAATTACCCATGACTGATTGAAAGTTTGCTTCACAAAGTTTGAAAGCGAAAATCCATAGCTGATTCCTGGCCTGGACAACTGAATAATCAAACTTAGAAAATTTAATTCCATGTAAATTTCGCTTGAATTAGAGATCACTAACATCTACAAAAGTATTACCCCACCAACAAGCTTGCTGTTGCTAAAGAAAGGAGTCTTTTTTGGATGTGATCCATCAAAGTAACTAGCTATCTAGGACTCATAAGTGGGACACTTTCATGGTGTTCATTGTTGAAATTTTAGTCAATGTATGTATTGTTGACAAATGGTGCAAACTAAGGTATATGTGAAAATCTTGTACATGTACCTTCCACATTTCTCATCAGACATGTTTATTTTAATATACTGTTCATACGGACATGCTAATTGCATATATATGGTCAGCATTACTGCACTGAAAATGAGGCTTTAGGTCCAAATGGGAATTTCCTTCTTAATATAATGAAATAAGTAGAAAATAGCATCTGGATTCTATGTGAGTATTGGATAAGTGATCAAATAGGCTAAGAAACCGTAACTGGATTAACATACAGTATCTGTATACTAGATGGCAAAAGGAGAGCAGACCACACAGATCTATAAGCTAAACCATTAGCATGCATATATAATGAGTCTTAATAAGTTTTCAGCCTACAGTTGGACTCCGAAGGAAGTAGAGCGAGGTCACATCGACCCTACAATTGCCACAAAATGGAAATAACATCAAGTCAACCAGGAATTATTTCTCAGCTCAGCTAGTTATAATATTATTAGGGATCACCGGTTTATGTGTATGTGTGTTTGAATGTATGTTTTAAGCCTGGTCTTAAGGGTCATATTACACACAGGGTGTCTTGCTTCTGGCATTGCTTTCACAAAGCCGTTTGGTGGAAGAACTGCAAAGAAAACTTGTGTGAGAGGAAGACAATGAAGGAGAAAGTATACTGTGAGAGCCAAAAAAGACAAAGCCAGAGGAAAGATGAGTGAGAGTGTATAGACCCTGTGTGTCTGTGTATGCATCTGGCATACACATAGATCTGTTGAAATAGTCCCTGATTATAGTATCTTTCATCTCTTTCATTCCAAAAATCAATCTCGAAGTCAAGTTTCATCTCTTTCGCGCACTGTTTGGCTGTGTTCATCAAACACACTGTTTGATCAGATCAAAAGATTGTTTAATCAGCCAAGAGAACATGGGCTATGAACACATAACGCTTAAGTCAAGCTAATATTCTTTAGATGATTTGTTTTTGATTATATTTTGACTAGCCATGTCTCAAGGTTGGCAAACAGGAACTGTTCATAGTTCCATAACTTGAGCCACTCGGATGGTTGGTATCCAATGCCATTATTTGTGTCGTGCAAACTCATTCTTCTTGCACATCATCTTATCATTGCAGCACAGTGTTCTCTATGGCTTTCCTATTGCTTTCTATGATCACAGTGGTCTTTTGAACCATCTTTTGTTTAGCTGAAAAGTAGCATAGCAATGGATGCCTCAAACTGTAGTATTGCTAGAACAGCACACTGGAGGAAGATTTCTGAAAAGCCACAGACAAAGCCTTAGGCTTCACCCCAAAGGATTCAGATATGGATCATAGCCATGTTCTGCTCTTCCATCTCCTTTTCTTTATCATTCCGTCTCTATATCTGTCTGTCTTGCTGACTGACATATGGGTTGGTGTCAGGCCAATTCAAAAGGACGATTCCTTGTCAGACTGAGATCTTGAACTGCATGCAAGAAGTACAATGTCTCTCTTCCTTGACACCTGTCACAAGATGCCCTTCTCCCGATCTTTATCATTCTATCTCTTCTCTAGAAGAACACCTTTCTGCATTTGTCTAAAGTTCCATTTGGAGGCTATTGCAAATCTTGTGTTCTGCTACTTTTTCACAGTTGCTCCCTCACATTCCTTTTTCTCTCAAACATTTACTATGTCTCATATGATGTTACATTACATGGTTAAGGAAGTCTTGGAGAATCCTTTTTGGAATGATGATAGAGACTAAGGGCCAACAGTGGAGCATGTGTGATAGCTGCTTTAAATGAAACTTGTTTACTTACCTCACCAATCCCTGACTGAGTTGGAGTTTTTCCCAGTGGACAACAGAGTTGCCTCTATGAGGTTTTAAGTATCAGGAAGGAAACTAAATGTTGTTTGTGCATATGCCCAAAATAGCAGTTCAGAGTATTCAGCCTTCATTGAGGAGGTAAAGCAGGTGTCCAAAGGGTAACTCCTACTGACTCCACAGTGCAATGTCAGTGCTCAAGTAGGGAAAAACTGAAATACCTGGATGGTGCAAGATCTGAACTTAAGTGATGTGCAAGTCATGGACTGTCAATAACAAAAACCTTAGGTTTGAACATATGTTTGCCTAATATTGCACTTGGTACCAGAGCATCTAGCCACATTGTCATAGGTCATGATGGTCATGATGTTTTCATTTATATGTTTTGGGCACCTTGGTAAAGAGAAAGGCAGACCTGTTAACTATCTCTTGCTCTGACAAACCATTCAGTGCCTCAGGAGAGGGAGAAAAGACATGCAAAAGACATGCATGAGCCCATGCAGGGGAGTTTTGACCTCTCCTAGGAATAATGCTGAGTGAATGAAGGAGCACTTTGTATTCATTTTAATTGGGGTTGTGTGGTTAACACACCTCTTCATGGTTGCATTAAGCTCTAAGGCAGTGCTCTTGGACTGGCCAACTGGGATGATAGTCCCTATTTGGTAGGGGACTCTGGTATGAGCACACTGAGAGTTGTGTCTGCATTCTTGTCATTAAGACAAAACTATTAATATGGATGTCAGGCTCACTCAAGGATGTGTCTTGTTTCCACCCCTATTTATGGTTCTCATAGACAGAATATTAAGATGCAGCCTGTTGGAGAGGTGTCCTGTATGGGGGACCTAGAGATAATATCCCTTGTATTTGCAAATAATGTTGAGTGCTTTGGAATCTTATTCCCAAGTGAGGGAAAATGAGAGTGTGAAATTGACAAATAAATGTCAACGGCAGCAGTGTTACAGTTGCTGTACCAGTCAATCTGTGTTGTCTAGGTGACCTAGCCTCACCTGTGGTCACAAGCTGTGACCGAAAGTGAGGTTCCTCTGCAGGGCTTCTTGGCTTAGTAGAGTCACTGCTCCTTCTAATCAAGAGAAGCCAGTTGAGATGGTCTGGGCACCTCATAAGGAAGCCCCATGTTTGGCTCCCACTAGAGCTGTATCAGGTAGGTTGACCATATGGAGACCCCAGGGCAGACCCAGGACCCACTGGAGACATTACATCACTGTATATGTTTGGGGATCCCACAGTAGGAACTGAAATCTGTGGCTAGGGATAGAGAAGTCTGGGCTGACCTTCTCAGCCTGTTCCCACCAGGAGTCCCATCAGGAAAAATAGAAGCAAAATAAATGAGTGACTGAAATTGTGTGGGTCTGCTTGTGCATGGATACCACAAAGCGTAAGTAACCAGATTGCTCCAGTGTTTGAAAGTTGCATAAACCGACAAAAGAACACCTTTGGTAAGACATTCTCTCATGCCTATCTTATCCTAAGAACTTTACTGTTACAGTTGAATACTATGGTTTTCATTTTGAATTTGCATGATATAATCTCATATTTAAAATATATATTGGTGGAATTTAACAACTGCCCTTGAACTTTGAGCCAACTGTTTTTATTCTTTCCCCAAAACATGGAAACATATCGAAATTCCTTTGATACTAGCTTACACAAAAGCTAAAGATGTTGTGAATACAGCTTAGGTTGAAAATGCTGGAGTATTCTTTTAGTATGCTATCTTGCTAGTTAAGTGAGTTGTAATCTCATCAAGTTTCTGCCATGATGAGCTCTGTAATTTCAACCTGGCCTGGAAAATTGCCTCACTGATTGTTTTGGTGCTCCAAGCTCTCAGGAAGAATACAGGGAATCCTTGTCATGACTCTCTTTGCAACTGTTTGCAACATGCTCCCTTTCCCCAAATGAAAGGATGTACTATGTTGGTGGAGCTCTGCTTATGGTGATATTGCTGTCTGGAAAGTTAGGTCTATTCAGGCTCAGTTGTCCCACTTTTGGAAATGTTATGTTTATTCCTGCCAATCATGGAACTGCTTTTCAATCTGTGAACTGATTTAATTACAATTTTGACTAGTGCTTGCAGTAATCCAATCAACTCTATCCTATGTTTCACCGATCCACTCAGCCTTCACTATCTAATTCTGACACTATTACACTATTTGCATACAGCTTTGTCTGTAGATATTCTCATCTCAAGACTACCACGTTGTACTCTGGGCACACTTTTACAACCCTAACTCCTGCCAATCCTTATTTAACACAAGCGTCACCTTCTTTCTGGAACATTCTCTTAATTATTATGCTAATGTAATTGGCAAGAACTTAAAATCCAACACGTCCCACACAGAAACAGCAGAAGTAAAGAGCTCCCACCTGGAGAACAATTGAATGTGTTAAATATTCTCAGTTCAAAACGTAACACCGCCTGTACACTTTAGCACAATCAAGTGCTGAACGTGTGATATATATTCTCAGTGAAAATGCAGCCTATGAAATTTAACATAGCAAACTATGTAAATACTGTGAAGTATTCTCGGTGCAAAATGCACCATCCATACACTTTAACACAATAGACACTAAATGTGTGACATATTCTCAGTGTAAATACAAGACAAGTTGGATACGAGTAGGTGTGTTCACTTTCTCCCTTAAGACAGAATTTTACTGTTTATTATTTAAGGTCATTTTTGAAGTGATAACTGTTCTTTTATAATAATTAGCATGGACTTAAAGTCATTTAATAAAGCTGTAATCCCAGAAGGGTGTGTGTAAATATATATCATTTGGTGTCCCCTTAAAGCTAGGAAAATCTGACAGTTTTGACATTTGGCTGGTCCCCATGGGGAACACTACTTTTGTACAAAAACAGCTTTTATTAAAAAAAAAAATTAAATGAGCCAAAAGGTTTCCTTTTGCTTGCAAAGCTTAAGGTTAGAGTTAGATTTGGGTGTAGGCATAACATTAATTAGATGCATTAGTAATTATATCAGTGGAAGGATGATATGTGTGTGTGTGTGTGTGTGTGTGTGTGTGTGAGATGGGTGTGGATTTGTGGAAGGCTGAGACTAGGTCGGGGTCCTTGATGTTTACACTGATAAGGGTCAGAGAGCAGGTGGATTGTGGAATACCTGGGGACCTTCCGTCTGTTGGTCCATGATTAGACGTCAGAGAGGAGTGTACACACTGATAGCACACCAGGTGAGCATCAGTATGTCATGTGAATAAATAGAGACCCATGTGTTTTAGGGATGTAACCAAATATGAATACATTATTCAGATTAAACAGATAATGTGTTCTAAATGAATACAAATACAGATATGAATAAGAGGCACACTATTTGGGTTTATTTATTTATTTTTTCTTGTTGAGGTTGTCTGCTGGTTGATGAGCTCCAGACGTAACCGTAAGTGGCGGATCTCCCCAGTGCAATGCATGTCTGCTAGCCGTGAATTAAGTGCTACAGTGCGTCTTTTGCTTTCATCAATGGTGTGGAAGTTTGCTTTGCTCCTTTTTTTTGCACAGTTTGGTGCTGCCATTCTCAGCAGTCTCAGGGCTGCTCAACCCTCTAATATGCCTGTGCTAAATTTGTGTTGCGATTGTTCAAATACAGTTTCAGTTTAACATTTCCTTTTTAAAACAGCAGAGCAGCTGTTATACATAGCCCACGCAGACCACGTACTGTGCTCAGATCAGCCCTTGTTTTGTTTTTTTATGTTTTCCAGTATTTCCGGGGCATAATGATAGGGTTCATGATAAATCATATATATAAAAATAATAATAAAACAAGTCACTTCCACTTCTGGTTTAAATCTGAATACAGATAAAGATATGAATATTTGGAGCACCGAACAGACATAGACACATATTGTGGCATTGCGTTACACTACTAATGCAGTTGCCAGTAACTGAACAGGAATCCAAACTGTACAATTTACTGATAAAACTTTACTTAATTACTTGGTAATTAAGATGATGATAAAGCACACAGTGATAACTGTGAAATCCTTTATGAACTCAAGGCACTGTGTGGTCAAACTACCACCTTCTTGCTATAAGCTCTAGTAATGGTGAGTTGCTAATGGCAAAATGGCAAGTAGCCAAGATAAGCCACAGTTGGAACCTCCTCCATAATTTTCAAGGCCTGTCGTGTCGACTATTATAGCAATGGAAGCAAAGTGGTCAGTAAAGATGCAACTGCGTGCAATCTCTGCACAGCACATGTCGCATATGCTGGTGGCAATATGACAAACATCATCTTTAATCTTTAATGTGTTGGGACTCTCAGTACCTCCATTGCTGCATGTGGACACGTGTGGTTCTAATAAGGGGGCATGATTTTCATGGAATTCTTGAAGCTCAATCCATCTTTAGTGAGAATGACATCAGGTATGCTGGGCAGTTTATTTATGATTCTGCCATGTGTCTCACAATAAATCTTAGGAATTTCCTGACAAGGTGGTTGCCACTTCAGCAACAAGGTATCAGGGTTTGAGCATTTTAATCAAGTGCAGAAATCCCAAACCCTCAGGATGCCACTTTGCCAAAAAGATATCGATTTGTATCTGTCAGAAATGCCAGAAGAGGTTGCGTAATGACTGTGGCATGACGCTATTTCTTTGACTCAACAGCTTCTCACTTCCTTTGCTTGCAACAGACAAATTACTAAAATGACAAGAATGTAAAGAATGATGTCAAGGACAACTTGACTGACAATGAACTGGAGTTCATTCATCTTCTCAAACCCCTCAAGATCTCAGTGAGAACTGAAACAACCCCGAGTGTCAATGCCATGCCAGAAATTATTCTCAAATCCATGGAACTACAAGATGAGGAGAACACAACCATCAGTGAGGCCAAGGAGATCATCTCTAATGACTTGGAATGCAAACCCTGATCTCCAGGATCAGCTCTGGAGGGTTACAGCCTGAAAACCAGGTAACGGCCTTACCTTGATGGAGGCCACAGGGGCTCTATGGTGCTATAATGAGTAAGACCTTGAAACTTGCACAGTGGTGCTGTTTGATTAGTGTTTTGCAGTAGCTCAGCTATGCTACTGACTGGAAGATTGTGAAGTTTTCATTCATTCGCACACCACTTTATCATGGTCAGGGCTGCGGTGGATCCCAGAAAACGAGAAGACAGGAATACAGCTTGGATGGGATGCCAGTCCATCACAGGACACCATGCACACGCAGGTTTACACCTAGAGTAATCAATTCACCCACCAGATTTTGGGAGGAAACTGGAGAACCCAGGAGACCATCCGAAACTCCACACAGATAATGATAGATAGATAAGCTAAGCTCAGGATCAAACCCGGAACCTGGAGCTTTTTTTTGAGGCAGCAATGCTACTACACTACCATACTGCCTGGTTGTGAATTTAAACCCCATAATTGCCAGACTGCCACTGTTGGGCCCTTGAGCAAGACCCTGACCCCTTAACAGGATTGAACCTGGTACGGTGTTTTGCATAAACCCACCTGCCCATGTTGGCTGTGAAGCAAATGAGACTTGATCATCCATTGGAGCAAACAAGGTATCTTCTGTATCAAAATATCAGCCATGGTTAAAATCTCATTACAGCTGATAAGCAGTTAAAAGCCATTCAAGTACATGCAGATCCACTTAGACTGTGGAGAAGCGCTAAGACTAAGTACCTTCCTGTAGCAAGACAGGTGCAACTACAGCGCCACGTCCTTGCAACATCAGTTCCAGTGTGAGATTTTTATCCACTTAAGGAACATCTTGAAGAAGTCTTTTGGTTGAAGATTGCAAGAGAACAAGTTGATAAAGATCTTCTTGCTACATAGAGATGATGTTGGACCTAGTTTAGTTTACTCTGCTAATGTTGAAGTTATGATGGAGCTGATTATTATATGATTGATTATAGCTCCCACCAAACTGTATTAGTGCATATGGCTCCAAGGGATATCAATGCATCCCTTAAGAATGACAGGCACAAATGCACTTACATCTGTGTTCAAACACCTGCATTCATGAAAAAAAAAATCATATAAGAAATGTGCACAGATGCACACACATGCTCACATGCACAATCACAATCACACTGTAATTAAGACTGGGGGCCTGCAGGGTAAATTCTATATATAGGACGTGCAGATCCAGCTGAAGCACTGTATAGATTCTTCGGCACATCCATGAGATTATAACGGATCAGTCTTTAGCATAAAACCCCCATTTTAATGTTGGATTTAATCCGCTCTTCTGAGCACTGCCTTCGCTTCTGCAGTTAAAGGAGGCCACATTTGGCTATATCAAAAAAGTATATCTATATCTAATCCCATTATCGTTCGATAAGCAGCTCATGAATATTTTCAACCATTTTGCCTTTTTTGAATACATTACCTCAGCCAGAAATGTACTCAGAACTTGATGAAGATCAATTACGTTCACGCACATTCAGCATTTTCATGCATGTCTACGTTTGATAAGTAGTTCATGAATATTTAGATTTTCTCACTCAAATGTTTGCACTGTAATGGCAGGGAATGTATAAATGGACTGCATTTTAGAATGATTTGGGTTTTTTTCTTTTAGGTTTAATGTTTCTGCTACTTATAACGATATCATTTATCTTGGCTGGGTTCAGGCTCATGTCTTATATTTTCATTCATTCATTCATCTTCAGTAGTCTCCTTATCCTGGTTAGGGTTGCAGTGGATATGGACCCTATCCCATGGAACACTGGAGGGAACACCAGTCCGTCAATCCACTTACTGCATGTATGTGGGAGGTGGAAAGAAACCGGAGAACTCAAAGGAAACTGATGCAGACACAGAGAAAATGTGCAAAACTCCGTAACGCGAACTCAGGATTGTTGTGAGGCAGCAACGCTACCCAGTGCGTCACTAGTGCCTTTTGACCACATTGAAACAAATTCCTCTCCAATACTCATAAAGCAAATAACCTCTAGGTGTCATGATCATATAATGACATGGGTCCTTGGATATTTCAGCACTGAAGATTCCAAAGTTAGAATTCCGGAGTTAGAAATGTGAACTTGTGAGCCCGGAGTCATAATGATATTAATGCTATTAATATTAATGATATTAAAATTAAAGTAGCTTATGAACACTTAGATTTTTTTTTGCAAACTGCTTGCATACATGGACTGCATTTAATTTTGAGGGATTTTCAACTACATTATTATGGTTGTGTAAGGCTTTGTGATTGCTGTGCTAATTTTGTGTTCATGTCTCTATTTTCTATTTTCTCCAAATTTTCACAAAAATGTGTTGAATTCAGCCTTGCCTCCAATTCAAAATGTGCTAAGCTGCCTCCTTTTGTGCAAAGATGACAAGACATCTTACAATCAAAGTCAAATATTCATGAAGCAAACAAATCATAAGCCTAAACACTTCCTAACAGCAGAAATCTGATTTTCGCTCGGAACTGAAGGTTCCACAGGGAGTGCCAGAGTTAAAATTACATGTGAACTCACAGTTCCTTACTGAGCATGAGCTCAGGGAATCGAAATGATGTTAATGCATTATTCAACGTTGATGAAAAAAAGACGATGACAAGGCCTTCGGGCTTTGATATGGGCAGCTAGAGCAGTCTGTATGGATGGTAGGCGTGCTTCATAACCCTAGACTCCTCTGAGTGTGTGCAGAAGAATATATACTGTATATATTAAGGATGTTTCATGCATTATTATATTACATGTAAGTGTGTGTTTGTGTGTTGTGTTTGGGAAGGAGTACTAGTTGAAGGTGTAGTTATGTTTATGTTGGCGTGTGGGTGGGTGGGTGTAACCGTGTATGTGTGAGTGTGTGAGTGTGCACTCACAGCGTGTGTGTAGGTGCTGTAGGTGCTGCTGTATGTGCTGAATGGCAGAGCCACAGCAGGGTTGAAGATGCCAAACTGGCCGACCATCTGTTGCATGCGGCGGATAGTCCTCTCCTTATCAGTGTCTGCGAACTTCACTACCAGACTGGAGGATGCTCCCTGAGACACAGAAAGAGACAGAAATACTGAAAAAGAGTTACAGCAAAATCATCTATCACATATACTCATTAAATGTATATAGCATTTCAGAGTCCACTACCAAGAACTGTTTATCTTTCTTCCTCATAACAGTTAACTATTGTAGAACATTCTCAGTTTTAGACATCACTGAATAAATAGATTATATTTACTCTTCATTTCTAAGAAGAAGCAGAAGCAGAAGCCTTTATTTGTCACATATACATTACAGCACAGTGAAATTCTTTTCTTCGCATATCCCAGCTTGTTAGGAATTCTTGAAATTGTATTGTATTGAAATCATGTATTTCATTCAAATGATAAAGCATGTATGATCGACATGGCGTTCACTGGGCCTCATATATCAAGCTGGATATGCGTAAATCACTTGTAGGAGCATTTACACAAGAAATATGAAACTGATGAAAATCCAGTTAACTCGAAAAAACGTTCATGTCCTACGAGAGCTCGTGTGAGAGTTTGTGTAAATTTATATATAAAAAGACACTAATGTGAAACCCGAGATACAGGCTTTCAATTAAATTGCAGAGTTACTGGAAATTTATATACAGATTATATTGACATGTTTAATGTTAAGTTTTACCTGCATTACTGGAAGATTTAGAGCAAGCTGCACTAAACAGGCTCTCTTTCGCCATTTAATCGACGTTTTGTC
This sequence comes from Pangasianodon gigas, assembly GCA_022758105.1. Taxonomy (NCBI): domain Eukaryota; kingdom Metazoa; phylum Chordata; class Actinopteri; order Siluriformes; family Pangasiidae; genus Pangasianodon; species Pangasianodon gigas. The sequence continues at coordinate 14,340,104 of CM040474.1, forward strand.
ATAAGTTTTGCCTTTTATGGAGTTTTGTGAGCATTCCTAATTGCAAATCAGCTATCCAGTGAAAGTGCTTGGTAGTTTACAGGTGATTGCTACCTATGAAGACCATACGCACGTATGAAGAAAATCAATGTTCCTGAAACATTTAAGTCTGGTGGGAATTTTTTGTACAGTTTGGCCTAGGCAAACATTTCCACACAACTTTACTACACTAATGAGGCTCATATCTCTTAAAAGTATGATTAGGGATTTTAACAGAAGTTAGCTGAAGCTAGCTGGGTTATCTTGTAACCCCCCCCTAAAACATGAATGTGAGCATGTCTGAAACTACTAGGCTATCCCTATTACTTTGTCAAATACTATAAAAATGTTCTCTTTGGTTTAATTTGTTGGTTGGCGCTGTATTTTTGTTTACTCCCATGAAAAGTTGGCAGTGTGTGCCGTGTTGACGTCACAAGGGGGACACTGCTAGCACAGTTACACTGGTGTTTAATAGGAGAAAGCATTTTTCTTCTTCCTTCTTTTTCTTTTTTCTTTTCACATTCACCATTTTCCAGTGATCTTATCTTAACATCATATTAATGAGAAATCCAATGTAGAAGTAGTGGAAGCAACAAACATTTGACTCGAAGTTCCAGAATAAATGCAGCTATATGACACAGTTGCGCTGAGTTACACAGACACTCAGCTAAGCACCATGGTGTTGACACGGTATTAGCATGAAAGTTCAAGCTTTGGAAGCGGATCTGTTTGAGCAGAGTGTGCAGATGAGGAGGTGAGAGAGCTGGACAGATTAAAGGACTAAAGCGCCGCTGCATTGCTCTCTTTAGAAAGAGATGAAGCAAGGGCTAAATCCCATTGCACCGCAATCAGCAAAGTATCAGCAAGTAGTCGAGCAGCATTGTGGGTAATATAGGGAACTGAGACCAACAAAAGACGTTTAAACTAAAAAGTCAACTCATAATTTCAATACAAAATAAATCTTGGACTGAATTTTACTATCACTCTCACTTTGGACTTTTACATGAGTTAACAATGATGTCATTTTGATAAATGACAAAAACTGTTTTGTCTGTCTCTGCATCGAATCACGCATTCTTTACACACACACACACACACACACATTTGCTCATTAAGCGGCTTCTAATCATTTAGTGCAACACATGACCTTTGGTTTGGAGGCTAAGACTTTCTGGAAATCAATCAGCTGTAAAGGCCAGAATACTCTCAACTAATGATCACACAGGAGAGAGGAGACAGCAGGGAGATGTGAGAAAGAAACAGAAGAAACAGAACAGTGTATTTTAGTTTTATTAGCAGGCCTTTGGCTTCGATAATGTTGTTGTTAATGAAATGTTGTTAATCTAAAATTTCATCTACTCATAATGTATATCACTGATCATTTGTATGCATGTAAACATGCCTTATACTGAAAATTCCACCCCCAAACTAACTCCACCCCCAAAATCCTAATGCAGTCAAACAATTGTTTTTCTTTTTAAAATAGCTTTATGATCACTGCATTAATTCTAAAGTAAAGATCAGGAACATCTGGATTATAGTCCTTATTAATAGACTTACTAGACCTTAATAGACCAAAACCTAACTGATCCTACATCAGTTCTCTTGCACTGATTCGTAATTGCAGTGGACACAACATCAATATTAAAGCCATCAAACTAAAATTCTGTCTCCCGTCCCACTTCTGTAGTCTGCTTATGTATGAAAATGTCATTAATTCATTTTAATTAATAAGCCGTATGTGACAGTAATGCCAATATGCCTTGTAGGTCCCAAGTGTGTGAGTGTATGTATGTATGTATGTGTGTGTGTGTGTTTGTGTGTGTGAGGAATGCAAATGAATCACCCCACACACAAATAGACACCACCCTAATAGATTTTTGTCAGTCTGTATTCATCTGTAATCTCCATTTAGATGAACATTACATGTAACCCAAGTCATGGAATGTCAGTGTTACCATAACAACGAGAAGTTGTGTGTCCTATCAGAGTAACAAGCAATAACGTTAGCGTAGCATGTGTAGCTGACTTCTTAATCGCCTCAATTCAGTCCCAGCAAAATATATTATTAGCTGGATGCCCATTAATCCCCACATCTGACATTACAATAACATTAAATTTGCTTCTTTAAACTTTTTTTTTTTTAGCTGTTCCTGATGCAAACATTCATGCAAAGATTCCGATTGGGAAAATAACTGGATTACAATTCACACAGTGATTCTTTTTCTATATAACGTTACTATTTTCCAGATTATTCCCCTCCGTTGATATGATTAAAATTTCGTTCAGACTGACCTCAATCTCTAATCTTTTTCAACTTTGATTCCGGGTTGCATAGACTAGTCGACTATTCAAGGTGGTGGGAAAAACAGAGAGCCAAGCAGTAAAGAAAGCAGATTAAATGTTAATTATGCTAATTCTGCAGTCAACTGTACACTTATGTAAGACTACACTGGGGAATGTCTTTTTTTCCCCTTGGCTTTCACTAATTTTGCCTTGCACCTCCGGGGAATCTCACCTCTGCCCTGTGTGTGTGGAGTTTGCATGTTCTCCCTGTGCTTTGGGGGTTTCCTCCCCTAGTCCAAAGACATGCGCTGTAAACTGATTGACATTTCCAAATTGTCCATAGTGTGTGAATGGGTTTAGGAATGTGTGCGTGATTGTGCCCTTCAGTGGGTTGGCACCCCATCCAGGGTGTCCCCTGCCTTGTGCCCCGAGGTCCCTGGGACAGGCTCCAGGCTCTCCCGCAACCCTGTGTAGGATAAGCGGTATAGAAAATGGATGGATGGATCGATAATATCATTTTCATATCAATTTCTGTGAAATGTAGAGGTGTGCATAGGACTGTTTTTTCCCAATCCCATCTCTCCCACCAGCTCCCAAAGGAATTCTGACCAATCCTGCATGCTCACACAGTCAATTTTTAGTTGCGCTTCAAAGCTAAATAAAATGTAAATAAAATACTCACAATGTGGCTAAAGGAAATCCGTCATTGCCAGCGCTCTGTGAAAGAGTGCATTCAGTGATGTGGGTTGCACATCGCTATCCAATCCCACTTAGCTACTTTAAAGCAGCACATTCCAGCTCACGGAGGCTGTTTGTTTTCAAAAACTACTGAGACCAGATCTGAACCTGGTGGAAAAACCTCCCAGATGCTGATGTAGACAGCATTCTCCTTTCAAGAAAGTCTATAAAGAGGGACCTGTTGATGGACATGAGCTTCCATGCTGCGCTCTCAGTTCCAGAATGAATTCTTCATCTATTAATCAGATTATTGTTGGATTATTAGTCTTAATGTAAAAGTAGCTACTGATATACGCCGAACAACAGAACAAAAGTTTGGAAACACTAACTGTGTAAGAATAAAGTTTTCCATATTACTCAAATATATTTACAAGAGATAACAGACAGTAACAAGTTTATTAAAGGAATACGGTAGCATTTTCTTTAACTAATTTCCATCTGTATGTAGGTACGATTACCACAAATACTAATTTTGTCCTGTTACGATATATTGAGAAAAATAATGAAAAATGTTTTCAGTTATAATAGAAGTTGTTAAATTCTGTCAATAAACATTTAAAACAGGCATCTGCATAATTGATAATTGAATACATTTGATACATCTCGATTCTCTCTCTGAAACATCCCTTATTCATGTTCTCTGTTTTCTCTGTTTTTATTCCCAAATCAGTGTTTATTTATTCATTCTTATACAGTTAGGATTTCTTTCTTTTTCTCCATACATTTCCCTCTTTCCCCCCCTCACCCGGATGAAGAATTCATCTGTCATGCACACAAAGGGGAGATAAAGAGGAGTATTTCTCCAGAGTGGTGTAGAGGGGGGCAGATTGGGATGGGGAAAGAGGGGAGTGATGAAGGGACAAGAGAAGGGGAAGGAGAGGGTGATGGAGGAGGAAAGAACCTCAGCATGGATCAGCAGATCAGTGAGCTCATTTGCACTTAGATTGACGTCGATGCAAGAGCTGGAACACGCGAGAGCCACTGCTCTGGAGCTTGCAGCCTTATGAGCATGGAATGGCCTACTATTCGTGTGTGTGTGTGTGTGTGTGTGTGTGTAAGTAAGATATACTCACAGGCATGGTCTGGCTCCCATGGAGGCCACTGATTGCTGACTGAGCCTCGGTGTGTGTGGAGAACTTAACAAAGGCACATCCTGCAGGACACACACACACAGGACAGGAATAAGAATGTAAGAATAAGGAAATAATCTAGAGTGCAGTAGGCAGGCTGTGTCTCAAAGACTCAAGGTTGGACACACACACACACACACACACACATACACAAAGCATAAACACACAGCACCCAAGAATCAGCATCTATTCTTTCATAAATATATTTATATACTGAATAAATATATTTATATATGCAAAGTATATTTGGGGCAAAGATGTGGGTTTTTTTTTGCATTTCAGAGAAAATTATTAATATTCATAAATATTACATGACATCATTCCATTTTTACTTGTTTGTTGTCTTATTGATGTTGACAGAAAAATATTATAGCAACACTTTATTTTCAAGTATACCTACTTTGGGCCTTCATAACACATAAGCTTTGCATAAATATTTTATCTAGTAATGCTGTAGGACGTCTGTCAAAACTCCCGAGGTGACAAAGGGCCTCATTTATCAAGCTGGATATGAATATATTTATTTGTAAATTGTTCACAGGAACATTTACACAAGAAATATGCTATTCCTGAAAATCCAGTTCATTCAGAAAAACATTTATATCATATGAGAGCTCATGAGGTTATGTGTAATGTGTGCGTGACTCAGTAATGTCAACCTCGATTGATAGGCTTCAAATCTGGCAATTCTGCAATTTTCTATACAGATTATGCTGTCAAGTTTAAATCGCTTATTTATTTCAATTTCACACATATACGGATTTAAAGAAAATTTTTTGAAACTTGCATGTTTCATATTACCGACTAAAAAAGCAAGCAAATCCATAAATTAAGTCTAATAGAAGTACCTATTCAATTCGGTTATAAAAAGAATTACTCTCTTAATTCTAGTGGTAGCCGACACTCTGCAATGGCTGAGCTGCGTTATTGGAAGATTTAGCACATGCTATGCTTATGAGGATCTTTTGACATTTAGTCATCATTTTGCCTTTTATTTAGTTTTGTGCACATCACTTGATGCATGCTTGGTGATTCGCATTTATTATGCACACAGTTGTACAATTAATATACACAAGTACGAACAAAATCTCTGTTTACGTTCGGTATGAAAACATTTATCTACAACTTTACTACAATATTGATAAATGAGGCCCAGAGTTTTAAGATCCATCATCAGAGTCAACATCAACCAGGTGAGTGAACACCTGGCATTTATGGCATGTTGTTGAAAGATAGCTCAGCATAATATGACATTTTGGAGAACTGAGAAGCTGTTGATGGGCTTTCAAAATCTGTTGTATGGAAGCAAAAACACACTGCCCACTCCTCTACCTGAATGATGGCAAACTGCAGTGAAAAAATGCAGTGAATGTTTTATATTTAACATATACAAATATATGCCAGTGTATTATATATGCCAATGTATGGCACCAGCAAAAAATGGTGGATCGGATATCGGGGGAACATAAAAAAAAAAAACATTTTCAATCCCATCCTGTAACGAATGGATTTGGAAGAAAAAGAAAAAATATTGGAAGGGTATTGATATCGGCTGATACTCAAGGTTTCAGTATCGGTATCACTACTGGAAAAGAAAATGTGATATCGTGCCATCTTTAATTATTATCCATATGGTATGGTACAGAATTAATGTTAATCAATACCAAAAAAAAATCCATAACAATAAGACTTATATTTGAAACACACCCACTGACTTCAGAGTTAACACAGATGTTACATTAATGCTATTTGTACTATAAAATCATTGAGCAGACCTGCTGTTGTCATGGAGGGAACATGACACATTATTGCTTAAAAACAGTGTAAAATAAGACAGAGCCATGTTATAAGTTTATGCGTAAATAAATTCAAAATGAACTATGAAACAGTGTTGAGTCTTTAAGAGAGAGAAAGCTATCACACACCACCTCTCACACAAGCACACCATCTTTTAAGCACAGTTTGACCTCTCTGGCACATACTGGTGTGCAAGTGTGTGTGTGTGTGTGTGTGTGTGTGTGTGTGTATCAGTGTAAGTACAAATATATGCATGTGTGCATGCATGTAATGTAAATGCATTAGATTGGCCACGCACGTGTGTGTGTGTGTGTGTGTGTGTGTGTGTATGTGTGTGTGAGAAAGAGAGAGAGAGAGAGAGAGAGAGAGAGAGCCTCTGGGATAGGCTTTGAATGATACTGGTGTCCCGCTGAGATGAGACTCAGGAATGGATTCTGCCACTTTAGTGTCAAGGCCTTTTGTCAAACGCCTCCACGCTGGAATCAGCCTGACGTGTGTGTGTGTGTGTGTGTGTGTGTTTATGTTTGTGTGTGTGTGTACAAATACCTGCATTTGAGAGAAAGAGAGTATCTATCTGTGAGTCCATATATCATGTATGTGTTTTAGATTAGGACGTGTGTGTGTGTGTGTGTGTGTACAAATACATGTATTTGAGAGAAAGAGAGTATCTATATGTGAGTACATATATCATGTATGTGTTTTAGATTAGAGTGTGTATGTGTGTGTGTGTACAAATACATGTATTTGAGAGAAAGAGAGTATCTATCTGTGAGTTCATATATCATGTATGTGTTGTAGGTTAAGGCGTTTCTGTGTGTGTGTGTGTGTGTGTGTAGAGAGACTGACAGAATAAAAACGAACGTGTAAATGACAGCCCAGCTGGAGTCCATCCCCATGCGCTTCTATTTACAGGGTAGGTTTTTGTGTTCAGAGGAATCAATTGTTTCTCTTTGTGCAGAAAGTGTTTCACTTTGTCTCTGAAATTCTCCAAACAATCTGAAATCAAAGTGAAAACTACATTTCTCATTGACACGCTCTCTTTTTAAGTTTCAGATTATACATACAGCACTTTGTATACATAAAATCCAGCTCAGTGTGTTTTATACTATGTACTAAAAAGCAAAACAACAACAGCGAGAATTCAGTGTGCCGTGGTCACAACATTCAACCATTCAATCATACTAATCAAGCAATACTGGTGAGCTCAGCTTAGCTAATAGATGAACAGTAGTGTTTTTTTCTTGAGTCTAGGGCATTAAATCATAAGCTCCTAAGTAATATATTTTAACTATATGACCAATGACAGTGCTTTACAGTTTTCCAGTATTGCTTTTTGAGATAGTACTCACTGCAGAGCCAAAAGTCCAGGGGGTGGAGCTGGATCTGATCCAACTCCTCCTATAATCCTAAGCCTAACCCACACAATGCTTTACAACACGTTAAACACTCTTATCCAGCCTGAAACACACTCAGTTGTCTCCACTCCTGGACTTTTGGCTTGACTCCGCCCAGGTCCACAGCTGGATCAGGTCTGACTCTACCCCACTGCCTTTTTTGTTCTGCAGCAACAAGTACTTGGCATTAAGCTAAGCTTAATTAAAGCTTGAAGATGGGCTTCAACTACATCCAACAAATGTATACTGTAGTTGTATATTGGTTCACTTTGAGTGAAATTATGATTATATTTGCTACGTCTGTTGTGTTACAGAATTGTGATATCAATACTAATTGTGATTTTAATACCTAATAGCCTTAGAGTAATAATATTTATTTATTTAGCACCATTCATGCATTTAAACATACAGCTCAATACAAAATTGTGTGATTTTATACTGTACTATCCCAATGTTGATTATTTTTCTATAACAATACATTCTGACGTGTTTTTCCTCTTCTAAAACAGCCATTTCCCAACACTAACAATTTCTCCGTTTATATTTAATGTTGTGGAACGTCCATGAAACAAGTTTTCACGTATCTTACAGCAGCACTCTCTTTTTTCTCTTTTTTTCTGATACAAGTCTCTGTGTATGTTGTTACTATAGAAACAATATGGTATTAGAACAAACACAATACAAATCTGTGATTTTTTACGTTGTAGCTGGAAGTACTGTCCAAGCTGCTGGTATAGAAAATGAATCAACACCATCTGACCAATCAGAATCGAGATTTCATCAGCATCGTGGTACAAATAGGTATAACACATAGAACGATGTACTAAGTAAAGTGTGAATACTAGCAAAATACTTTTTTTAAATAAACTATAAAATAACTAAACAATTTTGCTGTTATAATTTTTAAAAAAATGAAAAGGTATGAGCTTTGAGCTGTTTTGAACTGATCATAGGAAACCTGTCAAACTGTAAACCACTTTTCTTACGGTTTACACTTGGGAAGCTCAGCGGGATAGATGATGAAAATAAAACTCTTTTTTTTTTTGTTCTGTGTCTTTAAAAACCTGATGTATTTTTATTAGAAATAAATTGCAAATAAAATGCAGAACAGTGTAGTAACTGTAAAATAGATGTAATATGAAATGGCTTTCTGGTGTATGTAAACTGGTGACTGTCTATTATTATTATTATTATTGTTATTATTATTATTAATGCATGCTACATATTCATTTTCAAGAAAGGAACCTCTTCTCACCTTTGCTGTTTCCGTCAGGACCCCTCAATACGGTGCACTCTTCAATCACTCCATAAGGCTCGAAAAGGCGGTACACATCCTCCTCCGTCTGCTGCTTGTTCAGCATGCCAACAAACAGCTTCCTGTCCTCTGAAACACAACAGAATAAAACATGTCTGTTATGATTTCTGTCATATCACTTCCACCTTCTGGTCATGCTTTACAGTACACTACATTTCTTCATTTAGCTGTCTGAGCATCTAGGTGTTAAAGGACTGGACAGACATACAAGTGCTGCAGATATTAGTGACCAGAAGCAAGTGTAGGATAACACTAGTCCACAGGACGTCAGCTAACACTGGTCAAAAAGTAATCCTTTGCCTCCGCACTGGAACATTAGCAATAATAGTAATAATGAAGCACTATGAGTACCTGACTCAGACATCTGCGCCTATTAACACACACAAACTACATCTCACAGTACTCCTGTACCAATTAAAGCCCCTCAATGTGCTGTCATGACTCATGTTCACACTTGTGCCTCTGATTTTCCTGAATGTCCCACCAGTTAAAGTAGTATTTTGCAAATATGAATCTCCAATCAATAATACATATACAGAAGACAACTACAGTAACATAAATATTCTCCCATTTCAGCGTCCAAATAATGTTCATGAAAATGTTCTAGTCTTGTGCGCACTTCAGAAAGATTGCACTTCTCTATTATACTGTATATATACAATACGTACACTCACTGGATGTTTAATAGAAACAACTGTACATTTGCACATTCATGCAATTATCCAATCAGCCGATCATGTGGCAGCTGCACAATGCACAAAGTCATGCAGATACAGAGCAAGAGCTTTAGTTAAACATCAGAATCTGGAAAAAAAAAAAAAAAAAATCTGATCTCAGTGACCCTGGCATGGTTGTTGGTGCCAGAAAGGCTCTTTGAGTATTTACAATGCTGCTGATCTCTGGGATTTACCACAGAGTTTACACAGAATGGTACAAAAACCAAAAAACATCCAGTTCTGGAGGCAGTTCTCAGAGGAAGTCTACAGTAAGTCAAATAACCACTGATTAAAACCATGGTGAGCAGAAAAGCATCTCAGAACACACAACTTTGAGGCAAATAGGCTACAATAGCAGAAGACTACATCAGGTTCCACTCCTGTCAGCCAAGAACAGGAGTCTGAGGCGACAGTGGGCACTGGCTCACCCAAACTGGACATTTGTTTGGAAAATCTGATTGGTTAATTGGATAATTCCATGAATGAGCAGTTGTACGGGTATCTGAGCTAAACCTGAGCTAAAACTATTACATCTATGCAATTTCATTCAGTTTTGTCGTTATACGTTATACATGTGTGGTACAAGAAAATGAGTGAACTGTACTTAAGACAATTCATAGAGCTACATGACACCCACATGATAAGTAACATAAACCAACATAAACATTTATAGAGCCCTATTCCAACAGGTAACAGCTATCTAAAATTGAGTTGCTCTGCAGTGTCTCCAGGGAAAAGTGTGCATTAGTGTGACATAATGTAGTATTATGACTTTTTCCGGGCTGGCTGTTCTTATCTCCAGTCCTGGAGACCCCCTACCCTGCACAGTTTGATGTTTTCCCTACTGCAGACACACATTATCCAGCTGATCAGCTAATTATTAAGCCCTTTAATGAGGTGGGCCAGGTGTGTTGAGGGAAGGGAAAACCTCAAACTGTGCAGAGCAGGGGGTTCCCAGGACTGGAGTTAAGTATCCCTGTGCAATGTAAGGAATAAAACATGATGGGACGTGCCGTTATAGGAGAATACTCAATAGGGTGCTGTGATGCGCAAACCAAAGAGCTGATTATTTTTCTCTTATACCTCAACAATATACCTGTACCTGTTTAAATCCTCTTATATCACAGCAATTTACCAATGCCAACAATTATATGTATATATATATATATATATATATATATATATATATATACACACATAGTTACATTTAAGGTTAGGTAACATATTACGAAACAAATTAGTTTACCTCTGACTGTTACAAAGCACTGACACTGGAGACTCCTTCCAAAAATGTTAAATAAATGTCTCCATACAGAAAACGTTCCTATATCAACATTTTTTAAACCTGTTTATGTGGAGAGTCTGCCAGCTGTTAGAATGTCAGGGCTATTAAACAACTTTTTGAGAGTGCTGTGTTATAAAACACCCAAACAAATGCATTTTGTTTCCTTGTATGTCAGGCTTGTTTGTGATAGTGTGGCGTAGTTTCATATTTTGGCTTATACGAATTTTATGAATAACTATGACAACACTGTAATGACAAACTTATGTATGTTTTACCTGGCTATTAAATAATTTATTACTATTTAATATTAATATTTAAGATTTCTAAACTTATGGCAACCTCATGACACTGTAAGATAGTTTTGTATAGTTTTTTTGGTCCTAATTTAGCTGGTTTTGCTGTTTAATATCACAACAGTCACATTATTATTATATAACACTGACATAAAGTCAGTTGTCTTGACGTTCTTATACAGTTCAATCTGTAAAGTGTCTTTAGAGCCTCATGTCAGTTTGACTCAGGTTTTATGTCACGTTGAAATAAAATCAACAAAAGTGGTCTTTATGACCTCTGATGCTCATTGGTATATGTTAGTTGTCATAATGGGCTTATGTAGGTGTTATGTAGCACTACGAACCCAAAATGCTTTTTGCTTAGCCCACGTGTAGACCAGCATTAATCCTAATACAACATGTGTACACTTTTAATATAGATTTCCATTATTTGTTAGCAACATTAGCTTAGCAACTCCAGTGTAAAATTATAGACAGAAATTCCAGAGACCACAGATGTTTTAGTTCATCAATAAAGTTTGGTATAAGAACTTGCCTAAGTAGTATATAAGAGACTACATTACAAAAACAAGTGCAAATTCAAGAAGTTAAGTGTAATGGACGTGATAAATTCAAGCTGCTGCTAAGACAAAAGGACAGCTGGACGATTTGATAGCTGGATTTCCAATTCTGTATTTGCAGAATGGAACAGATTGGCCAGCAATGCTCAGTATCAACAGAAACTAAGCCATCATTCCTACCAAACAAGAGCATGGCAAATTGCATTCTCACTATTTTCCAGGCAAGAATGGCAGTTAAATACAGGGTTCAGTCTTTTTTTTTTTTTTTGCACCATTTGAGTGCAAACATCTCCTAGCCCTCCTAATCCAGTACTGAAGCAAAAGTAGGAAATTTGGTGTGAGGTGTCATGTTATTGGGGCTGGTAGAGCAAGGAGACGGATTGAGCCAGAGGCTTGAGAACAGAGGAAGCGTGCCATACTGGCGGCAGAGGGGTGGAGGGAGGAGGAAAAAGGGACTGCTGGCGGGAGGTAAAAGAGCGAGAGAAAGCTCTAATCTTGGTAGAAAGCACATGGCACAGGCCACCTGCCAAATCAATCAGAGCTGACCCACAATAGCGGCTCCACACAAACCCCACATTTTGGTCGCAAACTGTGAGAGAGAGAGAAAGGGTGAGAAAATGTTGGTATGTTTGCCAGAGCAGCTTTGAATAAACCTCCTATTATTCCCCTTTCATGTACCCAGTGTGTGTCATGGGGAATTTGTGCGCCCACTGTGAGTGAAAGAATTGGCACCTCATCAGTAAGGACATGCTGATTAGAGAGTGGTTTTTCAAACAAGGTGTGACCGGGCACAATATATTGTTTGTTAATCGTTATCTCCATATTGCCTTTGAAATAAGAGAATTAGCCCTCTAATAAAGCACAATTTGAAAAGAACTATTGCCTTACCACTATTTCAGAGGTGCCAAAATGTGGCATTGGGATAATGGGTGAAAACAGCAGTAGTCACACAGTACAGCTTTTGCAGCATTAAAAACAAAGCATGTCTGTAAGAGAACTGGCACATCCTAGCAACGTTATCTAGCTAGTTATTAATTCTGATTGGTCAGAAGCTGTTGTTTAATTTTCTATTAGTAGCTTTGACATTATTTCTGGCTGCAAATCACAGGTTTATACGAGGGGGTGGCAAATGAAATGAAAACTAATTTCAGTCACTGCACATGCAACTGGAATATTTTTTCTTGAGGAATCCGGTTAAGAGATTGTGTAGAAAAATGATATAGAGTTGGGACCCCTATTTTCAATAAACAATGCGCAATAAAAAAAAATTAAGGTTCTCACCCTCGTATTAACACACTTATACTAATATGCTATTTCTATAGCTCATTCATAGTTCACACACTCATTCGCAGAGACTTATATGGTGGATGCTCCTCATAAACCAATTTTAAAAAATGTGTGATATTGTTCATATAGTGGTTTTCTATGTTTAGTAGATGTTTATTTAACATTTTTGGATTTTTAGACTGCATTTTTGTCTTGTTAACTTCATGAGAGAAAAAAAAAAAAACAGAGAGGCTGGTGAGGAACCGGGTCTTTACTGCTGCTATAACGTAAGTGATAACAGGAACTCGTTTCATGGACATTCCACAACATTACAGGTAACTATAAATGGAAAAAAAAATTATATATATATATATATATATATATATATATATATATATATATATATATATGTGTGTGTATATATTGTTCTTTAATAATTAAAGCAATGTTAGCAAAAACTTTTGCAAAAATGACTGTTAAAATCATATAACTGTTATCCTATAAGTAAAAACAGGGACTAACAGCATCACACCAAGCTGTTTTTGATTATTTTACTAAATAACAGCACAGCACACGTTATATTGTTAGCAAAAGTTAGCCATCACACTCGCAGATTGGTGGGTTGGTTTCCATGCTTATGTTGGTTTTATTTTCTGATTTTAAAAAGTGTTATGTACAAAATGAAAAAAAAAGAATAAAAAATAACAAACAAATGTCTTTAATTTTTGAACACACAAAAAAGTGTGCTTTGAATCAGATTGGAAAAAGTCCGATTTGCAAAAACATCCTTCCATTGGATATAGCAAAAAATCTGATTTGTACTAGGGTTAGGGTTAGTACAATTAAATACTATTAAAAACATTTACTTATGTCCAGTTAGTTACTTATCAACATGTATAACAATAGAGCCAGAATGTGAAGGCTCTCCCACAGGGCTCTATATTTAAAGAGTGCACAGTGTGAGTGGCAGAATTATTCTGTTCAGCTATTGTAAGTGATTACCGTTCGAGTGTTGGAGATTGAAGCACAGAGCTTGCATGCACACTGCGTGAGTGTGTGAGTGTATGTGTGTGTGTGTGCGTGTGTGTGCGCAGTTTGACTGATGAAACTCTCAGTCAACAGTTTCCACACAGCCTGTGTTTACCGAACACACACTCGTCCAGGTGTGTGATGGAGGCTTCTGAATGTGGGCATGATTGAGTCGAAACAATGGCTTCGGATGACGGGTGTGTTGCAGAGGACATGTGAGTTTAATGCCTTGTCGGTGGCCTTGTTTGACTGTCTCACACACACAGACACACAGTGCTGTCAGGATGGCCGAGCTTGACGACGTGTCAGAGTTTTATCATCTTTATGAGTCAAGGTCTGATGTCTACGACGAGTGCTAAGCTATATAAAGCAACGGCGCAAACGCCACAGAGCAACAGTCCACCCAAGGCCAGAGAGAGAGAGAGAGAGAGAGAGAGAGAGAGAGAGAGAGAGGTGGGGGCGAATCTAAATAAAGTATCAGAAAAGTGCCTGTAAATCACAAAATGTCTTCCAAGGCCATGACATCCATCACACACTAATATTCCTTTTCCACCAACACAGTGCTGGCACAAGTAATGAGAGAACTGTTTTCCTTTTTCAGAACCGACCCACGTTTCTACCGCTTTAACAGCCAAAAAGTAGCAAAGTCAAATCATGCAAAGTCTACACACAATATAAAAACATCACCATAGACAATGATGGAGAACTACACACTAGACAAGAAATACATTACTGCTTCGTGAAGCTGCTCTAAGCAAGTATTGAGCAAATAGTTTAGGATCCAAAGTCCAATCCTTTAGTCCACAGGTGTCGAATTCAAGGCCTGCGTGAACTTGCAAAAAATAAAACTGAAACAACTCAACATTTTTACAGTAGATCAGTAATATCTAGAAGTTACATCCATAGCATATTGAGCAGGGCTTTAAAGACCGCCGAGGGCTGTAAAGACTAGCCGAGATCGAATAAAAACCGAAAGAAAAGGACGTCCAAAAGAAAAACAAAGTCAAGATTGAGACTGAAAAGCATCAGAGGACCAAGCCTTTACTTCAGCTAGTTAGCTTCATTCGTGCATTGCGCCTGTGATTAGGCTATGTTTGTCAATCTTTGTGTATGCGAAAAAAAAAACAACATAAATTATTTTTACTAACTCTCATTCAAGACCAAGACCGTATTTAGCAAGCTCAGTGTCCAAGACCAAGTACAAATGCCAATAAGTCAGAGACATGACCAAGTCAATACAAAAAAAAAAAAAAAAAAAACCTCAAGACTGGACTCGAGTCCTATAGACCTCGTGTGTGTCACCGTACAGTGTATGCACTCACACCTCACCGAGCTGAAAAACTCTTTAAAATGGACGCCTATCTGCTGAGTCTGATGCACGTCAGACCTGCGTTTAAAACTGATGTGATTGTGATTCAGTGACTGACTCCAAATCCTGAAACTGTATCTCCCAGTGTAGAGAACTACAGATATGTTGAAAAAGAACTGGACTAGAGACATAGAAAACTATGGATGTGTATATTCTTATTTGTTAAATATTCCTAGTTCTTAAATCTCTTTCTCTTTAACTTATATGTTTAGTAATATATTCATTATATGTCTTTATTAATATTACAAATATTGGTATTTGGAATATATTATTATTATTATTATTATTATTACCATCTAATACTGCATACAGTTGAATAGTTTCAAATGAAGTAGCCCTTCTGTTTCATAGAAATGTCATTCTACTTTTAGAGTCAATGTTATTAGTGTTCATGATTAGATGAGATAATAAAATGTAAAGGAAAAAAAAAGCCGTAGGGTATAACTGTTCAAAAATGCTGATGTGGCCTGGACAGAATTTGAATTTGACACTCAAACACACTCTTACTGTGACAATGAATACGCAAAGCACAAAGTTAGGTCGCTGCAGTAGTTTTATTTTGTTAGCCTTCCTGGGATGTTCAATTTCACTTATGTACCAGCAATTCTTTTCAAAACCATTGCACTGTTTAGGTCTTTTTTATGTCGCGGCCATGTGAATAACTTGAGCTTAAGTTGCCATGACGATGAAAATGACTGCAAGCCCCAGATGACACCAGTTCTTGGTTCCAGATGTGGTGTTGGCTCTTTTGTGGTGGAAACGTGCATAGAGATTAGGCCACCAGCTTCACAATCTGCACTGGTACTGGCTTCACGATTAAGTGGTGCTCTCTTAATAAACACACAAACACACACACACACACACACACACTTGCAGCACTAACTGTAATAGCTCTCTGAGCAACAGCTTTCAGCACAATCCTCCCCCCAAACACTGCCTCCTCTAGCTCCCCTGTTCCTCTCTAACACTGCTGCATCAGCATCAGCATCTGTGTGTGTGTGTGTGTGTGTGTGTGTGTGAGAAGTGCTTTGCAGGCAGCAAGAAGCCTCTGAGTTCTCTCACTGTCATTCATTGTGTCTCGCTCTTCCACACCCTCTCTTTCACACTGCCCACCTCTCTCTCTCTCTCTCTCTCTCTCACTCTCACATCATGCCTCTCTATCAGATTTACTGACATGCTACTACATGTAAACAAATGTAAAAAGTATAAAAATTTCTAATATATACAATGTCGCTGATATCCATATCCATCTGTCTGTCCTTCTCTCCCTCCCTCTGTCATCCCCCTTTCCCCTGCCCCCCTGTAAGTGTTGCTGGCTGTTGCAGTCTGGTTGCTGGATTGCTGATCTGTTCTCCTCTGCTCGATGAGAAGCCTGGCTCGTTTCAGCTCTATTAGTGTCCAGCCTGAGGGGACAAGCAGTGCAGCGCATCATTATATACGCTGCAGGTCTGTGCAAATCTGTCCATACAATATTAACAGAGACACGAGAGACTGACAGTCTGCAGTGTGACGAGTTAACTTCATCCATCAGCGCTGCAAAAAAAAAACAACAAAAAAAACCAACAAAAAAAAAGACATGCGCTGTGCTTTTAGCTACTCAGGTCCTTCTTGATATTGATTTTTTTATAACAACTCTTGATTAAAAAAAATCTTATATCTCATATATATATTTACTACCCTTAACCATTTTGCTGTATTTTACTTTTTGGTATCTGTTTACATTTTACTCCTATTAATTACTTTATTATTTTATGCCTCATTTTTATTTCTATTATCTTGCCTTTTATGGTTTACATAATACTGCAAAGTTCCTTACTGAGAAAGAAAGAAAGAAAGAAAGAAAGAAAGAAGGGAAGGAAAGAATTATAAAAAGGATGGGAGGAAGAGAGAAAGAGAGGGCAAATGAAAAAGAGAAAGAGAAGCCGAATGAAAGAGACAACTGAAGAGAGAATGTGGGAGAATGAAAAAGGGAATGGAGATGGCAGAATGATAGAAAAAGAGAGAAAATGAAAGAGAGGAGAATGACAGAGGAAGAGAGGGAGAATATTAGAGAGGGAGAATGATAGAAAGAGGTGGAGAATAAAAGAGGGGTAGAATGGAAGAGAGGAAGATAGGAAGAATGATAGAGGTGAAGAAAGAAAGATAGAAAGAAAGAAAGGGAAAGAGTAATAGTGGAAGAATGGAAGGAAGAAGCAAAGGACAAAATGGTGGGACAAAGAGAGAAAAAGAGAGCTAGGCAAACGAGAAGGAGAATGAAAATTAGAAAGAGAAGCAGAATGAAAGAGAGAAAGATGGTTAGAACTGAAGTAAGAGAGAGAGAGTGAAAATAGAAGGAGATGGAAAATTAAAGAGATAATGAAGAGGGGAAAAGTGATAGAGAGGAGGACTGAAATAGAGGGAGAATGATAGAGAGAAAAAGGGAGAATATTAGAGAGGGAGAATGAAATGGAGGGAGAATGAAAGAGAGAAGAGAACCAAAGAAAGAAAGCGATAAATTGAGAGAGAATGAAAGAAAGAGAAAGACTGAAAATGAAAGAGAGATAGACAGACAATAAAGGAGAAAAGAGAAGGAGAATGAATGAGAGAGAGAAAGAGGGGAGTGAGAGAGAAAGAGAGGGGGAATGAAAGAGAAAGAGGAGCAAATGAATGAGAGAGAGAGAGAGAAAGAGGGAGAACGACAGAGAAAGAGGAAAAAACAAATAGAGAAAGATCGGGAGATAATACAAGTGTGAGGGGAAAGAAAGCGAGAGAAAATCAGAAAGAGGGAGATATAAAAGAGGAACGAAAGAGTGAGAGCTTAAGAGAGAGCGAATGAAAAAATGAATAGAAGAAAAAGAAAGAAAGAGGAGTAGCAGCATCGTATAAAGTGTTGATGTTTCTGTGATATAAAGCCGGTGATGAGAACGACAGAGCAGTAGTGAGAGATAATTACGTTATCGGCTGAAAAACAGCGCAGGGGGCTTGGCGTGATTTATTGGATGCATATTCATAATATGACCTCGGAGTTACTCTTCTGTCTCTCCATCTCACTTTGTCTCTCTCTCTCTCTCTCTCCGTGCCAAATCCCTCTCTCCTGCTGGCTATAATGCTGATTATCCAGACAGACTCCTCATTTGCCTCTCATTAGCAGGGTGAATATGCATGAACCCCATGTGTTGGACTCTCCCTCCTTCCTGCCACTGTGGCTGCATCTGCATCTGCACTCGGCCTTTTCTCTTCTCCATCCCTCTCTCTATCCCTCTCTCCAGCCCTCTCTTTCCTTCTTACTTTCTATCCTAGAAAGCATCAACTAACTTTCAGCAGCGACTTACTAAGTAGCTAATCTTGTTCAGTAGACTTACTCAGAAGTCGTCGTGCTCTGTGAAAGCTGGAGACAGAGAGAGAGAGAGAGAGAGAGAGAGAGAGAGGGAGGGAGAGAAGAGATGACAGGATTCTTCTAAAGCTCTCCAAAAAAAGGGATTGGAGGGGGGAGAAGGTGGGAGAAGATGATGCAAGACTGAGTTAAAAATGTGCAGGCAGTAACTGTGTGCGTTCAGAGAGAGCTCAATCGGTTACACACCTGACTGGAAATGAATTGAAAGTTTTTCATATTGTGCTGCGTGTGAACATTCGATTTAATTATTTATTTATTTTTTTAAAAAAAAGCTCAAATTGAGATTCTCCCAACCAAATATAACCTTGAACACTGGTTTCCAACTAAAGATGAATCTTTTTTTGTGTTGCATATGCCTGGTGGGCATGAAAAAAAAAAAAAAGAAAGAAAAGAATCAGTTACTCCAATTAAGAAATTGGTTTAGCTTTTATGATGGACTGAAAACTGGCAGATGTGCCTGACTGGGTGATATAATTGCAAATGAAAGTAAACAGAACTGAAATTAAATATGAGGTACAAGCATTGAGCTGTTAAAATGAACGGGTTTGAGCACTGTAAAATTATGCGAGGCTTTATGTGGGAAATGTATTGCTTTGAAAGGTAGAAAATGGAGTCACTGGTGTGAGATTCAATCATTTAATCATTTAAGATCAATTCAATGTGATTTCTCCTTACTCATGATGCATACGTGTCTGTTCCTTGGGTCACGATGATTATGTCCTTGATTATGTTTTTCTCTTATGTTTTTTCCTCTTATCTTAGCCGTAGGCATTATCTATATGGTCTAGAGTGTGTCCTTTGCATGTACACATCGGTATAAAAGCTGTATCCAACTTATGTTTAGACTATAGAACACCCAGGTTATCTCTGTGTGCACAATAAACCATCTCTTTCAATATACCCTGGCTCTTAAATACTCTATATGGCCAAAAGTTTGTGGACACCTGAGCATCGCACTCATATGTGCTTTTTGAGATTCCAGATTTAGTCCCCTCTTTGCTGTTAGAATAACCTCCACTCTTCCGGGAAGGCTTTCCGCTAGATTTTGGAGCGTGACTGTGGGGATTTGTGTTCATTCAACCACAAGAGCATTAGTAAGGTCAGGTACTGATGTTGGGTGAGGAGGCCTGGGGTGCAGTAAGTGTTCCAGTTCATCCCAAAGGTGTTCAGTGGGGTCGAGGTCAGGGCTCTGTGCAGGACACTCGAGTTCTTCAACTCCAACATTGGCACACCATGTCTTCCTGGAGCTCGCTTCGTGCACAGGGACACTGTCATGCTGGAACAGGTTTGGGCCTCTTAGTTCCAGTGAAGGAAAATCTTTATGTTACAGCATGCAAAGACATTCTAGACAATTGTGTGCTTCCAATGTTGTGGCAGCAGTTTGGGGAAGAACCACTTTTGGGTGTGATGGTCAGGTCCACATACTTTTGACCATATAATGTACCTAGAACTTAGGAGACTGTAAAAGAAAGTGGTACTATATACACTGCAAAAAAAAAGGCATCTTATCAAGTGGAAATACTGAGAATATAGTCAAATTTATCTAGTATTTCCTACTGTAAGTTCACAATAAACCAAATATAAGATTCTTAAATCTATTTCAAGCCATGTATACTCCTTTCAAGCTTGAAATAGTCTTGTTCTATTGGCAGATAATTTTACTTGTTTTAAGCATTTATTTCTAAAAAGAAGCAAAATTGTCTGCCAATAGTATAAGAAAACTACAAGCTTGAAATGAGCAATAATGTCCAGAAATAGGTTTAATGATCTTATATTTGGTTTCTTGTAATCTTATAATAAGAAATACGAAATCAATTTGACTATATTCAAGATATTTTCACTGCTAAGATGACCTTTTTTTTTTTTTTTTTGCAGTGTAGTCATATGTAGTTGACCCTGGAAACCACAGAGAGAAAATAGAGGTAGAAATGACAGTATTGTCAGCATGGTGTGTGAGTTCTGACTCTGACAGTTCCTCAACCTCAGCTACATTATTATTTTTTGTGTTTTGTACCTGCTGATGATATTTTCTACTAAATCTGTTTCCCAAAATATAAACAAACTAGTAGGCCCATTTAAACCACCACAACTCTGACCAGGCAGTTACTAAGGATGAATGAATGCTGTGTGTTCATTCTGTTTATCCCAGGAGCCTGTTTATCATTCCTGAGACTGAGGAATTATAGTAAACTGACCAATATTATATACTGTTTTTGTCATGTTTAGCAGTCAGCAATGGTAAGGTCAGGGAAGAAAATAAAAAAAACAAAAAAACAAATGGACCTTGAACCTTGAACCTAGAAATGGACAATTTTTGATACACGATAACCAATGTCATTTTTATTATTTATTTTTTTTTTTCCATTTGGCCTTGCCAATTCCCACCCACTAGTTATCAACCGGAGCGGGTGGGGCAAACACATTCCAAGGAGTGAAGCCAACCTCTGCATCTTTTCAAACTGCTGCTCATGCTGCATCACAATGCAGTGTAGCACTCAGAGAAAGCGCTATCTGCCCTCTTCTGCATGCATGAGCTAACAGTTTCACACCCTTGGCTAGTGTCACTGTGATTGACAGCTGAGAGACCGTGCCATCCCTCCCACCCAGACCACATGATCAATTATATCCCTTCGCTCTCAGACACGAATGGTTGTGGCATCTTTGGGATTTCAACTCACGATCTCTGCTTTTCTGTTGCATTATCCGGGATTGCTAATGAAAATTTTTAAGCATATTTTCAGTTTATGGCTTGTGAGCGAAACAGCTATTGCAGTAATATTTTTCATGATGTACCTAACAGTCCAAATATTTCATCTGTAAATAAAACAACACAATGCAGATGGTGCTGATTTTTCAGAAGTCTGGGACATGTGTGTGCACAAGTATGTGCTGTGAAAGCTAAAAATGATTGGGCAAAGAAAAAAAGAACCCAAAAAATCTAGCAAAATAATGCGCTGCTGCGTTTCAGCCTTGCTGTCTGGAGTTTTTTTTTTAGAACTAGACTGTAATGTGCTGTAAACTGCAATCTGTCATATATGGAGTAATTGTTTTTTTTCTACTTTACGGAGGCTTTATGATGATTTGGATCATTATACTTTGCCTTCTGTGCTGATCTAAATAAAAGTATTTATGGGGCCCAGCGGTTGTCAAGCCAAAGGCTGAGACAGTAACTCAAGCACAGTGCTCTTCTGTTTCCTCTGAACTTTTGGCCTTATCTCATTCATATTCATGAAATAATCTCTGAGAGATTTACCACACACACACACACACATACACACACACACAAACAGTGACATGTGCATAGATACACTCATAGAGACACACATAGAGACCATCCTGCACAAACTGTACAATCCAATTGAATAGTACATATACCTAAATATGTAGATTTAAACACACACACACACACACACACACACAGCTTCTCAGTGACTTCTCAAGTAATTGAATCTGCAGGCTCCTTCACTCAAATTACTAAAGATGCAGATCAACTAAATAGATATATCAATAAATGATGAGAAGACATTACAGCCTATCAGCCATCATATGATCCTTATGTACACAAATAACATGTTAAAGCCACTGCAAACACCAGTAGGATTCAGTATATCAGCAACTCATATGTGCTCATATTTTACGCTGCGTTCATTCTAATATGTTTTTATTTCTATAGTAACAACTCATAACAGGAAGTTCTAAGGCGGACGCTCCACATAATCTAAGGTTATTAGTAAATGGAGTTAAAAAAGTGTTATTTAACAAAGAAAAACATCTAACAGTTCAATAGTATGATGAAGCTTTCTGGAAGGAGATTTTGTGTACCTACTGTAATGCAAGTGATAACAGTAACTAACTTGCCTTGCATTTAATGTAACTGTAAAGGTTTAAAAAGTATGACGTGTCATTCGGTAATAAACTAAAATTTGTAATCATTGGCAAATTGCTGTGGTATGAAAAGAATTAAACATTTCAGGATGTGCAGTTATAGGAAAATAATCAACTTTTGGGTTGGGGAGAGCATTACACCACCCCGCCACTGAATATTTTCCTATAAGGTCGTGCTTACTAAAAACTTTTTTAGTAGAACTGTTAAGATTTCTCCCAGAGAAACAAACCAAAGAATTTTTGAGAGAGAGACAGAGAGGGAGAGAGAGAGAGCATTTTCTATGAGTGACATAGAAAGGGAATGGTAGCATCTGGTGCTCGTATGAGTGTATCAGGTACAGCAGTGTTACTGGAGTTTTAAACACTATCTATGACTATCTATGATTACTGCCACTTTATTAGACACACAGAACTTGGTATCCTGCCATATTGGTACATATTTAGAGACTTCATCTCATTTCTTTCCATTCACAGCTTGTACTAATCACTCTCGACCCTGGTCGGTTTCTGACCACAGGACAACCAGTGGATAGAGATTTTTGGTTGATGGACTGTTTCACAACCCAGCAGTGACATTTCTTTGGGTATAAATCCCAGTAACTAAAGAGACATTGCAATATCAAGTCCAATACACTACCAATAAGCAGCACCCAAATAACATCTGGTCAGTGGTGGTCTTATAGTGGCACATTTTCATTGGTATGTGAGATAGACACATTGTGCAAAGCACCAGATGGGCGATAGTCAGTAATTGTACCCCTATGCACCTACCTATTGGCTAGGTGTACTTGAAAAACAAGCCATAAAGTGTATATATGTTTGTATATATGTGTGACAATTTACTATATGTACCTAAGCAGCAGTTTCTCACAGCATTGCGAAATTTGCTGCACACTTTCACACACACCTGCACTTTCTAAATGACCTCTTTATCACATTTGCACCCCGGATTTATATAAAACCCGAAAAAGCATCATACTTTGCACAATCTTCAGAGCGGTGTGCATATACCGTCACTACATTGCCGTTTCAATGCACTAATATGTTTAGATTCGATAAGCGTTCATTTGCAGCTCTTTCCAAGATAAATAACCCCATGATGAGAGTGCTATTCAAGTGTCCCAGCATGCATGCTGACTCCGCGTGTGTGAATGTGCTCTTACAGCTCTTCAGATAGGGATGTGCGAGTCAGAGAGAGAGAGAGAGAGAAGGAATACGAGCTGCCACTAGATTATTCAAGAAAGCAGCAGTTCAGAGGTGGAGCTCATGCACTAAAACTTCTTAAATGCAAACTTCTGTAAGGACTAAAGATGTAACTGAGTATGAACACATTATTTGGAATGAACAGATTGTACAAATACAGATGTGAATAGGACGGGCACTATTCTATATTGTACTGTTTTCTTTCTTTTCTTTCTTTTTTTTTTTTAGAAGGCTTGCCATTTTGACTAGGATCCCTTAGGACACAAAAGCGAAAAAACAGTCTTGCAAGCAGGGAGGCTTTTACATTCAAGAAGGCAAGAGGTCAGATATGAACAGTGGGACAAAGAGCACACTCATTAACATGAGTCGCTGTGCATTGCATTTACAAAGTTCAGTCATTCATCCTAGTCAGGGCTGAGGTTATTTATATTATGCTATTATTCCACACCCACTTAAGGCTTAAATCCGAATACAGATGCAGAATATCTTAGAGCACTAAACAGATACAGATATAGATAGTGGAATTAAGTTGCACCCCTAATAAGCACATTCCCAAGACTGAGACAGGAACCATGCATTCAGAGATTGAGCAAGCAAGACGATGAAACATAGCTAATCTAGAAATGCCAAGTCAGCTTTTTATAGTTTTTGTCTGGTGAGTGTTGCACTTGGTCAATAAAAGAAAAAACATTACAGAGAGACAAAAAAATGAGAATGGATGTGAGTCTACTGTAGCAATCTTTAATTAAAAAATTAAAGACCTTATTATTGCATGCTGGATGAGACGTGTGCTTGGGTGACGTTTAGCGTGTTGAAGGTGGAGGAATTTCTCTCCTGCTCCGTCCCAGAAACTAAAAACAGAATCCCAAATACTGGGTGCCAAAGCACGACGCAGCCTATCAAACTACTGTAAAGCAGCTCGCGCTGGGAAGGGAAAGGGGTGGGAGAGGTTTAAATATTCATGTGCACAATTCAGAAAGAGAACTCTTCATCTCCAATCCTTTTCATCCCCCAACCCTTCCTCCACCATCACACTTTTTCCTCTTCCTCAACTCTCTAAGCAACTGCCACATCTACCACAGCACTTAAAAAATGGACGCACTTGTGTCTCGTTCAAGCGGCTGTGCCAAAGACTGGCGCTGTGGAAACGTTCCTAGTGCCTTCACGTCATGTCGGAATTATAGTGATTATGAGTTTCCGTCATCTTTGTCGAAACTGTAATTAGAAAAATGTATAAACAATAACACAATGATTAGCTCTGATTTTCAGGAAGTGTTGGGTATCAATCTACACAAATGTCACATCATAATTCAAAGGATATTAACTAGTAATGTTTTTATACAGTTGTATGCAAAAGTTTGAGCCTAATTTTATATTTTGTTGATTTTTGAAGTGAAAAGAATTAAACACAAACACTGCAGCAAACTATTAAAAAAACATTTTGATGCTAATGTAAATGTGCACGTGCTTTATATTTGATGAACGTAAAAAAAAAAGTAACTGTGGCATGTGCAAAAGTTAAGGCACTCTACTATGTAAGTACTATGTCAGTAACTCACTCGTTGGAAGATATCACAGCTCGCACATGTGTCTTTCTATTTATGTTACTGTAGAACATTTCTTGTTCTGAGATATTTTTGGGACATCTTGTATGCATAAGGTTTCCAACACCTTGTGGAATCCATGCCACGAATGAAGAATCGAGGCTGAGAGTAAAGGAAGATCCTACCTAGTATTGGTATGGTATTCCTAATAAAGTGACAGTGAGTGTAGGCTACATTTGCGCAAAAAAAAAAGGAAGAAAAAAAAAAAAGAAATGTAATCTACATAAAGTTTGGCTCCAAACTTACCATAGGCTACTGCAAATGTTTCCATTAATAAAATATTCAAGAATACTCTTGATTTTTTTTAACTATTTGAGAAATCTCTGTATGAAATTGAAACATATCTTTCTTTTATTATCGACTCTTACTGTATATCTTCCTGTTCATGCCAGCATCACTCACACTAAACAATTAGTCAAACCAAAATATTCGCCATTACAATGGACTGATGAACACCCATGAATATCCTCTCTTAATAATATTTGTGGCTATATAACCACCGAACAAAGCGTCTTTGACAGCCATTGTGTGGCAAAAAAAGATAAGGCAGCTTCATTCCCCACTCAGCCTGAAACCCCAGGTTCTGAATCCTAATGTGACGAGCAGAGTGGGTGCGTCAAGGGAGCGAGCTCCGTTTAGTTACAGCCTTGGCCGCACGCTAATATGAATTGACGAGCTGAGGCAGTGAAGAGGAGGATGCAGGGGGAATAGGGCAGGATGGCCCTTTTCAGAGTGCCACTCATCTATCATTGGGTGTGACAGCATGACAACAGGCCCCGTAAGGGAATATGAACGCTTCAGAACGAAGGATGAAGAAAGAAGAAGATGGACTATGAATGCTGGCGGATCAGGCAGATTTGGCAGAGATCTGAGGAGATCACCGTGACCATGAAGGTGCTGGAGAGCAAATGTGTCGAAGCAGCACGGAAAAGGAGTAAATGGAGGTAAATAAATGTGTGTGAATATGATATGGAGTTTGTTTGTTTTTTTTTGCTGTGTTAGCGAATGCCCTTGTTAAGTGTATACAGCTGATACTTGTAACATATTCTATATTTTAATTTGCAGGACATGAATCTATAGATTTCTGTAGGTCTTGAAAATTCATCTGTAACCCATTGTGTTTGTGTGTGTGTGTGTGTGTGTGTACTCAATTTCAAAGTCCTTCATCCTCAGCATGTGTGGGCAACGAGGGCAAAGGAAGAAAAGCCATCAAAAGGCTTCAAAGCTTCACTAATGGACCACCTCCACTCAGTCTGAACTGCACATGGCGCTCAAATTCAATACACGGACCATAAGGCCAAGGCTGATCCATTTCTGACTTCAACTAATGCCTCGTCCACACATATATAGACATTTTTGAAAACATATTTTTTACCACTCTGTTTTTTAAAAAAAACACATGAACAGTGTTTTTCTTTTTAAACTATCTCCGTCCACACAATTTTAAAAATATCTGAACTTGAATACACTCACATGTCATAAACTGGTACCACAATGCTGCTGAATACTTGAATCTGACTGGTCAAAAGGTGTTGATTCATTTTCTTTACAAGCACTAGTGTGACAATAATGCCGGCTGTAATTTATATTAATGCGGTCATTCTAATATGTTAAGGTTTTCTTGTAGCATCTCACTCACAGGGATTTGTACGGCAGACAATCTACATAATATAAGAGTAATAAACACATGAAAAATGTTTTTTTATAACAAAGAAAACCATATCGTCACTGATATGATGAAGCTTTCTGCAAGGAGAATATATACTGTAACACTTATGGGAGGAGTCTCAGGTGTCAGCACGTTGTAACAGTCAGTAGGTTTTCCCCTATAGGAAAGTCTTCAGGACAGAGGACTTTGCACTTTTTGCTTTCTTGCTAACATGACAAGCTGCATTTTTTAAAATCTATCTTATTAACTTGAAGAAAGAGAAAAAGAACATGCTGGTGAGGGAGTGACTGTTTATAGCTGCTATAATGTAAGTGATAACAGGAACTCGTCTTGCGGACCTTCCGCAACATTACATGGTTAGAATGCATGACGTCATTCTTTCTAATAAATTGATCTGTCTAATAAATTAAAAATTGTAATCGTTGGCGAACTGCTGTGGTATAAGAAGAATAAAACACTTCAGGATGTGCTGTTATTGGAAAATAGTCTTGGGCTGGACTTCAGCATCTGGACGCATTAAGACAATTTGTCTTTGATTATTATCCTAAAACAGCACACCACGTTTATTTTTTTATTCTTTACATGTCAAACACCTCAAGAATAACGCTGAGAGCTTTGCACTGAGCCGTAATACAAGGCAAAATGAAGAAAACATCAACATGAGCAAGTTCTAAAACAAAGAGTGGCAAACACAAGGATTCATACTGCTTACATTTACACTTGAATACAAAGTGTTCACCCAGGTCTTATCCAAAATCTCCATTCCCAGTGTGGTTTGTGCCGGATACAGGAGCAGTACATCGTCCGGACGAGAGTGTCATAATAAAATTGAAATTAAACTACAAACACATTAGCAAATAAGAAATGACAAAATGCAAACTATCAACCTGGTCAGCAGCCATGAAAAATGGAGTCCTAGCATATTCATAACACAAACAAAACCACAATGGACATATATGCAGTTTGCCTCTGTGATGCCATTGTTTCAAAAAAAAAATTGAGTTTTATCATTTCTCCATCTTGGAAAGCATGTTCAAAAAGCTTTCAGTTACCCAAAAACCAGATGTAATTTTCAAAACCATGTGGACAGGCCTAAAGCTCTGTTCTGGATATTGATTCCCAGTTTAAATATTACAGATCAACCAAAAGGACCAATGATTATAATCATTTTTGGATTTTCAAGCCAGCTGACATAATTGTAAAAAAAAATAAATAAAATAAAATTCAAGGCCCTGAAAATTTAGTGCGTGCTTGTGAAGGTTGGTAACTTCAGAGTAAACTGCCTTACCCTCTCATCAAAATCCCTCTCGCGCTCTGGTTTCCTGTGAGGACGAGAACTGCTGAGTAGAGACAGGAAGGCAGATGCTCAAAAGAGCACGCTTAATTGGTTCCATCTCCAAATGTTTTTCTCCAATTAGAGGGCTCGAGTGGGTCTCGCGTATACTGGGGATTTGATAGCTCATTTACCACAGCCATCTCCACAGACACACTCCCCAGACCCCACCTCAATTAATGACAGCCGGAGAACAAAGAGCAGAAAGACAGCTACATTCTTCACGTCAAAAAAAGGTATGCGGTCATCATGGACTACAATGATAAAAAAAAGAAAAAAACGAATAAATATTAATTTAATGTAATATCTTTATTTTCTCTGCATAATGATTTGTGTTGATTTTTATACATAACATGGGGAAATATAGTATATATATGCTATCTTCATTACACACACCATGACATCATCTGAGAGCAAGTCTGGAACTTATATCTTCAATCTACAGTAAGATTTTCAAGGCATCATATCTTCAATAGGTGGATGAAGAGACTTGATACGCCTACATACTAAATAGGATCTGGCTTGGGTAATAATTTGTTTTGGATACATCCTCTTTGAATTCTTGAATCTGATTGGTCAGAAAGTGTCGATTAATCTTCCATAACAGCAGCTCCGACAGTAGATCCAGCCGCAAAGCAAATCAGAAGTTTAGTAACAACTAATTCACAGTGAGTTGTATGGCGATGCTGCGCATAATCTAAGCCTAATAATACATTCTGCCCATCAAAAATTCTATTTAGCAAAGCAAAACATAAAATAGTTGCTATGAAGAAGCTTTTTGTAAGGAGACATTTTTTTAACATTTATGGAAGGAGTCTCCAGTGTCAGCGCTTTGTAACGCTCTTGCAAGTCTTCAAAACAGAGGACTTTGTGCTTGTCTCGTTTCTCGGTAACATCACAAGATGCTTTTTTGTCTTATTAATTTCAAGAGAGAGGAAAAAAGAGGCTTTAGAAGAAAAGACTAGCTTCTATAAAGGAAGTGATAACAGGGACTAGTTTTGTGTATGTCCCACAACATTAACAGTCACTATAAAGGGATCAAAAGTACAACATTCAAAGTAAGTATGATGTTCTTTAATAAATAAATCTACATAAAGTCTGGCTTTTTTGGGGTGATAACACCCCTCCATCCATTGTTTTTATTTTTTTCCTTTAACAGTATGCCCTGTTGTGTTTTAACTCTTACTTTTTTTATCAACCTTGAGAGTGCAGAAATAAGGTATGCAGAAATGAGTCCCCAGAAAAAAAAACAGAATAGTTAGAATAGTTAACTGAGAAATTGTTGAGTTGATGGAGACAAAAACAAATGTATTATAATTTGATATCAACAGTTTTAAATTCCTTGGGGTCCACGTCTATACAGGCTTATCATCCATCAATACAACAGCGATGGCACACACACAAAAAAAAAAAAAAGGTCAACAGAGACTCCATAACCTAAGAAGGCTACGTAAAGCCCAGCTCCCCCCAACAGCTCCTTCTGAACTTCAACCGGTGCACCATTAAGTCCTTAATCACATAGCGCGTAACAGTGTGGTACACGTGCTGCACCTCAGAAGACAGGAAGGCACTCCAGCACATCATCAAAACAGCACAAAGAATCACCAGATCGGAGCTTCTAACACTGGAAGATATGTACAGAACTCGCTGCACCCGCCAAGCTGATAACATCCCCCAAGACCCGACCCACCCTGGCTACAGCATATTCACCCGTCTGCCATCAGGTAAACTATACAGGACCCTGTATGCCTGTACAACTAGTCTGAAAAACAGCTTCTTTCTTTCCTCCAGAGCTGTTATACTACTCAACACTCAGCGATTACTCCCCCCTACTATAACAGCACCTCACACTACTCTGCAAGACACCACTATAGACATCAGCCATTATACCATTCTGGACATGTGTACCAGACATCTACCATTATCTTTCAAGTACAATTCAACCTTTCTAAGTGCAATAAATGTGAATAGCTATTCTGTGCAATACCATATACTACAGTACATTTACACATATGTACATCCATCCATCCAGTTTTCATACCGCTTATCCTACACAGGGTCGTGGGGGAACCTGGAGCCTACCCAGGGGACTAGGGGCACAAGGTGGGGGACACCCTGGACGGAGTGCCAACCCATCGCAGGGCACAATCGCACACACATTCACATACTACAGACAATTTGGAAAAATGCTAATCAGGCTACAATGCATGTCTTTGGTCTGGGAGAGGAAACCGGAGGAAACCCTTGAAGCACAGGGGGAACATGCCAACTCCACGCCCACAGGGCAGAAGCAGGAGTCGAACCCCCAATACCAGAGGTGCGAGGCACACATGCTAACCACTAAGCCACTGTGTCCCCCTCACCATCATTATTTATTTATTTATTTGATGTCTCTCCACAACTTCTGTGAATACCGCTACAACCCTCTTCTGCACATGCACTTTGTCATTACTCTGTTATCTTGTTATTTCTACCTCATTGTACTTCCTTCTTTATTTTCACTAACATTTGAATAAGTTTTCCTATTTGAATAAGTCTTTATTTGCATCTTTGATTTTATATCTTTTATATCTTACCCTTTACTCAATGGCATCTACTGGCTTGCTCCAGACAATACCTCCTTGTACTTGTACAGTGACAATAAAGATATTTTCTCTTATCTTGTCTTATCTTAAAGCTAAATAAGCTTGTGCGGTGTACACACAAGGAATCTTGCATTAAAAAGTTGACAAAAGTCTAAAACTTTTTTTTTTTTTGGAAATATGGGATTGAGCTGGATTGAGCTGTGTTTGAGACACAATAATACCCATAATCCATCATTCTTAGAGAAAAAAACATTCAGAAAGTCAGTAAATTTACTTTGACATTGACACTGGCCAGAATACTCTGTACTCTGAATTGTATACTATAACTGGTGACATACAGTATGCAACCAACTTTGCACAGCACCATCTTTCAACACTGACAGTTTTAAGTGTGAAAACTTGGTCCCAAGAGAATCTCATATCGACTTTTGACAGCATCACCTATTCTCCTTACCCGGGTTGCGTGAAGCTCCATAAACTGCCATAAATCCTGACGTTCCACCTTCTTCATTGATTGGATCAATGAAGCCCCAAATCCTCTATTCATCCCAGAGAACAGTCATGCTTGGTAAATGTACATCAGCCTGTAACCACTGACCTATCCCAATTACCTACAGTGAATTATAGGGGTTGTACTTAATCTTACTCCATTCCTCAGGAGAATCCACCCCTCCTAATAGTACCACAAAGGACTGCCATGAGTCCCAGCACATACATTGCCTTCATGTGCCATGCAAATTCTTTAGGGGATTCATTACAAATGGTTGCAACTCTCATTATAGTAGTTTTTTTTTTTAACAGCAGTGGTCTTTATGTAGCAGCTCACCCTGTTTGCATCTCTCTTCTCTCACTAATTCACACCTCACCCAAAATATCTGGAGAAAGTGCGATAAGCCCACAGAGAGAAGTGTGAGAGAGAGAAAAAAAAACATGCAGAATGTGATATGGCAGAAAGAGAGGCTTCAGAATAATTGCTAAAACTGAAATGGGGGCCCTTATGGAAAAAATTTCCATACGTTTCACATTTAGTTTTTCACTTTGCAATCATGTGATTATGTTAATAATATGTGATCACACGTGACAAACACGTGATCACACGTGACAAACACATGACATCATACAGACAATATGTAATCACGTTAAAAAAAGGAAATCACATCTAAAAGAAATAAATGAATGTGAAAAATTAAGGCGGAAATAAATGAATCGTAAAAATTACATGTAAAATTAAATTAATCATGAGAAAAATTTGTGTGGAAATAAATGAATCATGAAAAATCACGTGAAAAATAAATCACATGTAAAAATCTGACGTGAAAATCGATTAACCATGTGAAAAATCATGTGAAAATAATCAAATCATGTAAAAAACACATAAAAATAAATATACATGGAGGAAATAGGCCTATTGATTGGCTATGCACTTTTGTTGCATTCCTGGGTAGTAGTGAGTAGTGCTAAACCCTGTTACCCAAATGACAGACTGCAAATGATAGACTGAAAGTAAATTATTCATTTAAACACAAATTCACTAAATCATTAGAAAGTCCTTAGCCATTAACATTGATGCTAGTTAACCACAATTTGTGTAGCCTATTTGCTAACTCTATGCTAAAAAAACCCCAACCTTGTTAATTATTTAAGAGCAACATGCAGCCACTGTAAGCAAAGATGCATGCGTAAATGCATGTTTTCTTAGATTTAATGTTGCAAACTGATGAAAGATAAATAAAGTTTCATTTTTAAGAGGTGCAAAGGCTAAGAGGCACATCAATCATGGAGTCACCAAAAGAGTAAAAACATAGAAAACTAGCCCATTATTGCAAGTCTAACAAGTATAGTTAAATATACCTAATAATTAAATAGTGTTCATCAGTTGCAGCTCAGAACATCTTCCTGCACCTACGCAAGTAGGAGTAAAAAATCGCATCAGGCGGCCATTATTTTAGGCCGTTTTAATAGACAGAGGCTGTTATGGCGAAATAATTAAACTCATTATGTGGCTGTTTTCTGTAATTTTCTATAACCTCTTTCTCTCATCCCTCCCGTATCTCCAGTCTAGAGGCAGAAGGGGCAGCCTGGGCGCGAGCCGAGTCTATCATTATTTCTAATTACAGGCTCTCTCTGTATGTGTTACCCTCTTTTAAACTGCAAATATCATTTCATCTGTGAGCTATTAAAACTGACGCGCAGACAGATGTGATGTCTGATGCTGCTCTCGGACTGCCGCTGATGAATCGAATAAAGCTGAGACATTACTGAGGGATGGATGGGTGTGCAACCTTGTTTACACACACACACACACACACACGCATACTCAAGCGCAGTCCCTCGATGGATGCTTCTCCGGCCCGAGCTCTCCGGAAGCATCAAAGCAGAACAAATGTTGGCTAATTATATCCAAAATAATATGAATGTACGCTGTGACCATGAAAAATCCTCTTTTGCTCCACTCAGCAAGACACCGTGTACACACCACACACACAAACACACACACACACATGTACACACAAAGGAGATCGTTCCCCTGACTTCTGGTTGAGGAATGAAAGATGTAGTTACACCAAGAAGCTGTTTGATCACGTTAATATCAGTGCTAACAACGTTGGCCATCTGTTGTGCACGACACAACCTCACCCTGCGATCCGGCACGGTCCGCTCACAAATCACCGTCATCATCGTAAGCACCGTAAGACTCGTGTTCAGATCAGAGTGGACTCTGGTTACATCTCAGCCGTAAGAGTGCATCCCTCACTAAAATGAAATCAGATAGCTGTGTCTGAAATAGCCTCTCTCCTTCCATAAAGAGCCTGGCTGATGAATAGTTGTCTAGTGCATCAAGATGATGCAATCGCGTCGAAATCCATACCAGTGTGAGTTTTATTTACTCGTGAACCTGAAACTGAAGTGATTCCACTCTAAAACGCTGTCAGCGCTCTCCCTCAGGGTGCCTGCGCATGTATATGTCTCCTTTATTCCTGTTCTATTGTTGTTGTTGACGTGTTGCTGTTGCTCCAGTTTATGGCCTATTTTCATGATCATATCACATGAAACATACAAAAACAAGGCATACATTTATAGCAGTGTAACTCTGAGATATTGGCAACTATTGATGGAGCACTTTAATAGGAACACCTGCACACCTGATCATTCATGCATTTATCCAGTCAGCCAATCATGTGGTATTAGGCACAAGGCATAAAATCATGCAGATACAGGTCAAGAGATTCTGTTAACGTTTACATCAAACACCAGAATGGGGAGAAAATGTGATCTCAGTGGTTGTTGGTTTTCAGAAACTGCTGATCACCTCAGATTTTCTAGAGTTTACACAAAATTGTGCAAAAAAACAAAAAACATCCAGTGAGCAGTAGTTTTGCAGGCGGAAACGCCTTGTTGATGAGAGAGGTCAGAGGAGACTGGTCAAACTGGTACAAGCTGACAAGAAGGCTACGGTAACTCAAACAACAACTCTAAACAACCGTGGTGAGCAGAAAAGCATGTCAGAACACACAACATGTCAGTGGGCACAGGGTCACCTTGGGAAAAGACCAGCTTAATGTCATGTACATTCAGATCATCACCTTTTATTACCTAACAAGCCAGGTGATATAACTTACAGCAAATGTGTTTTGTTTGTGTATTTTCTCTAGAACATGTTCTAGTGTTCATGGTTAGTGAGTGTGATGTGTTTATTCTTATTTGTTACAGATAAAATAATTCAATCTGCTGTATTTAGTCAGTATTTGGGTGAAGTAGGCTATTTACATTGTAGTGGGGTGACAGAAATAATGTACAATCACAAAATTGGACATTTACGACTTTACTTATAGTCAGGAAAATCCTGTTTTGGCATTTTTATATTGTGTGCTGACAGCTGTTTGTGCACACAACTTAATGAAACTACAAGATACTAAATTGAGATCATGAAATTGTAATGAGTGTGGGGGATGTAGGCTATTTTTTACAAGCATTTAATTCACTATAATTCGCTCTCCTGTAAAGAAAGCATGGTTTGAAGGATAAGCTGACCAAACACTCATCTGCTACGCTTACACCTCACGTTAATTTAATTCATAATTGTATGCATGAAAAATTGGGTTCTCAAGACAAACAACATATTGTGGTTACATCAAACTGTCAAACAGTAGTGCTGGACTTAATGCTGCTACTCACTCGAGCCAAGATTGCTCAAGAAAAATGGGCTTAAGTTCATGGTCAGAATCAGGCATATCATCCAGAGACACGCCTCTGTTTTAGGCAAACTCCACCTACATACATAACTCTCATGTAAATTATAGGTCTGTAGTTATGTCTGAATTCTGAGTACTGATTTGCACAACTTCAGTATTATGTAAATCCTCACTACATGAGCGTAACTCAAATTTGAATATGGCCCAATAAGTGGTAGCAAAGTGGGTTCAAAAACCACATTGTGAAAACGAGTTGTTATGAAGCTCCACCCACATCAGCACAAGCACTTTCATTTCTGCCCATTACAAATACAGCAACTGGGCAAAAATGGGAAAGTATAGAGCAATACAGCTGTATCACACCACTACATTATGCTTGTGGCTGTACAAAAATATGTGTCATGTATTGGTTAATAATTGGCTCTATATTACAAGTTGGTCTACTTCAATTTGTATTCATTCATTCATTCATTAATCTTCAATAAGCATTTTATTCTGGTCAAGGTAGTGGTGGATCCGAAGTCTATCCTGAGAACAGTGGCCATGAGGCAGGGATACACCCTGAATGGGACACTAGTTCATCACAGGGCACCATACACACTCATTCACACCTACGGGCAATTTAGAGTTACGAATCCACCTACCTGCATATTTTTAGGAGGTGAAAGAAAATCGGAGCATCCAGAATCTCAACACAAACAGTAACCCGAGCTCAGCATCGAGCCGGGAACCCTGGGGCTGTAAGGCGGCAATGCTTTCTTCAACTTTCTTCAAAGATTGTCTGATTTATAGTGTTTGTGGCACTGAGCAGTTCTAGCTCTTACTCAAACTTCTGTGTTTAGTCGTGTCTCTTTCATTCCTTTCTGCCTCACTTGCATGTCACTTTCAATAAAAGCATCAGAATAAATGTAAATGTAATGTGAAGCCAATGTAAATTTCTTTGTCAGACCCCAAAGCAATCACGCTGGCACCAATCAATTCACTAGCGACATTTACATTTGATAAATATCCTGCTTTCTAGTCCACATTCACCCGATGCAAATCATATCCAAGGAGGCAGACATTTGATTGGCAGCACTATGGCAGAGGCGGGGCCGCACGCACCACTCACAAACCTTTTACTGAGCGTTTCTATGACAACAATGCATTAGGCCCTCGATCACCCTATCATATTTAATTTGTGCCTCGTTACCATGATGCTAAACATTTTTTTCAGACGCGCTCATCCACGTCAATTTGTAAATGAAAGAGGTAAAGAACAAAAGGAAGAATTTTGAAAGAAGTGGTGATGAGAGAGCGCAAGGCGAGGGATGCGCTAATGAGGGTTTCTAACGCTCTTTCTGGCCTGATGGGCTTGATCCCTAATGGGAAGCAAATTGAAAATCAGAGGTCTCATTGGACTTGGAGTAAACCTCACACACCACACACAGAGATGCAAATACTCTGCTATTTCCAGCACATACAAACATCTTTCTCCAATCAGTGCCACATTAAAGACAAGCCAGTGTTGTTAGGAATTGAAATTAAAATCAATTGAGTTTTTTTTCATATACCGACCATTTACCGTGAATGAATGTTCTATAATTAAAGATGGCTATGAGTTGCTGCTCTTTCAAGACTGATATTGAGTTTCCACTTGCGTAGGCTTATACTGACAAGACAATTTACAGCTCTGCTATGAGTCAATAGATATCTGACCAATTGAAAGCACAATTCAGCTATTACTTATGCACACTTTAAACGATGGTACAAGTGCTATAATTCACAAGAAATATACCACATGAACACGATAATCATGTAAGCAGGGACGTTCTCTACTTTCGCTTCATATTTATAAGAACTTGACGATGTGATAAAAATACATTTTGATTTCATGCTTCAGCACTAATGAAGGACACTGTACCATCTGCCCCTTTAACTGAAAGCACGGAGAGGAGAAAGGCAATGGATTACGGCTGTACAATTAAGTGTACTTTACTCACGATCATGGTTTTTGGTTTCATCAGTTTACTATAGTTATACCACGGTGCTGCTGAAGTCTCGAATCAGAAGGTGTGGATTAATTCTATATAAGAGCACGGCTCCTATAATAGTTAATCTGTAATATAAATGATATGTTTATATTAATACACTCCTTCTCATACGTTATTGTTTCTACAGTAACAGCTCATTCACAGGGACTTGTATGAAAGATGACCCACATAATCTAAGCCTAATAATAAACACACTGTTATTGAAAAAAGTCTTTGATATTGTGAAGTTTTGCGTAAGGAGATGTTTATTGTACATGTATTGAAGAAGTCTCCAGTGTCAGCTCTTTGTAACGTCTGTACGTTTTCCATTAGATAAGGTTGTGGTTTCTCAGTAATATGACAAGCTGTGTGTTTTTGTCTTATTAGCTTCAAGACAGAGAGAAAAAGAGATGCTGGTGAGGGAACGCCTGTTTATAGCTGCTATTACGTAAGCGATAACAGAAACTAACTTGTCTCGCAGATGTCTAACATTAAAATGTGTGACTTGTTCTTCATTAATAATTTAAAAATTGTAATCTTTGGAAAATAGCTATAGTATAAGAGGAATAACACACTCACTTAACAGCACGGCCCATCATGTGTTCTTCCTTACATAATTAATTATGAACTGTTCCACTGAATATCTTTACTGGCTAATGATATCAGCTTAATACTTAATAAATAAAACATAACAGGATGTGCTGTTATAGTAAAAAAAAAAAAAAAAAAAATCAATGAAGGGGTGGTGTGATGTGAAGCAGCAGGCTGTTGCCACCACAAAGTTTCCTATAACAGCACATCCTAAAGTGTTTTATTCCTCTTATACTAGAGCAATTTGCCAAAGATTGCATTTTTTAAATTAAATAACGACATGCCATATTAATTTATATTTACGGTAAATGTTATGGAACGTCTGCAAAACAGGTTCCTGTTATCAATATAGCAGTTATAGCAGCTATATTAGCAACATTCGTTCCAACAGTCATTAGAAGTGGTAAAATTTTTGATTTCAGTACTCAGTGAAATAATCGATTCATTTTAGCCATTGTCACGCAGCACCAAAATGGATACTGATGTAGAAAGGCAGGAAAGGAGAAACCGAATAAGTGGTAGAGATGAAACATGAAGCAGAAACAGCAAGCTGGAGTTAATTGTAAAGTTAAACTCTAGCCTCATTTA
Source organism: Pangasianodon gigas (assembly GCA_022758105.1). NCBI lineage: Eukaryota > Metazoa > Chordata > Actinopteri > Siluriformes > Pangasiidae > Pangasianodon > Pangasianodon gigas. The sequence continues at coordinate 14,378,336 of CM040474.1, forward strand.
CATTATCTGAGATACTAAGATAATTAAGGCTTCAGTGCATGCACAGTGTGAATACATACTTTCTTTTTCTCTTTCTCTTTCCATGGACGTGCTCTTGAGCTCAGGGAACAAGGTCTCTCTTTTTGTTCCTCCCAGTGAGAGTCGTCTGTAGCTCGTCTCTCCTTTATTTAAGCAGCTCGCCCCATCAGGGACTAGTGAACGTTGAGTTTAATGCGCACATCTAATCTTAGATTCACAATATTCCTCATGAAAACCTTCACGCCGCACATAGAATGTGTAAATTGAACAGCAGCGTCCGTTTTCACACGGCCATGACTCATGGAGTACTGTGGGACTGTTTTAGGAGGTTTCTAAAGGTTTTTTAGATCAAAGCATATAGAAATCACATAGAAACTTTTGATTATTTATTCAAGCCATTCTACTGTTATTTATTAAAGATTCAGTATTTTTCAAACCCATACCTAGTGCTCATACTGGGTTTTTTTCAGGTTCAGGTATGAGTAATCCTGCATGGATGCGTACGGTTTCAGAGCAGTGACCTATATTTACAATGAGCCGCGAGGCGTAATCGGAGTGAATAATTCCGAGAACGTTTCACAGATGCCAAATACAGCACGGCTGAATGCTGGATATTTCAGTCATGCTTCAGGCCTCGTTCCAAACCAAGCTTTAGTCTCCTGTGGTGAGCTGTGGATTGATCAAAGACGTCAACAAAAATAACTTAATATGTACGATAACTAGAAATGCTTTGTACATTGGAAATGAAGCAAAAAAAATTTGCCGTAAATTTTTTTGCTGATATTATGGGGATCAGTGGTTGATTAAAGACAAATGTTTCCATTTGAGACGAGAGTATGGACAAATTTAAGAGGACAGATAAAATAGAGAAAATAGGTTTCATTAAAAGAGGAATAGGAAGAGAAAGAGACACACACACATAATTATTAATGCTATACCAACACCTAAATCTCGCTCTAACCTTAAACTTAGTAACCAGAGGACAGATAGGTAGATAGATAGATAGATAGATAGATAGATAGATAGATAGATCAATAAATTCTGCAGTTAAGGAAAGAAAATAGTTATGGGGACCAGACACACACAGACACACCCACCCACACACACACACACACACATATACATAGAAAGAGAGAGAGAGAAAAAGAGAGAAAGAGAGATCATTTGCAAGAGATGGTTTAGTTTAAGGCTGAATTGTTTAATCAAGTCAGATTACATTTGGCTCACTACATCCGCTCTCAGAGGGTTTGTGATCACCCAGCATGCAACTCTGTATGTGTGTGTGTGTGTGTGTGTGTGAGAAGGACACATCCCCATATCTAGCACAGCCCACTCGCCTGGCCTCGTTTGAAGTCTTTTCTTCAGTGCGCTGTGTATATGTGTTGTTTTACATCGAGCAGAAATGGCATTGTCATGCTGGATTTGGAAGCTAAGAGAGGAAGAGCGTATAGGTTACATAAGTGTCTAGACTTCAATGACAGTTCAAAGGATTCATTCCAGGAAAAGTTAATTAGCCCAGGAGTCGTTCTGGTGTACTTAGTGAATCTATCCCTCTCTTTCATCTCATTTCGCATTGCAGGTCCTGAGCTCGTCTTCATTAGTGCTTGGCTCTCAGTTCCTTTGTGCTGAGAGTTTCTCACTGCCGTTTACCGTACGCTATAAACACACCTCCCCTCAGCAGAAGTCACAACCTCATCTGCACTATTTTCATCTTCTCGGGTTCATGTGCGATATTAACCTATAGAGTATACCAACTACTTGAATCAAGCATAACAAAGTTCTTAACAGATCAGGCTTTAATGGCAGAGCAAAAACATTTCAACCAGAAGACCTAGTATCTTTACTAATGTAACATGGAGGAAGGGTGCTAGCAAAGAGTGCTAACATTTCACAGTTATATAACGAACTAGGTCTTGCACTTCAAATCTGTAACAATGCACGAATCAATATGTGTGAAAGAACATACGGATTAAGGTTAGGGTTAGGGCCGAGGTTAGCATTTGAAAATGAAATTAGATATGTGTTTATTCATGAATGATTCATTCTTTTGTTCAAATGACTCACTAAAATGAACAAATCTGCTGCTACGGAGGATTACATTATATTTTTATCTGTCTGTGTTTTTTAAACATCCATGAGCTGTATAGGTGAATCATTGAGTCAGTGAATCATTTCAGTCCTGACAAAGATTCACTGATTCAAACACTTTTCTTCTGAACATGAGATGTGAGTTTTTCAACCATGACTGAAATGATTCTCTGACTCAATGATTATCAGATGTAAATTTTATGTAGGATTATATTATATTTTCATGTCATTGTTTTATAAACTTCCATAAACTGTATAAGTGAATCACTGAGTCGGTGAGTCAATTCAGTCATGATTGACAAAAATCTGTTTTTCAGCAGAATGTGTTTCAATCACTGATTCCTTCTGCCACTACTGAAATGATTCACTGACTCTATGATTCACTTAATCATGGATAGTTTAAAAAACACAGATAAAAAATATAATGTAATCCTGTGTAAAAACTGTTTGATGATAACTGAGTCAGTGAATCACTGCAGTCATGATTGAAAAGCTCTGATCTGTTGTTCGGTAGAAAAAGTGTTTGAATCAGTGAATCTTTTGTCAGCACTAAAATGATTCACTGACTCAATGATTCACTTACACAATTCATGTTTAAAAAAGAGAGATAAAAATATAATGAAATCATACATAAATTCTATATTTGATAATAATTAAATCAGTGAATCATTTCCGTCACGATTCACTGCCTTAACTGCTCTCATCTGTTGTTCAGCAGACAAGTGTTTGAATCAGTGAATCTTAATGTCAGGACTGAGATTCGCTCCCCTCTCTTTCTGCAGATCATTGTTTGAATTGACGAATCCTTCGATTATGACTGAGATTCACTCCTCTTGCATTCATCGGGTCAGCGTTTGAGTCAGTGAAGCTTTCAATCATGAGTGAGATTTAGTCATCTGTCTTTCAGCCGATCAGCGTTTGTATCAGTGAATCTTTTGATTACGATCAAGATTTGCTCCTCAGGCAATCTTTCTGTCATGAGCAAAATTGGCTCCTCATTCTTTCAGCAAATCAGTGTATGAATGAATGAATCTTTTGATTACTTTTGATGCATTCTTGCATTCAGCCAGCCAGTGTCTGTGTCAGTGAATCTTTTGGTCATGACTGAGGTTCACTCCTCTCTAGTTAAGCAGATCAGCTGAGTCAGTGAGTCCTGTTTAGTTTCATGTGTGGAGATTTTGAACATTTTTTGAACATTTCAGTCTGTGTTGGTCTAGGACTGAAAAAGAATTCTTTTTCTGTGTTAAGGATACTTTTAGCAGTGCATGTCCCAAACCTCTTACACACTGTTAGGAGGGGAACAAAAAGGTTTCTAGCATGCTTAAGGGCTTTTTTTTTACCCTCTGGGGTTCTAGGCAGTGTTTTCATATTTAAGAAAGTTACAAGTAAAACCCTTTAACTATCCAAAGAACCCTTGAGGCACATGTCTTTCTTTCTTTCTTTGTTTCTTTCTTTCTTTATTTCTTTCTTTCCTTCTTTCTTTGTCCCCATTTGCTCCCCAATTTAATCACCAAGTCCCACCCACTATCCAGCTCTCCACAGCTCCCAACCAGTGTGGGCGAGGGCTATCATGTGCTTCCTCCAAGACACATATTGCCAACCAACCACATCTTTTTGAACTGCTGCTCATGCTGCATCACAGGGCAGCGTAACACACTCTAAGAAAGTGCTATCTACCCTCTTCCACATACATAAGCTCATAGACACCCATGATTGGCTAGTGTCACTGTGATTGACAGGAGAGAGAGAGTATGCCAAATTTGCTTTCCTGTCTCCAGACACTATATGACTATGGCATTGTCTGTATTTCTTTCTAAATTAAAAGTTAATTTTTTAATACATTTGCTTTATATTCATATTAATGTTCCTACTTAATTCCCTACATCTAATAAAAAATATCTAATGAGAAATAAAACAAAACAAAACAAAAAAATAGACAATTTTGATTTAAATGGCCAAAAATAATTTTGCATGTATCTTCTCTTGGTATTTTAGGTGAAAACATAAAACATATTTTACTTACTGATATGTAAATGTAAATATACATAAAAATATATATATCCAGGATTGTTCTTTAATCCCACTTCTATACGTTCTTGAATATATTCAATTTGACGAACCCCAATTTGTTTAATTTGTGTTGAGAATTTCTTTTATCCGACTATAAATTAATCAGTAGTTACAGTGGAACTACCTGTAGTTAAGACAGTAAGGAATGTAAGGGTCTTCTGCATTATCATCAGTGATGATAATCATCAGTGATGATAATGCAGAAGGGTGGAAGTGGGAGAAGCTATCGTTTGTGTGTGTGTTTGTGTGTGTGTGTGTGTGTGTGTGACCCAGATCTAGCACAGCACACATGTCTGGACTACTGTGATTTGCTGTGTATGTGTTTTATTTGTGTTCTCGGGACCCTGTGGTGAGTTTCCTATTGTACGGTGTAAACGCTTTCCATTCAGCAGAACACACTTCACCTGGCCTATTCATGTGCTATTTATGCTAAAGTAACAGTTCAGGTTAATGCAAGCTCTTACATGTGGTGCATTCCACCGTGGAGTCTAAGCGAACGTCAGCATCCTGTCCAAAATCCAGCCCTTCCCAGGACACGTCTGAGGTAACCATGGCAACCGCCTCCCAAACACCACACATACACACTTGCACACACTCCTTCTTTGCAGTTTAAATGGCCCTGGTGCTGACCAAACCACTGAGCATTACACTAAGTTTGTGTGTTATTATTGTCTGAGCTAAACTTCAGCATTAAGGGACTCGAAGCTATCTGGGGTCCTGAAGAGCAACGCAGAGAGCCGCTCCGAGAGCCGACGAGCCGCATGAGTGGGTTCTATGGTTCACTGCACTCTGAATAGCTCTAGATCGGGTTTAAACAAGGTCTTCCTTGAGAAAACCAGAGTACGTGCTCTCCCTCAGCTGGAATACATCCCACGCTTCTTTAATGCACAGAACAGTTCTCTTGTTATAAAGAAAAAACTTTCCCTGTTCAGATATAATCAGCAAGACGTGATGAGCTGAGAACAATCGCCTACATTTAGCTTCGGTGTAGAAACGACTGTAAGCGATGAATATACCGTGATGAATCATAAATATGGTGATGTCACCGTGAAACTACTTTCCAAATATAAGAACTACAAGTATCTGTCGATCTACACTTGACTAAAACGGTTCTTTAAAGGTTATTTATACAGCTCAGGGTTCTGAAGAGTTCCCTCTGATAAGGAAATCCAAAAAATCCTTTCAAGTCCCAGATTTAACCCTAAAAAGAACAGTCACTCGAGATCAATACAATGTTCTTCAGACTGATCATCTTTATCCCAAGATGAAACACTGCTATCCTGATGGGAGCGGTCTCTTTCAGGATGACTGATCACGAGGGCTCATATGCTATGACCTTCATAGTCACCAGATCTTATCCCAAATGAACACCTATGGGAGATTTTGGAGCAATGTGCTAGACAGCGTCTTCACCAATAACAACAAAGGGAATATCTTTTGGAAGAATGCTGTTGATAACTCCAGTACAGTTCCAGAGACCTGCAGAATCTATACCAAGGTGCAATGAAGATGGTGGCTTATGGTGGAAGATTCTTAGAAATATGCCATGGTGATTAATTACTTTATAGTTTTATTTTTTACACATTTGATCTTTGAATGGTAAAATATTATTCCGTGCGCCAATTTTGCATATTAGAATATTATATTATATCTAATATGTAATTTTTTGTCATAAAATTTTGCCAAAACTGTCCTCTGTTTATAGGTTTTGCCATTTTAAAATGCTCATGTTCATGCTCTTGTATCCATTTCATCTTCATTTTAGTCTAATCGAATTTTAGATCAAATAAAACAATCCAGGGAAGAACACTGCAAATTAACACATCACTATAAATGTTAGGATATTCTGCATATGGCACCAGACTAACTTTTGTAATTTCATATCCTTATGTATCTGTGCCTATTACATAAACAGTAATAACCATATTTAATATAAATACAAAATGGATTTTCTTAGAAATATGTCTCAGATATGAACTCATACTTCATTCTTGCTTCTTTTTTCATAAATGTCATCTTTGATCTGTGGGCTGTTATTGTGCATGATAATTTTGCAAATTAGAACTTTTTTATTATTAAGCATTTTTTTTCATGAGAAAAAAACTAACAGAGAAATATGTGTGTATGGAATGATATTGCATACTATTAATGCATATTCATGCATTTCTGTAAAACACTAGGCACCCGGTGCCTGCTTTCGTAACTTCTAAATAAAAACTTGAAGTGGGCCGTATGTTAAATATATAATGTGACTTGAATTATTCATGGAGGAAAAGACAGAAAGATTAAACAAGTCTCAGAAAAATAGAAAACAAGAGTTTAATCTCTAATCAACAATATTATTGACGTGATTTATCATGATTATGATGTGATACAGGATCACACGGCCCTAAAAAAAATACCTATTGATGTTTTCATTATTTCATTAATGGAATTTCTTGGGAAATAAATTCATACACGTGCATTAAGTTTATTCTTTATAGAGTGTATAGAGTGAGTGCGAGAGAACTGGAAATGGAAAGACAGCTACAAACAGATGAAAGCTTATGAATAGGTTTAAACAATTTACACAGCTGACAGGCTAAACAAACATGTTCCATCTTCTTTAGTGCCGAGCCCATATTTCAGAACTTCACTGTTGTTTTTGCCTTTCATATTCCTCCCTGACTCAACACTCTGAAGATCCGGCTTTCTTCAGGGAGTAGTGCTAAATAGCTGTCCTACAAACTCCAGCATGCGAGAGTGTCAGCGAGGAACCCTGGAGTCTTTTAGGTTTGTACCTTCATCAAACACACTAGTCGCTCAGAGCAAGGACTCGAGGGCTGGGAATACGCTCAACAGCACCTCTTTCTTTCTTTGTGGTTTTTTTTTAGGATGTTGTTGATGGTGTGTTTTATTCAACACAGTGAGAACTGCATGTCTTGGTGTGTGGGGGCGTATATGCATCCAATTGCTATTCCTTCTAAACACTTTCATATCCACAAGCATTGCTCACCAGGCTTGTGGGAACAACAAAAAGTTTTATCAAGTAGGGTTTCATGTGATGTACTCACATTACATCAGCTTTACTCCATATAACATCAGGAGATTCGAGTGGATATAAAAACATGGTGCGGTCGACATAACCAACACCCCTACATCTGTACCTGGACAATACATCATGACTGACATGTTGTGATTATCCTCTGTTACTACAGTATCCAGACTTTTAATTAACCCTTTCATGCATAGTGTTCACATTTATGGACAGTCAATTTATGCCTCTTTTTTATATTTTAGTTAAATTAAAGATCTAAATCACCTCCAAATCACTTGAGCGTTACTGTAAATAAACATACACTTCTGCAGCTCTCTAGATTATTATTTTTATGAATTTTCTACATTAAAAAAATTATATATATAACAAAAGAATTAAAGCAAAAAATATTTTTGTGACAGACTCTACTGATCACCTTTGATTTTTAAGAACTAGATTTTTTTTTTTTTTTAACTAGTGTTGTTTTTGGGAAGATGATTTTTTTTTTAAGCTCATGCAACAATCCTAAACTGTGTATATTTTTTAGATTCAGAAATGATATTTTCTAATATTTTAGACCTGAATGTTAACAATTTTGGACATTCAAAGATTATTATTATTATTTCAGGCAGAATGTTTTTAGCCTTTTTAACTCATGGACAATCCATTTACTTTTAATATAAGTAATATTTAGACAGGCTCAAAATTCATATATCATGAAATTTTAAGGAAAAAGATATATATAAGAACCTGGATATGCGTATAAATAATTTATGCACGAAAGGGTTAACTTCTGCCAATCCATTTTGTGCAAGACAAAAATAATGTCTGTTTTTAACCTTGACACAACAAGAGTTCATTATAATCCAGGAGCTGTATCCTCACACTCATAACTACATACAGCACCACTTCCTGTTTCATTGTAGCTACTGAATAATTAACAGTAGTTTCTGTATATCATGCTATAAAATGAATAACTGAATAATAAACTAGGTGATTAAGTGGTTACATGAGGGATCATATTGCAAGGCATACCATGATCCCAAAATAACACAACATAGTCCTAATATGAAACTATATACAGTATAGTTTATATATACATATATATTTTTATATTGTAATGATAAGGCGCATCATTGGGTATTTATCAAAAATGTAAACATACATATATGCATGCAATTTTAAATTTTATAAAATCAGGTTCCAGAATTGCATATTATTCATAAGAACTCTTTTTATTATTATTATTATCATCATTATTATTATTATTATTATTTGCAAAAATGCAACTTTAATACAAATTCTAACACGATTAAGCTCCAGAAGCTCTGACACCATCACTAAATCACTATAGCATTTTATTTTATTTTTTTATTATTATTATTATTTTTTTTTTATATATATATATATCTTTATATCTGCTGCTGCTGCAACAATGCAAATTTCCCCATTGGGGACGAATAAAGGATTATCTTATCTTATCTTATGTTATCTTATCTTAAAGTAAGGTATAAAACACACCAGAATGTGCTGTTTTAGGAAGATAATCAACAACGGGGTAGTGTAATGTGAAGTGGTCATAAAGACAGGGCTTTCTAGCAAAGTAACGACATAATACTCACAACACTTATTTCCACTCTCCGTAGGTTGTGCTTGATTTTTTTATATGCAGCCTCACATTTACACCTTGACCTTCGTGGTGGTCCAGCATCTAGACTTCACACGTTTCATTTACTTTCTGCCACTCCATCTCCGGCGAGCGGTATTTTGCTTTAAAGTAGTGGTTAGTGAGGTGGAACACTGAGTCGGTGAGTTTTGTTAACCTCTCTCTCTATCTGCACTTTAACAGTGTAGCTACTGCATTACCCCCGAAAGCCTTTCACACTTTACAGTGGACCCCTAAAGGGCATTCACTCCCTAAAGCTGTGACTGAACCTTCTGAGCTGTAAATTTATCTACTCTATTCACACATAAACAATAAAACAGACCTTCTGTGGGGTCTGAGATCCGCTCAGTTGAAAAATCTAAATTGACTTCCATAAATATAAATCTTGTGTTTAAGAAATCATATTAGAGACGCACAAATCTCATTTTCATTTCCGATACAGTGCCCATATCAAAGCTGATACCTGATACTGATTTGATACTGGCATCTTGCCTCATTCTGTACTTCTGTTTAGAGCTTCTGCTGTGGATGGTCCCACATGGATATCCTCAATAAGGATGGATACCCTAAATGAGTCTGGTTCCTCTCAAGGTTTCTTCCCCAGGTTATCTTAGGTAGGTCTGAATCTACA
>CM040474.1:14387924-14419201 GCA_022758105.1 Pangasianodon gigas
TAACCCATGCTCAAGATGATGCAAAACAAGAATCCTCTATATGGACCACCTGCTCCAGTTAAACATACAGTTCCCAGCTATAAGCCACAGAAGAACTCTAATAATATGGGTTATAGAAGACAGGGAAAATAATATTACATTATAGCCATACTGCAGAGTTTCATGTTCCTTTTCATTGCTGTGGCTCTAACTAGAGACTATTATAAGCTAGCTGTGGTGTTGTTTCAAATAGTTTTAGTATATATTCCTAAGAAGACAATCATTACTGATTAGTATTTTGGAAATCAAGGCAAAGTTCGCTTTCTAGCCTAATAAGTGTATTCGTATAGAGTTGTCTTCAGATTTGGCAAAAGTCCAAAAATTGACAGCAGTATTTACACTGAGAATGATAGGTGTATTCAGAGATGGGTTACACACATGTGTTTAAGTCAGTTTTCTGGGCTCCACATTCAGATTATGCAAATTACCTCATGCTACTGAGGTTCCAAGATTATTCTGGCAAGTATAAGCTTCAAATACAGGGTTTTTCAATAGCATCTACACCACAACAAAAACAAAAAAGCCTCAAAAAAAAAAAAAAAAAAAAAAAAAAAAAAAAAAAAAAAAAAAAAAAAAAAAAAAAAAAAAAAAAAAAAAAAAAAAAAAAAAAAAAAAAAAAAAAAAAGGATAGAAAAGTGCGGACTGAAGAAGGAAGTAGCACTTTTTTCTTTGCCATCAAATATAATATGATCTAACATAAAAAGCAACAGACAATTTAAAAATGAAAAACAAAAATGATTAATATGATATATGAATGAGAACATGGCAAGCATTGAAGTAACATTTAATAGGAATCTAGGATATTGCTAATATATTGCGGCATGAATAGTCCTATTTGTAATTATCATGTTAATCACTGCAAATGTGGTTTAATTTAACAGTATGGCTTCCACCCTCATTATTCAGCAACTTATAAAATAGCACTTGATCCAGCACATCCTATTAATTTTTTATTAACTTTTAGATCATGAGATCATTTAGATCATTTAATTTTTTTAGATCATTCTCTGACAGTTATAATATTCTGTGCATGTAAAAAGCATAGGGCTTTACAGTATGTGATCACCAGCAGTGAGTGGAAGAGATTGGCACCTTGGTGCTGCGTTACACATGGCTGGCTCTGTCATTTCAGCTTCCAAACATAAGCAGCAAAATGTCAGCACTGTTCCAGGCCGTGTTTGCTCACACTGAAGCCAGCACAGTGTCAGAAATGAAATACGGGTTTGCAGGAGATAAATAATGCAGATAGCACACGGCGGAGAAAGTAACCTCCCCAGAATAACAGCTGAGATGGGACTCATGTGCACTGTCACTCTTATTCACACAAGGCTTTCTCACATCTTCATTTGTATGAAATCTAACAAAACTGCTGTAGCCTGTTAGGGCCAGACTGATATATGCATTAGCTACCAAACAAAAATATTAAATGCTCATGGGCTTATCAGTATCAGTGGGAAGCCCAGATGTTGTTTATTTAAATGTAACATAGGAAAATTACATACACGGCATTTGTGATGCTTCTTCATCCTAGAAAACAAGCTCTAGTAGGGGATTTTTAAAAAAATTGTGTGTGTAAATATTTCATTTTGAATATAAAATTACAAAAGAGAATTAAATAGGAGCGTGAAGAAAATTATATAAGAATATTTTAGATCATTAAAAGCCAAATCAGTAACAAAATTTTCACTTTAGTCAGGTCAAAAGGAAATATCAGTTTGCGTGAGATCAGTCTCAAAACTCAAATAAGAGAGAAAATGGACAATTAAAAAAAAATGGACAATTTAGCTTGTTTAATTACAGGAGTGAATTATTTATTTTTTACTCCGTCTGCCTTCAAAAGAGTAAGTCATAATTAATCTTTTAAACAGGCTGTACTTAACAGAGCAATGTCCAGTTCATTAAACATTAAGGATACTGTATGGCTACACTTTATGATATTAATCTTTTGTCATCATCAACCTTTAAACAGAATAATGAAGGTTTTTATATTATGCAAAATAAGTGTCAGCTTTCACAAATGTTGTAATTCTACTGGTTTCTATGTTGTTTTCTATGAAAGTCCATCTATTGGTGGAAAAAAAAACATGCATCACTTCGATCGACCAAGTGAAGGCACCTGTCTGAGTCATCCTGCAGTTTTTTTTCTTTCTTTCTTTTTTTTTTTTTGCTGAAGCTGCTATCTCTCAGCTCATTTCAGTCAAAGAAAACCCAACAAAGCCTTTACCCTTCTCTGAAATATGAATTACAGAGGAGCCGAGTAAAAAGAGAAAGAATAAAAAGGTGAGCGGAGGCACCAGCATCACTTAAGTCTTTTGTTATAGCTTTTTCAGGCTTTCTTCTTGGCATTCATAGCCAATCTGTATGAGACAGACACAGCTCCAGAAGAGGAGTTCGAAATGGCTCCCAAATGCACTGTAAAACCTCTCTAAAGCCTTTACCCTTCATTCCCAAAAACATTAGCAGTGCCGTGATGGGTGAATGTTTTTTCCAGCCTGCGTTGGACCAAGATGGGACAGAGAGCCACTCATGCTGGCCCTGAACGCTCACCGTGGCGGCACGAGTTATGGCGCGAGCGGCCCATTTGCTTGGTTTGTAGATCAATAGCGAAGAGAATGAAGGTTTGTTTTATTACAGCAATAAAGTGTCAGGTAATCAGTATGGAGACACTGCTAATGACCCGAAGCCTGACTTTTTCCGCTCGTAGGACTGCAGTTAGTCATTCATCACAAAGCGAGTCAGCCAGTGTTTCCTTCCTGAATTCTCTCGTTCAGCTCGGGCAAACGGCCATTTCCAAATTGGCACTTAAACGGAGGCAAAACGCAAAGGTGACCGTTAGACCACAATGCATGAAATCACGTATGAACGGTTTATACATAACGTGAACCCTTCAACACAATTAAATCAATACGGCTAAGCCTGTTTAAATGCAAAATCAGCATTAGCATCAGTAAACTTGTCCTCCACCTGATTTACAACCAGTGTATTTCTGGAATGAGTATAGATTCGGGAAGCAAATCATCAGTCTGAATAGATCTAAGAGACAAGAGATGTACAATCTTGTCCACAAAGGGCCAGTTTGGCTGCACGTTTTCATTCTAACAAAGCAGAAGCACCTGACTGCGCTTGTTTAATCAATTCCGCAGTGTCCCACACTTTGTGCTATTCACATGTGCTATGCAACGCCATTTTGTAGTGGTGTCTGAAAGCATAGTGAAGAATATCCAGCGAAAAGCACATTGCAATATGGCATGCACAAACCATGTACTTGACATCCATGAAATGCTGCAATGCCTGGTTTGATTAATACACACCTTCAAGGAGGAAGACAGCGAGCTATGAAGTCAACATCCTTTCAGAGTTCTTACAAACACAAAGAGTGGATTCATCGTTTTGTGAAATGATTGGTTTGTGGTAGGGATATAACTGAATATTAATATACTACGGGGAACTGTGAACTGATTCCCCTGATATTGTGCCTGTTGTACTTGCACAATGACAATAAAGATATTCATATTTGTATTTGTATCATTTGGATTGAACTAATAATGAGTTCTGAACGATTACAAATACAGATACGAATAGGACATAAATTATTCATGCGTTTTTTTTTTTGTTTTTTTTTGAAAGCTTACCAAAAATGTTTACAGGGCATCTGGTTGAGACTACAGGTGTGTACGGGAACTGGGATCTCACCGAAAAACTCAGATATAAGGTAAAAATAAAGACAATGTTCACTTTGTCCAGGTCCAGGTTGTGTTGGTTTAAATAAGGCTACCAGTTTGTTTATATTTTGGGAAATAGAACCACTAAATTTGTTAGAAAATATCAAGGGCAGGTACAAACAAGAATAATAACTGCGTGAACGGGATTTTAAAAAAACAGTCTCGTGCGCACAAACAGACACAGGCACTGAGTTACACCCCTAGTTCATAGTTAGCTCGGTTAATTTATTGTTTGATACTGGACAAATTGTTGTGCGGACAACGAGCTAGCTAATGTGAAATGGGTGTGGCTTTACTGTTGTTGTGTTGTGTACCAGGCCTACTGTGAATGGGACACAGGAGAGAAGAGTTAGAGAGAAGAGTTGAGAAAAACTGGGGCAGAATTTCAAATGCTTTGGACCCAGGCCGGCTAGTGGAAGAGCGAGAAAGGCGGCAAAACAAAATTGTACTTTGATGTGGATGGTGTTTGAAAACACACGCACACAAACCACCATAGACTCAACAGCCACTGCCTTAATCATTTCTCTCCCTTTCTTCATTAAGCACTCTTTCTGTCTCTCTTTCACTGTTTAGTTATTTTTGCTTTTCTCTTCCTCTTGGTCTCACTTTCTTTCCCTCATTTGAAAAGGAGGATCAAAGAGAATAGTAGGAAAAAGCTGGCAGATCTGAGAGTATTTTTAAGAGAGAGCGATCGCTCTTTAATTGTCTTCCTCATTGTGAATGATTGATGCTATTCATCCATCTGCCCTTGTCTGCTCACACATCTGAGACACCAGCTCATTCTAAATTTACCAGCCAGATTTGGGATGGAACTTGTACAGCATCATGAGATACTTTTAATAAACCAACTTGTGTATAACTTTTCAAATAAAACATATGGCAAATATTTTGCACATATCTTAAAAATGTGAATACTGCAAGAATATTTGCATATTTTCAAAATTAATATTTTCCATGATATTGCAGTTTAGAAAAAAAAAGACATCATAAAAAAAGACAATATATGTCGATAAGTTTCAATATTCATTATAATAGCATGTGTTGTTCTGCTGTTCTGCACAACATGTATAACATGTATAATAATTATCTAAAAACATTATAAACACTAAACTACAAAAAAACCCCAATTACAAATTCATTACAAGAACAAACAGATTAGACACATTGTTGCAGTTTGAAAACAGAAATATTAAAATAAAAACACACTACTAAAAAAATTAAGGATGCTTTGTTCTAAAACATCCAAAAAAATGACACAGTGTTCAATCTGGCAACCTCAAGAAGGCATTGTCTTGACCTCAGAGACTAAGCCATGCTCATTATATAAGTGATTGAAGTGATTGCGGTAATTTCATGGTAAACGCAAGGCCCTGTAAGATGGATGCAAAGGGGCCATATGCCAGCACTAAACGAACACACACACACACACACACACACACACACACACACACACGCACATGCATATAGTGCTACACGCGTGGTTAATGCAAACTTCCATCCATCTTCCATAAATACATCTGTTAGCAATCCAATCGATGCTATTGTCTTTCATAAGTACAGTGAATCAGGCAGTCTTGTTTATAATGTATGAGGCATTTTGTTAATGATCAGGATGGCATGGAAGGTTCAAACAGTAATGGTCCTTTCTGCTAATATTGAATGCAGACTCCTGACTGCTGAATGAGAAATGAACATATCGATTACCACAACCACAGAACGCAACTCGCTCTAATGATCTACGGTTTAAAGAGCAGGAAACTTTTTAACTCAACAAGACTGCAGCAACATTATCATCTAGCCATATAGCTGCTAGGACAACATGCAACAGTTTCAGCTTATTATCAGCAAGGAGAAGACCAATATTAACTATCTCAAGGATAAAAGATCTGATGGCTAGCCTAATGGCATGCTAAAATAGTTTAGCAAACATCTGTGTCTGTTTGTACCATTAAAAAATGCTTCATAGAGCAAGAGCCAAAAACAAACAAAACAGTTAATGCTAATGCTTCTTTTCATGACTAGCCACATTAGCATATTTGGTGAAACTATCCCCAAGTTAGAACAAATGTCATTAAAATGACAGCATTGCATAAGTATTTTTAAATTGTGGTTGGGTATAGTTATAAATACTAGCTTAATGCTAAAAAAAAAAAAATAGAAAGAAAAAACAATCTAAATTTTTCATAGAAAAAATGCCCACACATTCCTCTAGCACTTCAGTGACAAATCTTTAAAACATAAGAGAAAAATAAATAGGAGAAAATCCCCTCTTCCCCTCAAGAGATGAAATAAAAAATAGAAAAAACACCATTCATTCCATCGACATGTGGTTTGTTTAACAGTCTTGTTAACCAGTCTCTTACATATTTTTATATAACTGTAGAATATATTTATTAGCTAAAAAAGCATTAGCTTGTTGAATGGAAGGTTCATGCTAATAAATGAATACTAACATGGATTCACGCTTAGCATCTACGCTAGCAATACATACTCCTTCAGCTGAAGTCATATCCAGTCATGTTATCATTTTTAATAAATTTCTAAGTCATTATCAAATTTCTATTGCCCATTATTTCTTAAAGTGAGGAAGGAATGATGAAGTGGTGATTTTAGTCACAGCTAGCATGTGTTACTATCTGCTCGATAGTTAGCTAAGCTAACCATCAAACAGGGTTGTGTCATTAGAGTGAATTATTTCAGCTAATATCGAAAACTGAACTTGCGTCAACCATTCTGATAAGCTATTGACAAAAGCTTCATTTTTGTCTTAACTACCAGCCAATCTGCTCAAACATAATTGGATATCAATATCCTGCGGGGATTTTATGTGTGTGAATGCTTTAGACTGAGTCAATGCTAACGTTTTCATTCCAAACGCCCGATAATTCTATTGCTAGTACTGACGCGGCCCAAGAGACACACACAGAGGTCTGTGTCCATCCATTTCTCTCAAAGGTCGTCTCAGCGTGAGCCCTCGAGTAGGTGAATATGACACACACTTATATAACTGTGTGTGTGTGTGTGTGTGTGTGTGCCTTTTTGTGCTTGCCTGCCCATAACAACTTCAATTAGGAGGTCATTCAATTTGATTGCAGTGAACCTCTCTGTTCAGACACACACACACTCACACACACACACGTTCCACATCTATACATACAGCATGCAGCCAGCAAGTCTTTGTGAGAATAAGACATCAAAGGCACAAAAGCCCCTTTAAGTGGCCGTCTCTAGTCGGCTGAGATTCGGAGACACACATGCAGAGAGACTCTTTTGTTTGGACCGCTCAAAAGCACTTGGTATGCTGGATGCGTCGCTGTGTGCTGGGTTGCAAGGAGAAAGGCGAGCGAGGGATAAATATCATTTATGACAAAGCAAGGAGAGTGAGTTTGCCACAGTGGCAGTGCAGTTGTGCCACAGGGCTTTCTTTGACCATCACAGTGTTAGCAGAGACATGACTCAGGACTAGTGAACCGAATATGAATGAACAGATAATGTGTTCTAATTAGATTTTAATACGAGGTACACTTTTCTTTTTTCCAGAATGCTTGCCGAAAGATTCACACAGTTGAGTCTAGAGATGTGCACCAGCACTGGGATTTTTACTTTAATGTGGACATGAGCGAAAGGCCAGACATGAATCTCCTGGGACAAACAAAGACCACGTTCTTTAACGTGAACATTCAATTATGGACTGGAGTGATTTAGCTGAGGTTGAGGAACTGTAGGAGCCAGCCATGATGTTGATGCTGGCATTTCTACCTTGTTTTTTTTCTCCAAAGTTTTCCAATGTTTCTGGCTTAGGCCACGCCCAATTCAGGTTTAAATCTTTAAGGTTTAATATAGTATTCCAAAGCCATATCCAAATCTGTAATCAATTCCTATCACTGTTTTTATTTAAAGCAGGATAAAGTCGCAATAATTTATTGCATTTCTTATATTGTTAAGTTTGAGATTTAGTTTATGCTTATGGGATGATTTTGTTACAGTATATCCAACCTGAATCAGTGTGTGTGTGTGTGTGTGTGTGTGTGTTCAGGATATGTCCCTACGAGTCCTGAGAAGTCCTGGATCAGAGTAGACAATACAGAGAATCTTTACTCGTTCCCCTGTGCTGGAGGTGTCCTTGTAAAAGCTTTGCTGCATTGATCCTAGTTTTCAGGGGTAGTATTTCAAATATAGGGAAGAGCTCTTGTTTTTTTTTCTCTTGAGAGAGAGAAGAAGGGAGAAGGGAAAGGAGGAGTCAATCCTGAGGTGTAAGGATGCATTTAGACTCAGGAAGATGTGGGTATGATTGCATATGAGTGACCAAATTGTCCTCAAAACAAGAATAAAATAAATGAATATATATATATATATATATATATATATATATATATATATGTGGAAATGAAAAATTCCAAAATTAGATAAGAATAGATACAGTGATATAAACAAGTTACGGGATGTAAGTTGCATGTTTTGGAAGTAAGTTATCTACTGTATATCTATTTATATCTATCCACATCTAGTTATCTATATCTATCTGCATCTAGATATATCAAATCAAAAACAAGGCCACAGAGGACACTTATGTGCTGTCTGGACAGATGAAGATATGAACATTTTTCTTCATTTTATTAACAAAAACAACATCAAACATCAGCGTGACCCTGAGAGGTATAAAGCGGTTACTGAAGATGAATAAATGAATGAATGGCACACATCAAATCTCTCCATTACGCTGCATTTGGCACTTTTTTTCTCCTGTACAAAGTGAAAAACAGCCATGTGTTTTTGGTATTATAATCATTTCTCCCAAATCATTTCACACAGGATTTTCACATGATCACAGCTGATGGAAACACAGATTCAGATCCAGAACTTTCCGTACCCTGGTTGAGGACCTGTGTCAGTTTCCCATCATATAACAGTAAAAGTGGAAATGCTTCAAGGTCTGATTTGCTTTTAAAATTTTCATTTCTGTGAATTAGTGCTAACTGCATTTAAGCCAATCACTATTTTTAGATCCACCTATATGTCCCTATTCTGTACTTTCGCAATGAGGACAACCAAATTCATGCTTAGCAAAGGAAATCAGAGATTTATGACCGTACTGTGCTGTTCTGCATTGTCCTGTGGAAAATCACATTTAATGAGCTGGCCATGATGGCCATGTGAAGCAATTAGTGACTATGTAACAGTGGCTGGTGATTGCTAATTCACTAAAAACACATTGCTGGCTGGAAAAGTGAGGCTAAAATCATGTAGTGTGCACTTTGGCATAAAGAGAAGTCCCCATGAGTTCTTCTGAAATGTCGTGTATGTGAGTAACCAATATGGAGACTGTACTCATTCCCCTGTGCTAAAGGTGCCCTTGTTCCATTGATTTAATAGTTTTCAAAGGCATCATTTTAGTTACAATACACAAGATATGGTTCTGTTTCTTTTCAGCAGACTATAATTGGCTCTGATGCTTTATTATTTTTGGCTTAAGTGCCTGTCACTCAGATTTGCGGTAGAAAATATAAAACCTGATTTCGGTTTTGCTTGGTCATTAACAGACATTTTGTCATAACCACACTACAGAGAGAGAAAAAGAAAGGAAGGAGTGTATAAGGGGTATAAGTGGGATAGCTAAAGAGCTAAGTCTCCCCTGTCTGTCAAAAACAAAAAAGACATCCTTATATGGTTTTCAGATTTCAGATTTGTGTTAATAAATATCTTATTGTGAATTATTAGGGACTTTTGTGGAACCAAGTGCAAAGCACCACCAACGCTCATAAGAAAAATACACAGGATGGTAGGAATTGTAGATTCATGCAGGCTATCAGTGACAGTCATGGCACAGTGAATACACCCCCTAGTTTTGATCTCTATTTTGTCTGATTTTTTTCCGTCAAATGAAAAACAGTCATGTGTAATGAATGTGAATGAGATGGATTATGCACTTTTTTCTCCCAAAAATGCCTTGAGAGGAGGAAAAAAATTAGACAGACTAAGCACACATTATCCAATGAAATTACACTAAAGGACAGATAACAAAACCGTAAATTTAGTGGGAGGTTTTTTTTTTTTTGGTTAAAAATCACACACATGTACATAAACACACAAGCATACAGACAAAACACATTTTCATATCTACTGACTGTTAGCCTATTTGGATGTGAAATCAGATAATATCTATGGTATATGAAGAGAGACAGTTAGACAGGGGCAGAAATACTGAGAGGCTTTTCCAACCCTGACTGACCCTTACACACACACACACACACACACACACAATTTAATGGGACAGGTGGGAACTATATTCTTTCTCCTTTTCCATTAATAAGCACACTGCTGGGCAGTACAGTATATTATTCCCACAGTCACTATAAAACATTTTACAGGCTGCTGCTACTGTACATTAAGCTGCTGTTTCTCTTCAAGCTCAACTCACACCCATAGGACAAGGACAAGGGAACAAACTCCCAAACACCCATCGGGGCTATCGGAACCACTGTTCTGTTACAAAAGATTAGAATTTGCATAATATGTACATTATCACAGCGGAAAAGAAAAGAATGTTCTAATGAATAATCTTGAATGAATGAATAATCTTTTTTTTCTTTGTCTTTTGATAAAGACAAACAAAAAGAGGTCTCCTTTTCAACAGGCACTTATTGGATTCAGTCTTTTTCAGTGGCAGAATCACATTTTATTGGGTGTATAGTGCACTATGTAGTGCACAGTGAATAGGAAGCCACTTGGGATTCAGCATGTTGCAGGAGCTAAAAAAAAGACATCCCAGATTTTACATAAATGAATGAATTCTAATTCATTCATTCATTCATTCATTCATCCGTAGTAACCATTTTATTCTGGGCATGAGGCAGGAATGCACCGTGGATGGGATGCCAGTTGATTTCTTTTCTCTAAGAAAGCAACACAGTTTTCACTTTCTGTGGTGTGTGTGTGGTATGAACAGTGCAGCGCTACTGCTGATGTGTACTCTGTATGAAATGATCAGTTCATTAATATTCAAATAAATTTAAATATTGAAACTTTGAAGAAATTTAAAACAATTTTTAAAGCAATTTGTCAAGCTGAACATTGACAAAGGACAGCCTCCTTTCTCTCTCTCTCTCTCTCTCTCTCTCTCTCACACACACACACACACAGACACACACACACAAACATACAGCCCCCCTCACAGAGAGACGGAACAGCAAAAGAAAGGAGAGAAAATTGACGATCTTGGCAAGAGTCCCTGCTATTTTATTGATCACGCTTTGTGCACCGAGAAGTCGTCTTTCCTCATATTCTCCGCTCTCATCCCTCTCGTATATTTAACAAAAGCAGGCAGGGCTGTGAAATCCCAGGCTCCAGTCACACTCTCTCCTCTAATGACTTTTTAATTTACTGTCTAATGGTAATGCACTTGGCAGGGCCAGGATGTGGCCTACACACACTTCTTCACTCAATAATGCAATCGCTTTAGTCAAAATGAAATCCCACAACAGCCATCACAGAGAGGGAGAGGGAGAGAGAAACTGGGATAGAGAGAAAGCAAAGGGGGGGTGTATAATGTAGAGAAAGTGAGTTTGTGAGATGAAGCGAAGAAGTGCAAGAGCAAGAGAGGCTGCAGGCAAGAGAGAATGAGTGAGTCAGTCACTGAGTGAGAGAAAACATGAGCGAATGGAATAAGATCACTTAGGTCAAGGCTAATATCAAGAATGAAATCACATATAAAAACAGTGCAAGTGGGGAGAAAGGGAGAGTGAGGAAAGGAGGGTGTGCAAGGCTGAGAAAGTGTGTGCGTGTGAGAGAAAGTGAAAGAATATAAGAACTAACAGAACAGGATCACTTAATTCAAGGCTAACATCAGGAACAAAAAACATATATAAAAAGACAGAGGAAGAGATTAGCTGAGGAGGAAGTAATAGATTTGGGCATACCTCCACGACTCTCGCTGTCAGCTGGTTTAACCTGAATAGGCCGTGTCATCTGCAAGACAGAGAGAGAGAGATACAGAGGTTAATCTTTGGGTGGAAAAATAAAACCAATGTTTTAGAACAGGGTTTGCATATGCAGCTTATTTTTAACATCAACTAACAGTTAGCTACAACCCACACATTTCGTTTGTTTTGTTTGTTTTTACGTCATGTGCTTTTGTTTCTTTGCTGTCTCCGCCCCTGTCCTGCCATTGGTTTGTTCCCCTAATGTGTGCACATGTCCTGATTTTAGTCCTTGATTAAATTGGTTATTTATACCCTGATGTCTCCGTTAGTCTTTGCAAAGTCTTGCCAAGTGTTTCATGCAGATCCAAGCATTATTTCCCTGTTTATTGCTTCCTGTTTCCCACCCTTGGCTGTGTCATTGGTTATGAATATGGATTTCCCTGTGATGTTGTTGCATGCATGTGTATTGACTCCCTCAATTGGCAATGACTATGATTTTATGATTTCCTTTAATAAAGAACATTCTTAGATTAGGCACTTGCATCCTGGCTCATCATCACATATCTTACATAATCTCTGCTTTGGGATAAAACGTATTTATTGCCACTAAACACAGCACTGGTCCTGTCTTCAACCTTATCAGACGCCCTGCCAGTGGGAAGAAATCCATAGATGAGGGCTATACTGCCAAAATTTGGACCGTAATGGTATATACTATACATTTTATGAGAATGGAATATAAAATGACTAAAAAAACCTTTCTTAATTTAAATGAAACAAATAACTAGAATTGTTTACACACACGTTTTTTCAAAATTTGGATAGTCATGTAAACTGACAAATATACAAAGTGTACAAACTGTATGGTGAACAAGAATAAAAAGATGCTGTGTTACAAACCAGTATGGCAGCCATATACAGTAAATCACACTAAACCAGTTCCGCATGACCAATCATGCATCTTTTAACTGGCTCTTTTAACCTGTCATATGAATTTATGAGACTCAAAGCCACTGGTTTAGGGCATGGGAGATGAAAATGATGCCTGATTTATGCTAAACAGCTCCGTATTGGCACAAAGTGGTGCACAGTAAAACTGACATAATTATAGTATGTGCGCTTTATGACTACTTTTAATCACAGGGGTCACACACATCTTCTGTTGAACACAGACCAGACTTTAAAACAATCTGAATTCAAAACTGACCTTTTTTCCTTGTTAGGCCATGTCTTTAGTCAGACGATTCATCTGTACTTATCACTTAAAAAGCAAACTTCTTTCTTTGTCCATAATATTCCACTAAAAGTGTGACAATTTTCCCCACTCTAAATTGCCTCTGACTTTGAACAATGAGAATGTGAGAGTCTGGGTTATATCAAATAAATCAGCAAAGACATGTCAAGATGCTTGCAGGGAAGAGCACGAACTATAGACTTGTCAATCAAGACACCACCTCCACCTTCAATACATATGGCATCACTCGTTGAACAAAATTTTCATCTTCCTGCACTAGCAGGATTTCATCTAACTGGTGGTGTTGAGGGGGCCAAGCAACCCCCACGACTGACTGCTGGCTGGTATCTAGCTCAGACTCCATGTTCGTTTTGGAATACTCACTTAATAAGCCAATCAAATTCTGATAGATAAGTCTCGCCCACACAAAAGCCATTTCATGTTGTATTTAAAGAAGCAATTAGTCAGATCCACAGCATGGTAATATCTTTCCTTAGGTATCTGTGGAATTACATCATCAGTCTGGGTCTAGAAACACATTTAAATGTTAGAAAACAGCACCATTAACTCCTTAAACTCCCAGAACACACTGTCAGGTCAGGACTACTAAACCAGGCATTCCTCACTTTTGTAATTACACACCTTATCTATTTGTTTTTTGAAGTTACTGAAGCATTCAGAGTAATAAGTTGGGAGTTATGTAAGTCTGAAGGGGTTAATAGTATGTGGACAAATTGTGGACTTTGTCTCAACTTTGTGTACAGATATATCTACACAGTATAGTGCTTGTAAACACGCAAAACACAGACAGCCCCCCCCTGACTGCGCCATGTTCCCATCAACAACTACTACTCCATCATTTTCTCTCTCCAATTACCTTCTGTTTGATCGCTCTCCTGCTTTTTTGTCATTTTGGTGGATGATTTCTTTTCTCCCCACACACTAGGTTGTTTTTCGTTGCGCACAGAGGCATGAAGTCACCCTTTATATCATGAATAAGGAGTGTGTGCCGTGAAGCGGAGAGCGAGAGGAGAGAACTCGTGGAAGATGCATTTGCATTTGTTTACACTCCGATGTGGCTGAGGAGATGGAATTGGGTATGAGACGGCTCGCTTCTCGCGCATCTAATGCCCAATGAGGAGGTTTTTAAATCTTACAACTCGAATCCAGTCGAATGTAATATTCTAATTGGGGTGTGCAGGTGGGATTCAATTCATCAGAGTCTTCACGTGTGTAAGAGGGGAAATTGCATTGCCTGTTTTGCAGAATTCAACAACAGGAGCGTGAGCGTGCAAAAGAGGTACAGAAATAGAGATGAAATAGAGGGAGACAAGTGAGAGACTGGAAGGAACAGCGGGTGAGATCCGCGCTCGCCCGTAGCGTCATTGCGATGATGAAATGCTTCCCTGTAGTGAGCTGTCACGGTTCATGCCGCACAAGCACAACAGGAAGCGGCGGCTACGATGGGCTGCTACAGGAAGTTAGCAGCGGCGCTAACTGGAGCGTAGCGCCCGTATCTAACACACACCCCCCCACCACGCACATCCAAACATGTCTAAATACACGCTTTAGGCTTTCAGACACAGCCTATGGTGCAGCTGGGACTGTTTGCAAAGAATCTTTTTCAACATAGCATCCTTTAGGATAGCAGTGAACACACCTTCTCATCTCGCATGCCTATTCATTCCGAACACACTTTGAGTCGATAGGACTGAACATCTAGGGAGGCATATGAGAGCCTTTCAAATAAGGGTTCTGAGCAAAATAAAGCAGAAATCCAAATTTCTTTTCCTTTACGATTTAGAAAGCATGAATGCTTCCAGACAGATCAATCTAACCACCATGTAAGCACAAAGCTCAAAGAGCTAAATGGATACTCTAAGGGCATCATTACTTTAGCTATTAGATAATATGTTTATTCTCTCAAAGCTAATTATATGTATTTGTATGTACAATCTCAGGACGCAGAAATCTCATGATGCAACCTGATTGTGGTTCAGAGTGCAAGGCCATTCAACTTTAGTTCGGAAAACATTTTTTTATGCAGACTGAATATCAGGATTGTGTCTAATTATTCAAGAAGCATAAACATCTGTCTTTTCTGAAGATTCATTACGAAAGTTCCTTTGAGTTTAAGGAAATTAAAATGCAATGCAAAACCATAATTGATTTCCAATGCATCAACCATTTCTCCTTAAAACAACTGGAAACAACAGAGGAAGCTGGTTGTCATGTGCTATGGGTAGATTTACATATTGAAGCACTACACTCATCAGATTTTATCCTGGGCAACTGAAAACACAAGCCTTACCAAGAAAAGGCTCATAAAACAAGCAGATTGAAATAGGTTTCTTGGTACTCATGCCTTGTTGCTACAAGCAAGCACTTACATGACTATCTGAACACCAATCTCTGCTGCAAAAGCATCTATCTAGAAGTACACAACTGGCCTTAATCACTAAATACACACTCCTCCCCTGCATTCCAATCCTCCACAAGTGACATTTTCCAAGTTTAGGAAGGGTAAATACCAAAGTGCCCAAGGTTATGTTGGAGTGGTGTGGTAAAATATTATTTCAACAAAACAGCTTATATTAAAAGGTCTTTCACTGTCAGGGATATGGAAAGTTCTCAACCACAGAGAATATCCCACTGGCTATCTCGTAATGCACCATCAACAGGCTCTGGTTCTAATCAAACCATGCTCAGTTCAACATCATCCCAGTGTCCAGCATTTTATTGTTATTTTCTTCTCTTATCCTAGCTCAGGACACAGGATCAGCCACGGTATTGTGCTCAGAGACAGTTTTGGGACTTGCTCCCAAAGGCCCAACAGTGTCACGATGGCAGTGCTGGGAGTTGAACTCTCAACCCACCAATTGGTAGCCCAGAGGCTTAACTGGTATGTCATCACTTCCAGCTATCCCTATCATTCCCCAGACAGAAGAGGACTCCAGGCTAAATTTGGTAGAGGGGCAGTTATGACAATGGAAAGTGCATTGTGGGCCAATTGTAGGGAGCCAAATTAAAGATTTTAATGGCATTTAGAATCTGGGCCAAATGAAAGCAACGTTACCCAGCTGTAAGCTCTGCTCTGGAACACAGTCTCATCAAGATTGAGTTGTGTTCTGGGAGTCTAATTTGAATGACTTCTTTTCCATCATTCTATTGATGTATGTAGGCTAGATAAAGGCCAACACTGGACCATTACTCAGCTGCCCTCAGGGTCTGAAGCCAGCTCCATAACTGAATGCAAGTTCGATTGTAAGCCAGGGTATAAAGTCAGTGTACATATGTTGAGAGTAGTGAGTTGAAAACTATGTATAGAATTCCGGTTGCACCACAGACACTCAAAACACATCGTAGTGTATCAAGTGATCACAGATCAAAATGTTTCACCATCACCAGGTAAATACTACATCCAAAAAATGACATGTGATGTACCTTGCCAAAAATCTCTCTGTCATCTATCATTGTGTGGTAGCTGAGGAAAATGCTCTCTGCACTGGCTGATTTACACATAGCATATTTGTAGTTGCAGTATGTGCCATTATAAACAGTGTATTTCAGCAAAGTGGCCATGTCCGGTGATCACAGACCACACATTCTTGCATTCAAATCATTATCCTCCTCAACATATAAAATGAAATCAAATGCATTTATAATCCGAGCTTTTACTCTGCACATAGTAGACCATGCATCACAGAGTTGTTTTGTTTATGGGTGATGTTCTACTTACAGTACTAGGGTGTAAGTTTGATCTATAACTTAAGCCTGTGTTGAAACTACATTACTTTATGTTACTTTAATGGTGCAACAATTACATTTTTAAGCTGAAAGTATACTTTGGTTTTATTATACATACAAGTTTGCACACAGCAGCTACACAAGTAGTATGCTCACATAGTCATTTGTGTACCTTGCATGTATCTGCAGATTTAAAAGCTATAGTACATCCACTAGGGGAAAGGGTAGAGCTGTAGCATCCCTGGCGGGCTCTGGAATATCTTCTTCTGATTTTGCATGTCAATGATGAAAATGGCAACAATGCAGGAGGCTGCTTTATTGTTTATCTTGCGAAGACGGCGGAAATAGTGGCCGTGAAATCAACGTAGATGATATGTTAGACCATTAAATTGATCTCGTCTGGAAAACTGGGTATGTTTCTCTTGTTCTACATTACATTTTACTACAACGTACCCACCGTTTACATTGGCATTGTGCACAAGTGATGCTCCAAACAACTGCTGAATGTGTGTGGCAGTCATCAAGCATATGCATAGTTTAAAGCAAGTATAATTCAGGCTTTAGTAGGAGCAACTGAGTGGCACAAAAGAAACGCGTTTGCCCTATTGTTGGGAGATTATGAGTTCAAATCCTTTTGAGATGGATGGGGTTACTCTCTAAAAAAAATGGCAGCTTGGAAAAAAAACAGAGTGACAATTTACTTTCAAACTAGGCTACAATGGAGCTTAAGTTGGACTGGTGAAACTACTAAACCTAGTCATTAACTTGTGAGTTGAATCAGGTGTCTTGGAGCTAGAAACTCCCAAAACTGTGCTGAGATCTGGAGTTGTATACACATCTACTTATATTCCACAGTGGACAGGCCATAAGGACCCAAGTGTGTAATGTCTCAGCTACAGTTTGTAACACACGTTTCATGATAATCGGGAAGATAATAAGGCTGTCATAATGACAAATTAGCCACCTGCCGGAAGACACAAATTTATGCACAAAACACATAAATCTTTACGAGCTGTGCAGTTACTCTAATGTGTGTTGCATTCCACTCATGGCTATTTGTTGTAACTAATGATAGAAAGCAGACTTCATATTGGGGAAAACACTGGCAAATTTCTATACAGCTTCCCTCTCCGGAATCCTTCTGCATTCATGTAGTTCTTGTGTACTATACAATAAGTCCTACATATTGTTTCTGTATACAGAGAGCTGTATGATGAGGATGGATTGCAGTTCCTGCGTGGGCCGTTTTATAGCTTGGGGTGTCCTTGGAGCACTGACCCATAATGCTCAGCGTGGGCAATGGGAGATCAAGGTCCTGTTCCTGATTTACACACCTCCAACAGCCGGGGCAGGATGATAACCAATTAGAAATTCCCTGCAGCTAGGAGTCTTAAAGCACACACTTACATACACACACACACACACACGGTGTGTTACACACATGCTTCCTAAGAGATCTTCACTTTCAGTTGAGACACACTAAATGTCATACAGTATGTTGTGTGTGTGTGTGTGTGTGTGTGTTGAAAGCCTAATAGAAGAGAATGGTGTAACAAGATAATACATTCAGGAAGCTGGATCTAGGATACATTACTAAACAATGGACAATTCACAATGGTCTCAAACATTCTTTGAGATACTAATGGTCTATGACATTTACCAGGGGAAAACTGAAGAAATATTTATCCTTAACAACAATTTAGAGTTAAATGCTACAAAAGATTCAATTCTTCACCTAATTAGAACTGACTGAATAATGATTGTGGCTTCTCACTGCCAATGTAAACAACTAGTCAACATTTCTAGTGCTAGAAAACAGGGTAGGGATGAGAAAATTGAATATTTCTTTTGTCACAAGTCAAAAATGTCCCGGAGTATATTTCGTATGTATTTCTAGGAAAATGCTGTTAGCAGCAAGCTATACAAATACTTGCAGCTAGCCTGAGAAGCTACACTTTTAAACCTAGCGTTATATTGCTAGCAGCACAAAACACTACAATGCTATCTGGTTTAAATTGAGCTTCACTGTCCTTTAGCTTGTACCCAATTGTCCATAGTGGGTACAAGCTAATTTAGTTATCAAGAAACCTACCTTTTTTATCATTAACAGCACTAAGTGTAGACACCTTTTTTGTTCTCATCCTCACAAAGTAAGCTACTGTGATTAAAAAAATATGTGTACACAAAATGCTAAAAATGTTAGATAGAGTTGTGATCATGGTCACTTATTTGAAAAATACCTACATAATCAGGAACGTCAATTCAGTTTTTGTGAGTGGGATAATGTAGGAAGCTGGTTGATAATTCAGATTCATGCGGGGTTACCTGACGTCACCTATTTCCAACACAAACCAAAACTCTCTAGAACAAACTGGCAGAAAGAAAGAGATTCTGAAATCTGGCACGTGAAAAGACCAGCATCCTTCTTTCTTTTCCGGTTGATAGTAAATTCAACACAGAAGCTATAGTAAGAACCTAATTGTGAAAATAGGTCGACAAAGTCTTTAAACCCATTCTGTCTATAGGTGTGCATTGGGACTCCATTCTATCAGGATCCAGAGGGACCCAACAAATAAGTCGCGGACGCAGATGTTTTTACTTTCATGCAGGCAGGATTGGGTGGTTGGATATGAAGAAAGAATGGTATCGTGTGTTCACATGATGCATGTTAAATCATTCATCTTCAGTAAATGCTTTGTCCTGGTAAGCAGTTTAAATTAGACATTTGTTTAAATTTTGAAAGAAAGTTATCACTGCTGAGTACAAGCAAAAATAATAACTGCGGGAGTGGGCAGGGTTGGTCAAGAGTGACTGCAGGAGTGGGCAGGATTGGTCAAGAGTGGCTGCAGGAGTGGGCAGGATTGGTCAAGAGTGGCTGCAGGAGTCGGCAAGATTTGTCAAGAGGGGCTGCAGGACTGGGCAGGATGGGTCAAGAGTGTCTGCAGGACTGGGCAGGATGGGTCAAGGGTGTCTGCAGGAGTGGGCAAGATTGGTCAAAAGTGTCTGCAGAAGCAGGAGGGATTGGTCAAGGGAGTCTGCGGAAGCAGGAGGGATTGGTTAAGGATGTCTGTAGGAATAGGTGGAATTGGTCAAGAGTGTCTGTTGGAGTGAGCAGAATTGGTCAAGAGTGTCTGTGATCAATCAGAAGTCACTGCTGACCTCACCAGTTTACTTTCTTGCTAATATAAAGAGCTATCATCAGTTAAATGTAACTTTCTAACATAGAAATGACAACATTACTGCTTGGTTCATGTAGATCTCCATATTGTTCTGGTCTAACATAAGCACACCCATGGCTGCCGATGATGAACGATGAAGCACAGCTTCGAAAGGTCAACCATTCACTCGCGGCCTTGCGCGGCCTACAGCCTCTGCTTGTTCCATGCGGCGCCACTAAGTAGAATTAATGGTCGTATTGATCGCTCTGCCCACAACTCAAATTGAACGGAGCAGTGCGAGCTTTTTGGAGCCAGTGCCTGAGCGCATGGGGATCCCAGATCTCGCATACCCACTCACAGCCTGCAAAACACAGTTACACAATCACCGCATTCACATGCTCTACCCAGTCTTCTTATTTAGACACTATTAAAGCTGTGATTGATTAATGAACAAGATTGTTACGGCAGAATGCCAGTTCATTTTGTAATGGAATAAAGGCTTGGGCATGTGTCAGGGATCTAAGCATGTGGGGTGAATGAACTCATTCGATACCCAGCAGCAAATGACAGTCTTAAACAAATACACAGGGGTTGAGCTGTCATGCTTCAAATGGTGTGTTTGGCCATTATTGACCAGTAGGAAAGGTTATTTAAACTCTGCGAAGTGGCCACCCGCTGCATGTCGCCAATCCTTTGAATCGGGGTGTAATTCAATTCAAGATTTGTTTGCTGTATGATTAATGTGACGCAGTGCCTTGAGGGGAAAGCGTCTCCTTTTGTCTGTTTAGAGTAAAGAAAAAAACACAGGCAAGTGACAGCGTTGCATTTCTATAAACCAGGCCACACACACCACAAAACACTGAGCTAATGAGCACAGAGAGGGAGAAGGAGATAAAAGAAATGGAAGATTAAAAAAAGAGACAAAGCAGCAGGAGGACATAAACCCCAAGCAAAGCAGGAAAAGTGAAGAGTAGAAAGAAAAGTCATGACACAGTTCTGAAGGTGAAAGACTTCGTCCATTTTAACGCCATATATCATATTCATGTTTACACATACATGAGCTTTGGCATTAAGAAATGTCTATATAGTGTACAGGAGCCACGTTCCTGTACACCAAGCTTTACCTATTTTCTCACTCCACATATTTATTCCAACACCATTCCTCAGTTCCTCAGTTCCTACTGAACAAAATTTGCAGGTATGAGAATAAATCTGGAATATTGTAATGTTATAAAATAAATGTTTATTCAATAGGTGAATGTAAATGTCACAGCAGGAAATTGTTTTTGGTTGTAAAAGTCAGTCTTGAATAAGAGACATGACTTTTAAAGCTCCAATAGGGAAAGGCTAACACAAGAGATGAACTCTTGAGTTTGCTAACAGAAAGTGGACTATGCATACATTTACATTTACTTTTAATCTATTTGGCTTTTTTTTTTTACCTGCAAGTAGAAAGTAGCATCCAATCCTAATGTCAAAAAGACACTTATTTGCAATAGAGTAAGACACGTGACTATGTATATCAGGAGTCATTTTATTCATTAATGATTATTTCACAGATTATGCCTTTCTGAAGCTGTTGTCAGATGGTCTTTTAATCACATTTATACACAATAGATTAAATGTGTTTTGCAAAGGGCATGCACTCTTATATTTACACTTATTGATTTGGTGGACACTTTTAATCCAACGCAGATTATAATTGAGCTTGATGGCTTTCTGGCTATCCTGGGATTTGAACACACGGCCTTCCAAGCAATTGCTCAGAACCTTAATCACTGACCTACCACTATTCCAGAGGCTCTAATTACAGATGTTTTAGTGCCCATTTGTGCTTCAGGCACAAGAAGGGCACCTTGCCTAATTACCATTTATCTGGTACAATATAAACCTATATGTCTTCCGGCCAGCAAATAGATGGGTGGATCTGGGGATGGTCATCATTTTTAAAAATTCCTTCCAATACATTTATAAATTTATAAATGGGTGTTAAATTACAGTAATCACCACTTTGATGTGCAAAGAGTTTTGCAGTGGTGCAAAACATTAGTAGATACGGACCATAGTATTAATTCCCTTTATCCCTGTCACAGTCACGGTGGACCTGGAGCCTATCCTGGGAGCACTAGGTGCAAGATAGAAATACATTCTGAATGGAGTCCTTTGCAAGTCACCATCCACAAATAAACTACAGGGGCAATTTTACTATAGACACTTCACCTACCAGCTTGTTTTTGAGAGGTGGGAGGAAAGCAGAGAATCTAGAAAAAGCCAACACAGGAACAGACAGAACATAAGAAACTGCATGCAACTCCCCGCTGTGACATCCTGGATCATAATATATAAGATAAAATGCTTTAATGCTATAGTAACATTAATTCATTAATCAATTTATCATGTTTTTTTTATTTCTTCTGTTAACTGAATCACATATTCACTCATTTCATTTAATATTCATTTATTTTTGTGGTTTTACTGAAATCATTAGGGTTGTTCTAGCTTGATTCATCCAGTATCAGTAGTCATTAATCATCAGTGATCATTAGACTCAGACTGAAAGTTAGGATTCATGCACAGAGGTGCTTAAATACAAAATTCAAACAAACAAAACTAAATCGCAATTCAGATCAAAGTCGTAATCAGGAATTAGTCAGAACATGGAAAATCATAGTGTAAACCAGCCAGAAGCTAATTCATAGAATAAACCAAGAAAATAGTCAAACACAGAATAAACAGTCAAGAGCGTAACAAGACTCAGAACGTACACAACCATGATGCTTGGCAAGACTTCGCAATGAATGAATTTTCTCTGTGTA
Source organism: Pangasianodon gigas (assembly GCA_022758105.1). Lineage (NCBI taxonomy): Eukaryota > Metazoa > Chordata > Actinopteri > Siluriformes > Pangasiidae > Pangasianodon > Pangasianodon gigas. The sequence goes on from CM040474.1 coordinate 14,410,560, forward strand.
TTTGTATAGTAGAGAGTCCGGAAGTGAACCGGAAGTGGAATGGCAGAGGTTGCATTAGCGTTACGGAGGAGGTGTTACTCTAGTCCTATTCTATGAGTATCTTTCGGTAAAGTCGTGGTCATAAATACGACCGTAAATATGCTACACACTCTTTGTTTGGAGGATAAGAAATTGTATAAAGAAATAATTCTCTTAATAGCATTCTGTTCATAGAAGTTCCTTTATATAGTAGATTTTATACATCACAGTCAACAAGAAAGGGCACAATAAAATATATACACACAACTCGAGGGTGGTTACTAGAAGGCCTGTTTTGTTGTTGATGAAAAATTTACTTGTTGGATCCAGCATAGCCTCATTTGATATTTGACTTTTTTCAGTCATAAACAGCAGATAAGGCATAGTCAAGTCTGAACACACTCAAACTGAGTGGTTATTAAATAAATCTTGACAATAATGTGCAACCTTTACAATAAAACAGATATAAACCATGCAGTCAGTCACCTTCAATGGTGGTTGATGTAATATAAGAGAGCCAATGGTGGGAATAGTGTGTTTATATAGGCCAAAAACTGCAGTCTCTTCTCTGTAGACTTTCTTCTGACATCTCTCTCTCTTTCTCTATCTCTCAGGGATTGGGCATGTGTGTTTGCATTAAACCGCCGCAGCTGTCAGAGAGGATTACAGTCTGCTGGATGGGCCTGCTGCAGATATGACAGGCCTGATGGGGAAAGGACGTGTCTAATTCGGGCCAGATGAATATGACAGCGTAGGGTTGAGGATGGCAGGGTTACACACACAGATAGAAGCCAGTGTGTGAGTGTACAGTGTGCAAGGGAGGGGGAGCAAATTATTCTCTCCCAAACGAACCCTTGTTTACGAGCCATGTTGTTTATGCTAAGCCTCATGAAGCCTTTGATGTAAAATTGCATTGTGGAGGGGGAACACTTCAGCTAACAACTTTGGTGTGAAAACAGACGAGCAGAGCAGACACGCTTCCCACTTAAATGTTACCCTGATTGGTGCCACGTAGGAGTGTGACAAACAGCAAATGCCAGTGTCACGCTCTTTGCACTTATGGCTTCCTGTCAGCCAGGAAACGCATCATAAATGCACGCCAGGTGAGGTGTAATCTGACTTCCAGCGGCACCTGCCACACTCCGAGTGTCTGACCATCAGAATTAATGAGGTCAGGACCACATGACCGGCAACTCTCATTTATATGTAAATGACGAAGCTGTTGCTGCTGCAGTCCTCTCCTCCACCCTCTTCCCTTCTCTCCCCAAAGTCCTGCTCACAGTAACAATATTGCTAACACTAACTTCAACTAACGATCTCATGTGAACATACATGCTAACATACTCTTGTGTACTTGGTCCTGCTAGGTAGTACAATGATCTCTGTAATGCAGTGATAACTAAAATCAATGTAATGATAAATGGATTACTAAATTATCTTTATCCCTTTCTGCAGAAAGCTACATGAAATATACATTCCACACCTGTAGTATATATTAGGGATGCCAGGATGCCATTTTTCTCAGTATGTTTTTTGGTAAAAAAAAAAAAAAAATGCTCATATTGATACAGAAATGAGTAGCTTAGATAGTACTAATCAATCAAGGGCATCAAGTCACATTTTATTTTGCTCTTTTTATGTTGTTTTTATGTTTAAGATGTTATGGTGTTTAACATAACAGCATCTTTAATAGAGAGATCGAGGGCGGCTGAGTGAAGTGTGGTATTTAAAAATGAGTTCAAGGTGCCACAAATTGGACCTCGACTCACAAGCAAAGTGTTGACCCTAGTGAAAGGAAGTACGCATGTCTCAGTGCTCAGTGCTCGCAGAACTGAAGTGCTCTATTGCACGACAGTTTCTCTGCACACTCACAAATACCTTTGTGTGTACACGATTCACAGCACCTTGCACTCATTTTTAATGAACACACTCGCTGAGAGTGCGCTGCATGCACAGGTTGGCCAGCCCCATTAAAGATACTGTTTAAACACCATACAATGTTTTTATCAGGTTACTTGCGTGGGGTTATTGGAGGAAGATGCTGTAGTAGTGACTCTTGAGATTTTCACATCATTAATCGTAATATATGTCCAGATCACAGTCATTATGTCTTACAGCACATTGTATCACCTGGTATTAGTTGTTGGTATCAGAGAATTTTTTTTTGAGTACGAATAGAAGCAAATGAGCATGGTGTTAGACCGATACCTCATACCAAGAATAACTAAAATGGCATAGGAACATCTCTCCACATTTGTTGTTGTTCTTCTTCTTCCAGTTGCTCCCGTTAGGGGTCGCCACAGCAGATCATTGGTCCACATATTTGATTTGGCACAGATGCCCTTCCTGACGCAACCCTCCCCAGTTTTATCCAGGCTTGCGACTGGCACTGGGAGTACACTGTCATATGCAACCCCAGCTGGCCGGGAATTGAACCCAAGCCACGGCAGTGAGAGCGCTGTCTCCTAACCACTAGTCCTCCAGGGACCCGAACATCTCTCCACATTTACCATCATACAAACCAATGAAAATTGGCGCTACCCCAGCTATCTGGCCTTTGTCACAACAGAGTATGTTTTAAGTATCAGTGGATTTGATATGCATTGGTATAATCTCAGCAATTTATTTAACAAAATATACCATAACCATGATTTTGCTCATCTCTAATTTTAGCTAGCTACCTCACAAAGATTCAGTGTCTAAATGTTATGGTGTATCACATTGTCTGAAAAAGAAGTACTGCACAGATGAATGTTATTTCCCCCATGATTCCCACAAAGCTATAACAGTGGTCCATCCAAGCCATCCAATAGGAGTTAACTATTTAATATTTAATATTAAATGCAGGAGTGGTTAAAAAATCCTGTTTAAATGTATATAGCCAAAACACTGCCAGACTCCTGCTTTACAGTTACCACTAGAGAACAGTCTATAAGAATAACACTAGTTTTTCTCAGCAAAATGGCTTTTTCTGCGTTTCAGCATCAGGAAATGCTTTCAGTGTTTGACTGAGTTTAAAATGCTTTTAACGTTGGATCAGTCAGGGACTTAACTGAGCCTGGGCCGCTCACTCCGGTGACCCCTGCTCTGTGGGAAGCTGTTTTCTCCACTTCTTCATCAGAACTGTTAAAATCCGTCCCCAAGGCTGAGTCAATGCAGGAGAAGCGTGCATGTCTGTAAGAGTGTACGTGCCTGTGTGTACAGGTCATATTGATTTTGGATACTGGTGAACAGTGTTAGTGATCTCGGCAGAGTTTGTAAACTTTATGTAGGAGGGAGGGCAGAGAGAGATGCAGGGAGTCGGGAGTTCAGAGGAATAAGCGCTCAGCTCCTGCTCTAATCTGCTCGTACTTGTTCTCGAAGAACTCAGTGCTCTGAAGCTCAGTTTAAAGCGATTACAAGGATCATCTGTGCGGTATTAAACATTATAAAAAGTACAACATACATTCTGAAAGTGCAACTCTTGCTTTGGCCTAATTCATCACAGAAAGAGAAATGAAAGCAAAGGTGAACAATAGTCACAGAGAAAAATAGTTGTGTTATTTTACAAATAATATATTTTTCAACACTAAATCAGAACAGTTTATACTGAATAGGAGAAGAGAAGAGAAGAGAAGAGAAGAAAAACAAAAGAAGAAGAGAAGAGAATGAACAGAAAATACACACAAAAGAAGAAAAAAGAAAATATGTTAAAAAGAAGAGAAGAGAAAAAGGTAAATAAGAAGGAAAAAACAGAAGAGAAGAGAAGAGAAAACAGAAGAGAAGAAAAATGGAGAAGAAAAGAGTAGAGAGAAGAAGAGGAAGTAAACAAAAGAAAAGAGAAAAAAAATCAGAAGAGAAGAGAAAAATGTTAAAAAAAAAAGACAAAATCAGAGAAGAGAAAAACACAAAAAAGATAAGAGAAGTAAAGAGAAGAGAAGAAAACAGAAAAAAACACACAAAAGATGAAAAAAATGTTGAAAGATGAAAAAAGAAAAAAAGGCTAAAAAGACAAAACCAGAGAAAAAAGAGAAAAGAAGAGAAATAGGTAAATGAGAAGGCAAAAACAGAAAAGAGAAGAGAAGAGGTAGAAAACAGAAGAGAAGAAAAGAGAAGAATGTTAAAAAAGATAAAATCAGAGAAGAGAAAAACACAAAAGAGAAGAGAAGAGAAAAACACAAAAGAAAAGAGAAAAAAATGTAAAAAGGAGACAAAATCAGAGAAGAGAAGAGAAGAGAAGAGAAGTAGAAAAAGAAGAGAATGAACAGAAAAAATACATAGAAGAAAAAAGAGGAAAAAAAAGAGAAGAGAAGAGAAGAGAAGAAATGAGATGAGATGAGAAGAAAAAAGAGGAGATAAGACCTCTTACAATACAGTCCATGTTCTCTTTCTTACAGCTTCTCACAGTATAATCCACAGCCTGACACACAGTAACTTACGACCCTGAACCCTACAATTAAACCTGCACAGTTACGTAGTAACATAAAAGATAAAAGCAGCTTTGTTCCTCTACAATTCCCTACAATACGGGGCAACAGCCGCCAAGAGCTGTATCATTTCCTGTTGATTTCGTCTTCTGTAATTATGCACAGGCAGAAGGGGTAGAGCATACGAGCAGAATTATAGAGAAGCAGCTCTTAGTGTAATTATCAACTGGTGTCGGTGGTGTTAATATGGGGAGGGTGAGAGTTGTGTGGTAGAAGGGGGTGGTCTCAGTGCCGCCTCTCTGCCTGTAACTAGTCCCTCAGGAAAGGACGTTGTGTTGTGTTGTGTTGTATCGTGTGGCTCTACACTTCATGCATGATTTAATCACTAGAACAGATCTGGCTAATGCAGAAAGACTATGAATAAAATAGAATGAAATGTAATGAAAGGAGGACAAGCTATGAGGTGTTTGGCTAGATAGTTGTGTTGGGTGTAGATGAACATAGATTAATGGAGATGGATGGAGGGATGGTAAAGGGGATGACAGGCTCTGTAGAATGCTATTGTCCAAAAATGCTCACACACACACACACACACGCCACACAGCTGCCATGTTCAATAAGCACAGCCATGAGCAGATCAAACTGAGAGAATGAGAGTAAGAGAGAGAGAGAGAAAAACAGCCAGAGTGTAGCAAGTGGCTGTGTTTAAATGTCCTACTCGTACAGTATATACAACGCTATATACTACACACTATCCCTAGTTGCTTGCAGTATAGTATGCAGTATGCCAAGATTAGCATTTGGGTTACAGCACAGTCATGTGACCATCTTGTCAGTTAAACTCACTCATAGATGCAGTTACCTCGGAATTACCTCAGACTGCTTCATTATTGTGCTGAGGAGTTTCACACTTACTTTGACCCAAAATCTGTGGTGGTGAAAACCAAAAAATGATGCAATGAAGCAGCAAAGACAGGCTTTAAGACATTTAAAACTGATTTAGCCTAAATTTAGGAAAAGCAGGACAATGAAAATACAGGATTGACACTAGCAGCTAGCATACAAAGTTAATCTTTTGTTCAGAAAAAATTAGGAATTAAATTATTATTTAAGGCAACATATCTGAGTCAAAAATGTTAATTAATTGTATCAACTTAGTAATACCTAACATAAACTGAAATCTGGAAACTATTTATCATTTGCTAATAGCTGCATTAGCTTATTCCCTTAGCCTTACTTAATTAGCCTGACTTTAGGAACAAGAGGACAATGTAAATACAGATGACACAACTAGCATAAATAACTAATCTTTTTTTTTTTTTTTACAGTCTCAAGTAAGCCACCAGTGCTAGGTAATGAAAAAATTAAATGATTATTTAAGGCAAAATATGAATTAAATATATTAACTTAATACTTAACATAAACTAACAGTCTTGAAAACTATAGTTGCTAATAATTGTCAGGTAGCATTAGCTTATTAACTTATTCAGTTTTCTTGATTTAGCCTTTAAGAACAAGAGGACGATGTAAAGGAAATACAGTATGGACACAACTAGCATACATAGCTAATCTTTTGTACAGTATCAAGTAAGCCACCTGTGCTATTTAACAATTACATTAAATTATTGAGGGAAAATACATGTATTAACTTATTAATATGTAATATAAAATATCAGACTAGCAAATTATTTATAATAGTTATCACCCAGGTAGCAAACTGATGTTGATCCAACATCAGTTTTGGGTTGCTATGTTGGCCCTCCGTATACAATATTGGACCAGTGTGGACAAAGGAGTGCTTTTCATAACAACCCTGCCAAAGCTGGCCCAATGCTGGCCCAGTATTGGCAAAGCTGCATTTTTCATAACAGTTCTGCTAATGGTGGGCCAACATTAGCAAAGGCTGACTTTTCATAATAACCCTGCCAACACTGGGCCAATGTTGGTGAGGTGGATAAAGCTTAAAGGTGGCTGAAAATCCATCAACCCCACTGGCACCCAATGGACAAAATTACACTGGCCCAACATCTGTTTGCTACCTGGCCAGTTAGCATTAGCTTGTTTAACTAGGCAATCAATTAGCAAGATCCATTTTTCAGTTACCTGCATAATTTCTGCATATATAGTATTTACATTTATAGTTGCTACTACCACCACAAAATTCACCACAGTTTTCTGGCTTTACTTTGAAAAAGCAAATAGCCATGTTGCATTGTGGGATGCAGTAACATTACACCATGAAGCACCCTGAGTTTTGGCAGGAATTAGCATCAGTAGTATGTGTATATTATTAAGAAAACTACATTTGTAGTTTCTCTTTTTGTGGTCTCTGTCCAACTCAGACCATCACACTCTTTTTTAATATGGCACTTCAGAGTGGAAATGGGAAGATGAGGGAAAAGAGGGAGAGTCAAGAGGATGGATCATTTTTAAAGAGTGCAGTTCCACATTTAGAATCATAGGCTGACTGTGAGTGAGATGCTTAAAACGCTCGGCCACTTCAGAAACTCTCAAAAGTTACTATCAGCTCTGGTTTTCCACTGACATGAGATCAGTTGCGTCAAGTCTCCTGTAATTATTCAGGGTAAGGTCTGAATGGGACGAGCAGATCTAAAATCAGCGTTTCAGGGCTGAGTCAGCGCAGAGCACCAGACTAACAGTGTGAATTATTCCCTAGTATTGACCCAGCTGTCTGAGTCACTCCTGCATCTGAGGAATAAGTGTCTTTGATAAAGCAGATTAGCATTGATGAATCTTCGAGAATGTGATGCTTACAAGAGGAAATTAACGTACAGCGATTTTCCCTTATCACCCACCCCCAGTGTAGAGAGTCCAGACCTCCAGCACATCTCAGAACGCAGGAGGCTATGCTAGACCTGTACAAGTTATCCACATCAACTGATGCAACATATTGTAACAGAAGACAAAAGATAAATTAAACTATGTCTGTGATTTACACCATTAAACATGATATTCTGTTGAGCTGTCTTGGAATCGACTCCACTGATTCACAGCACTTTGAATCCAAATCAGAGTCGACTCCATAATGTTTGGAGTCAAAATCCATTCGACTCTTAATATCAGTAAAGGACAAAAACACTGAAGTGGAAAGAGCACCAAAAAAATTCAACTGTCACCTCAACACTGATTACCTGACAAGTGTGACTAATGCTAAAATTACAGGCTAGTTAGAGACATTGCAGATTGAAAGTGAATCAAAGGATGAAAGTGTGTGTATATGTGGGTGTGTGTGTGTGAGATGAGGGTATGAAGAAAGTCAGACTGACAGAGAAGGTCAAGCCTATCACATACCACAGATGAAATCACAGTCAAATTACTCACACTGTCCTAGCCGAAGACACACACACACACACACACACACACATACGCGCACACACACACACTTAAACACATACTTGGCCAAAATTAGATTGAGTATATAAAATTGAGGGGATAAATCACTGGGACAGTAACAATGGCATACAAACAAATATTTTCAATGTCGCTCCCTAACACCTGCATACACACATGGAGCAATGAGACCAGACACCTCTTTTGTTTTACTCTTGCAGCTTGTGGGTGTGGCAAACGTCTAAGCATTCTCCCGACCGGTGGGAGACCTATTTTCTTTTCACATGCACACCAAACAACAGTAAGAAAGAACAGAGCAAATATATATGTGTCTTTCACATCCTGCGTCCTTTCCCGTTCAGTGAATTGCCTTTTCTCCCAAGTGAATTTTATTTGTGTTCGGTCTGACTGCTGCTTTAGCTGAAAAAAAAAGAAGGCATTTAGTCCTTTCCGAATGTGTTCCTTATGAGCAGCAGTTCAAGGAATGACTTCGAATGTCTCAGAGGAAATGTTAGCCATCTACCTGCCAGACTGATAGCTGTCATGCGGTAGGAGAAACTTAATTATTGGGTGGGAATTGGCTACAACGAAACTGTGAAAAAAAAAAAAACAACTTCTAAGATGTAGCTAAAGAGGAGAAAACCTTGACAGGAACCAAAATTCAGCACGGGAAGCCCATTTTCTTCTTGCCAGCACTGTGAACCATTAGCAGGGGTAGAAAGTAACGAACTATATGGACTGTCATTAAATGTACTACTGTAAATCTACTGTACTTCAGCAAATGGTTCACTGTAACTGTAAGAGCCAATTCAATATGCTAGACTATATATATATATATATATATATATATATATATATATATATATA
>CM040474.1:14419301-14455063 GCA_022758105.1 Pangasianodon gigas
ACTCTGTAAAAAATGGCTGTAATTCCTAAACGGTTAATGCAGTATTTTTGTTAAACCCCTTGAATTAAAGCTGAAAGTCTACGCTTCAGTCACATCTTGACTGCTTCATTTCAAATCCACTGTGGTGGTGTACAGAGGCAAAATTACCAAAACTGTGTCACTGTCCCAATATTTATGGACCTGACTGTATATATATATAAAAATCATTCCTTTACTTTTTAGTTATCGATTTGAAAGAACAGTTAATTGAAAGTGTTATTTTGCAATACTGACATTTATCTGTATTTATTTCTATATTTATGTATGTTTATTATGATATTTTAATTTCTGTTCCGTTTCTCTATTAGTCACTCTTACCTATTTAAAAAAGACCAGTTTGGAAAGGTTAGGGTTAAAATTCAAGGAAGACTAAGACTATGTAGGTAGGAGAAAGAGAAACAGTTACCTTACCGTCGGACCATTAGACTTGAAAATTGTGTTTTCAGACATGTAAGATTTCCCAAGTGAAACTAGAGCCTTAGTTATCAGGTGCTTAAGAATACAGGCTTCAGTAATTTAAAGGATTTTTTTCATCTATTTTTTTGTATTTTGTGAGTTTGAATAAAATTGTACTTGTTTATGGACTTCTAGCCTCAAGCATTGACAAGTAAGAATTTCTTCTCCTGCTTTATAGATACAAGGAAAGGTCATTTTGAACCTTGTCTCTACAGTAACACTATTTTTTTTTGAGTATAAATAAGTCAAGGTACTTTTACTTTTACTTTGCTACATTTATTTTGATCGTCATTACAGAGTAAAAAAACCTAATACTTCATTTAACCCTGGAAGGCTGTAAATTAATTAAAAGGTTAATATGTGCAAATTTTAAATAATTCAATTTCGAGAGACACTCAAAATGAAGAGTTTCCTAACAGAAGTCGACACTTCAGCTGCCAAATGCTTATTCAGCAGCAGCAATGTCTGAGACAGTGAAGACATTTCTACCCCCGGCCCAATTTATCAAATATCTTCAGTTTTAAATGCTTCAAAAGGAAATCCGTGATAATGATCTGCAAATTACGCAAGCCAAAACCCATAAAGATATCAGCATTTAACAGCTCAACGTTCATCCTGCAGAAAAATGTACAAGTAAGCCATCAGCTAGCTGAGTGAGCTAGACTAGCTAGCCAGATCTTTTGATGTTTTACAGTATGAATGCTCTGTATTAAACATAAGATGATGTTCTTAAGTCACATTAGCTGTTTTCAATATACTGTATGTGCTGCTAAAGCCTATAGGTAATGCTCAGGATGATGTGTAAAGGGCATCTTTGCTAAACAGCTAACAATGTAGCTGGAAAAGTATGAATTAACATGAGCTAGTCAGCTAAAGAACCTAGCAAGCTACTGAAACCCCAACAGCATTTGGTTAAACTAGCTATCCAGCTAACATTACCTTGGTTAATTGTTTTAATAAATTGCATTCATCAGATATACAAACTTTTCTGATTAGTTATGTCAGTTGTAAACACGTAAAAAAAAATAGTAAATTATAGTAAATTACTCAAGTAGCTTTTTACCAGAAAACTTATTTACTCTTAGGTGAGTAACTTTTCACAATTTTTACCTTTAATCATGTGAATTATTACTACAATTGCAATACTTTTACTCAAAGTCTTTTCATCACTGACCATTATTTTATTTAATATCAGCTAGTCTAGGACATATACAGAAAATAATATAATAGTTGTCAAGGGTTAGTGAGAAAAAAAAAGAAAAAGAGAGCAAGAGAAACAGAGAGAGCAGAGGGTCTAAAGGTGTAGCATCAAACCGTCACAGTTGTTTAGATGGCCTTAGAAAGAGGAAGGAGAAAGAGAGAGAGGGAACAGGAGAAGAGAGGGAGCTTTCCTGGGCTGAGTCAGCGCAGCACAGCAGACTGACAGTGTGAATTATTCTCTGGTATTGACCCAGCTGTCTGGGTCGCTCCTGTATCTGAGGAATAAGTGTCTCTGATAAAGCAGGTTAGAATCGATGAATCTGCGAGAACTCGACGCTTACGAGAGGAAATTAATGAGCAGCATTTTCACCTTAAGACTTAGAGAGCTTCACACGGCACGCACGTGTTAGCACGTTAGCACCTTAACACTGTGAGGTTCAGAGAGAGTGGCTGGCTAGCCGAGCAACACACTGCTGTGTTGTCTTGGTGTCTGAGAGGACATGTCCTGAAACTTATAGAAAGTCACTCACTGAAAAAACTGATAAAACTGTAATGAAGTTTCAAATACATCGAAAAAAAAAAAAGAGAAAAAAAAAAAACCAACTGCTGAGGTACTTGCTGGCTGTAGTGAAATAACGCAGTGTTCTTGTCGAAGAACTCAGATCGCTGAACCTGATGTCAGAACATGGTGAAGGCATATCGAAAAAGTGAACAGTGAATATTAGGGTTTTATACAACAATTAGTTCCAGTCCACTAATTTGATTGTACGAGCGGTGTCCCAAGAATGCTTAGATTTAGTATAACCGCACTGCAATGTAATGTATCACTGTGTTTGGATCACTCCACTTGTCTGTGCTCGCCATGTAAAATTTCCAATTCTAGCAACAGTCCCTCTGAAACCGTTACTACATTAAAGTTAGCGCCATCATCACCAGACATCGCAAACGATGCATTTTTCATGAATATAACTTCTGACTTAAAATATGAAAGCTCTTCAGATGGACATGAAAAGGAAGAACGGAAGCCGATTTCCCCTTTAACAGGAATGTTCTACCCATTATGAGTTAGCTAGCCAACCAGCCGACAGGTTATCAGCAAGTATGGCTTTTTCAGGATCTGTTTACGTTCACGGAGCAAAAATAACAAACTGTTTGTCCATATTGTGTCCGAAATGTCAGTTACTTGATATTAATTTCTAATTTATAAAACTGTTGTATAAAAGCAAGATCGTACTCGCAATCGTGTGGTTATAGTGAATATCGTCACGGCTGTGATTACCTACAGCTGAATCACAGCTATGCTGACATTCAGTATAACTACACTCTTACTTGTGCGATATTGCTTAATTAATTCATTTTCTATTTTTCCAGAGACAACAGGAACAGACACGGTGATGTGGTTGTAACATAGCATGCAAACAACGCCACTGTTAACATGGAAGAATTCTGATTGGCTATCTGTTCAACATGGAGGAAGTCTGAATGGCTTGGAAAAGCCATTTGACATTTTTGACATTTCATCACTGATGACAAGATAAAAAAAAATGTGGTGAATGTAAAATGATCTTCATTTTAGCTAGTTACTGATGAAAGAAAATGTTGTAAAGATGTCATCAATACAGCAAAAAACTTCCTGAAGTCAGAATCTCATGAGACGAATCCCATGATATAAAATGAAAGCGTTTCAGTTCCTTTATGCCGTGTTTGTCTCCTAGCTCTTTTTAATTTTTCATTTCTTTTGCTTTTTTTCTCTGTTTGCCCTGAGACTTTGGTATGTGTGCTGAAGTCTGAACTCAAATCTTGGGGCGGTCCAGAGAATTGATTCCTGGTCCTCTTGAAAACGGTGGTCTGACTTCCACTGCATGTGGTGTGGAAGCGTTGTATGCTGAGTAACGTGATCGCTTCAACTTGTCATGTTAGTTGCTGTTTTCAAGTTTTGTGATGGCAGGGAGATGAGATGCCATATTTATATATACATATATATATATATATATATACATATATATATATATATATATATATATATATATATATATATATATATATATATATACATATATATATATATATATATATATATATATATATACATATATATATATATACATAGATAGATAGATAGATATAGATATAGATATATATAAATGATGATAAAAACAATAAAAGGATGAAGTTAGCCTCCACCATTTTGCAAACCTGTACGAAACTGCACAATTGATCCACAATTTGGAAGAAATTCTTCTACTCTATGTGAACGTAAACCTGCAATTATGAGCCCTGCCCCCAATTAAGCATGAAGTATAAAAACATCCTTAAAAATCTTTGCCAATACTGATCTTGTTTTTGAAAAAAAAAAAAAAACACTTACGCAATGAAATGTTGTAAATAAAGTACCACAGTGTTGATTTTAATAGCACATACAAAACACCAGTGAACCAGACGTGTTTTCTGGTGCCAAAGGTTTCAGTACCTCCACTGAAAGAGAACCTCCCCAAGGCTATTAAGCAAACGTACATACTGCTTTTGTATGAAAAAAAATAAATAAAAGATTTCAGTTTCAGGCACAATTGCTTCCATCAAGCGTAGGTTTTTTTTTTTTTCTTTTTTTGGCTTGTCAGCCTCAGTAGCATCCTTACTGAGCAAAAAATAAAATGAATAGCCATTCAAATATAGTCAGTGAATGGAGACAGGACAGCTTTTGCACACTGTCTCCTCTCCAAACAAACTCAGTAATGAGAAGTAAAAAAAAAAAAGGACATAAATATATAAATATAAATCCAACTTAAAATTTGCATGACAGTAAAGTTTCAAGAAATCGAAACTTGTGAGCTGTCCTTTCTGTCCCGGCTGTCGTCTTCTCGATTCAACACTCTGATTAGCTGACAAGTGTGACTAATGCTGAAATTACAGACTAGTTAGAAACATCGCAGACTTGAAAGTGAATCAGTGAATCAAATTGTGTGTGTGTGTGTGTTGTGTAAAAAGAGGGTGCGGAGAGTGACAGAGAAGGTCAAGCTTATCGAGCCTCACAAGAGAATCACAGTCAAATTACACGCACTGTCCTGGCTGTAGATTGCTGCAACACACACACACACACACACACACACACTGCTGTAATTAAATCGAATGAATAAGTGAAGAGATAAATCAGGCAGACAGTAATGAACAATGGAAAGTATGCAAACAAATAGTTCAGTACCTGAAGTCACACTCACCCTCTCAAACACACACACACACACACACAGTAGGTGATCTATGCTCTAGTGCACAGTCATTCAAACACCATTCCCCCTTCACTTGTCATCTAGAGCCAAGACAACGGCAGCAGATAAGAGACGGAGGGAGGATGTGGAGATGGATGAAGAGAAAGTGGGAAAGCAGCGAGCAGTGGGAGCTAGATTAAGGAGAAGTAGGGCACTTGAAGGGCTGCATGGTCCACACCCGTCTCTCTCTCTCTCTATCTCTCTCTCCCTCTCTCTCTGTACTAATGACTCCTGTAGTGGAGATTAAAGCTGAATAATAGATGGCTTGCAGCTGGGCCAAATATGAACACAGCAATAACACAGGAAATGAGAGGTGGAAAAAGAAGAGAAGAGTGAAAGAAGGGACGGGGTATTTACACTCAGGACAGGAACTTTCAAGGTTTCCCCTCTCACAGAGTACAGAGCTATAGAGAGCAACAGAAATCAATGACTGAGTTCATCATTTATCTGAACATGGTCAAATTTCCCAAAACTATCTCAGCATGAAGGTCATTGTTAAATGGCAGAACGAGCATCACGTTGAACACTCACTCTACCAGATGAAATTATCGTAACTTTATGATGCTTTCGGGAAACTGAGCCCGTATACTTTCCATTAAGTCCCAACCATGATTGATTTCTGATGAGGTATAATATAATTAGAAATAGTGACTTTCCAGTGGCTACATGTACTTCACCAGAATGTCTACTGTTTTGTTTCTTTAGCTATAAAGTGGGCGGTCCTAATTAGGGGCGACACTTCATCCTATCAGTCTTCAACCTACCAATCACAACTGTGGTGTTCCTTGTCCTCTCATATAGTTTTCCCTGTTTTTCTATAATTTGATTGGTCTGGAGCCTAAATGCTGCCTGGGAGTCTTGGAAAGTAGGATGTCAATCATGCGTGCTCATTTGAAAATTAGGCTACGTTTTAATTTAACACTGTGATGACAAATTATGTTCCTTGGGAATTCAGCTAAAATTATTTTCTGTAATATGAGTCATTTTAATAATAATGATAATAATAATAATAATTGTTCTTTGTTATGCTAAATAATGAAATCAACACCTGTGTTAACCAGTTTATTCCATCTATGACTAAAAGTCCTACATACTGTGAATTAGTTTAAATTATACCACAGTGTGGTTGAATTCTCGATTCTGATTGGTCAGGAGGTGTTGATTAATTTTCTGCAACAACACAGCTGCAAGACACATCACAGGTTTACATTAATGCGCTTGTTCTGTTTATAGAACATGGATGTTCCACGGATGTTCGACAACATTCAATGTAACTCTAAACAGATAAAATGTACAATGTGATGCTCTTTAACAAATAAACATTGTTAGTATTGGCCAGCTGCTGTGGTATAAGATGAATAAAACACTTTGAGGCTGCTGTTAGTGGAAAATAATCGATTTTGTTGTGGTAACAGTGACGCCACTGTAAGTTACGCCGCAGCATGGCACTCTGTTGTTGATTATTTTCCTATAACAGCATGCCCCATTGTGTTTTACTCCTTCTTAAACATTACAAAATGTTACTATAGTCACAGTCAGCTGACTTCAGAGCAGTGGGTGCAAATCTTGAAATCATCATTTAGCCTCCTGAATTAACCTCCAAGAATGTATTAATGCAGGTACGAGGTAATATTGGTCATTGTGGACATTACTTATGGTTTATTAATACCGGTTTCTTAATGGTAACCAATGCATAAATTATGTTAAGTAAACTACAAGCAAAGTGTCCTCTGTTACCCTGATTCTTTCTATGTGATGCCTTTACAAGCCTAACAGATAAGAGCTAATTAAAGCAGCACTCCTGTATCTATTATTAAAACAAACTAAGCCTCAACCATGACAACAGAGCAGAATAAGGGGGTTAGTGTTTGGGCACGGAGCTGTGATTAAAGAATTTATGTTCATGCTCATTTGTCTACAGGGTCGGACACTCACTTTCCACTAAACACAATCTCTTCCTACCTTGCTTGTTTTTAAATTAAGGATTAGCTTTGTGTGAAAAGGTCATTGCGTCAGTTACCGGCAACACCTTCACCAAGTGCCACTGGTGAAATAATAGTGTGCTAACCCTGAGGCGACCTCTTCATCCTCTGCCTCAGAACTCAGCTCATTCATCACAGCTAGAGGACAAATAATCCCCAATAATCAAATACAAATCTAGTTGCTGATCAATTATTCAGACCTTTTCAAGATCAAACACGCTTGAAATGCTCTAATATCAATAATATTAGTATCTATTCATTATTATTATTAGTAGTAGTAGTAGTAACCATAGTAGCAGTTATAGTTTTACTAAGAGTTCTAGTAGTATACTAATAATAATAATATACCTAGTAATATTATAGTAATAACAATTGTAGTACTAGTGATAGTAGTAGTAGAAATACTAGTAGTAGTTATAGTATTACTAGTAATAGTTCTAGCAGTATACTAATAGTAATATACAGTAATAGTAATATTACAGTAATAGCAACAGTAGTACTAGTGGTAGAAATAGTAAAATACTAGTAGTAGTTATAGTATTACTAGTAATAGTTCTAGTAGTATACTAATAGTAATATACAGTAATAGCAACAGTAGTACTAGTGGTAGAAATAGTAAAATACTAGTAGTATTTATAGTATTACTAGTAATAGTTCTAGGAGTATACTAATAGTAATATACCTAGAAATATTACAGTAATAGCAATAGTACTACTAGTGGTAGAAATAGTAAAATACTAGCAGTATTTATAGTATTACTAGTAATAGTTCTAGTAGGATACCAATAGTAAGGAACTAGTAAGGAACTAAATATTTATAGTAATAGCAGTAGTAGGAGAAGTAATAATAGAAATGGAAATAATGGAAATAGTAGAAAAAGAAGTGATATTAGCACTATAGAGTGCCGCAGGGATGACGTATTTTTGTAGGCCAACCCGGATGTTAGCATCACCCTGGTTCCCTCCACAAAAAGCCGACAGGTTTTTCCATTGGCTTTTGGATTATTGCAGAAACAGCCCTGTGAACAACAAAGGTTTATGATTCTTACATGTTTTGCTCATCAAGATAATCTTCACAAATGAACACAACTTTTATCAATTTTGAAGCCTAAATACAATTGCCAGAAGTAAGAAGCTAAAGTTAGGCTAGAAATGAACTATACTATGGTCACATGGCTTCACCGTCACCACCACTAAGCTTCCCACAACTCTTTCAATCTTTATTTTAAAAACATGTTCCCTGATAAGGATCCACTGGGCTCTTTTTGTGGATGAACCTGCCCCCACCTTTTTTTGGGAATGTGTCCATGTTGAATTAGAAAATTCCTTTTGTTTATATGTGTAGTAGATGAGTTTTCCTGTTCGGCGTGATGGTGTTTAATATCCCTGACAACCTCTGTAGTCCCATTTAGCCACAACCGCCTTTTTCAAGACATGTAAAAGCTTAAAAACAAGAAAATATCTTGAGCCTGTGTTAACCACTTATTTCAGGCATTTAACCAAAAACCCATTCAAAAAACCCATTGACTTCTCGAAGACTGGAACTGGAAGTGAAATTTCCAGGTTTAAGGACTCATTCCTGCGGCACTCTATACTAATAGTAATGTAGTATTAGTAGTAGTAGTAGTAGTAATAATAATAATAATAATAATAATAGAAGAAGAAGAAGAAGTGGTATTAATAGAGGTAATAGTAGTATACTAATAGCAATAAACCTATATAAAAATATTCAGTCTTAGTAGTAGTAGTAGCAGTAGTAGTAGCAGCAATAATAAAATTATAATTAATTTTACTTGCAATAATTAAATTGCAAACAAGAAAACTTCATGCTCTTTAACTTTATAAGCCTATATATTCCTTGTATAAAACTTTGAATCAAAATAAGATTGGTCCTTATTTATCTTAATTAATTAGGTCTTTTAAATGCAAAACACAATTAGACACACAATTAGACAACACATAGATAAATAAAAACACTCTTATATAAATAATTCACCTCAGTAAACATATGAATTGGGAGCTTGTGATTTTAATACACCAGAGTCCATTAAAAACGAATGAACACATTTTTTGCTAAGCTCACCAATACTGCATTGGATAATGTTTAATCAATTTAGGATGCTAAAACTACAGCTAAAAACAACACCGGTATGTAGAATCAACAGCGTGTCCTTGACTTATTATTTTCTCCCTAGAAATTAGAAATGCATTTCTTGGAATCTGGGATCTAGAGCCAAGAATAAATATCACGTTATGTCCTGATTTCTGTAATTACACAGCAGTTCCACTGCTTTTTTTTTTTTTTTTTACACGTGTTCACATTTTAAATCCCAGTTTCTGAGACAGTGCTGCTAACCTGATGTAACTTTGCTGGAGTTATGTACACTCTCATGAGCCAGTTATAGCATAAAAGCCTCAGGTTAGTGCTCACAGTCTGTCGAAAAGTTTCCCTGTACGCTTCCCTCCACTCCTGTCGAGATATTTCCTCTTCTCTATCTCCTTTCAAGCAGTCTGCAGAGGATTCAGCCGGAGCTAGAGATTTTCATATACAACAGAAATCTTTTGTGTATGGTCAGGAGGGTTAGCTAGTCTGTGATGAAACAGATTTATTTTTATTACAGATCTGAATTTCTGATATAATCTCTTATCGCTAACAGTAAGAGGATGGGATAGTGAGCATTGTTTTCCTGAGAACAAGAAAGTTTTTTCCAAGGGTTTCTCAAGGACAGTCCCTGGATGCTTTCTGTATATACATATATATATATATATATATATATATATATATATATATATATACACATGTGTGTGTGTGTATTAGGCTAGAATGCAAATGCATGTGGATCTGGGTCACTAGAGATGACCCGCTGTCAAATACAGTGGAAAAGTGTAATAAAAATGTAAGAGTCTGACCACCTTGCTTGTGTGTGTGAGTGTGTGTATTTGTTTGTGAGCTTGTGTGTGTGTGTGTGTGTGTGTGTGTGTGTGTGTGTATGTGTGTGCGCACACGCATGCCTGCAGTAATGAGACAGCATTGTGCTGGACCTCATAGCACTTCATCTTTACAATGGCTGCTCCCTAAAGAGCCAGATGCTTAATGTTGGTTATTAATAGACACATACGCGCACACAGGGGCAGAGACACACACACACACACACAGACACGGAGAGAGAAAGAGAGAGAGAGAGAGAGAGAGCACTTTGGACTGTTGGTCCTCTGAGAGCTCTCAGTACATTACAATAGTCTCAGCTGAGAGAAGAAAAAAGGAAAGGAAAGGAAAGGAAAGGAAAGGAAAGGAAAGGAAAGGAAAGGAGAGGAAAGGAAAGGAAAGGAAAGGAAAGGAAAGAAACAGAAAGGAATGGAATGGAAAAGAAAACAAAGGAATGGAATGGAAAAGAAAATAAAGGAAAGGAAAGGAACAGAATGGAAAGGAAAGGAAAAGAAAGGAACAGAAAGCAAAGAAATAGAAAGGAAAGGAACAGAAAGGAAAGGAACAGCATGGAAAGGAAAGGAAAGAAAAAAAATAAAGGAACAGAAAGGAAAGGATAGGAAAGGAAAGGAAAGGAACAGAATGGAAAGGACAGTGGTAGTTTGGTGGTTAAGGCATTGGGCCACTGGTCAGAAGGTTCTGAGTTCGAATCCTTTGAGCAAATCCCTTAACCCTCAACTGCTCAGTTGTATCCTGTCTCAGTTGTAAGGCACTTTGGATAAAAGCATCAGTCAAATGAGATGAAGAAAAGGGGAGGAAAATAAATGCAAGCAGGGAGAGTAAAGGGGGAGGGGAGTAAATTCTAAGTAATAGGGAAGGGAGGAAAATAAATGTAAAAATGGGAGGGGAGTAAAATAAAAGTAAGAAGGAAAGAAAAGTAGGAGGGGCCTAAGATAAACATAAAAAGGGAAGTGGGAGGGGAATAAAGGTGGAAAGGAAAATGAAAAGAATGAATGGAGATGCAAAAGGGGAGAGCTTAGTAGGAGAGGGAGCACCCTATCCATAAATTCAAGCTCATCATTTAAGACACGCTCAAAACAGTACTTACTACACACAACCGTTACGACTAAGACAAATAAACGGAGCTGAACAGATGTGAATTTATGGTGTGTGAAGTAAAAATTACAATTAGCACATTAGCATTGGCTCGGTACAAGATTGCACTTCCATAGACTTAATAGTGTTAACTATAATACACCTTATTATGTACACACCATTAAGAGCAGGAAGCAGACAGCGAACTGCATACAGTAGATATTTCACACAAACGAAGGCTATTAAATCATCCTATTCACATTATATTCACATTATATTACTGACAACAACATGAGTGAAAAGTAGAATCTTTGAAATATTTATGAATTATGAATTTCCAAATTTCTTAGTATGCATTATGTCCTCTTTTTTTAATGACAGTGTGCACTCGAACTGGCATGGACTCCACAAGTTTGTATAAAACCTGATGATCCATTTTAAATCAAATCCATCGATGTGTTGTCTGAACAAGTGTTTCAACAGAAGAGATTAGGCATGAGGAAAAATCTGACCTTTTGTACAAAGCAGTTAACATGGTCAACATCACACATTTGCTTACATTTAAATAAGGATCTAGAAATAGTGCAGAATCTTGAATATTAAATGTTAAAGATATTGAACTTTTACCTTCTTTGCTTTAAATATTTCAAAATTGTAAAACCTTCTGTTTATTTCCAATTTTTAAAAAAAAATCCCAGATTTTCAATGTGGTCTCAGCCTTTCGGACAGCATATATGTATATATTAATGTGTATGTATCTGTGTATGTATATAATTTGGGACAGTTTGCAATAAAATTGGGGAACGCAAGACTTTGTTTGATACACGCTGGAGAAATATGGCTGTAATTGTGTACTGAAATTGCACAGTAAATAGAGTAGTTGAGAGCCTGGCTTTGTTCCCAGAGTCAGAGCGGCATGTTTGCTTCCAGCATCTTACATTTCTGCCTGCAAACCGAATTCATTTGGATTGTGAGAAAAAAACGTGACTAACAGCACACACACATACACACACATACATACACACACATACACATAGCATTGTGGGCTTGTGTATGCATGTGTTAGAGAGTGAGAGAGAGAGCGTCTTTCTCTAGCTGTTTCGTGTGTGTGTGTGCGTGTGGGTGATTGCGAACGTGAAGTTTGCAAGTGCATTCGAATGTGCATGATTTGGTGAGGGTGGGTGCAATCACATGCACGATGAGTGTGAGGAATGAATTCCCTCTGCGTAGTATTCATGCCTCATCTCCCAGCACAGGAACATGACATGATCGGCTAGATGTAATTCAGACCTGGCATTTGTTTTGTCTCTTTTATTTCAGGAGAAATGAGATTATGTTTCGGATATTCATGAATATGTTTGGGTGTGTTATGTATATGCTGTATGTGTGTGAGTGTGTGTGTGAGATGTCAGTGGAGCGTGGTGGAGACGTAACCTACTACAGTACACCATAAACACTCTGAAATGTTGTGTGCACGTTGTGTGCATGTACATTTTCCCACTTTAGAGAAGACAGAAAACAGACCAAATCCAAAAGTATTTTGAAATATACTCCGTAAACTTAAAGAGCATATACCACAGTGCTGTTGAATTCTTGATTCTGATTGGTCAAAAGTTATTGAGTATTTTTCCATAACAGCAGCTTTGACAATAGTGGTGGCTACACAGTTTATATTAATGCACTCGTTCTAACTTACAGAGCTTGTAGGGCAGATGTTCCACATAAACAGAAGCTTTCTTTGAGAAGACGTTTATTTAGCTTTTCTGTAAGGAGTCTCCAGTGTCAGCGCTTTGTACATGTCCGATAACATTCCCATAAAATACAATGGAAAATTCCATTTCAGCTCCAGCTGTCTCTTCACATAAAAATACGACTACAGGCTCAACCAAACCTTGAAGCTGTTCCATTGTTGCTGCATGTTGCCATTGTTCACTGCAGGAAATGACATCATCGATACACAGCCTCCTACTTTCACAAACTCCTCCTGGTTTCATTGATAGCATTATGAGTTATTGGAAACAGGACATTCAACCATGTTACGGATATTCCTAGATTTGTATTAGTAGCAGTACCATGCTGTTTGGTGGAAAATGCCTTTACTGTACTATAAACACTATTACAAAAAAATCCTACCTTTCCTAACACTGAAATATCCCAGGTAGTTTCTTCTTAAAACATATTCATGAAACCAGTGAGAGGAACTAAGGAATATGCATTTCTATACATGTGGTACATTGTGAATTAATTAAAGGAAAGTTTTCAATTTATTTAGCATTTACCTGGAGTATTGACTCAAACAGCCTAATTAAAAGACCATATCCCGAGTGACCATGGCTTTATATTTGGTGAACATCTACAGGAAACCATATGAACTGTCGGATGATGTGCAGTGTGGGAAGGAATTGTTATTAATTAAATGTTTGATGTAAAGCATGACACACAGGTGATTGAGATATTCCCAGTTCATATGCGCTGAATTTTTCCTGTGGCCAAGTAGTGGTGTTATCAGATCTATGATCTCTGGTATTGCATTGAGATGTCTGATTTCAGTTGACTAAAATTTATTATTATTGTACAAGACGACCCCAATAAAATCTTGGCTGAGTTGGACGATAACGTGTTCTCCATGTCAGATTAACGATAGACTTGCGATTAGAGGAAATTACAACTTTCTGCTTACGTAATTAAACGGGCTCATGCAGAAAATGAAGTAGCTAAACAGAAATGTTTATTCAAAGTGAGCTTGTGGTAATTAAGGATATTTTTGCAGTGTATTAGCATATTTTGTTTAAGTTTCACCATTTCCAATTCCATATCTGTAGCTGTCCCATAAGTGTTGAGTCATTCTATGCTGTTGTCCTATTGGTGGATTTCAGCCAAACATTGCAGGTTACACTCTGAGATTTTAATAAAAGTTCAAATCTCACAGTGGAAAAATTCAGACCTTGCCAGAACTTTGTTGTCACATGTCTTTGTTAGCACATTCTATTACGCATTCTAAGACCACTGATTACAAATGATGACCAAAGATTTTTTTTTTACGATGCGTTATTTTTGTCTTTTTTTTTTTGTCATTGTCAATTTAGATGATCTTCAAAAACCCATAGAATATGATGAATGTAATAAAGCAGGCTCGGATATATGTCCTGAGAGTCCATACCATCTCTATCCACACACTCACACGGCTTCAGTAATTGTAAAGTCAACTGACTGGTAGTAAATATTGTAACTGGGAATACACACCTGTTCTGGCACCAACTCCTGGCCCACTCCAGCCCTAAATCCCAAATCCTGATCAAGAACAAGAAGCCAAAGTTTAAGAATGAGGAATGACATTTTAATCAGAAAGTACAGCACAGAGCAAGCTTTTTTCCCCTCAACTCAGAAGAGCCTGAGTCTCTTCCTATTTCGCTCCTCACCTCTCCTCTTGTCTGTCTATTCTGTCACTTTCTTTCTGACACTTTAATCACAGCAGAATGTCACGCTCCCCGTTCAGACAAAGGACAATCATCGCAGTGATAATTTGACCTCTCCTTCAATCAGTTTCACTGTAATTGCATCAGACACCGTCCCTGGGTCACGTTTCTCAGAGAGGGAGAGAGAGAGAGAGATGGACGCCTTTAACCTCTCAAGACTTTGGGAGTGTTATGACTTTGGGAGTGTATTATGATTTGACTAAAATGCTACAGAATATCTTAATGTCAGAGTGCCATATTTCACAATAACTGCCATGTACAATAGTGCAACTGCACCATTATCATACTCATATTAATGCCATAATGAAACTCGATATGACCTTTGGAAAGCACGGAACATGTTCATTTTGGCGTTCTTTAACTTAATGTCACTGAGGTAATAGGTCGTATACATTATAATAGCATGGTCTCAACCGCAGTATTCAAAATGCCAAAGAAGTTACATACTGATACGAAATTAAAGTCCAAGACGTTTCCCAATTTCTACTGGTTGCAAATTCTACTTCGAAGTGGGACCCTCAAGGGTACATCCTTTGCACCTTTTGAATGTACCTTTCACCTGCAAATGTGAGAAAATGAATGTAGTGTACCTATAAAAATGCATTTAAGATACATAATTAAACCTGAAGAACCATTGTTGTGCACTTACACTCTCGGGACATTCACTTTATCAGGTAAATGATACGTAATAAAGGACCAAAACACATACACCAATAGTAGTTAGGATATGCCATTGGGCTACCTAGCTATCTAAGTTATGTAGCTAACGTTATGCTAACGTAATACAGCTTATTTAACAATGCAGTTTGTTTTGTTTTACAGGGGTACAGTAGCTAACTACCAGGCTAATTACCTATTTAACTATTTATGTTTAGCTACTCTGATAACACAATGTGAGCCATATTCTAGACATCTTTTATTTATTTAATTTATGCTACTATAGTTTTAACTAGCAAGTTTTTTTATGTTTAGCTAGCACACTCCAGTGATTAGCTCCCCATGGTAATGCTAGCTAGCTGATTTAATAGCAAGCTAATTTTATTCAGATTTGAGGGGTGAATAGCTTTCAATTTATTTCTATCTGGTACAAAAGTAAGTTTTGAAATACGATGTGACCTCTGTTTAGGCAACATATTCAACATTTGAGTGATTTCAGCTAATGGATCAATGTTTACAGGCAGGTTTCAATCTAAGGCAAAAAAAAAATCTTTTAGTGCCTTGAAAAGTTTGCTATTTTTTTTTTTCAAAGTGACGAATAATTTGGATAAATTGTCAATACGGGAAGTGTTGTGACAAAGTATCTGACAAAATATAGCAAATGATTCTGACAGAAAACTTCGGTTTCCAAAGTAAAACGTATGCGACAGCAGGTTTTTGCCAGAAATTAGTGGTGAAAAGATTAATAGAAATAAAGATTACTAATATAATTATACGAAATTTATACTGATAAACCGGAGCATTGGGGCTCAGGCGTACAAGAGCTGTAGAGCTTGCAAATGAAATCATTCATGCGTTCACACAGGACACACCTGACTGAGTCCAGCTGAATTACGAATGTGACTATGATCATACACATACGCATAGTCATGTCTGTGGTCTGTGTGGGCGATTATGAACGGCAGTGTGTTTGGTTTGTGAGTGTGGACAGGTGGGTTTAATTACATGCACTATGAGTGTGTGTGTATATGAGAGTTCCTGCTGTTCCTCGTCTCCCCATACTGAGAGCAGGTTGTGTGCTGTATATACAGTAATTCCATCCATTTTCCCTACTGCTTATCCTACACAGGGTCACAGCAGAGCCTGGAGCCTATCCCAGGAACTCGGGGCTCAAGGCGGGGGACACCCTGGACGGGGTGCCAACCCATGGCAGGGCACAATCGCACACATTCACACACTATGGACAATTTGGAAATGCCATTCAGGCTACAACGCATGGAGTATTCGGAGGAAACCCCTGAAGCACGGGAAGAACATGCAAACTCCGTGCACACGGAGGCAGGATTCAAACCCCCAACCCTGGAGGTGCGAGGAAACATGCTAACCACTAAGCCACTGTGCCCCCTTATATATGTGTGTGTGTTTCCTGTAAGCCTTAAAGGCCTATTCATACACTCTCAATGATGATGCATCTTTCATTTTTTGCTTGTTTGTTTGTGTTTATTAGATGCTGTCTTGATTCCTACCATTTTCAGATGCAGAAAAAAATTACCCAATCATAAGGACATTGAGAGTTAGAGTGCTTTTCCAGTTTTTTTTCCCAGCTGTCAGTGCACTCTTTACATGTAATCCTATGGGAAGCGCCTGCAAGGCAGGAGAGTGCAGGCATTTTAAAATGGCGCTGCTGTTGCCATTTTTTTCGTCACAGCACAGTGCATACAAAGGTGAAAAAGTTCAACTTGCCAGAAAAGTGCTGAATGACATAAAACTTTGCTTTTTTTAACCACCCAACCAATCGGGTCACAATGTTTTTTTTTTTCTTTTTAGTGAGTGAGTACTGAGAAATTTTGAATAGAAAATATTTCATTGCCAATATGTTGCAATGTAACTAAAAAGAATAACTTGGCTATTTTTGGGAACATTCATCATTACACAACTGTGGCTGCATGAAGTCAAGTTACACAAGCAGCTCAAATTCTATGATAATAATAAATCGGATAAACAAGCTAGACTAGTTAGCCGACGCTAGACTGGTAAGAGCGTTGTTAGTGTTAGAGTGTGTGCGTCGTGTGAGTCGCTTTTTCTTTTCATATCAGCACGAAGACGTACTCCAGTCAGCGTTTTTTCTGGAAAAAAAAAAGAATCCCGATAATGACTACGAATCCAAGAGAGTGTAACAGATAAGAACAAAGATGTGTAATAGCCACGAGAAAGACATCTTTGCTGATGTTAATGGCACTTCTACATTTCAACCATAGTAAAAGGTTTTAACGCATCTTTCCTAAGATGTAGAAAAGATGAGAGAAAACTGCAATCAAACTCGAGCAAGGTGATCTCGGTCTGGTTCCAAGCAAACTCCAGCACGGTTCAATTGTAGTGAGAAAGTGATTTGACCCTGAATCAGCCCAAGTGCAGGAAATGAAATCTTAAAGTGCTTTTTAAGTCATCTCTGTTGCTCTTGCTGTGACTAAGGGCAGTCGCTGCCAAGTTTATTATATCTAGGTTGCATCAGTGATGGGAAATTGATGAGATACACAAAATGGTTTAAAGTAGTTATTTAAATAATTATCTAATCATCAATTTAGTGCTGACTCTTTTCCATTGCCAGATTTCTGACCAATGAAAACAAGATTCCCCCCCCCCCCCCCCCCCCTTTTTTTTTTTACTTCCCTTTGATTCGGACTCAGCCCATAGACTAATAGGCGTGAAAGCGTCCAATCTTTATGTGGGCCAATATAAACCAAGCTAGAGTAGTCCACCAAAAACAGCCTTTCATTCACATCCTAGATAGCTTGCATTATGTCAATCAGTCAAGTGCCAGGTTTTGCTGTCAGCTCTAAAAACAAACATATCTTCTTTCCGGACTCCCCATTTTCCAATGATGTTCAATGTCATTAATGCGAAATTCAACACAGAAGTAGTGGAGACAGCAAAGGTCGGACTCAAAAGTCCCAGAATGCAGTGCAGCTCTGTGACTCACTGAGTGACCTAGCCTGTATGAGATGATGAGCTCGATGGTGTTGATGGCGGTATCAGCATAAAAGAAAATGACGCTTTGGAAAATGGTCTGTTTGTGCAGAGTGTACAGATGAGGAGGTGAGAGACTAAAGGACTCAAGCCCTGCTGCATCGCTCTCTTTAGGTAGAGATAAAGCAAAGTGCTAAATCCCAGTGGTGCCATTATCAGCAGGTAGTCGAACGGCATTGTGGGTGATGTAGGAAACCATTAACCAAAGTGAAAACAAACCAACATGTCGATGAAAGAAATTTAAACCAAAACTCAGAATTTCATCATAAAATAAATCATGGACGCCACTGAAGATCACATGTTAATTAGAAAGATAACTATATATTGTAAATAATTATAACAGCTTGATTAAAAACAGCATGAAAGCTGCAAAACAACAACAACAACAACAACAACAGAAGAGCAGGATATAAAAGCGAATGCTTAAAACTGCATTTCACGGCAATCTATCCAAGGTTTGCTGCGCCGTTCCTCTGTTGTGCTCGATCTGTGCCTTTCTTTCCCTCTCTAGCTGAAAGAGTGTGATTCTTTCTCTCCCTCTGATCACCGCACATCCACACCGTACTCCCGCACAGACACCGAGATCAATTTAAATGATCTATGAGCGATATTACTAATGACATTTATGAATATTTTATGGAATGTAGAAAATGTCATCATAAATTTTTATACATGGGAAATGAGGCCCTCACTGAAAGCAAACAGCATTAATGTTTGAGTGTTGGAGGGACAGCGCTAGAAACGAGCGAGGGAAGGCGCGTCTCATCTTTACTTCTCCGTGCTGAGGTTTAGAGGTGGGATGCGTGTGCAGTTAAGGAAACGCCAGGCTAATGACAAACTCTTAAAGGACCAGCCGAAAATGAAATGTTCGCAATTTTCCACTCAGTCCAGATGAGTTAAGATGTTTGCTTCTTTAAGAGTTAAGGCTAACTGAGCTATTAGGCTAACGCTGCTAAAAGGTGAGTGAAGCTTATAGCTACCAGATTAGCCTTATCACTTCAAGTATTTAGTCAGACTTGTTTATGAAGCTTCAGATTTTACACTCCAAAAACATATTCACCGATCAACACAGTTTGAGGTAAGTGGAAAATGATGTACATTTCATTTTGGCTAAAGTGCTGCTTTAATACTTCAGAGCATTTTTTAGCTATGAACTGCTTTTTTGTTATGTTCAGTACACTGTCTATGCCAAATGCATGGTCACACAGGAAGAGAGATATGTACTGAAAAGAATAAACCAGCCTATTTCTTAAAATCAGCTTTTTAAGTGACAAATGAGGCTTCTATGAAACTGTGAAGTAATGAACATTTATACTCCAGAGCATAGCTGTTATGGAGATGAACAAAGGCCTGCCAAATAGATTGTGCGTATGTGTGTGTGTGTGTGTGTGTGTGTGTGTATGAGCTGGGGCTCCTGCTGAGAGCGGCGTTAGAGTCTTTGTGTTTGTACTTTAACCCAGGCCGAGGGAACTTCTAACAGCAGGCTGTCCTTTCAGCGTGTGACAGCATGCTGAGAGCCAACACACACACATACACACACACATACACACACACACACACACACAGCTGAAGTGCATGGATGAATTTATCTCATTATATGACACAAGACTACGCCACATTTCTCGCAAGTAGCATAACGAGGAACATCAGCGTTACCAATTCTCCAGTGTCTGTGGGGGTTTGATAAAAACGAGCACAAAGCATACATGAGGGATATTATAATCCATATGTGTGTGTGTGTGTGTGTGTGTGTTCATTGTGATCACTCAGTGTTTCAGAAACACAGCAATTTATACACAAAGGGCTGTATAGAGAGAGTTCATACTGAAATTATGCACATCTGTATTCAGATCTCGAACAGTTGTGCTGCATCTGGCTTACCTCACAAGTGGGAATTCGGAGCTCGGAATTATGTCATTTTTGACCTCCGAGCTACAAGTAGGAAAAAAAACATGGACGTCTCCATGATCATGAACAAGCTAGCGAGCAAACTGTGTTGAGTGACGTATATTTCCCTCCTCAAAACAGCAAACTGTATCATCAGTGTTAAAGATTTCGCAAGCGTATATTGATTGGCCTAAAGCAAATACTTCTATACACAGTATAACTCATTTAAATGTAAAGACGTGCTACTTTGTTTACTGTTCATGCTGTGAGCAGCCATGTTGATTTGATGTCACTTGCTGAACTCGGGGTTGAGGAGCTCATCCCGAGTTTCCGAGTGGGAGTTCCGAGTTTCTTGGTTTTTCCTAGTTGGAGGTTTTACGACTTATGACCTTTAGTTGAATGCAGCATTATGTACAAGGGGTGGAGTTTGAGTAAAACGGAGGCGTGTCTCAATCCCACATGATTCGCACCTTGGACTTGCATTTTTGTTGAGATATCGGCTCTAACGAGGACAGCATATATCCAATAAGTCCAACATGTCACACTGAAATTCATGTTTTAGCTGTAAAAACTATGGAATGCCATTTGAGGTCAATATTAAATACAGAAATATGACTATTATGTAATATTATCATCTCTTTCAAGTTTTTTTTTTTTTGCACTGAGGACATCAGAGGAGACAGCAGTTCAATCCAAAAAAAAAAAAAAAAAAATTTATTTAAATTGTTAAATTTTTTAAAAAAAAATTATTTTTTTTTTTTTTTTTTTTTTTTTTTTTTTTTTTTTTTTTTTTTTTTTTTTTTTTTTTTTTTTTTTTTTTTTTTTACAGTAGATCACATTATTATTTTTATTAATTTGATTTATTAATTATTATTTAACTAATTTTAAATCAAAGTAGCGAAGTAAAAAATCTTTGCACGCGTTACGATTTCTTGACCATGAGCTGTCGCCACACTAAATTGTTTAAATAATTATTTAGGTATTGCTCCAGCAACAATATGAACAGAAGAGTTAATGAGGGTGGGTCAGGAGGAGGATTGGAGAGAGAGGAAACTAGTAATAATAATATTATTAATAAATACTACTAATAAAAAATGTGTTCGGACATTTATTACTTGTATCTAGAGTTTGGCCACTGAGTCAGTGTTTTTTTCTGCGTACCATACACGGCACTCAGGAAGACAAAGTGAAACCTACTAGTGTAAAAATATATATTTAAAAAAAAGTTGTTAGCCTAAATATATTGCCCGAAGGTTAACCAAATGGTTCAGCTATACTGTTTTCATTCTCCACCAATCAGCATGTCCTTTATGGCCGTTTTGATAATTAATCACATTTTTGTGTTTATGGACCATGAACAGACCGTGTTCATTTGCATTTTAATCGGGCGGTTTGATGTTAATTGTCTCCTCGCTGTCTGACAGAATGACCCAGAGGTCACCTTAAACCTTTGATCATTTAAAAATCATGCTAACTTGAACAAGCATCTCTTTCAGAGTCTCTTCCAGGAAAGACAGGCACTTCTGATAAGAATGGATATTTCTCTAAAAATACAGATTACTCGAGTCGTACACGTCGCTCACGCATGAATAATAATCAACAAAAAGAGAAATTCTGACGCGAGTCTCACACACCGCTCACTCCGGTTCTGAATGACGAGACGAGAAGTCTACTGCGTTCTTAATGATTACGCATAATATAAACCCCGAGGAGCACCTGCTGCTTTTCTTTTTTGTTTTGTTATATCTGTCTCACTCTCTCTGGCCCTATCCCATTCACTCACTAACTCATTCTCTCTGTCTCACTCTCTCTCATCCCTGTCTCACCCTCACCCTGTCTCTCCTTCTATCTTATTAACTGTCTCACTCTAACCCTGCTTCTCTCTCATCCCCGTCTCTTACTCACCTAGTCTCTCTCTCATCTCCTGTCTCACCCTCACCCTGTTTCTCCCATGCCTAATCTCTCTCTCATCTCCTGTCTCACCCTCACCCTGTCTCTCCTTCTATCTTTTTAACTGTCTCACTCTAACCCTGCTTCTCTCTCATCCCCGTCTCACCTAGTCTCTCTCTCATCTCCTGTCTCACCCTCACCTAATCTCTCTCTCTCTCTCTCTCTCATCTCCTGTCTCACTCTCACCCTGTTTCTCTCTCACCCCTGTCTCTTCCACACCTAATCTCTCTCTCTCATCTCCTGTCTCACTCTCACCCTGTTTCTCTCTCATCCCTGTCTCTTCCTCACCTAGTCTCTCTCTCATCTCCTGTCTCACTCTCACCCTGTTTCTCTCTCATCCCTGTCTCTTACTCACCTAGTCTCTCTTGCTCTAATCTCCTGTCTCACTCTCACCCTGTTTCTCTTTCATCCCTGTCTCTTCCTCACCTAGTCTCTCTCTCATCTCCTGTCTCACTCTCACCCTGTCTCTCTCCTTCTATCTTATTACGTCTCACTCTAACCCTGTTTCTCTCTCATCCCTGTCTCTCCCTCACCGTGTTTCTCTCTCATCACTGTCTCACATCACCCCGGGTCTCTCTTATCCCTGTCTCACTTTGTCTTTCTCTCTTTTATCTCCCTGTCTCACCCTCACCCTTTTTCTCCTCTTTTATCTTATTCTCTGTCTCATTCTCACCCTGTTTCCCCCTTATCCCTGTCTCACCCTCACCCTTTTTCTCTCCCTCTATCAAATTCCCCATCTCACTCTCACCCTGTTGCTCTCTTATCCCCTGTCTTACTGGCTCCCTGTCATCCCTGTTTCTCACCACATCTCTGTCACATCCCATCTCACTCTATCACCCTATCTCTTCTTTTCTCACTCCTAAATCTCCTCTCCCTCTCTCTTTCTCTCTCTTTCATTCTCACAGCTGTTTATCATTCCCTTTATCATTATCTTATCATTACCTTATTACCCTACTTTCTTTCATCCCACTTCCCCTATCTATCTCTTTCCTTCTCTCTCACATCCCTCTGTCTTTCCATGTCATCATCTCTCTCATTGTCACAAGCCCCCCTCTCTCTCTTTCTCACTCTGTCCCTTTCCCTCTTTCTTTTGATCTCACTCTCACGTTTTCTCTCTTGCTTTCATTCCATCTCTCTTCTCATTTGCTTTCACTTTCACACCCCGTCTTTCTCTCCCTCTTAAAACACCTCCCTCGTCTTGCTCTGTTCATCTCACATCACCTCTCTCTATCTTTTCCCACTTTCTTTCTCTCATTTGTGTCCCATCTTTCTCTCTCTCTCTCTCTCACTCTCTCTTGCATTCTCACTTCCTCATTCTTCCATTCTCACATCCCCTCAATCCCTCTTGTCCTTTCTCTCTTTCTCCTATCACACTTCACCTCTATCGCTTCCTCTCAGTCTCAACCCTTTTCCCTCCCTCTCATCATCTCTCACACTGGCACATCCCTCTCTCTCACTCTCTGTTTCTATATCACACTCTCACATACTCTCTCTCTCATCCTTCTTAAACCCCACCCCCCACCCCCCTCCACTCTCTGTATAAACTGGGTTATTTAAGCATGCAGTCCCGTCCCCCCAGGCCCGATGCTGAAGAAGGGGGGTTGGAAGCGACAGATATTCCAGGAGGCGCGTTTCCACAGCGAGACGTCTATGATTGGTGTTAAGGATTCAATTATGCAAAATGAGTAATCGCCTGTCATTTTGGCCCGGCGCGTCCCGCAGTCATCTAATGCCTTTAGTGACATCAATCACAAGGCCATGGTGCAGCAGAAATGCAGGACAGTGCGTGTGTGTGTGCGCATGTGTGTGTGAGGGTGTGCGCCTGGCCTTTGATTGACAGCACGTCTGCGATCACGCACACACACTATAACCTTATCAAGAAATGATCCAATCAGAGAGCATGCAGATTTTTTATGTGTGTGGGTATGAGTGTGTATGTGAGAGTGTAATGACGGAGCTAGTTGACCTTTGGAACACTTCTGTCAATCACGGTGACTGACAGGCCAGATTTCAGTGTGGAGCTGACCTAATCCAAACAGGAAACACAAACGGCAAGCGGAATCAAGAACAGCGATCAGCGCCTCCCCTACTGACCTTTACAAACCATTACAAAGCGACGGAGAGAGAAAACTCTGAATTTAGTACACACACACACACACAGTCTCCAAAATCCCAGGCAGAAATTTACCAATGATGGCTGCAAGTTTCTGGAATAAGAGGCTTTTGAAATGAATTCGAAAGGAATTTGAGCTCTGTAGCTCCATCACGGAAAGTAGACATGAAATTCTGTACAATTACTTTCCAGTTTATTAGGTATACATACTTTATATCTATAATTATTGCCGCATAGGTAACTGACTCATACCAAGCTGTGCCTTTGCTTAATTACTGTTACTGTCTACATCAAGTTTCTAAAATTATGACATTAAGGCTTGAAAATCATGAATAGATCATTTCTGGATGTCAAGAAATGTTTCAGGTAGAAACTCATAAGCTCAGTTCAGCCCATATTAGAAGTACATATGAATATTGTTAAATTACTTAAAGAAACTGTATCCATGGATGCTAACATGTAACTGACTATTAAAAGTTTTAAATACAAATTCTGGACAGAGTAAAGGCGAGCCAGCTAGCTAACGTTTAGTATACGAGCTGACTTTGGCTACATTTGGGCTGTTAAAGCTGTGACTTTTAACAGATTTTTTTTTTTTTTGTATATACTGTATGTCTTATTATTTAGTTATACATCTATAACATCAGTCCATATAACCAGCTAAGTAGCAAATGACTGTTGAGCAGACCAAAGTGTAGTTATCCAAAATTAGCTCATCCATAGGGGCAGGTGAGGCAGAGCCTTTTTTTTTAGTACAAACTTTGTTATAGATTTTTATTTTATGACTCTACATTATCGAGTCAGTACAAAAACATTTTAGATTTCCAAACATTAGTTTTCCAGCACAAAATGAAATGTTACAGAAAAATGTTTGCATGTCAATAAAGAAAGCAGCATATTACCAAGAAACCACTTTTCAGACAAAAAAATAATGAAGGCTGCTGGGTTTCGCTGCACAAAATACGAAGCAAGTGCGACAGTCAAAGTCTGTAAAGTATATGTGACAAATAAAGGCTTCTTCTTCTAAAACTGAACACTGACCTCTCACCAAACTCAGGATCAAACCCAGAGCACTGGCATTGTGAGACTGCGACGTTTACCACTGCACTATTGTACCGCATGCATTTTAAACACGTTAATTTAATACTATAGTTAGTTCTTCCCCTCAGCGCTAACATCCTCGGAAGATTTTTATAACATAACTGGCTCACGGTAATATAATGTGAATTGATCACACTCACTCTACATAATTCTATCTAGTAATTAGAAACTAGTTTAAATTGCATTTAGTGCTTGCTAGATGGGTGCCTTGTCAATTTTCCACGTCCAAAAAAAAAGAAGGTGACCAACATAAATAATGCAAAAGTAAAGGGAAATATGATGCAATGTCTGCAATGCATTGAACAAACTATAGCTATATACTGTGGGTGGAAACTTAATAGTTTTATGGAAATATGTTCTCTCAAATCTGACCGACCACATATTCCATCTTGAAGCCCACTGGGGCAGGAACCATTCTGCCCCATGCTCGCTCTTCAGTGGAGGAGAAGCAGCAGACAAGATTGGGCTAGTTTAAGAAACTCAGCAGCCTCCAAGATCTTGTTTTATAGCAAATAATTGGAATTAAATCTAAGAAATTTTCATTAAAAAAAGCAAAGCGTAAGTGCAGACACTCTTGGCTTGTCTTCCTTTTCCATTACCCAATTTTTTGGGCTAGTTTCAGGACTTTTGTGTTTTTCGGGCTGGATATTTTGCTGAAACCTGTCAAATCGCTAAAACCGCTCGAAATGAGTTGCTAAGTTGTGCGCTGGATGACTGTATGTTGTCAACTCTCAACTGCCTATTACGGTTCCTCTAAAAATGCTTACACCTATAGCATTAGTCAAGTGTCACAGCCTCCTGACTTAATTTTGTTTGAGACTATGTTGTTATTTATGTTGTCTTTCTCTACCAAAATCTCTGTTCATAAGCTGCTGCTGTTAATCATAGCCTTCACTGCAGAAAAAATCTAATCTTTTGCTTGTGAGGTACAGCTACATTCCAGTTTACAGAGAACGTTCAGTAATATTAGTAAGATTAGGTGTAAGATTCCACAAATAATGTCATACAATGCTCTAAAAACATATCCTGTAACAAAGGTTTCTTTCATAATGTTATGAGAATGCTGCTCACACAGGATTATGGAAATTTAACATTAATAAAAGTGTTGCAGCAATGCTGTAGGACTGCTTTGTTTTTTTTTAATGTTCTCAGAATACCTACAAAACTTGATGGATTTCATTTTCAAAGTTCAAGATCAGGACCTGGGTTTGGTTACCTGTGTACTAACTAATCTATATGTGTTAGCTGGTGTTCTTTGTTTCCTCCACTGTCTGAAATTCATTTGGTTTGAATGAGATGATCCCTGATTCACTTCAATTTTATTCATGACAGCTTGTCCCGAGCAACTGAGACAGCAGGACATGAAGGCTTTTCATCGCTGTGTCATAACTGGAAGGCGGAAATCTTGAATTTGATGGACAGCTCTGTGTATTTTTTCACTCTCGTAGTCATTGTTGAATTTCCGGCATTATGAGCTGATAGCTCACGTGCATGATATAAGAATGTGTGTGTGTGCGTGTGTGTTTTCTTTAGATGAAAAGCGCCAAGAAGACGGAAGAGCCAGAATCTAGTTCAATATTTGTAGGATTAAAATCTGCATTAATAAAAACGGGTTTTGCTCCAAATATAAACAAGACCTACTCTGTGTGTAAGTGCCGTGTTAGGGCTTGCACTGAAGAATCACCCATCACGCGTGTGTTTACACCTCAGGCGAGTGCCGTCGAAACACAATCTCAGAGACCTGTTTAGCTGAAGAGCTTATGATATTATCACGCGGTATAAAAATAATGGCGGTGTACGCCAGCGTGATCCCGCTGCAGGGACCGTGCGGAGATAACGACAGCCATCAATTTCCTCTCATACACACAGGTCAGGGAGCGAGAGAGCCAGCGGCTGCAAAACACACCCAATCACTGCTATCACGGTGTTATTACTGTGAATCGGGATGTGTGTGTATGTGGGTGGGTGGGTGTAGGTGTGGGTGTGTGAGAGAGAGGTGAAGGGTGACTTGGTGGTGGGATTTTATGTGCATTTGTCATTATCCCTGACTATGTAAGCCGAGATATTATGTATGTGTAAATCTCTGTGCACATGTAGTTGTGTGAGAGGAAAAACAGTAAGAAAGTGATACATAAGGGACATTTACAGCAGCGCGATCCCAGAAGACACAGAAATATTATATTACAGGGGAACAGAACATACACACACATTAAAAATAACAAGTTAATGGCGTTTATAGTAACCAGAAGGTTGTTTGTTTACGACTCAGCTGTAACTGAAAATTACAGGTTTATATTAAAGCACTATTTCTAATACTTTATTATTTCTATAGAAACAACTTATTGTATGGAAGACGCTCCATGCTCCACATAAAAGGTTTTAAAAATGCTGAAGTTTTTTTGTGAGGAGATTTTAGTTTATTCAGGAGTCTCCAGTGTCAGTGCCAGTGCGTAACAGTCAGAGATAAACGCTCTTGAAACGCTCTTCATGATGGAGGGCTTTGTGGTGTATGGATTTTCCACAAACATTAATGTATCTAGAAACAGATCAAGATCCTGAAACTGATCATTCAGGACATGCTGTTATAAGAAACTAATCAACTTTGAGTTTATTCTATACTATTTATAAACTGTCCTGCTATCAATACGAGATATAAAAATGAACAAATAATCAGTCTGAGTTACTCTAAAGCACAAACTTTATCCTTCTTTCATCCAAATAAGAGAAGTGTCCATTAGTCTGT
This sequence comes from Pangasianodon gigas, assembly GCA_022758105.1. Classification (NCBI taxonomy): domain Eukaryota; kingdom Metazoa; phylum Chordata; class Actinopteri; order Siluriformes; family Pangasiidae; genus Pangasianodon; species Pangasianodon gigas. The sequence continues at coordinate 14,447,216 of CM040474.1, forward strand.
ATATTAATTAGTCTGCATATGAATATGTGCATCACGTGTGTGTGTGTGTGTGTGTGTGTGTGTTAATCAAAGCTGCACATGGCTGTCACGTCTGCTCTGATTTATGTATGCATGAAGTAATCTGTTCTATGTGCTTCTCTAGCTGTGGTGATCACTAGTGATTCTCTCTCTCTCTTACCCCAAATGTAGACTACTCAACTTTCACGACTACACACTGTCACTGCGGTTTTGATAGAAAGTACAGTATTTTCTAAATGCATAAAAGTTTAGTTTGTCGTGCCATGACCAAAGATGACTTCTTTCTATAAGAAATAAATTATTAAAGAAATAAATTATAATCTATTATTTTCTGTTCTGATAAAACTATTCTTATTATTTTTTATATTCTAAGTGAAAATCTTCCTTCTTCGTGTACCTTAATTTGTAATTTAATACACCAGTGATCACGATGAATACACGCATATACAAATTAGCCTATGACATCATCTAGCAATTTTTTGAACATGCTTTAGCTCTCATGCTTTAGAGTTGCCAACACTGGACACGAAGCTACGCTCACTGGACGAAAGTGATTCAAGGTGGACGCTTCTACTGTTTTTAGCTCTGCTATGTCCTTTTGTCCGTTTTTATAGATATACAGTATCAGAAACCACAGAAGCAAATCTGTTTGTGCTTGGACAACTTGACAAGGTTGTGCGATGATTCAGACATGCAGTTTGCAGAACGCTAAACTGGTTTCTACTTGTTAGCTTCGTTAACCTTGCAGCTCCAGTGTGAAAGTAAATAAGCAAATGTAAGCAGACGCCAAACATGCTTTGGCTGATTGACTATATTTGGGGTCAAGAGAATAATTTTTTGGCCAAACTGTTAAAGTGATGGTGTCATATGCGATAAAACGGGTGACTATATCTCATAATGATTCATTGTCAACATTTCTGCCTAAGAAACATAGCTAAGGAAACTTTACAAAAAGAATTAGACTGAGTAAAAATCCATAAGATTACACAGAGCCCAAAGATTATACCATATAAAAGTGTTGTTATATGCAAGGGAAATAAGTAATAGCTATTTTATTGCGGGAAATCAAATTTACTATCCTTTCACCATCTCTCTCTCTCTCTCTCTCTCTCTCTCTGATATCTCTTTCTGTCTGTCCATGAGCAGCTGTACATATTTCTAACTCAAGTATCAGCTCCAGTACAGGAAATCACATTTGTCTTCCACAGATTATCATCTCGCGTTCATCTCATTACCCATGAGCCCCCGCTGCTCATCAGAGCCTCAGAAACAATGCAGGCCAAAAGTTTACTCCTGACTGGATAGCACGTGTACACACACAAACACACACACACACACACACACACACAGACAAGCATTTAATCTGACTTTAGGGGATAATGTTGAAAGGGTGGGTAGTTAAATCCTATCAGTGTAGCACTAACACACTAAAGCACTACACAACACACACTTACATCTGGTTGCTTCGATAGCATTACAAAAAAAAAAACATTATTTTAAAAAATTGTAAGTTCAGAAATCTTCATCCAATATTTCCAGAAAAAACCTGTTACGTAAATCTTAATAAATGCACAAATAAATATCCTTAGCATACAGTTATATAGACATATTTTATATATAATATATCCGCATCACTGACGTTTCTATCTAAGCAGGTTTCTATGACAGGGGATCACAAACTTTTTGCAGCCAGAGACCCCTTTAACTCTAAAAATAAATTCCAATGACCCCCTCAACACTGATTACTTTATGAACATAGTTGTATATGAATGTAGTCATAATTAACTATTTAAATATTAGGCTCATGTACAATAATATTTTGGCTATTTATTGGAGAATTCCTGAACTTCAGCACTGAATTCCAATGACAGAACACATTAGGTCTTATTTGATATTTTGAAATTTTGAAATTGTTTTTGAATTTTAGGTTTGGATTAAATCCATTCAAATCAAATGACCAGTCAAACAGACTAATAACAAGAAATATTAACATAATAACTTTTTTTAAAAAAAGTCATTCATTCATTCGTTCATTCATTCATTCTTAGTAACCGTCATGTGTAGGTAATAACTGAAAGAGCAGGATTAAACAAAACAGTCAGATCTCTAGCTGAGACTAATTATGAACTGGAGTGATGTAGCTGAGGTTGAGGAACAGACAGAGCCAGAATTCACACAACATGCTGACACTGCCACCATTTCTACCTTGTTTTCCAATATTTCGTGGGCATAGTGGTAGGTTTCATATATAATTAAAAAAAAAAAAAAAAAATCAGTTTAGGCCATGCCCTCTTCCAGATTAAATCTAAATACAGATACAAATATTTGGAGCACTAAACAGATACTGTTACACCGCAACTCTGTAGTAAGATATCAAACAGATAGATAAGATGAGACGGAATCAGACAGAGAAATAAATGTACACTACAAATAAACATTTTGGATACACTACATTGAACATATAATTTTTTCACTGTTTTAAAGGCATTTTGATAAAGACTTATGGTTGAAATTTGTTTCTGTTTAATGCCCATATATATGTTTATTCATGATTTTTTTTTTTTAACTCAAAACAAAGAGATTTTACTCAGAATTGTAGTAGTTTTCATTTAGAACTTAGTAGAAGCCCGTGAGGAGCTCGGCATATTTGGGAAATTTAAAAAAACCTCCTGTGTGAAGCTCCTAATGAAGCTGGGTGAGAAGATGAGAGTGAGAGTGTGCAAACCTTCATCAGAAATACGGCTACAAATTTAAAATCTAAAACAGCTTTGATTTAACACTTTTTTATGGTCACTGCGTAATTCTATGTGTTATTTCATAGTGTTAATTGCTTCATTATTACTCTAAAACTGTGGTAATAAATGAAAAAAAAAAACCACCCAGGTATGTTCAAACTTTTGATAGGTAGTGTATATTGTGCTATTTCACTGTACTTATTGTTGTTGCATGACAGCGTTTTCATCATTTGTCTTCCTTTTTTATCTTCTTTGCAATGAAACAAATGCATCTTACACCTTACATTCCAACCATTCTATTCATATTAAGCATATGTTTTTCTCAAAACATAAGCTTAAACAACTCAGTAGCTAGTGGCACAACCATGATGACTTGAGGTTGTTAGGTTTTTTTTCCAGGATATGAGCAAATTACAATTAAAATATAACAAGTTGAACTGCGTCCAGCATTAAGTGCAGCCTAAACGTATAAAATCTCTCTCTCTCTCTCTCGGTCTCTCGCTCTCTCTGTGAGAGATGGCGTGATTCTCGAGAGCAGATGGCTGGCTAATGTGAGTCAGAGAGTAATTACTGGCAATCTTGGGGCTCTGCTCCCCTCCACAGACATCCCACCGAGCGACAACTCTATCTGATCTCACAAAACAAAGCACTCAGGTCTAACTTTAACCATCCAGTAAACACTCCGTCTATAGGGAAATACTGGACCATGGCGCATCATCTCTTTGCACTTAAAAGCAGCAGCCTGGTGCTGATATCTTTCCTCACTGTGTCAATTCATTGTATAGTATTGAACCAAATGCCCTCATGGGACTGTGATGTGTTGATTTGAGGTCACACACCATTTTGCCTTTAATTGTTTTATAACCCTTTTGTTGGTGCTTCATTGTATACGATGTGTCACCAGCCTGCATTGTGTAGCATAGTGCTGGGATGGAGGGGTGAATGAATGTGTGTTTGCAGACAGGCTGGAGGAATCAGCAGATGTTGCAAGTCTTTTGTCTCCATTAGATTGCCATAAAGCCCAGATGCTGAAAATAACAAGGCCCCCAGACAGCCAGGTCAAAGGCTACCAGAGTGTAAAGAACACGTTTTTAATGTTTAGGAAACTAAATCTTTAGTAAGACAAAGACAAAAGGACAGCAATTTCTACATCCTTTGCTCTCATTAAAAAATGAATATGCACTATTTATGCATATAAAAGCATCCCCACATCCTCCTCAGCCAGCTAGCTAATGGCTATTAGTGAGTAAACTACCTCACATTTGTCACAGGGTTTTAGTTTGTATTGTAATGTTCTCAGCAATTTATTTAGCCAAAATACTGTAACTATCAAGACTCACTAGAATGAGTTAATTCAGCTAGCCTGCTTGTAAACTAGCTTGCATATACCATGTACCAGGTTACAGTGACATTTGGAAGTTTCAATTCAATCTCACACCAAATACAGAAAAAAAACTATTACAGAATTGTTACAAAATGAAAAATTTCACACCATCACTTACCTGTTCTGTCCCTTCCTAGTTTGTGATTTTAAACATGTTTATATGTATTTACAACATTTTTATATGTGCATATTTGTAGTAGCAGCCTGTATATTCCCTGAACATCAAGAGCTATAAAAAAATACCATTCAATATAACCAGCCAGTTTCTTTTTTCTTCCTCTTCTATCTATGCAAATGTAGAGTTCGTCTACATAGTTTACATTTTGGCTCTCCATATGCAAGGCAACATTAAGCAAAACACTTCATCGGGACATATCGATGCCAATAAAAATGGAAAATGAATTAAACATTGTATAAATAAAACTGTTTGTGTTTGTTTGGTGGATTTCAACTGCTTTGCTAGTAATTTTTCACGTTTTTTGGGCACGATTAGGACTTAAAGGCAATATTATCGCATATATAAAGCAACATTATTGCTAGCTACATTTACACATAAATTTGGATGTGATGAGGACTTAATTAAAAGTAAGCTCACCAATCCAACAAGCTAGCTACATGTACGTTTAGCTACAAACCTATGTACCAAAAGAACGAGCTAGCTTTACTTACACATAATCAGATAAACAAAATTAGACTTGATGAGGACTGAATTAAAGGTACGATTATCGCATATCTAAGGTAAGATTATCGCCAGCTACATGCATTGAAGACTTCACTAAAGGACTCCATGAAAACTTCAATATAATGATTATTGCATATATAAGATAAGATTATCACTAGATACATTTACACATAAACGTGGATAAGATGAGGACAGTTAGATCACCAAATCAACAAGCTAGCTACATTTAAATTTACATTTAGCGACAAACCTAATACCCAAAGCAACAAGCTAGTTGCATTTATACGTAATTGGATAAAGTATCTGGACTGGATAAGAACTTCAAGTAAGATTATTGCATATATAAGGTAAGATTATCACTAGCTACATTATGGACCATAAACTGGACGACATCTTTTAAAGAAAAAACATGACTTTTTAAACTCTTACTTTTTTCCTTTGAAACAAAATTGGATCTTAGAGTTTCTGTGGTGCAGTCACCGTGAGTTCCTGCTGTCCAAGTAGAAAACTTGGATTTTCACTGAGGGTTGCCGTTCCGGATCGTTCTGTCTCACTATAACTCATGCATATACCATAACAACCGGGATTTTACACATCACTAGCATCAGCTAAGTGCAATGACCAAGCACTTATAAGTACGTACTTTGCTTACTAGGCTATGTAGTATGATGCAATCCAGTAGCACGTAACGAAACTAGGACACATTAGAAATGCCTAAAAAAGAAGAGTATGGAGAACGGAACGAGCAAACAGACGTGAGCAAACGCGTACACACACACACACACACCCCACCATCTGTAATCTGATGAACTGAGCAACGTTGGCATCACGGCCCATAATGATTTTCCTCAACTCTGTCCTTGTACAAATCAATACAGTTAGGGAGAAATAGGCATCGAATATGCACAGAGCACAGCACATGCACACACATACACACCGTGACCAGTGAGACTGAAAGAGAGAAAAAAAAGAGAGATTCGTGAGAGCAGCGACATGCACAAAGCTTCTAAAGTCACATCGTGCCCAAAATATGACTCAGAAAATGTCATGCTGCATTACTGTAACTTATGAATATATACATATGAATATGACTTGGAGATATTTTTGTTTTTACATCATTCCCTTTCTATTATGCATACACAAACATGGACACAATGCATGTTAGGGCTGTTAGAAAGGGTTTCATTCTTCGTATGGTATCTGAAGTTTGATTATATTTTTTATATCGTTCTACTTTCAGTCATGTAATATGAGTCTAATGAAATATGAGTCTAATGAAGCATTTCATAAACCTTTTGTCCAAATGTCTGATCGAATAATGTAGGAAATTTATGACATGTTATTTTCAATTTTTTTAAATATTATGTATATTTTTTCAAATTAAATGCACAATATGTGTCGTAAGATTCATATTAGATGCAGTTCTACAATTATGTTATACCCCATGTAGTGAGCACATGTAGTGAGCACATGTAGTGAACAGGATGCCATTTGGGATTCGGGATAATTGCAGGTTGGCCATGTAAAATCTAGCTAAATATCAGTGACAAAAAAATCAATACTGGGTGTATATACATTTAAAACATATCCAAAACAGTAAAGTTTATAATAAAATTTTGTTATTGTATCTTAATGATTTTTATTGCTCTAGAAAGCAACAATTTCACTGTATGTGGTTTATGTGAAACAAAAACATACTGTAGTGTCTCTGCTAAGGTTTAGGCTTCAGGCTCGGTAATATTTAAGTGTACCAAAACACAAAATTTTTTAAATAATAAAAATATTAATGCCATTTTAAAAGGAAATTGTCAGACCTAGTAAACTGTCAGCCTATTAGCTATCTTTTACTTCTCCTCTCCCATCCCTCTTGCATAATCTTGCCTCTTCTTCCTCTCTCTTCTCCTAAATTGACTTTTTCTCTTCCTCTACACTTTCCTCTTCTCACTTCTTTCATCTTCAATTCGTCTCTCTCAGAGGCATATCCGCTCTTTCTTCCGCTATCTCTCTTTCCATTACTCTCTCTCTCTCTCTCTCTCTCTCTCTCTCTCGCTACTCTTCCCTTCCTCAGGCTACATTCCACCTCATCTCTCCTTCTTTTCCTTGCTTTCTGCACACCAAATGTTTCTCCCACACAGGATTACCAAGCTCCTTAACACACACACGCACATGGACACACACATATATACATACACACACACATTTTGGAAGAAGCATGTGCTTATGTAAACGAGTTAGCTACTATCTCCCTTCAGCCTCATCAGAGCAGTTGCGGTGGGATGGGGGAAGGGCGAGAGAGAGAGAAAGAGACAGAGAGAGAGAGAGACAGATAGATAGTCAGCGAGAGAGAGATGGGGGAGACTGTGGCATCATGTGAAGGAAAAACAGCGAGTAGTGTGAAAGATTCAGCATCATTCAGGCTGAGAGTTGTTGTGTCCGCTCTGTCTCTGGCACTCTCTCTCTCTCTCTCTCTCTCTCTCTTTCTCTCTCTTTTCCATCTCTCATACATACAAACACACACACCTCTATCCACACACCACAGCTGGTCTCTCAAAAATAAGGGAGAAATGAATATTTATGTAAGTATACTGAATGAACTGAACATTACTCATCTACAGGCTGACTCACAAAAAAATGAAATAAGTTTAACTAATAACTAATGTTCAGTCTGTGGTAACATGTTTACTTGATGATAGCTGGAGGTGAGGGAGGAGGAGGTGAAACCTGACATTATTAGTTAAGGTTGTTTTTCCCCCCACTGTGTGTGAACAGTCGAGTCAAGAATCTAGGATTTTATGCTAAATAGTACATTAAAGCTGAATAAATAAAACATTTCTGAATAAAAGAAAGGTCAGTCGTGATGGAGCTACACTTTTTGTGTCGTCTGCAAAATCCAGACCTGTGTAGGTTTATAAATGACCAAATAGAAAATACTGTATATAATCCATAATTTTAGTTATGAAAGTGAAGACATTTTAGGCTAAAGTTAATTTTAAAGTTTACCTAACCTCTTTCCTTCTGTTTCTGCCGAA
>CM040474.1:14462029-14498884 GCA_022758105.1 Pangasianodon gigas
ATATATATATATACAGGTATTTCATAATGTAACAGTGAAAACTAAATAAAATCGCCACAAATATCAAGATTGTCCTCTGATGCTTTGGTACACTTCTAAGAAAAGTGTCCATCCTGCTAAAATGACTCTTTATTACACTTAGCATCAACTGCAACTCAAACTCCCACAAGAAAAAGTCAACATTACACCACAACTCAGAATTTGCAGCTATCGGAGAGACATTATTAGGATTGCGAAAGGGACACTTGAGTCAAAACCCATCAGCACACGTTCATAAAGTGATCCTCTGTGTATTGTAATATATGCAGGAGCATCCAGCCGCTTTAAAGTAATCCAATCACCTTAATAAGAAGCAACCAGTGTTGACTTCGCCGGTCAAAATAATCTCAATTAGCAACATTATTCATTCCGTGATAGGCTTGTTAGGATCGTTTGATTGAACTATCCCGTGAGCATCACTGACAGGCAAATATTCTTCATTAATAATGAGAGAAAGGAGAGAGAGAAAAAGAGATAGGGAACGAAAAAAAATAAGAAGAAAAAGACTGTGGATCTTTGAAGGTTTGTCGTAAACCAGCGAAAGCTCCGGGTAGCAAAACACTTTTGACCTAAATTCATTTCGCTATGTCACATCGCTCAATCTGAAACCAGAAAAGATCCTATTCTTACAGGAACAGCAAGGAACATTCGCTAAAATGTTTTTGAATCACGTTTCTGACACAGAGATTTATTCTCGGTCTTTTCACACAGATAAACTTCCAAGCTTTCCAAATTATTCCATCTCTGCTCTCGAGTCTCTTCATCTCTAGTCAGCCTCGTCCTTTTTTATCCACCCACTTTCCCCTCTTTCTTGCCTTCTTACACATCATCTCTCACCAGCTGTCTCGCTCTTTATTTCCTTTTGCTCTCTCTCGCACCATCTATCCACGCTAACATGCTCTCCCTCGCTCTCTCTTTGCTTTATAGCTCAATGTGTTTCCTTTTATATCTTCCCTATGGCGAGTCATTTTTTTCCCTACCTGTGCATTAAGTCCATTCAGTGCTATACTACAAAGAGACAGCACATAACAGGGAAAGAGGGGGAAAAAGAGAGTGAGTGAGAGAGAGAGGGAGAGAGAGAAAACACACTAGGGCTTCTCTCGTTCTGCAGGCGGTTGTGTTTGTGCGCGTGGCACGAGGCTAAAGTAAAATTAATAGCCCCATCTTTAGAGAAAATGAGAAAGAGCTTGCCGAGCCAACTAGAGGCTGCAATCTAGCAGAGCGCGGAGACAGAAATGTGTACAGTTATAAGATTCTCACGAGAAAGAGACAGAGAGCAAAGAGGATGAGGTGTCTGGATGATAAAACATCTCTGTGAGGGCTAAAAGGGGTTAAATCTACCCTGTAATAGGGAAATTGAGGCACTGGCTTTTGAGACATAATGTTCCTGTGGCTCTCACCATGCTCTAGTCAACATGATCTCCTGGTTGAGGTTGAGGTGAGGGCTTGAGGTTAGCAGTCATGCCTTTTCTTTTTACAAATTCATTCAAAATTGCTCTCACTCGTTACATTTTCTGACTATTTAGCTTGTGATCGAATTGGTTGTTTTATATAAATTGGTCAAAAGTGCGCCTCATAGTTCAAGGGTCCTCGGTTTCATTCCTGAGCTCAAGTCTGTGTGGAGTTTTGCATTTTCTCCCCATGTTTCGCTTGGGTTTCTTTCAGGTTCTTCAGTTTCATCCCACCTCTCAGGTAGGTCCATACTCCAAATTGTGAGAAATTATTCAAGAGGTTAAGAGGCACAGTTTAGCTAGTTAGCAAGCCTAAACTATTCCAATGTCTTCTTATTTCATGTACTGTAAAAATGGACATAATGCAACCAGTAATTAGTTCATCTGTGACAGCTAAAGGTAAGTTGAAAAGTTGAAGGAAAATCAAGAATTACCCACCATCAAGCAGTGAAACCAGCATTTTCTAACCACTACGAAAGGGTAAATGTCAGTAATTAATTCAGAAACTTGGGTACTGAAATTGGTTTTTTAAGCTGGAATGACTTGAATGAATGTTCATGTGTAACTTTAACATCAGGAACTCATATTTACAATCATTCTGATTCAACGTGAAGGTAGCATGAGTCGCTCTTAGAGGGCGTGCTGATGTAGATGTGTTTGAATCTATGTGTGTGGCTGCCTGGGAAACCTCATCGCACAACTTTACGGCTGAATTCTGGAAAACAGCCAAAAATGACAAAAGATCTCGACTTTTTAATTAAAATATAAATATAAAACAAATGTATACCTGTATTTCACCAAAACAACACTGGTAATGTTTTTACTTAGGCTACTTTCTAATCTTGCCTGAAAAAAATCAGAACTATATATAGTAGAAAATGTCAAAATTTGAGCATATGAAGGTTTTTCCCAGGTTGTCATACACATACACTATATGGCCAAAGGTTTGTGGACACCAGACCATCAAACCCTCATGTGGGCCTTCCCTAAACTGTTGCCACAAAGTCGAAACCACACAATTGTCTAGAATGTCTTTGTATGGTGTAGCTTTACGATTTCCCTTCACTGGAACTAAGGAACCCAGTATGACAATGCTGGGTCCATGAAGACATGGTTTGCCAAGGATGGAGTGGAAGAACTCAAGTGTCCTGCACAGAGCCCTGACCTCAACCCCACTGAACACTTTTGAGATGAACTGGCACACTGACTGCACCCCAAGCTTTCTCACCTGACATCAGGGCCTGATCTTACTAATGTTCTTGTAGCTGAATGAGCACAAATCCCCACAGCCACACTCCAAAATCTAGTGGAAAGCCTTCCCAGAAGAGTGGAGGTTATTCTAACAGTAAACAGGGACTACATCTGGAATGGGATGCTCAACAAGCACATATGGGTCTGATGGTCTGGTGTCCACAAACATTTGACCATATAGTGTACATGGAAGTCTATACTGTACATTCACAGATTTTTAGCTTTATCAGACATATTACAACAATCACAACATTACCACTGAAATTAGTGGTAGCCATCTTGAAACTTGGTATAAAAACTTGTAAATATGACACAATAACTTTTTTTCTGCTTTTGACTCCAGGCATTTGAAATGATATAACCTCACTAAATAATGTGCTTTAAAGAAATTGTGGCATGATTTCAGCACGCAATTTACATAATGCTAATTGGACTCTATTAGCTTTCACCTCTGGTTAGTGACATTAGCATTTTGAGTTTACAGCATAGCTAGATGAAAGCACCAAAAATGAATTCCTTTTTTTTTTTTTTTTAACTTTTAAATACCAGCTTTAGAGCTAATCGTGGAGTTCCACCAACTTTCTATGTTGTCCCACATTTTGAGTTGTTCTATGCAAAAAATGCTTGCCACATCAAAATTTTTATTTCGCCTAACCTTTTAAATTGTCTCAAAGGTCCAACTTTGACAGTCATAAACCATATGTTATGGGCTAAATTTTCTCTCAGACATCCTGAAGTGGTTTGAGATTTAAACGCATTTTGTCTTGAAGGGATTTATGAATGCAATTTTATGTAGATAATTCCTATCCTGATGTACATAGATGCTGTTTCCATGCTTCGGCTGTGTATCTAAATACATATTTACATGTCTGCATTTGTAGATTAGGAGTGTGTATGGGCAGGGAGTGCATGCATGGCTAAAAATGTGTGTGTACGGTTTATTGGTGCTCATGATTGAAGCTCATGCCATGAGAGAACAACATCCTTTAGGCTTATTATAGCTGCTAATCCTAACTGGGAGCCAAAAACATTTCGTTTATTACATGATTCCTCAAATCCTCTTTCCGCTATGATTTTCAAGCGTTCTCATCTCTATCTCTCTGCTACTCTCTTCTTCTTCTCTTTCTCTCTCAGTGAGGGCGGCCACTCTGTCTTTCAGTAGACTCATTAAATGTAACAAAACAAGAGAATGTACAGTGTTAAAAATGTCTATTTGGCTAAATAAAAAAGGAAGAAATGTAGTTAAATAGGTATTATATTCATTTTAATGAGTATAGGCAACATGATGAGGGAATGGCTGCAGTACATCATTTTGAAAAATGTTCTAACTAGGGGTGTAACACAATAAAACTGTCTGTATCTGTATCTATTTCTGTTTAGTGCACCAAATATCGGTATCTATATTCGTGTATAAAGCCAACCTTGATGTGGATTAAACTGTAAGAGGTTTTTTTTCTTTTCTTTTTTTAAAAAAAACTAAATATCCTACCACTACGCCCCAGGAAAAAAAAAAAAAAAAAAACGCCAGGTAGAAATGCCAGAACTGTCAGTATGGTCTGTGAATTCTGGCTCTGACAATTCCTCAACCTCAGCTACATCACCCGAGTTCATAATTAGTATCAACTAGAGATATGCATGCGATTGTTTTTTTAAAATCCATTTCACGCAGTTATTATTTTAGTTTCTACCTGCTCACGATATTTTCTGACAAACTTAGTTGGTTAAATTTTGCAAAATATTAACAAACTAGTAGCTTAATTTACAGCACCGTGACCCTGACCAGGCAGTTACTAAGGATCAATGGATGAGCGCTGTAAATGCATATTTATGTTAATGAACATGGTCTTTGTTTGTCCCGTGAGCTTCATATCTAACTACTGCTCTAGTCTAAATCGGGTTCCCTCTGAACCTTTCTGGTAAACTTTCTTTAAAAAATAAATAAATAAAAAATAATAGTGCACCTCCTATTTGCATCTGTATTTATATCGGTTTAGAAAACATTATCAGTTCGATCCAAATAATGTATTCATATTTGGTTACAACCCTAGATCAATAAAATGAGTCAAGAGCAAACAAAATGAAGTATCTTTATTTTAACGTGACCAAATCATTCTGGACGTCAGTACAGTCTCAGAACATTTACCACCATAATAGTGTAGTTCTGTGCCAAATAAAGAGATGCTGCGTCACAGCGGCCTGAAATGAGGCCAACTCTTGTAAGGCTTCCAGCAGCTACACCTCTGTACCTTCCACTACAACACACACACACACACACACATACACACTGGAGAGAGACAAGGAACATGGCTTAGAGCTTAGATTTCATATTTCAGCCAAATATGATATTGTTACTAAGGAAAGCTAGTCAGGGGAGCATTATTGGGGCATGCTAGCTGGTTTTAACTAACTTTCATTCTGTGTAAGCCACGTTAGCACTCCTCTTCTCAGTCTGTGCCTTACTATGATAAATGAATGTAGGTGCTATTCTCACTTCCCAGCAAAGCCCTAAATTTAGCCTGAAATTTGCTTCCAATTTTAAAAATAAAATGCTAATGCTAACCTATAAAAGCTGGCTCTCAATTAGCAGGACTGATTCAAGCTGCAAATCACACCTCTCACCCAGGCCACAATCTCGTGAACTGTTTGAACTGTTGCCCTCCGGCCGGCGCCTCAGAGCACTGACCACTAGAACAACCAGGCACAAGAACAGCTTTTTCCCACAAGCCATTTCCCTCATGAACAGTTAACTACTTCTAGGTCCTTCTTAGTGTATTACCTCTCTGCGGATACAATTTTTGAGCAATATGTAAATTCATTCTTTACTATACTACCTGTACACATACCCTTAATGCTTCTGCCATTGCCTTCACCTTGCACATAGCTGTATTATATCTGTACATATATCTATTCCGTTTAAACCTATTGTGTCTACTGTACAGTGTTATATATTCTCTCATATTATTATTATTTGTAAATTTTATTATTATATGTCTTGCCATCTTATTGGTATGTGTGTTCTGGAAAGCTTCATACCAAGTCAAATTCCTTGTGTGTGTGTGAGCACACTAGACAATAAAAGCTCATTCTGATTCTGATTCTGATCAAACTTACCAAATCATCAAAATCATCAAAGTCAGCATTAACTGTTAAAGATGTTGCTTGCAAACATTTAACCTACTACAGATACTGTACCAAAATGAGTGGCAGCCATCTTGAAACATGGTATAAAACCTTATAACTATACAACAATAGCTTTATTTTTTCCCCCTTTTGACTCCATGCATTTTAAAGTAATAAATTTAATGTGCTTTAAAGAAATTACGGAATGATTTCTGCACACAATTTACATAATGCTAATTAACTCTATTAACTTTCACCTCTGGTTAACAATATTAGCATTTTGAGTTTACCGCATAGCTACAAGATGAAGGCTCTAAAAATGAATTGCTTGATTTATTTATTTATTTATTTATTTTACTTTTAACCACCCAGTGTAGGGCTAATCTTTGGATGCAGAGTTCTCTTGAGGTAAAATGAGTTTAAACACACGTGTAGCAGGAGGTGGCATGATGTAATCATTAGAAGGCTACATAAAGCTGACAGATGAGGGGGAAGAGAGAGAGAGAGAGAGAGAGAGAGAGAGATGTGGATGGGTTGCAGCTGCAGGCTCTTTGAGAGACATGGAGTCTTGAATTAGAGTAGTTCAGCTACGAGTGCTGTATACAGTCAGTTCTGTAGCTATTGGAGCCATCGAGCCTGATTTTTACCTAAGTGCTGTTCTTGATTCTGATTGGTCAGAAGTTTTGTCTGCAAGGCAAGTCACAGGTTTACATAATGGGCTTGTTCTAACGTTATCGCTTCTATAGTAATTAATTGCTGATAGGGTGAAGTTTTATTTAGCAATTTTGGAAGGAGTCTCCAGTTGCAGCTCTTTGCACTTTGCAGCTTCTCGCTAACATGACAAGCTGTATTTTTTGCCTTATTAATTTTAAAAGAGATAAAAAAAGGGGAGGTTGGTGAGAGAACGACTGGTTATAGCTGCTATAACGTAAGTGATAACAGGAATGTGGCCATTCCAGAACATTAAATGTAGCTATAAATAATTAAACGTATGATGTGTCATTTGTTAATAAGTAAAAAAAATAGTTTTGGTAATTGCTTTGTTATAAGTAGAATAAAACATGTTGACATGTGCTGTTATAAGAAAATAATCCACTTCAGTGTGGTAATGTCGTCACAGCACTCCACTATTGAATATTTTCTAGCATATACTATATATACTGTATATACTACTATACTAGCATGCTCCATCATGACATATCGAATACCATCCAAAGTGAGCACATATTTCAACTCCAAACAATTAAATAGTATTTATCAAAGCTAATACAGTAGGAAATCTCATAAGTTTACATCTACATTTATGCATGTGAAAGACACCTTTATCAGAAGGAGCCACAATTAAACACGAGAGCTTGGGTAACGGCTAGCATCCGTGCAGTGGACAATATCCTGTTTAACACATCTGAGTCAGGTCAGCAGGGACATGATAATTATGATGATGATGATTAGAAACAAGGTTAATGGAGCAGAGAAAATGTTAAAACGCATGGGGTCTCCACAACTGGAACAAAGAACCTTTGGTACAATGGGCCCTTAAGAAGACGCCTCAATTAATAAAACCTTAAATTAATCAAATTATTATTATTATTATTATTATTATTATTGTTATCATCCCTACTATTAGTAATAGTAGTAGTTTTTGTTGTACTTGTGCTATATTTTAAAAATCTTAATAGTAAGAAGGAAAAGAAGTAGAAGGAAAAAACATACACACTATAAATGTGAGCAAGTTAATGCATAATTTATAATTACAGCAAATAATTTTCTCATTTTAATACAACTAAACAGATTTAAAAAATTCTTATTAAAAAATTTTAAAACTTCTTTTTATTATTATTATTATTATTATTATTATTATTATTATTATTATGGTTTTTTTTCTCTTTTTTTTTCTTTTCTTTTTTTTTTTTGCTAGTTGCTTTTTCATAGCCTTTATTTTCCATGGTCTAATTTAAAGGGATCAGAGGAGATTTATGACTTGTGACATGCAGCCTGCACTGAACGTAAATTTATTAAAATGAATAAAGGGCTTCGGGTTTATCAGGCTACTTTCTCAGGTTATTGGCACATTTATTTTCAGCCTATATGGGGGTTTTCATACATATTACTTCATACGTTCATATATTCATACATATTTCATACATATAATATTCATATCAAATTTTATGGGTTTGCATTCAGTGGAGCATTCATACTGATGCAAAGAAAATCTTGTTCTTTCTTGGCTCCCTATGAACATCACATCATAGACCTGCTCGATAGATTATGCAGAATTAATTAATAAATATGTGGCAAATGCATTTACAGTATATCATGTTCAGGTTAATAAATGACTCATGGAAGTGTGATATAATGTGCAATGTGGTCCTGTGGCTGTGCATAATTCTGGTGAATATTTTGCCCACAAGTTGTAGTCCTGTCTCTGATCAGTCTGTAGAATGTACAGTATGAAGTGTATGAGGGGGTGGAAATGTTCAAAACCTCGGAATGAAATCTCTAAGATTTTAATCATTTTGGCAGTTAATTGGGTTAGAGATTATCTTCAGCAGTATCATTAACCAATATTCTGAAGCTCCTAACTGATTTTCCAAGTTAGTAAACCTGTGAACAGAAGCTCTATTTGTCACAGGTAGACACAATCAGGAGTTCTGTATTTGAGTTTTGATTTCTACATTTGAGTATTTTTTTTGCATTTCTCTTGATTTTTGAATTTTAGTCTTGATTTCCATATTTGAGCTTTGATTTTTGTATTTCAGTGTTGATATTTGTTTTCGAGAGTGTTTGTTTTTGAGTCTGGATTTCTGTATTTGAGTATTGATCTTTGAATTTGAGTCTTGATTTTTTTTTTATTTGAGCCTTGATTTTTGAATCTGACTCTTGATTTCTGAATTTGAGTCTTGATTTCTGTATTTCATTCTTGATTTTTGAATTTGACTCTTGATTTTTGAATTTGAGTCTTGATTTTTTTTATTTGAGCCTTGATTTTTTGAATCTGGGTCTTGATTTCTAAATTTGACTCCTGATTTCTGTATTTTATTCTTGATTTTTGAATTTGAGTCTTGATTTCTGTATTTCACTCTTGATTTTTGAATGAATCTTGATTTCTGTATAAAACTGTATACGACTCTATTTAATCAGCAATTCTTTCAAGTGCAGGGTACATACAGTGTATGTCTTGCATTATGTAGTGAAAATGTATTTTCACTACACTACATCAAAAACCCTTTCAACACACGCACACACACACACACACACAATCTCTCACTCTCTCTCTCTCTCTCTCTCTCTGTCCAGCCACGCTTTCCTCTCCCTGATTCCCACTGGCAGCAGAACCATTTGAGGAGCAGCTCTCGTGTAGCCACAGAGGACAAAACAACCAAAAAGATGCACACACACTCACACAGAGAGAGAGAGAGAGAGAGAGAGAGAGAGAGAGAGAGAGAGAGAAACCATAGTGCCAGGCATTTTTGTGAGGTCAGATTTGATGTGGCCAAAAAGATGAAGAGGAACATGGTGAATTTGTCAGCAGAAATCAGGACTCCAGCTGCTCTGAGTTGCCTAAAGGTAAACACACACACACACACACACATATGCACATGCACACACACGCACACACACACACACACACACACATGCACACACACACACAAGCCCCTCCAGCCTATTGTGGCAGTGCGTCACATCATGGTTGCATTTTGAAAAAAAAAAAAACAGGATATGGGGGTGGGCTGCTGTGACCTAGAATACATGAGTGTAGAGTTGGATCGTTATTCCTTTTGATGTGTTCATGTGTGCGTGTGTGTGTGTGTGTGTGTCTGTGTGTGTGCCTGCATTGTAGGTCACTGCTAAGTGGCAGCACTCCCTCTTTCTTCATCCATCTCTCTCTTGTTCTCTGCTTCCTTCCCCCTTTCCTTCTCTCACATACATATCCCTGTGTCCATCCATTTCTTTCCTGTCTATCTTTCACTCTCTTTCTTTCTGGTAGACACATGTTGAAAGCCTCACTCCATTCCACTACCCAGTCCAGCAGAGCGGTCATACAACATAAGCCTCTCTCAGATTGTCACAAGCATCACATACACACATGCATTACACCATCACACACACTACGTACTACATTACTACAGAACTAGACAAACTTTCACACACATGCAGTCATTGCACACTTAAAAATAAATAACACTCACATACAGGGTTAGGAGTAGAAATGAGACACATGCACATGCATCCATAAATAATAAACACATACACACTCATCTATAGAGTGGATAGATGAAGGGATAGATAGATGGGTTGGTGGGCTGATGGGTGGCTGGATGAATAGATGAGTGGATTGCTTGGTTGGTTGGGTGGATAGATGGTAGATGGATGGATGGGTTTGTAGATAGATGGGTATATGAATGGATGGATGAATGGGTTGATGGATGGATGGATGTGTAAGTAGATGATGGGTCGATGGATGGTAGATGGAAGAATGTGTAAGTGGATGGGTGGATGGATGAAGAGATGAGGTGGTTGGTTGGGTACACATACACACAGGGCTTTGGATATACATTACGGTCATGCAAGTGTAATGCATAGACAAGACTTATAGACACGCACACACACACAGACAAAGAAACCATTTGGCACAATACAACCTGTCAGATATTGTGGGGTCCACACAAAGATATAAAAACATGCCTCTACATGCGCACACATGCACACACACGCCAAACTACCTACACGTTACCACAGAAAATACACATTTACCGAAGATTATTCAACATGTGTGTGTTTTACAAAGTCCAAAGCTGTATGCCACCATGTGTATGAAATTCCACAGAATCAGAAACAGTGAAAAGCCAGAGACACTCAGAGAGAAGACGAGATATGAGAAATGAGTGGCAGGCGAAAGTACGCTGCAAGAGAAAGAGACGCAGCTCTCATCATTTTGCAGCGTCTCCTGAAGAGCAGGCGAATTTTTGGCACAGGCTCTTTTCCTGCTCCAGTGCACTCGCGTTGCCTAGCTACAGCCGGCGGGTAGCGTTCGTTTCAGCTCTCGCCTGGGCGGAGAGGCGAAACTGAGCAACGATGGCAGACATTTTTTTCTAAAGGAAGTACACAAAACATTTTGCTTAAACAAGGACATGCAGCTTTGAATCCCTTTTTTTCCCCACAGCAGCTTGTGTGCTTAGTCAGGGTTAGCGATAGCAGCTCACAGCCACGGATTTCAGCTGCATATTTCTATAGAAATATTCATTTTAACCAACATGGAGGTTGTTGTGGTCTTAACAGCAGTCCTGTCGCTACTTCACTTAATTTAATTTAATCACCTACTTTGTATTTCTGAAGAAAGACAGGCTAACAGCTACGTAGCCAAGTCAAATTCTAGCTAATCGAACCATGCTTGAAAGTAAACGCGTTGCTAATAGTTTGTCTGGATAGTTTAGTTGCTCTAAAATATACTATCCAGACAAACTATTAACAAAGATAAAACCATAGTTTTATCTTTCGCTGAGCTTTATTACAACGTTAGAACGCATTTTAAACAGAAGTATCACATCGTTATATAAAAGAGACTGTATACACGTTGACTACTAACATTTCGTACTAGAAAAAAGCTGGACACACAAATCAAAACAGTATCATTTGCTGAATGAGAGACAAAACCAGGCTTAGACTTTTTTTTCCCTTGTATTAAGGTTTTATTTGAAGGTGTTAAAAGGTGCCGCTAAGCTATAGCTTGTGAATTAGCACCTTATCAGCAAGAGATCCAATTAGACCACGAAGTGTCACCTTTGACACACTCAAATAACAGCTCTGGATAAATGTCAGGTATGAGATTTCCTTCCATGCAAAAAAAAAAAAAAAAATGCTGTCAAGCACTTTTTTTATGCACAGTGCTGTTACCACTAATTCTGCTTTGTACTGAATTGTACTGGCTATCTAGCTACCTTGATTAGTTATCTAGCTTAGATTTGTATGAATAATAATGAAGATTAGATTTAGTTCTCAACATTTAGCCTGGTAATATGAGGATATGGGGGATGCTTGCTTTAGCTTTAGAAAAATTAAGAAAAGGCAAGTGCTTCTACAACTTGTACGCTACTGTATGTTTAAGTACAACCATAACATTGCTTAAAAGTGAATGTCCCAAAAGAACGTATCACTAGTCACTTTTTGACATTGAAATATTGTATATGTAGTAATACATATTGTAAAGCTCTTTATTTCTCCTTACTTCTTTTGACTTTTCGTCTGAGCTGCAACCTGATTGGTCAGGTGATGAAAAAAAACCTGGCATTGCTGAGTGATCTGAACGGTATAACTTTTTTTTATTTAACTTTTGACAGAGCATTGTTTTATTTTTTTTTAATTGCCAAATAATGTGAAATTATTTATTTAGGAAAACGGCATAAACCTTGCCACGTTAAAGCTAATTCCCATACGTAAAATCATAGTTGCCTGCTATCTGTGAATTTAGACAGGTGTAGGTTATAATTTCTTTACCAATGGGGATTATAGTATTGTTATTCGTATTATTTTTTTGTATAGCTGGCCAATTTGCTTAAAACTAAAGATATATTAATACTAGTATAAAACAATTCATATTACTGGGAGTGTTGTATTAGTTAAATGTATTTGTTCGAAATCTCTAAACTCCCTGTTATCTATCCACAGACATCAGCCAGCTGAACGTGACTGAAAACAGGAAGTGAGTGGGTTTGCAAGCAAGATTCATGTAGAGCTTAGCACTGAAGGAGTTTAGTATCTCTGCTCAGAGCCTGACCCTGGTGATCTGGAAAGCACGGATGGTCAAGCAGAATAAACAGCTATAAATGAAACGTGGACGAGAAATATCACCAGCAGTAAAGGTTATAACATGTCCTGCGATACACGTTATGTAAGCTTGTCCACAGGTTTACCTGAATATAACGCAGCTCATCAGTGTTACATCGTCTACTTTTTGTTACATGGTTAAAATAGATGGCTAAGCTGAAAATCGAAGCAAATGCCAGCACAGCCTTACATTTTACTGTGGCTTCAGGGAAGTGCGTTTATGTGTGTGTGTGTGTGTGTATGTGTGTGTGTGTGGCACTAAAGCCGGAATTGAGTTTTCTTTCATTACACTTAGCTGATAACAGGCTTGCCTGGGTTACTATAGCAACTATAGATCCCTCGGGCTGTACCACGCTGAAGAATCAGGAGAGGACTGAATAGATATCACACATACACACACTCACACACAGCCTTAGATAGATAAGACATACACACATGCACAAACACAGAGCCATGGATAGATAACACATACATACACACACACACACACAGAGTTGTGGCTAGAGAGCTACAGTGCTCTATGGAGTTTCACTCAGCAGCTCACACTCATGTCACGTACATTTTCATTGTCATCTTATCCATATATATACATATATATATATATATATATATATATATATATATATATATATATATATATATATATATATATATATATATATATATATATATATATATATATATATATATATATATATATATATATATATATATATATGTATGTACGAGAAGGGAACCCTTAGGGCCTTCTAGATCAGGGGTTCTCAAACCTTTTGCATCCAGAGACCCCCTAATGATCGCAGCGTTCAAACCAAGCACTTTAGTCAAATATGTACCATCATATCTATTTATTTAAGACATTTTTATTCCTGAACTAATAATAACTAATAATGTAGTGTAATAAACATGTTCTTATTTAACAAAGAAAAAATGCTGATAAGGCGAAGCTTACTCTAAGGAGATTAATATTTAACATTTTTTGAAGGAGCCTCCAGTGTCCAAAGACAGGCTAATGGCTACATAGCCAAGTCAAAGTCTAGCTTTGAACTTGAACTTGAGTCAAAGTCTAGCTTTGAACTTTACTGCTTGAAAGTAAACAGTGTGCTAATAGTTTGTCTGGATAGCAAGAAAGCAGTAAAGCAAGTAAGAAAATAAATCTTCAACAGCTAAAACCATAGTTTTATCTTTCACTAAAGAAAGACTACTAGCATTTCTTGTATAATATCTAAAACAATATAAAAAAGACAAGCTAACAGCTACAAAGCCAAGTCAAAGTTTATAATACATTGTACATAGTGTTGTATATAGTATATAGTTTTGTATATTGTACACAGTGTTGTATATAGTCTCGTATATTGTCTTGTATATTGTATATCGTTTTGTATATTGTACACAGTGTTGTATATAGTCTCGTATATTGTATATAGTCTCGTATATTGTCTTGTATATTGTATATAGTCTTGTATGTTGTATATAGTCTTGTATATTGTACACAGTGTTGTATATAGTCTCGTATATTGTTTTGTATATTGTATATAGTCTTGTATGTTGTATATAGTCTTGTATATTGTACACAGTGTTGTACAGAGTGTTGTATATAGTCTTGTATATTGTGCACAGTGTTGTATATATTCCTGTATATTGTACATAGTGTTGTATATAGTCTTGTATATTGTACATAATGTGGTATATAGTCTTGTATATTGTACGTCTTTCATATTGTATACATATAGTGTCCTATATTGTCTGTTGTGCACTTTTTGTATACTGTATTGTACCCTGTGTGTCAATATATCTTATGTATATTGTGCATGTGCTTGTTGCTGTGGTGTATACTGTTTGTACTGTATTGTCCACACTTTCCCCCTTCTATGTTACAATATGTAGAGAGTATGTGTAAGTATGAATTACATGTACTGTAATTGTACTGGTACCAGTGACATATGGCATTAAACTGCTACTATAATTTACTTACTTACTTATTTAATTATGTGTAAGCCCATTGTAGTTGAGCACAGCATTGAAAGTCTATTGAGGTTCTGCTGCATTTTAGTCATATTGCAACATTTACACAACATATTGCAATATATTGATTTTTCATAAGAGATAACAAATATGACTATGAGTTCTACCCAAAGCTGAAATAAATGTGCTTTATTTAAATAGAAATGTTGTTACGCTTAGCTCAGATGGAAAAGTGGTGTATCAATGAAGACATGATGGAATAAAGATTGAAAAGGTTTTTAAAAAATAAATGATAGACAGCGTCTTTCTTCACGACAGTGTGTCTGACTTCAGAATATTGGTATAACTGTAATTAATGTAGACATGTAAAGTGAAAATACTTGGCTGACAGTAAAACTGGATTGAAAAAGCGACCTGGTTAGAGCATTGGGACTGACAGGATCTTCTACCAAACAGCGAACTCTTCCAGAATTCAGCGTTGATGAGATGCTGAAGGATAATGATCAGGATGTGATTAGATTAGATTCATCTAATCCCTGTCTATCATAGAGCTTATGTGCTTAAGACAAATTATGAGCACTCATAATTTTTCATCACTGCTGCCTCCCTCATCTGTCGCTATGAAAGAAAACCAAGTTCATGAAAAAATTAGGAGGATTTCATTTGGGTTTAGTCCCGGAGAAGTAAAACAAATGACACAAGGGTTAAAAGGTCAAGAACACACCAAATGTGCTGTCGCTGTAAATTCATCCTTGGGGATTGCCCTTCGCCCTCCCTGTCTGCTTTCACTTGCCGCTCTTTCATTTCCGATGAAAAAATAATGAGCTTATATCCCACATGTCCATTAATATCTTGTATGAATGCAGAATGAGCATTGCGACTTCTCACTGCATGAGTGTGTGTCTTTCTCGCTGTTCCGCTCTCAGGTTTTTGGCTGACCCCAGCTCTCTGGCGCGCCACATTGAGGAAGATGTTTGAGAGATGTCAGAGTGTTGCACTCGTGTGGTTTCAGAGGACACACACACACACACACACACACCAGCCTGGAGTCATAACCATGACCCTGTTCAATGCTGTTTGTATTTGCATATTCCATCTATTTCCCCTCTCCCTCCTCCTCCTCGTTTATCCCCCTCTCTTACTCTCTCTTTCTCCCTCCTCTCACCCATCATTTCTCTCTCCACTCAGTACGACCCAGCTTTCATTTTCTCTCTCAGTCTCTTTGTTCAGTTTGTAGCCGACGTCTGTGCCATCACTCTTATTTCCTGTGACAATTCAATATTTTTCAACCTGGTTATATCCATAAGGAAATGAACCACTTCAGGATGTGCTGTTATAGGAAAATAATCAACCATCAGGTGCAGCCAGACGTGAAGTGTAGGTACTATTTACACCCAAAATTCACATGTTTTATTCCTCTTGTACCACATTATTCATTATTAATTAAAGATTGACACATAGTACCCTTTTTTCAGTTTAAAATTACATTCAATGTTTTCGTTAGATGGGAGGAATCTATCATCTATCTATCTATCTATCTATGTGTGTGTGTCAACTATTACTTTACTTATTTCTGTTCCAATGACAACAAAAATGTCAAATTACAAATTAGAAATGTTTAAAAATGTGACGAAAACGGTTAAATTAAAAGAAAAACAGCACAATAACATGTGAAGCATTGAATTTGTCTAATGTCAAATTTGAAGCTTTCACATTTTGTCTTGTCAACATTAAAGTGTCCTAAATAAGTGAATAAATATATATAAATAAATAGTGCAACCCAATATGCAACATGTAAACAAGCACTGAGAGAAGCAAATAACATTCTAATACTAGGAATCAAATGAAGGTGGAAGATCCACCAAGCTTTATTAAAGACATATAGATCATAGTTGGAAGAGAAGATAACTGATGAATTAGTATTAACTATTTAAAAAAGTGCTACGTTGTATATACTTTGCATAACAGATGAACATATCTGGCTAGAGAACCATTCACTCCCAAGATTTTATGCACTGTATTGTATCCTTACCAATAATAGGTACCTTTATAATATAGTGTGTTTTGTATATATTCAGCAGCACATCGTGCTCGTGTAGGAGTGCGAGTTCACTGAATTCACTCGCGCACCCCCCCGCCTCCGGCCCTCCGCCCAAAATAGGCTAACAGGCCTAAAAATACACCTTCATCACTCTCATTTTTGCCTGACCCACCCCAAACACACACACACACACACATACACACAAAGATAGACACATTAATGGAAAAAGTAGCACAGATCTTTTTAGGGTACAGAAAAGCACACATGCTTTTCTAAAACTGGACTTCATTCAGACCTGCAGTTTTATGGTGCTACTGGGTCTCACTCGCTATTACCACTATTACACCACTCACAGTTCAGGGTCACACACACACACACACACACACACACACACACACCCACACACACACACACAGTGTGACTAGCTACAGCTTGAAACACATATTGAAATGCAAAGCAACTGCACAATGTAGTTTATATTTATGCCAGCTCTGAGAGTGCATGTGTAGGTCAGAAAAGGTCACACGTGTGTGTATTGGCGAATGCATTTGCATGCTTATAGGTTTTCTGTACTCTTGTGTGTGACCACAAGATTAATGTTCAAAACCTTTACGTAAATCTTTCACCTCCTTATTTACTGTCTCTCGCCCTCTCTGTCTTTCTCTCGCACGTTTTCTCTTGCTCTTGCTCTCTCAGAGGCAGCTGGTGTGGTGGCAGGGATGTACCCTGTGGGAGTGTATGAACACACACCCTTATCCCTGCTCATGACAGCACACTTTGTGTACATGGCCTCACACAACAATCCAACATGCTCTCTCTCTCTCTCTCTCTCACACACACACACAAAACTCTTGTTCATCATAACGCCTCTTTGTGAGGTGGTTTAGGAAATCCCATCGGATGCTGCTGTGGCTGATAATCAGCCACCAGGATAATGTTATTATCAGGAAATAGCAGCTTGTAGCCAACTTTAACCCGCTGAAATATATTATAGTTGAAAATGGTACATTTTTTTAACAATATACACTCATGGAACACCTGTTCACCTGCTCAGAGGCACTCTTCAGAGAAAAGCTTTGTTTTTTGATATCATTTTTTATTGTTTAATTTACTGTAGTATGCATAAATCCAAGAATTATCAATATTTGGGGGAATTCCTCTGTAATGTCCTTCATGAACATGCACAATTTCATGAATGCAGGTCATCCAGAAGCATCTGGATGCATTTTAAAGAAACATCTACAATGTGGTTCAATGTGTTTCCACTCTAGTTAGTGTGGTTGTGTGTGTGTGTGTATATATATATATATATATATATATATATACATATGTACACATACATACGTGTGTGTGTGTAAGCAAACAAGCTTTTCGTACTATATGAAGTGACGTGCCTGTGCCAAGTGGGTGGAGCTTAAGCCTTCAAAGTTGATAACTTTCAGATAATACAATGGCTGCCAGTTGACAAAGCCTCTGAAATTGATGTATTCAATTTCATGCAGAGTTTTAATATATTTATTACTACAGTTTAAAAGAAGTCAAGTTATGTTTAATGAAATGAGAAACACAACTAATGTGACCAAAAGTGCCATTTCTACATGTAGTGTCTCACCTTAAACCAAAGATGTCTTCAAAAACAATTAAATCTAAAGTTTTCTTAATATCAAAGTTTTCTTTGCATTTCACAATGAATCCTTTTTTTTTTTTTTTTGGTATGTTGTGAAGTTTTATAAGGAAATCAGCCAGTCTGTTGTTCCAAGCATCTTTAAAGCACTTAAAGAAATCAGCTGCAGATCTCCGAGACAGCCTCCACGATGTTTTTATCTGAAAAGTGGTCGTAATATCTTGACCACTTTTTACGTAATACAGTATGTCAGTTCTGTCAAAATTTGCTCTTTTGTACTGACAGATTTTGAGGCATGACCCAAAGTTTAAAGGCAGAATTGTATGTGAGAAGTAATTTGGATGATAATATAGCTCCAATGATGGACTCAAATGATGCCTTTTCAGGAGAGTGTGTGAGCATTTAGACATGCAGTTTGTACAATGCTAAACTGGTAGCTATAAGCTTTCCTTAACTGTTAGCAACATTAGCATGGCAGCACAGGTGCAAATCAAATGAAGGAACGTCAGACACTAAACACATCTTGGTGGACCAATGATATTTGGGGTAAAAGGAACGCTGTGTACATTTTATTTTTGGCTGGATGGTTGAACTTGAACTTGAAATTTCCCTCAGTACACAATGACACAGTGTCAGACTGCACTGGAATATCCCAGTTCACCTGAAGGCAGACATAAATAACTGAACAGTGAGGTGTTTTGCAGCAAATTCACAAAGCACAGCTACTATTATTATTACATTATAGTGAGTGTGGTTTTATTCATGAAATATATACACAACAGTGTCATACCTGGATGTGTACATTGTCTATGGATCCTGGTGTGGATATTTAATATAGAGAAGATTAAAAATCAGGATTAAATGATGTGTGAGCCTGAAACAGGATTGTCTGAGTGAGTCAGCGGAGAAAGCAAGAGAATGCATGGGAGAGAAAGAAAGATAGAGGGAGAGAGAGATACGTACCCCTGGCAGAGTTTTCTGTTCGTGCAGTGCATTCTGGGCTTTGATGGCTGACTCACGAGCGCAGTAGGTGAGGAACGCGCAGCCTGGAGAACAGAGAGGAGGATTAAAGTATTACTGCACATGCCCACACACTACTGCCCACACACACACACACACATACACACACACTCGCACAAACAAACTCACTCGCTCTGTCACTCATATACTGACAAAAATGTGTACACACACACACATACACACACGCACACTGTCTCTTCTCATATTTTTCTACACTCACACACAGATCTCTGCAGTTCAACCTGTCGCACTGTCAAAATGAATTGTACTGTTTGAATACTATTCAAATATTATATTATATTACATAATACAGTATTTAAATATTCAAAGACAAAAATCCAAAAAATAGTTCTCTTGTGCTAATACAAAAACTGTAGCCTAGAAATACTTTAAAACAAAGGATTTTGACACAATACAAACATATATATATATATATATATATATATATATATATATATATATATATATATATATATATATGTATGTATATATATACATATAGATATAGATATATAAATGTTATGTAAAAATAAGTTAGCTTTCAGGCAACAAGTGACAATCATGGTGAAAGTGAAGATTCTCCAGGACAAGATTATTAAACAACACTCGAATGGAAAAAGCTACAAAGACCATATACATCCTTTTCAGTACAATTGGTTCAATAAAATGCATGTGGAAATTTCATGAAGAACTAATCTTCCCTGGACAAATGTGCCATGCTAGGTTTCACAACATGCTCTCAGACTAATGATAAGGAAGCTAAGAGAGAAGCCAGCAGTCACATGAAAAGAGTTGCAGGATGACCTGAAAGCAGCAGGAACAACAGTTACACAGAAAGCAACAAGCTGCAATCACACCTCAATAACATCGCATGGAGTACTCCTCTGCTAAAAAAAAAAAGAGACAGAATCCCACTGAAAATTTACGAAGGATCTTGAAATTGTGATTCAATCAGAGGCACCCTTGTAACCTTGGGGAATTGAAAATGATTTGCACAGAGGAATGGGCCAAAACTGAACCACAATGCTGCAAAAACCTAATTAGTTCTTACCGTAGTTGTCTCAAACTGTTATTGCCAACAATGGATTTGCATCAAAGCACTAATGCTGCTAATTTGTGGTGTTCAAATACATTTTTCTCAAGTCAAGTCAAGTGGCTTTATTGTCATTTTGACCATATACAGCTAGTTAGTACACAGTGAAACGAAACAACGTTCTTCCAGGACCATGGTTCTACATAAAACAACACAGAACTAAAAGAGACTGCACATTTCTCCATAAAGTGCACGTGCAAACGTGTAAACAGCACAAGACAGTACAGTACAACTATTAATTCTCACTATCAATTTCATTTTTAATCATATCTTTGTTTATACTTATGTTTATATTGCTAACTACAAAGACAAAAGACATTATGTGTGTAAATTTGAAGTGGATGTCTGCACTTGGAGTATATTAAATAATAAAAACAAATTTCATCTCACTGTAATTTCTAGCAACTACATTTTTTGTAGAAAGTTTTAGTTCATTTTTTTCAGTCAGATATTTGTAAATTATACTTAAATCAATATAATTAGTCCATCCAGACATAAGACTTCTTCGTCAGAGGAAAGAATTTGTTTTTGTCTTACAGTCGTAGACATTTCCTGCCTGATGGCGCATGAATATCACAAAACCGGAACTACTTTTTTACTTTGTTGCTCTAGTGTAACTAGTGTTGACAGTTTTTGAAAGACCTTCTTTAATGTCGTGACTTGTATTTTTAGAGTTTAACAGTCAGAGATTTCAACTGGATTTATAGCATCACGTATTCATTCATTCATTAAACCATCTTCAGTAAGCGCTTTATCCTGGTCAGGGTTGCGGTGGATCCAGTGTCTGTCTCTAATCATTGAATATTTATTGATGGAATTCAATAAACAGTGCCGTCTTTTTGTGCACTATGTCAGTTCTCACACCCTGTGCAGCACTGACTTTTAAAAAGTGATGAAGCTGAAGATGACAGAATTTCATGTGAATCACAAGTCACCTTTAGGTAAATATCAGCAATAAAAATAATGATAATGGGTAAACAAAGAAAAAACCTCAATCTGAAATATTATTTCTAAAATTATGATATTGCCCCCTGTGATTTTTCTTTGCATCCCTATTCTGTCTGCATAAGTATATTATTATAGTCTCATTAATATTCAAATACATTGGAGTACTTAATATTTTAAGGAATTAAAATTCAAATAAATGTTTTCAGGGAATATGTTCTACACATATTCATATGGCAGCATGAGAATGCACACACACACACGCACACACACACACACATACACATGCACACAGATCTTAAAAACAAGTGAAAGCCTTAAATTATTAATTTATTAACATATAAAATGAAGCAAGATGAAGAAAGAAGACAACATCTATATATCATTTTCTCTTCTCCTTCCATCCTAATTATACTCAAGTGAGTTTGAGTCAGGTTGAAAAGCCTGTGATGCGATAGAAGGAAAAAAAATATCAATAAATAAAGGGTGAGAGAGTGGAGGAGTGGAATAGCAATAGTAGGTTTGATGTTTGACCGGCTCTGATCACAGTGCTGCGTGACTGCCTGGAGAAAATTGGAGAAATGTGTGTGTGTGTGTGTGAGTCACCAGTAGGGCTTAATGCAAAGTCAATACAAACACCTGCATATCTCTCTGTCAGACCCAGCACGTAGTGTCTGAGCTAAAAGTGTAGCGCAAATGCCGCTATCTGTATGAGTATTCAGATTTAAACCCAAAGTGGGCGTGGCCTAAACCAGAAAAGTCTTTCTTTCTTATTTCTTTTTGAATTAAACATGAACCCTGTCACTATGCCCCAGGAACACTGAAAAACACTAGGGATAAAAACAGAGGTAGAAATGGCAGCACTGCTAGAGTGGTGTGTGAATTCTGGACCTGACAGTTCCTCTACCACAACTACATCGCTTGAGTTCGTAAGTCTTCTCAAATAGATGTATGCAGGACTGTTTTTATAATCTCGCTCTCACGGTTATTAGTTTTGTCTGTACTTGAAATTTAGTTTGTTCTATTTCCCAAAATATAAACAAGATAGTAGCCTGTTTTTGAGTAGCCTAATTTACACCACCACAACCCTGACCAGGCAGTTACTAAGGATGAATGAATGAACACCGTAAATGCATCGAGCAACGCTGCATGCTCATGTTAATGAACATGAACTTTGTTCAAGTTTCACATCTGACCTCTTGAAAATAAAAACTGCATGCTTGGATGACTTTTTTTTTGTCGATGTACACCTCTAATCTCAGATGCCCTGTGAACCGTTCTGGCAAGCTTTCTAAAAAAAAAAAAAAGAATTAACCTTTTATTCGTATCTGTATTTTTATCTGTTCCGAATAATGTTACATCCTCAGTCTGAGCCAAGGCTGAAGATCATTTGTTCCTTCATCCCAAATCTCTTTGTCCTTTCAGTCCTGGTGGTAAAAACAGACTGGTAGATATAGCCGTTAAAAATTCAATTCCCTCGGGGGGAGTACAAGGGCCCCCTCTGATCCTGTGTCACGGCTCCAGAGAGGTCACACCGACCCTGGATGTGATACGTGTCGAGGAGAGGGCGTGAAAAAGGGCCTCCCAGGTGGATGGATGAATTGATCAGAGCCGTCAATCAGACCTGCTTTATATGACTGTCTCCTCCGGAGGTTTGGACCCGAGAGAGGGTCCTGGTGTGCATGGGTCAAGACTTTAACGACCTCTTTTTAACACCTCTGCTCCCCCCCGCCCCCCCCCCCCCCCCCCCCCCCCCCCCCCCCCCCCCATGGACTGTACGCCAATGATTTCCAATGGCTGTGGCGTGAATCAGTCAATCCTGATGTTTTTATCCCTCTTACTTTCATTCTGCCGTGGAGTGTGTGTGAAAGTGGCTGTTGGAATGATCAGTGTTACAGTAACAGTGTCAATACAGAGCCGCATTATCACACTAGCTTAACCAGGTGATCTCCTGATGCGTTAAACACATGCATGTGAAAATTAGTTTACAATGAATTAACGTGTATGTGTATCGAAACTTGATAACACCTTCAAAATTGTGCAAGCTGATTTACTGGCTGACCAAACAGAGGATTCCAAATGAGTAAAAAATAACGTGTTGTCCGTTTTGAGTTTTTATCTTTTTGGAACATTAAGGGACAAAATACCGGTCAGTGACAATGCAAATGGATTCATTTAACACCCGCAGTGTGATTTACTAAGCCTGAAAGTCACTTTAGGAACAACTGCGTGCACAAATTACATTTATATGCCTAATTGATCAGTTTAATAATTTATATCAACATAAATCAAATTGCCTTTTTTAATAAAACTTGAAAAAGTACTGTTAAAATGATACAAAGTGTGAATCACCATCAAATGTACAGCTTACACAATGTAACTGGTGTGGGTTATGTGGATGAAGAGTTCAGTGATATAAAGGTCTAATAGCTCTAGTAAATAATGCTGCATATATAAAGTGTCTTATATTTGAATATTTTGGTTATATGCATAAAATAAATCTGTGAAGTGGGTGAGAGGAAATTGTTCTTGAAAAAAGCTTTTGAACCCCTGCTATGGACCACAGAAGGGTTTTCATTCACTGTTTAGTCTAAAAAACCTCCAGAAACTCCTGGATGTCTGAACAAAACAGTGCTATATGAAGTAATATAGCTGTAAAAATTGCTAAAAATCAATAAAGTAAGAATGCACTAATGAGTGAAGGAAAAAGTTTTTTCAACTAATTCATGACTGGTTCATAAATACATATGAAACTGTGCACTACACAGCATGTCAAATTATTAGGTAATATAAATTATACCACAGCACTATTGAATTCTCAAATCTGATTGTTCAGAAAGAGTTGTTTAATTTTCTATAACAGGAGCTCTGACAGTTATTCCGGCTGCAAGGCAAATCAAAAGTCTATATTAATGAACTTGTTCTAACACTTACTGTTTCTATAGTAACAACTTATACACGGACTTCTCATAAATATCTGCTAAATAAATCAAATTGACTTGTGCGGTGGAGATTCCACTTAGCATAATTTTAATAACTGATTAAAAAACATGTTATTTAATCAAGAAAAAACATTTCATTACATGAATAACATGAAGCTTTATGTAAAGAAATGTTTTTGAAAGGAGTCTCTAATGTCAGTGCTTTTTAACGGTCAGAGATAAAGCTGTAACTGATAAGTTATACGTTTTCTGATAAGTTATAAGTGATAATGAGCTAATTTTACAATATTAGCCTTAACTACAAACATATAGAAAGTATCACGTCATTCTTTAATAAAAAATAAAAAATATTGTAATAGTTGGCCAATTCCTGTTATATACGAGAAATAAAACATGTTGATTATTTTGATTGTTGATTATTTTCCTTTAACAGCAAGCTCCATTGTGTTTTATTCCCTAAATAAGTTACATGTGGTAGCATAGATAGATTTTTTTTCATCCCAGAGGGAAATTCACATATTACAGCAGCACAAAGAGCTGGAAAGTATAACAAGAATAATTTAACATTATAAATGAAATTAAATAAGAATAAAATAAATGAAATAAATGAATGAATGACTTTTGACTTGCTATTTAGTGTACTCTGTAATAGCTGCATGACTTAAGGATAGGGTAGAATGTGGACTTGGGTGGCATTAGTACTTTTTCACTATTTTATTTTCATATGAAATTCAAACAAACTCTATCCACGTCGGCCTGTTCATTCAATTTGAGTGGATTTTTTGTATGTGACACATAATACATAGCAACAACATCTAAAGTACTCCATCCTGTAAGAGTCAACACTATTCCTTTTGCTACGTATCTTGTTTAAAAAGACAGATGTTAATATTCTAGCGGAAAGGTCACGGATTAAAGCCAGGTTGTGTATGTCCAGCAGGCAGGAGAGTGCTGTGAGCTATAAGTGAGCCTGAGAGCGGTGGTCCTGGTGAGCGCAGGGTGCAGTGGTCTGTAGCAGTGTGTCAGTCAGGGATCAAAGGCAAATTGGCACAGACGCTGCTTACACTAGCCAGAAATCACACACTCTCACTCGCGTTCTCTCCCGCACAACCCTCCTCTCTCTCTCTCTCTCTCACCCCCCCTCAATACTTCTAGCTTTATTTACTGAGGATGGCCAAGTCGGTTCTAGAGCGCACTCACACAATGAAGGGGAAAGAGTAACTCATTTCACTTCTCCACTGAATTGATCACCCATCAGTCAATAGTCGTTATGCTCGTAATTCTTCACCCTACCATATTTCACCAAATGAAAAATCTGTAAAAGAAAAAAGCTAAATAATTGGTGGGGTTTTTTTTGCCAAACACTAAGGAAGATGAGAAGATGATCGAAATAAATATTGAAAAACAAATCTAATAAAAAGACAGATATATCAAAAACTATATATATATGTGTGTGTTTGTGTGTGAACATATATATATATATATGTATGTGTATATATGTATGCATGTATGTATGTATATACATACACACACACACACACACACACACACACACACATATATATATATATATATATATATATAAACATGTTTCTATCCTGTCCTGTTTGGACATTATATTTATATTTAGTAATGTATTTTTGGATATGCTTGCGCTTGTGTGGTATAACAGATTCTGGTACTCTTTTTCTGCCACTATGGCTGTTCCTTAAAAATAATATTTTTTTAATTATTATTAATTTAACTCTCAATTTACATAAAAGTTTGAAAAGACAATTCCCAAGACATACTACTAATTTCTTGTTATGTTATTTTCCTGGTGGCTTATGTATTATTTATTTATTTATTTATTTATTTATTAAAGAAAAAAAGAGAAATAATAATAATAATAATAATAATGTACCCTTCAACAGCTGCCACATCAAGATACTAAGAAACTATTTAGTACATCAATTCATACATTCATCTTCTATAACCAGTTTATCTCGGTCAGGGCTGTGGATCCCCAGAACACGAAGCAGGAACACACCCTGGATGGACCGGAGAGCACCATGCACACACACATTCACACTCTCGTTCACACCTAGGTACAATTTAACTTAGCCAAACCACCTACTGGCATGTTTCTTGGAAATGGGAGGAAATCCACAAAGGGAGAAAATGCACAGAAATTCCACACAGATGGTAGAGATTGACTCAAGATCGACTCAAGATCGAACCCTGGAGCTGTGAGACAGAAACGCTACCCTCTGCACCACCATGCTGTGTTTGGTACAAAATAAAAATAAATAGATTTAATTTGTCGCCCATCAGACATAGTTTGAATTGTTCATTCCATATTCATTTTTAATACTCTAAAATAAAAAATGTTTTTTAATAATATGAACTAATTACAGACGAACTAATGAATGTGAATAAATCTGAACCAAAGTGAAAGGATTTACAGATAACTACAACTCATTGCAGTACAAATATAATATGGCGTAATATCTGCTTTAAACATGACTGCTATATTAATAAAACCGAGAGGTCTAAAAAGGTTCGACCTGGTATTCATCCTTACAACTCCTTATCAAAAGCTACAGAGGGACATTTAATCAGAAACAGAGAGATAAAATCAGAAAGGTTGAACGGTATTCAGCTTTACACAATGATCAGGTTCTTGACACCCGGACCAAAAAAAAAAAAAAAAAAAAAACACTTTCTAAATGTCTCTAGATTTTGATAACATACATATCAGTAGTGGCCCAGAGAAGAGCTTCTTTTCAGACCTTCCTCCCGTCCTGTCTCATTGTTCCAGCTACAAAGCTCACCCAGCTCCTGTATAATTGCCTTGTAATGAGTGGCATTATATATGCGGTAGTCTAGTGGAACCTGTAAACCTTAATTAAGTCAGTCGCATTCAGATCTGCCCAACCTCGGCCCTCGGAGCAAAGCTGTGTGTCAGGAGTGCACAGACCACCCCATGTAGAACTAATCACTCCCTCTTTCTTTCTCTCTTGTCCCCCACCCACCCATCCACACACACACTCACAAAGAATGCCATTTAACAAAAGCACAAGGGGTTACCACGCTTATGCATTCAAACTGCACACCTGGGCCCTCTTTTCGATATTTATAGCAAACTGTTTCTACAGCTGAGGGAAAACTACACGTGCAGGTAAACACAGTGTGACAGAAGTCATTTGTATTGCTCGCTCATGCAGTGATTTATGGAGGTAACTGTTGGAGAAGAGGTAATACCTGAACTACAATAGAAATGACCTTACGTACATGATGTTATTATGCTTAAAGTGTACCTTTCAGATTCTGATGCTGAAGAACACAACAAGCACTGCATAAATATGAATCCTAATGCAAGTCAGTGTGTCTCATTTATCATGTTCAGCTTCCGTTTTTGTGTTTATGAGGGATTACGGCTTTTAATGCAACAAAATACAATGATATCTCTCCAGATATCTCGCTCATGGTTTCTGATTAGCTTCACTTTCTATGTCCCAGGAGTAAACGTGTGTCTTTTTGACCGAACTACATTACTTACGAGCCTCATATTTGACCCTGCCACTTCTTTACTCTGTATTCATTCAGATGCTTGGCTAATTTCAAGTGTTTTTTTTTTTTAATGATTTCCTGAAAAGTCTTAAAAACTGCAAACTTGTGTGTCATCATATGGTCACATTGCCACGCCCCACTTACAAGTCCTTCAAAATATAATGATGAATATCATTATTACTATAGAAACCCACTCCCTCCCTTTAAAACCATTGCCAATGATTATTATTATAAGCAATAATAATGTTCTGTACCATAAATTAGCCAGACTGTTAATATGTTAGTAATGGAGTACCAAATCATAGTTGTCTAGTAGTGAAAGGATGAAATAATAGCAATAAAAAAGAGGCCACAAAGGTGCAATTTATAGTTTACTTTACCTTCTGACAAATGGTTTCATATATTCTAAGGTAGTGAGTGCAGCATTAAGGTCTATTCATAGTCTAGCTTAAAGTCCCAGTGGGAAATTCATAAAAGATCACTTCACTTGGCTCAGGTCTGATCTTCCATTTGCAAAAATGTCTTTTTGAAAGCCTTGGTCCAGGGCTTATACTTAGTAAAAAAAAATCGAAACAAGGAAAAAATAAAACAGTCGAGATTATTCCTATCATTGGGCGACTGACTCCATCATCCAACATAGCATAAAAGCTGTTTAATATGATGTTATTACAGACGTCGTGTGGAGGCTTCTCTTGTCGTGTCATGCGCATGGCAGCTAGGCAAACTCTGCAGACTAACAAGCTACACTCCCAAGCCTTCGACTGGCTGTTACAAACAAGACATGCCCAAGCCAGTTCCAAAATGGATCCCTGTGTCTCAGTTCGCCTAGTTATACTATGCACTAAATGTATGCACTCTTTTTGTGAAGAAAAAGTACACACTTTTGAGTGTGTAGCAAAAGAGTATGCAAGTACTGGGACATACTAAAATGTCATGTAATGGAAGAGAACGTTGTTGCTCAGAAGAGAACGCTGTCACCCTAAACAAACTCCTTGTTGCGTTTCAGCTTTTCTTCATTCATTATTCCTTACATAATTTGTACTATATAATTTAATTTGCCATTCCCTTGATTTATTTTTCCACCTTTCATTTACACCTCTCTAAAATGCTTCCTTGAATTCGGTGAAGCAAACCGTCACAAAACTCCACCTCCACCTCCAGATTTTGAAAATTTACCAGAAATAGTGGACCACCCGGGTACCTTTGGGATACTCATTTCAACATATTATGATCTGGGACATACTAATTCTCATCTTGGATACTATATAGGATGAATAGTAGGCGAATTGAGATGCAGGGGATGACAAGCAGAGTGTCAATCTTTTTCCTGTAGTCGTACAAACTGTCATGTAATTTTAACAGCGCCACCTGCAGTACTGCTGCACTTGTTACTCAACAGTCAACACAAAACCACAGAGAGAATGCGAGCATGTAAGGGGTTTTCGTCTTCATGTAGCCCTTGCAGATGTCATCTCCGTATTAGGTATGCTGAGTCCTTAACTAACCATGCTTCTTGTGTGGGAATGCTAGCCAATCACAGGCATTTGTTCGGATGTGTATACAAATAATGACAGTCAGTATTCACCTCCAAGCTGCCCTATAACACTGAGTGAGTGGCAGTTCAAAAAACAGATATTTGGCCTCATGTGTGTCTAAGGAAGTGTGTGTTAGCCCTGATTGTCCTGCACTGGTAGCTGTTGTGCAATAGGAGGAGACCTAGATAATGGAGTGGAAATTTGCAACAACTAAATTGGAAGAAAATTGGGTTACAAATTTGAAGACCCTAAATTTACATGCAAATGAATCCATTTGAGTTTGTCAGAGTAGAAAAGCCTTTTCTTCTCCAGAAACCTATTCATTTATGCTCATTTATAAAGCCCTATCAGGTTGTTTGAAATAGTTTCATTGGTGTTACTGAAGCAGTTATTTAACACAATCAGTAGCCTTCACTTAAAATTAAAATCCTTATTTGGATATTTAGGCAACTGACTATTTTCCTTCATTAGAGGTCACATTTAAAGAGCAAAACCATCAACACATGAAAAATACGGTTTCCAGCTGTGAGGTTTGTTGAAGGTGCAGACTTACACACACTGAAGCCTGACAGATTCCATTTTCAAATCACTGCAAACAGCAGGCTGGTTTCTGCGCAGCAACAACGGAGACTTTCGAACCAACAAAACATAACATTTATCACTGATGGTATGTATCTA
This sequence comes from Pangasianodon gigas, assembly GCA_022758105.1. Taxonomy (NCBI): domain Eukaryota; kingdom Metazoa; phylum Chordata; class Actinopteri; order Siluriformes; family Pangasiidae; genus Pangasianodon; species Pangasianodon gigas. The sequence goes on from CM040474.1 coordinate 14,492,111, forward strand.
CGCTTCTATGATGATACGATACACATTTTGATACATAATAATCAGTCTGATGTATGAAAGATAAATCTGGAACAGCCAGCCAATTCAATTCAATGTGATGCGACACAATATGATGCAATAGGATGTAATTCGGTATTATGCAAACAGTTTGATGTTCATTTTACTTTGTTTTTGACACTGCTTGCAAGAAAATATCCAGTAGCCATAAATCAATACATTACATTACAAAGAGCACTTCACATTTTGATGACTACAATATTTTACTTGGAACAGTCTTTGTTATAATGAGTTTCCTAGAAACACAGACTGATAAAAAAAAACATCTCTGTTTATTGGCTCTGTAAAAAATATCTTTTAACAAAGGAAAAAGGGGCTTGTTTTTTGGAATGGGAGGCCACGCCTCCTTCTTTGGAACTGGCAGGCACATAGGCCACGCCTCATTTACTGTACCTGACCATCCTAGAGTCCATGCCTCCTTCAATGGGACTGACCATCAAAGAAGCCACGCCTCCTTCACCTTGACTTATACTGTAACCATAAAGGCCATGCTTCATTTACTAAAACTGACAGGCACAGAACTGACCACGCCTTCTCCACAGAGCCTGACAGGTACAGAGGCCATACCGTTACTGGGGCTGACAAACACAGAAGGCATGCCTTCTTTCGTTAGAACCTATAGGCACCATTCCATGCTTTCCTCACTGGGAATGACAGGCACAGGAGACATTCTTCCTCTACTTACACTGACAGGTACACAGGACATGTCTCCTTTGCTGGGACTGATAAGTACAGAGGCCACACCTACTTCAATGGGTCTGACTATCAGAGAAGCCATGCCTTCTCTACTGGACCTGACAAGCTCATATCTTCACTGGGGCTGACAGACATAGACAGCATGGTTTATTTCTTTAGGATCTATAGGGATAAATGTCCGCTGAGACTGACAGGCACAAAGGCCACATCTCTTTCAAAGGGACTGACAGACATAGACGACACTCCCCCTTCACTGCGACTGACAGGCACAGAGGACATGTCTCCTCCACTGAGACTGACAGGCAGAGTGGACTTGTCTCCTCCCCTGGGACTGACAGACTCAGAAGCCACACCTCCTTCAAAGTGCCTGACAGGCACACAGGACATGCCTCATTTACTGGGACTCTTAAGCACAAAGGCCATTCCTCCTTTACTGAAATTGACAAGCACAGTGACAATGCCTTCTTCTTTTAGGACTTACAGGAACAAAAGCCACACCTCCTTCTTTGAGTCTGACAGGCACAGAGGCCACGCCTTCGCTGGGTCTGACAGACATAAAAACCATTCCTTCTTTTTTTAGGACCTATAGTGACTTGGAATGACAGGGTCAAGAGACATTACATCTCTACTAGACTGACTGGCACAGAAGACAGGTCTCCTTCCTTGGAACTGACAGACACAGAGGCTACGCCTCCTTATGAGGGACTGACAAACACAGTAGCCACACCTCCTTCACTGGAACTGACAGGGACACTGGTTATGCTGCCTTCAGTTGGACTGTAGTCTCTACTGCATGCTACATTAGAAATGAATGCTTGCTCCTGTTTCTGCAGTTCCATTCCACACCAGAACACACTGTAGTGGCCTCCCAACATCTAATGCATGTGAATGAAATGAAAATCTAATGCATAATAAATGTTAGCCTGGGCCAGTGTATTCTTGCATGTGAACACTTGTGTGAATAGGCGCAAGCTCTTGTCACGTTTCGCTGATGCGTTTCATCTTTCACGAGAGAATCCTGTTGCTTATTACAATATTTAGAAGCAGCTCTTTGAATCCCTGAGCACACGATTACTTCTGGATGATGGACGCTCCCGTCCTCGACCAGTACCTGAACCCTGAACACTGCTAATGCAAAACTGAATGATGGATTGAAGAGAGATGCTTTCGGATACGAAGATAGTGTGTTAGAAATGACCTCCTACCCAAGTCAAATGCTCATAAATGGATAGAAAGAGCAGGGGAGTGAGTGAGAGAGAGAGAGAGAGAGAGAGAGAGGGAGAGAGAGCGAATGAGTGTAATCCAGACCAAGAGTGAATGATGACTTATGGTTAAATCATAGCGGAAAGCAAATCGGGCATGGAGAAACAGGGAATAGCTGCTGTGCCGCTTTAGGCACCGGTTTTCAGCAAACAGCAGGAATGTGCCACTTATTCCACACCTATTCATCATTCTCCATTTCCCTTCATGTACAAAACTAATACTCTTTACTTCTGGCAACAGCGGTTTGTGAAATGATACACAATTATTCAAACATTCAATATGGATTGTCCACAGCCACTTTTAGTAGGAATCTAGTCCTGAGTATTGGCATCGGACTGATATTGGCTTGAATCATTATTAGATCAGATTTGACATATTTTCTGAATGGATACACTGACACAAGTTCAGACCGTTATTTCCCAATTTAAAACAGCAATTTGAGGGAAAAAAAACATTTACAGCATTTATCTTTACCCAATGCATTTGCTTCTTAAGATTTGCACTACAGCTATAAGAATGAACAAATAAAACCAAAAAAATTATAAATGTCTTGAGTTTGTTAACAATATCGGCATCAGTAAACCGGTGACGAAGCACCGACTGATCAGCTGCATTTGGGGTGATGGAAAATGTGTGTAATTTTTTTTTTCATTTTCAGATGCAATATCAGCTGATTAGCTGTCAAACAGAGCATCGGAGTGTGTGTGTTTGTGTGCGTGAATGTCCTTGCTTGCGTGTGTATGCTTGCGTATATGCAGGAGAAAATGACACAGCCTGAAACAAAGCAGAGCTTCTACCCCCGAAGTAGATTACTGTCCTATAACAGCACTTCCTGAACCGTTTTATTCCTCATATAACACAGCAATTAACGATTATATAACAAAACACAGCAAACAATTACAGCGTTTCATTTATTAAAGAATGACACGTCATACTTTTTATCCATTTGTATGTTACATTTAATATCATGGCATGTCCATAATACAAGTTAATTCCTATTATGATTTATGTTACAGCAGCTATAAACTGTCGCTCCCGCGCCCACCTCTCTCTCTTTTCCTTTCTCCTGAAGTTCGTGTTTCTTCACCGAAAACTTTACCGTATCTATTATCAGATGTTCTTCTTTGTTAAATAACAACACTGTTTGAAAAGCTGGCTATGATTAATCTTACATTATGTGGAGTGTCCACCATACAAGACTCTGTGAATGAGCCGTTACTATGGAAACAACAGCATATTCGAAAGAGCACTTTAATATGAATGTCTTAATCAACACATTCCGACCAATCAGATTCGAGAATATAGCAGCTTTCAAAAGGCTTTCGTTACATATTACATATCTAGTTGTTGCTTGTGTCCTACAGTGTGCCACCCAGTCTCCCTCTCTCTCTCTCTCTCTCTCACTCACACACACACACACACACACACACACACAGTATCATGCTTTGTAACTAACCCGGTCTCACTACTATCCTATTGATTTTGTGTTCTGTAACATGCCGTCCCAAAATTGTAAATCAATGTTAGTTGAACACTAATGTAACAATTAAGCCCTGAGACAGCATGGAGCAGAGGTTTGTGAGTGTGTGTGTGTGAGTGTGTGTGAGAGAGAGAGAGAGAGAAAGAAAGAAAGAAAGAAAGAAAGAAAGACAAGCATCCTACACTGATTCATTCTGCCAGTCTAAGTCTACAACAGGTACAAAGTAAGTGTGTGTGTGTGTGTGTGTGTGTGTGTGCGCACGCTTGTGTGTGTGATAAAGAGACAGAAAGAAAGAAAGAAAAACAAGCATCCTGCACTGATTCATTCTGCCAGTCTAAGTCTACAACAGGTACAGAGTAAGAGTGTGTGTGTGTGTGTGAGAGAGAGAGACAGAGAGAAAGAGAGGGAGAGTGAGAGAATGTATATGCCTTGAGGGGCAGAAAGGTGCACAGTGGAGCTGTAAAGAAAATGAAAGGCAGAGAAAGCATGTTGCTTTACATATTTTCAAAAGCAGATCCACAGTAACTCTCCTTACCACGTGACCACGAGGTTTTACATGCATGTTTATCTGAAATCATTATTTGACATGCATCAGAAAAAAAAGTCTAATAAGCCATCTGACTATACCTGTTAATACTTTTTTAAAAAGTCGCATGCGTTTAATTCGACCTCGTTATTTGCGTGACTCCATATTTAAAACGCGTACAACTAGTCACGTGTTGAATATGACTGCTTATGTCTTATGCTGGGGTGAAAAACAGTTTTTGGAAAAGCTTCATGAGCATGAACTTCATTTAGTCTGATCAGCGCTGTTCGGAAATCGGACGCCAAATGTTGCGCGCGTGCACTGGCGCGCCGAGAATTAGAGCTGCGCAATATTATCGTGCGTAAATCGTCACTCCGACGTCAGCTGATTTTACGAAATATCAGTTATGCAAATATCAGATATGCAATTAATAAATGAATCCTCTCATCAGGCGTTAAATGTTTTTGTTGTTGTTGTGTTTGTAAGCTGTGATCTGCCTAACTACACAACAAACCTAAATAATATATATATATATATATATATATATATATATATATATATAGTTGTTGTTCAAATAATGCATGCAAATATTTAAGTATCTCACACAAAGGGTTTACTTTCTACGTACTGGAAGGCATGGGTTAAAAACAATGTCAGTGTTAATGTTAATATCATTCAGGCGCAACACGGCACGCGCGCGCCGTGTTTCAGGATGCCCTACTTCTATGCGCGCGAGCAAAAATCGTGCAATAAACAAGTGGGAGTGACCCCAGCATGCACGCATCTCCACCTGCTGAGGGTTATTTCGTGACACGTTGTTTTCTTTTATGGAAAAAAAAAAACAGGTTGTTGGTGCACGGAGGCGCGTGATGTGGCGCGTGATATAGCGTGTTGTTTATCATCCACACATGTTTGTCTTTGTTGGTTAGGATTCAGGTTATTGTTCAGATCTTAAAATGACAGAATTGAGGAATTGATGCCAAAATCACGAGCACACAGGTGAGGGGTAGTAGATGGAAAGATGGTTAGTGATGGAAAATAACTGAGCAACACCAAAAATCTCGCTCATCAACACCCATGAGCACATTCTGTCCAAGAGCGCGCAGTGAAACAGTTAAAGCGCGTTACCTTTGTGCATGCCGGTGTAGCGGTCCTTCAGCACGGTGAGCTCGTGGATCTTGCCGAACTGCTCGAACAGCGGTTTCAGGTCCTTCTCCTCGAGGTTGCGCGGTATCTGGCCCACGAAGAGCTTGATGGCGTCCTGGTCCTTCATGGCGCCGCCGTCGGCGTGGATCACGGAGCCGGACTCGGGGCCGCTCATGGGCTTGGGGAGCGCGAGGTGCGCGTGCTGCGGGCTCGGGGCTGCTGACAGTGGTGCGGGTGACGCGCCGAGGAGCGCGCTGGCGTGGGCGGGTTGCGGGGGAGTCTGCTGCTGCTGCTGCTGATGATGCCGCCTCGCTTCACTCTGCGTGAATCTGGCCATTCTGAGCCGAGCGCGCCGGAGACAAGCGGAGCGGAGCGGAGAGGAGAGGAGAGGCGCGGGCAGGCGGGAGGATAATAATAACAACATACACACGCGCACACAACACACACGCGCGGGGGCGGGCTAGTACGCACACACACACACATACACATACACACGTGCGCATACACACGCACACGGTCGTCCGCGCGTGCGCGAGCGCCGGGAGAGGAGAGTAGTGAGCGCTCACATGGAAGCGCGGCGCACTTTTTTTTTTTTTTTCTTCCACCGACACATGTCGCGCTCGCGCTCTCTGTAAATGATGGAGGGGGAATGAGGGAAACGCGGGACACCGACTCACCAGCCTGGCTCTCTCGTGCCCCCTGCAGGACACAGGGAAGTATTAAAGAACTTTAAAAATTATTTTTATAATTTTTTTTTCCTGTACAAACACACATCACACCAAAAGGCACAATTTTTTTTAAAGAAAAACGTTTGGTTGGGTTAACTGTCATGCTTTGCATTAAAGATAAATGAATAAATACATGAAAATAAATCATGAAAAGTGCAGTAAGCAATATATAGGCTTAAGTGCAATGTTTTGGCAAAGCATGTGTATTAATGTATTCATTAATTTATTTATTTACTTAAGTGGCAAATTTGAACAAGTCATTGAAAAAGCACATAAATAAAGATTACAAGGCATGGGTTCACAAATCTTTTGTATCCATGGACCCTTTCCAGAGTAAAAGTATTTCATCAGGGCAAAAATGTAAGCCTACCATCACTTTAATTACTCTAGCCTTATGAGTTTGTTATTCCTAAACTTTCCACTCACCCAGATATAGATTTGAAAGCGTGTGCTTAATATTACCATATTAAATTTCACTTATAGTTAATATTATTTATACTTGTTTTTTTCTCCATAAGTAACATTTAAATGAACCTTTTTCATTTCAAGTGACCAATCAATTAGGCTAACAGCTATAACAACTAAATAATAACAATAACAGCCTTGGTACTAATTGATAGTAGTCTCCACCATCATCCTGTGATTTATTAAAGGGATCTTTATATACATAAATACAGGAATCTGGATATACATCACTGATCCCTGGTGGTCCCTGGTCCCCATTTTGAGAGCCATGGCCTCAGAGCACCCACTGTCTTGCACATTTGAGTGTTTTCCTGCTATAACACACATGAGTCGACTAATCAGATAATAAACAGGCCTTCTTGAGTTGAAGTGTGTGTGTTAGAGCAAGGAAAATGCAATAAAATGTCCGGAAG
>CM040474.1:14503619-14528659 GCA_022758105.1 Pangasianodon gigas
CTATTTTGATTATATGTTCAATGACTTTCATGGGGAACAAACATGCGGTGCTTTAGGACCCAGTTCATGAAGTCTAGAGCGTTTCAAATGAAGTTTGGAAGGGAAAAAAATTACAGGATAAGCAAAAATTAAGGAATAATATACCATTGAGTCTGGAGAAGAAATGCATCTTTTAACCCAAGTGATTTTAAAAGCGTTATTTAAACAAAAGAAAAAAAATATAATGGCTTTTTACAGAATCAATCTATGAAGCGCAACCGAGTGACGTTTTACGCAAACGTGCACAGCAGTACGCAAATTCCGTATGACGTAGAGCGGAGGACCAGCACAACCCTAGCTTGAAAAAGCTCGCAACTGTTTACAAATAAGAGCAATTAATTCGTGATTGTGCATGTTTTAATAAAGACATTAATAGTCGAGATTTAACTACGCTTTGCCATGTCTGTCAACTATGCTGCTGGACTGTCTCCCTACGCGGATAAAGGCATCTGTGGACTTCCCGAGGTACCATGTTAGCATTTTAGCTAGCGACTATTGGCTGAACCTCAAATGGCTCACTATGGGACTATGTAGTGCACTACATAGGCTGCAGAAATCTTTATTTCATGCGAAATGTAGTGCACTTAACGTAGGGAATACAGAGACAATTTGGGATTGGGCCCTAATTTATTTTACTATTGTAGCAAATTGTTGAGCTTGTTGGAACAAGTATTGTAACGTTATACTCCGTCTGTTGCACTTCAGTTACACATTTATAGATAGTGTTTTGTTGTTCTAGATGATTCGGCAGATAAATGGAGAGTTAGCTAGCTAGCTGTACAGGAAAATAGATATTTTAGCAAATAGCCGAATTAAATCATGCAGGTTATGGACTGTCTTACATAACCATGTCTTACCAGTTAAGTACGCAACCCAAGAGCTGTCCTATATTTTAATTATAACACTATAATTATAATTATAACATAAAGCTTTAATAGCTAAAGGTGGTACTACTTTACACAGCGCTGTTATATTCTCGAATCTGATTGGTCAAAAGCTGTTGATTCATTTGTTTTGACAGTAGTCCCGGCTGCACTGTGTATATCAGTGCGCTTCTGCTAGTGTACTCTAATACAGTCCTGCTGAAAAAAACAATAGAAACCATCACAGAAATTCTAATGGTTTTCACTACAAATGCCATTACAAACCATCAGCTAAATATTAAAACCATTACCACTGCCATTATTGGTCCTTAATGGTATCCACTAGACATAACATGCAACTAATATAAAGCAACAAATTACCAGTAGAGACACACAGGGACTATTAGAGTTTCCATTAAAACCAATACAATTCCCATTATAACCATTACAAATTCTGTGAGGGTTGCTGTTGTGGTTTTTTCAGCAGGGACATTCTTGTTTCTATAGTAACATCTAATTCATGGGGACTAGTATGACAAACGATTTACATAAACAGATTAAAAATGTTTGTAATTGTTGATATGGTGAAGTTTTCTATGAAGAGATGTTTATTGGGCATTTTTGGAAGGAGTCTTCAGTGTCAGCGCTTTGTCAGCGTCTTAATCAGAGATCATGCTGTCACCTTATATTTTTCGCCATGGAGTCTTCAGGACAGAGGATTTTGCGTTTTAATGTTTCGCTGTAACAAGATGAGCTGTTTTATTAAATTAAAGAGAGAGAAAAAATGAGGTTGGTGAGAGAGAGACTGTTTATAGCTACATGATATGGTCAAGTGTACATGGACACCTGACCATCACGTCCATTTGTGGGTCTTCCCCAAACTGTTGCCACAAACTGTGAAGCACAGAATTGTCTAGATTGTCTTTGTATGTTGTAGTGTTACAACTTCCCTTCACTTGAACTAAGAGGCCCAAACCTGTTCCAGCATTACAATGCCTCTGTGCATAAAACAAGCTCCATGAAGACATGGTTGGCCAATGTTGGAGTAGAAGAACTCGAGTGTCCTGCACAGAACCCTGAACTCAACCCCACTGAACACCTTTGGGATGAACTGGAACACCGACTGCACCCCAGACCTCCTCACAAGACATCAGTGCCTGATCTCACTAATGCTCTTGTAGCTCAGTGAACACAAATCTCCACAGCCATTCTCCAAAATCAAGTGGAAATCCTTCCCAGAAGAATGGAGGTTATTATAACAGCAAAGGGGGACTGGAATGAGATGAGATCATTAACAAGCACATATGGGTCTGATGATTAGTTGTCCACAAACTTTTGTTCATATAGTGTAGTTCTGGTAACAGGAACTAACTATTATCACAGATGATCTACCACATTAAGGCAACTATAAACGGATAAAATATTTGACATGTTGTTTATATCAGCTGATGCACCTTAGAAAGTTCTTTTTTTTATTTATGAGGCCTTCCATAATTAAGGTTCTATATGTAATTGCACAAATGGCCACTCAGTTGTTCCTTTACATTACATCAGAGCTATCAAAAGGATGTGGCGTTATTGCTGGCATCTCTCCTATGGTGAAGAAAAATCCCTTTTTATCTGTTGAACAAAGCAGGAAAACTCTGCCGTGTGTCTTCATGCAGCAGAAATCACTGAGAGAAGTACAACAGGTTTATTACAAAATGCAAAACACATTAATGTTTTTGACTTGTATGTATTAAAACAGAAGAACTGTACAGACTCAAGGTATCAACACTAATCATGTGCAATCAATTGCTTTCTTTTTTAACATTGCAGGTGTTCGATGAGCCGGACGAGTTGCGAGCTAAAGTGGAGACTCTGGCTCAGTTGATCAGAGACTCGCAGTACATGGTGGTGCACTCGGGCGCAGGAATCAGCACCTCTGCAGGCATACCTGACTTCAGGTAACAGCTACGTCACCCTGCGCCGCTTCGAACTAAATTAAAAACCAAATGTGAACGTAACAAAAAACACGATCTTAAGCAGTATCTTCTAACCTTAAACAAAAGTTCTCACGCTATCCAAACACATCTGCTTGCCAATCTATCCGACACAAACATGCTCATATACCTAATGCTGAAAACCAAGCCTTGTAGATGTACAGTTTTAGATGAGTGATGGGAGGTTTACTGGTAGGCTATTAATGAGGACACATTTCTCAACTTATTTTGACTTCATTAGTGGGACCTCCCTAGCTTTACCTAACACTCTACCTAGCATTATGTTTTATTTATTGTGTATTGATACGTGAAAGTCATGTACAAATGTCATGGTTTGTTGAGTAAAAGCGTCTGTTTAATGGTTAATCACCTTGAAGCTGAATATGTATAAAAAAAACAACAACAGGGTATTTCATCCCATTTGCCCAGGTCTCTTATTACCTATTATTAACTGGCTAATAAAGCATTATAACATAAAATAATACCACATGAAAATAAGAGGTTTTCAAATGATATGATTTTGATTCTTAAATCAATGATTTGATATTTGACAATACTACTGGATCTGCAACAATACGATACGATTCAATTTTGTAGTCTACTGACCATTTTATATATTTATTTTTTCAGACTCTGGGCTAGGCTTTCTTGTATACGATAATGACGTAGAAAAGGACTGTCATGAGCAAATCACCCTGCTAGCCACATCAGCTTAAAAATATGAATTATTTTTACACACCAGTTGTCTGTCTCTTTTTTGATTTATAATCAATTTGACTGTCGCCTCGATTCTTTCTAATTCTTGCCTTTTAAATCAACGCATCGATCCAGATCATCCGGTCGTTACAGCCCTGGTAAACAGTAAAAACGCAGCACAGAACATTTTCAATATCATCTTTTTACAAATTGCTTGTGTAATGTCCCTCGTCAAAACTGTGAAATGTTTCCACGGTGTGATCACATTGAATTAATTCTGTGAAAAGATGTTCAGTTTAGTTAGGTGAACTGCTAGAATATGTTTAAAAAAGGCCTTAAGAGAATTGCTCTTAGTCTCTAGTAGTTTATTAAAACTGCATAGAAGTATAATTCATCCTTTTTTTTTTTATTTAATTCAATTGATGTTTCTTGTGTCTTGGAAAATTAATGCAAAAGGTATATCACATTATACCATCATACCGGTATATCATCACACCACTGGAAGACAGAACACTGTATTCTCTTAGATTTATAAGATTTTGTAATTTTTCTTATTTTATAAGCAGTTTAATGTCTAAAATTCTTTGAAGGAGGGACATTTGTTTTTTTTTCCTGAACAAATAGATGCACACAATTTGATTACAGATTTGTTAACCAGAGCGTGATACCTCTGAGAACTCACTAGAGGGGGATAGAGAGCCTTGGTACCTTCTCTAACACCATCTGACCAGGACTTTCACAGCTCACAGACGGGCGTTATAGAGAACCTAGAGAAATTATCACTATGTTTAAAAGAAAACCGTATTTGATGTTAAGGTCCGAAGAATAGGAGAACATTAAAAGGTGTTAAAACAATAAAAGGTGGATAAACGGGTTTTGAGTTGAACGCCACTGAACAGTTTAGGGAGCTTTCTGAATCAGAGTGAAAGTAATTTTTAACCATAGTCCTTGTCGCAATGAAGCTTTACAGAAATCTGGAGGCAGATTTAGAGCCATAATGACAGTGATGAGGAGAAACTCCCTGAGACGACATGAGGAAGAAACTTTGAGCGGAGCCAGACTCAAAAGGCAACCCATTTACCACTGTTTTGATTTCCCACTGCAGAAGTTTTTACCAACTCGAGAGGGTCGTTGCTATAGCCTGGGACATGGGGTCAGGATACAGCTCCAATGTGTAGCAAGAAAAGGAAGAAAATAAAACGATGCATTAATAAATAACATACATGGTTGACTATAGATATTCAGAAAACATTTAATATGATGTTACAGAATAGACGTGCAATAGGCTCCTCTTCCTTTTGTCCACATCTTAGATTTAATGCACTCATTTATTAAATGCATACATTTAATATGCAAATAAAGCTAGCTAATATACATTCACCTGCCACTTTAATAGAAAAAGCTGTACCCCTAAGCCAAATTTAACTAAAAAGACATTTGTGCAGAACTGGATTTTTTGGGTTTTTTTCGCACCATTCTGTGTAAACTCTAGAGACTGTTGTGTGTGAAAATCCCAGGAGATCAGCAATTTCTGAAATACTGGCACCAGCAATCGTGCCACAGTCACTGAGATGAACAGGTCAAGAGCTCTTGACCTGTATCTGCATGATTTTATGCATTGTGCTGACTGATTGGATAATTGTATGAATATGCTGGTGTACAGGTGTTCCTATTAAAGTGGCCAATGAGTGTATGTTAATTTACTTCAATACATCAAAGTATGGTCAGGTTTTTAACTCCTAACACTTAAATGAACATACTTATTTATACAATAGCACAATGATATTAATAAAGTATTTCTATCAGCACCATTGGACCATTAATTAAAAGTGATACACCGTGATTATGAAGAGTTAGATAGCAGTCTGTCACTGCAGGGATTTCCTCAGAAATGTTACAGGAAATGTCGCAGCTCGTTGCTCGACTTTACATCAGACCATTCTTCAACTGTCAGGTCTAATCTGGCAGGACTCAGGAAACTGCACTGGTCAAAGGCATAATGGTAAGGTGTGCTCTAGAAGGGCTTGGTATTTCACCGTGAGCTGCTGAGTTGTTTCAGATGAGGAGCAGTGAAGTACTTTCCTCTAAATGGTGAATTGTAACAATCGATATTTGTGGAAACACAGTTAGCAGATACAGTCAGGGAATTGAGGAAGCATCCTGGCCACATCACCAAACAACGAGTCTAACAGTACTCTGTGTGATGAAAGGAGTAAAACACCTTGTGGTGGGCTGTTATAGAAAAATAATCAGTGACAGGGTAGTGTGATGTGGCTCAGTGCAAAGCGTCATGTATATAAATAAATATAAAGTATTTTATTTATATATCATGTTGAATATCACATTCAATTTCTGAAGTACCTTTATGCTCACAAGTGACAACAATGATTGAATGATCAACTTTTTTAATCTTGCAACCTGCATCAAATGCATGTTACTTTGAACTGAATGATGGAGTAGTTGATTGAAGTCCAGTGCCAAGAGACAAAATGTAAATCTTTTCAGAAATGGAGCCATAAACTTAAATAAATATTTTGCTCCCAGTAATGGGGCAATGGGATCTGAGGTCTGACTGGTTTATGGGGCATTGGAGGTGAGATCTGAGGTCTGACTGGTTACAGGGCATTGGAGGTGGGATCTGAGGTCTGACTGGTTTATGGGGCATTGGGGGTGTGATCTGAGGTCTGATTGGTTACAGGGCATTGGAGGTGGGATCTGAGGTCTGACTGGTTAAAGTGCCATTAGAGGTGGGATCTGAGGTCTGATTGGTTACAGTGGCATTGGGGGTGTGATCTGAGGTCTGATTGGTTACAGTGGAATTGGGGCTGGAATCTGAGGTCTGACCAGTTATGGGGTGTTGGGGGCAGGATCTGGAGTACTACAATGTTTATATTTTTATATATAAATGTTATTTTTGTAAAGTTTATACCTATTTTTACAGATATTTTAAGTGCGATATTGAATAGATCATACAAATAACAAAAGCTAAGATTAGGCTATGTCATGTCTCATACATGTCTCACAGCCATGATCTAGTCTTATTACAATACTAAATGAAACCATGTCACAATAGAAAAAATGCTTCTTATGCAGGAATAAGAACTACTGAGGGAATAAAAACCTGCAGGTTTATCAGCATTAAAGGGAGAGTGAGCTGAGCACAAAGTACTCGGTTATAAGCACCGCTCGGTTATAAACAGTCAGAGGCAGCTGAAAGAGCGTTCAAAGTGTCACCACATGAAACATAAAACATCCATTTGAATTACATTCATCCATTGTTTGCATTCTGCTGTTTGAAAATGTGTTGCATGACAAGATTAAAGCATGCGAAAAGAATTACATGAAAGGAGTAAAAATGTTGTCGAATTAAAGGAAAAATTGTTCAGTCTTTGTAATTAACATGCAATTTTCAGTGGTTTCCAAAATTTATTCCAAAAGTTCTGAGTTGAATTCTGAGTTTTAGTTTAAAATTTCATTGACATGAAAACGGTCTGTACACTCTGCTCAAACAGAGCTCCCAAAGCTTTAACTTTCAATTGACCAAAATGCTCTTAATTTGTTTTATACGCACCAAAATGACGTACAAGCACAGAGTTAGGGATCTCGCTCAGGGGCTCATTGACACTCCTGTGATTTGTTCTGAAGCTTTTTTAGAAAAGACATGAAGGTGGATCAAATCACAAACACACATTTAGACCGGGAAAGCCAGCTGCAGGTTCATGATGAGTGAACTCGGAAATCTTACTGTTCTCTAAACATGCGAGTGTGTGTGTGGAGACGGGTTTGCATACAGGAACGGAAGTGTGTGTCATTAGACAGCGAGAGAAGCTGCTTATTTTGCCTCGAGTGTTCTACCGGTTAATGTTTCACAGGAGCAAGTAGCTGTCAAATGGAGGCATCCTTAGGTGACAGAGGGATGGCAGGCTGCACTACACACACATGCACACACACGCACATGCTCCTACCAAATATACACACAGGATCCTGAGGCAAATAGAAAACAATCCCACAGAGCTGTGCACAAATACAGACACAGACAAGATTCTAAAGCAAACACCACACGCACACGCACGCACACATGCACACAGGTTCCTGAAGCAAGCATAACACAAATACACATAGGGTCCTAATCTAAACACTTCTATACTTTCAGGCACCACACACACACATTAAAAGGATCTTAATGCAAACACCACGCACACATGCAGTTGCACCTAGAATTATAATATCCACTGAATTAGATATTCAGAGATTTTTTTTGCCCCCCAGGCAAACCCTCGACGCAAGCATGTCTTCCACTTTCGGCTCCAAACTCCAGTGTCGTTAGAGGAAATGATAATGACGTGTGCTTCGTTGAATGTCTGAAACCTTATACTGCTTAAAGCCAAATGAAAGTAGGTCACAAGCATTGCATACGTTTGTGTTATCAGCTGCCTGCAAGACTAAATTGAATAAATCCAAAGCAGTAAAACCTTAACTTCATGTGTAACGTTTTACAGAAATGGTTATTTGTAGTAAGGGATGATTTATGGGGCATTTATATGTAGCGTGATGTAGTGTCGTTTGAACCAATTTCACTGAATGCAGCTGTAATTTTCATAAACGTTACATTCAAAAGCAAAAAAAAAATGTTGTAATTGTAGTCACCTAAGTCTTTTTCTCTGTGCCTGAACCTGAAATGGTGTTTTGTTGGCCTTTTCTATCACAGCACTCCTGAATGCTCAATTCTGATTAACCAGAAAGTGTTGATTAATTTTGACAGTAGTTCCGACTGCGAGATTTACAGTATATTAACACACTCGTTCTAATGTGTTAATGTTTTTATAGTACTAAACTTACACAAGAACTTGTATAGACGCTCTACATAAACTGCTTAACAAAAATGGTCCATTCTGTGTGGAGATGTTTATTTAGCATCTTTGAAAGGAGTCTTTAGTGCAGCATGTTGGTTTTTTTTTTTGGTCTTATTAACTTCAAGAGAAAGAAAAAGAGAGGCTGGTGAGAGAACGACTGTTTATAGCTGTGTGAAACCCTGGGTAAGTGTATAGAGGAATGAGGACACAGGAGGCGGGCTTTGGAGAGCGTGCCTTGACTTTTTATCTTTTATTTTCTCTCGCTGTGTAACAGGGCACTTTTCAGTGCCTCGTTCAGGAAATAATTAAGAACACAAACGCACAGGTTTCTGCCTCCTCGCAGCTCAGCTCGTTCCAGGTGTTATCTCTTTTCTCGTTCCTCCTGCAGCACACACACACTGAGCAAAAAGAACCACGCTAATTATCCACGGTCCTGGAATTACTCAGCTTTCTCCCAGACTCCGCCTTCCATTCACAAACAACGCTCGACCACGCCCCCGCCGCCATAAGCGTTATGGAACTAACTTGTTTGGCAGATGTTCTACAACATTATACATAACTGTAAAGGAATAAAAAGATTGACATTCTTTTATTTCATAAAAATTGTAACAGTTGGCTGTAACGTAAGAGGAATAAAACACTTCAGGATGGGCTGTTATTAGAAAATAATCAGCTTCGCAGTAACTCTTCGTGTCAGGCCGCATCACACCACCCCATCGTTGATTATTTTCTTATAACAGCATGTCACGTTGTGGTTTATTCCTTACATACTGCACTCCAAAGGTTGTAGAACATCATTATTATACCTTCTGTAGGGAACAATAGGTTCAATAGGACACCATTATCCATTGTGTATGAGTATATAAGCACAGCCTCAGACATTACACACACACTCCAACTAGATCCAAACATCGACACACTCAAGCAGAATCTCAGACATCACACACACCCACACACTCATATAGCTACACACTGATAAGTATATAAACGGGTTTCAAAAGGCGAACACTAGACACTAACTCTAACTAGATAGACACACGTGATCCTGAGACATGCACACGTAGTGGCAGACAATACACACACACACGCATGCATACATGCATATAGAGGAGTGTTGCCTAAGGCCAAATGGAAATAGGACCCACAGACACACAGTGCATAAATTTGTGTTATCAACTGAGTGCAAGGTTAAATTGACTAAATGCAATTCAGCGTCTTCTTTCATGTTTTCCATAAGAACTGCAGGACTGGTTTATTGGGCGTTTGTTCACAATGTGTGTTGAGCTCTGTAGTCTGCAGACTGTAGACTTCGGCTTCTGCGTTGTAAGGATCACAGTCCTCAGGCTTCAGAAGTGTAGGAAAAGTTTTTCTTTTTTAATTAATTTAATAGCCGAAACAAATTTGGTTAGCACCCGAATACCTTTCAAAGTTGCACAAGGAAAACAGTATGATGGCAGGAGTCGAGAGGCGGAAATTGACGACGAGAAGACGCATTGTGCTGCTTCACATTCTTCCACCATTTATGTTTATATTGCACCACACAATGAGTTGTGTTAATTTTTTTCTTATACAATTGACGTACTGACACCATCTTCTGGACATATGCATATAGCTGAAAGCAAGTACGTATATATCTGTGGGTTAATTTTGTTTATTTTGTGTCCTCTGTTTATAATTTTTGGTGTACCCACTCGCAATATTTTCTAATAAAGTTAGTTGGGTGTTGTCAGGGTTGTGATTGAGCCAGAGTCTGTCCTGGGAACGTTCATATCTAGGGGCAGTTTATTACAGCCAGTCCACCCACTGGCATGTTGTTGGGAGATGAGAGGAAACCAGAAGACCTGTTGGAAAAGGGGAGAACATGTGACACTTCACACAGACAGTAACCTGAGCTTGGGATGGACAGTGATGCTGTGAAACAGGAACACAACCCACTGCACCACCCTGACTTAGTCGGTTCTATTTCCCAAAATGTAAACAAATTATTAATAATTTAAACCACACTAACCCTGAGCAAAATTAAGACGTGCTTCACGTTAATGAACGTAGACGTTTTGTCCCACGAACTTCACATCTGAAAGGTAACACATGTTGGGTCCCAGTCCCGATGCACACCTCTAAGTGAAAGAAAGAAATGAATCAGATCTGTTGCTTGGCAGTATTGTGAATCACTGTTTTTCTTTCAATCTCAAAGGTATATTTAAAATTCTATGATTTATTATCTTCTTATAAGTGTAACATATAACTGTGAGTTCCTTACGGTGAGTCACTTGGTAAATTACATAATCTGGTCAACTCTCAGGGCCAGTGAAGCATTGTTTGCTAAGCAAATAATAATAATTAATAATAACTAATATATATATTTTTTCATTGTGTGGCGGTTTGGGAAAACCCGCCAGATGTCGCTGCGACTGAATTCTAGAAAACAGTCAACTTTTGGCTGCTTTTTTTTTTTTTTTCATTTTTTCTGACAGTAATATACCTTGACATCGCTACTCTAAGAAAACTTAAATATTTCACCTAAACAATGGATCTCATTCATCAATCTTTGAGTAAAGTTGTGTGTAAATATTTGCCTAAGCCAAACTGATCTAAAAATTGACAACATATTTACAAAAGTTTTGTAAACGCAGATTTTCGTCATATTCACGTTTGCATGTTGATAAATGACTCGGAAGTTGAAGTACTTTTCACTCACATCTACAAGAATAAAATATATTATTTAGCAGTGTATCCAGCAGAGTTACAGCACCTGAAAAGGCCAAAACGTGGAGAGAAATTTAAAAGTGTAAAATATTTCACCTGAGCAAGGTAAGCACCTATATGGATCGTTTCAAATTAATTAGGGATAAAAATTTCTAAAACTCTCTGAGAAAATGTGGAGGTGAATCCAGTGTCGTTTATCCAGCGCAATATAAGTGAGGTCAGAAGAAACTGGTTTGGCAAAAAGCAAAGTATTCCTGCTAATCGACAGAGTTTTTCTGCTACTGGAGAGGCTAAACCACGACAAAGCTTTTTAAAAGATGCTGTGGCAAACGGAACCGACTTATAAGCCAGCTTTCATCCTCTGAAAAAAAAAAGTATATTTTATATATACATGTGTGTGTTTATTTATATATATATATACATATATAGTACAGTGCAAAAGTCTTGGGCAAATGCAAAGAAATGCTGTAGAGCAAAGATGCCTTCAAAAATAATGAAACTAAATGTTTCTACATTAAAAAAATACTATAAAGAACAGTAAACAGTAATAAATGAAACAAAGTCAATATTTGGTGTGACGATCCTTCGCTTTAAAAAAAACAGTAGTCTCAGGTAGAATTAGTGCAGTTTTATAAGGAAATGAGCTGTAAGTGTTACTGAGCATCTTGCAGAAGCAGCCACAGTTCTTCTGGAGTCTTTGACTGTCACACTTGCTTCTTATTTTTGCAGTAAAACTCAGCAGCCTTCATTATGCTTTTTGTTTGAAAAGTGTCTCTTATGTAATATGCTGCTTTCTTTACTGACATGCAAACATTTTTCTGTAACATTTAATTTTGTGCTGGAAAACTAACGTTTGGAAATCTAAAATGTTTCTGTACTGAATCAATAATGAGTCATAAAATACAAATCTATAAAAATTTTGTACTAAAAACAATAGAGTGCTTAAGACTTTTGCACAGTACTGTGTGTGTGTGTGTGTGTGTATGTATATATATATATATATATATATATATATATATATATATATATATATATATATATATATATATATATATATGTATGTATATATGTGCACTGTTTATATAGTAGACAATATTAAAATTTGACCATCTTAAGGGTTTTCCCATACCTTGTCTAACAGTATTAGTATAATTAGTATAATTTCTGATAGGTCCCTCTCTACTCCAAAAATGGCACCAAAGAGGAACTTTTAGTTAATTTTATTTTCTTTTTTCATATTTCAAGACTGTGTGTGTTGCCTAGACAAGAGCAAGTATGGTTGAATGTTAGTTATGGTTTACATTTTGATTAAAAAAAAATGCATATCTTAACTCACTGCTCATGTTGTGCAGCTCCATAAGAAAGCAGTAGTGTTGTTAAAGAGCGCTGTAAACACCACTGATGTACACTGCATGTACTCTAATAACATCAGAACGCTGTCTCGCTCTTCCTTCCATCTTCCATCATCGTTTCTCCCTATCTCTTTTCTCCTCACTGTGGTCGCTCGGCTTCTTCTGCCTCCTACCGTTACTCTCAGAAGCTCACATCAGAAAGGCCGTCTGTGAGCAAGATCAAGAGGGGGACGATGAAAAGGAGCAACATCTATAAAAACACGCCTCAGTTCTAGCTGCCAAATTTGTCATTAAGGACAAGGCCTTGCCGCTGCCTTCCACTTTTTGTAAATTGTATGACCTGAATCTGTTTTTTTTTTCCCACCAATCCTGCTCTCAGTATTTTAGTGTTTTCTTAGAGCGATTTTCTGAAATGACTCAAGGAATAGTGGTGAGTGATATGGCAAGTACAACATGGTACTTTTTATTTTCACTACGGTTTTATGTAATGAGCGAGTCATGTATGCACATTGTGATTAGATATCTATTACAATTTGTAATTTATTAATGTAGAACATATGATGCTTTTTAACCATTTATAGTTACAGTTAATGTTATGGAATGTCCACGAGACAGGTTAATTCCTGTTATCACTTACACTATAAATGCTGTAAATAGTCATTCCATCACCAACCTCTCTTTTTTTTTTCTTGCTCTTGAAGTTAAGTAAAAAATTCAGCAGTGCTGACACTGGAGACTCCTTCCATAAATATAATATAAATGTCTCCTTCGCCATATTGATGAATATTTTTGTGAAATAACAACCTGTTTTAAATGTGTTTATTATTAGTCTTAGATTATGTAGCTCGTCCGCCATACAAGTCCCTGTGGATGAGCTGTTACCATAGAAGCGATTAGAAGAGAGCATTAATAAATAATAAATAATAGCTATTTTGCTGTTTTACATTTCTAACCCTTGAGTAAAATCCACCATTTTATAAGTGAGTCCTGTTTAAGGTCTGACATGATGAAGCTGTACAGCCTACCCTAGTTCCCTACATGCACAGTGTACACCATTTAAAACTCCGCCACAGAAAATTCTCTTCCGTTTCTGTTGTTTTAAGTTCATAATGGTTAGACTCAAACTTCTCTGTATTTTCACTAAAGATTGAAGTATCAGCACCCTTGTGTTTTGGTGCATGCATTGCCATTAAAAAGAAATTTGTTGTGTCTCGTGCTTAATGGTTCACCCTGATGAGAAACAAGCACAGAGGAAGAAAAGAAAGAGTTGCAAGTGAACCACACATAAACATTGAGAAATGCAGAGAGAGAGTGAGAGAGAGAGAAAGAACTAAACTAAGCTAAACACACATCAGACAAGCTATGCACAATGCAATCACACAAGTTGAAAATTATAGATAGAGTGTCAAATTAAATCTAAACTGACTTCATTCTACTCCAGCAATTCCACCTTTTAAAAAAGAAATTTGGCTTGAATCACTCTAGCATGTTCTATATTTGTTTATTTGTTCTAAAATGTCCAGTGCAGAAAGGACACGCAGACCTACTTCGATAAACGCTGACCTAGAAATACATGTGTGTGTGTGTTCCTGCAGAGGCCCGAAAGGCGTCTGGACGATGGAGGAAAGGGGAGAGAGTCCTCGGTTTGACACTACCTTTGAAGACGCTAAGCCGAGTATGACTCACATGGCGCTGCTGCAGCTGCAGAGGGCCGGCTACCTCAAATACCTCATCAGCCAAAACGTGGACGGCCTTCACCTGCGCTCCGGTTTCCCCAGGTAAACAACAACAACAACAAAAATCCATTACACCACAGTGCTGTCGAATTCTCGAATCTGATTGGACAGATCATTTTCTATAAAGGTAGCAGCTCCAAGACAAATCACTGGTTTATATTAATGCGCTCATTCTAATATGTTATCGTTTCTATAGTAACAGCTTACACAGGGACTTGTCTGGTGAGCGCTGCACATAATCTAAGGCTAATAATAAACACATTTGAAAAATAAAAGCCATTATTTAACAAAAACGTCTAATGTTTGTGAAGGTGAAGCTTTCTGTAAGGAGACTGTTTTGTGGACGTTCCACAACAAATGTAATTACAAATGGATAAAAAGTACGATGTGTCACTGTATAATAAGTAAAATACTGACCAATTTCTGTGTTATAAGACGAATAATACACTTCAAGACATGCTGTTATTGGAAAATAATCAACTACGGGCTGATAGCAGTGACTCCGCTTCGTGCTGGGTCTCATCACACCATTGATTACTGTCTTATAACAGCTTTTACCAAAATGCTTTATTATTATTGATGACCATTTGAAAAAAATTGTCTCCAACATTAACACTTGGTGAAGAAAGAAAAATGAAAAGTGTTTATTGCTTCATATGTTTATCCTGATAAATCATTGCTGTCACTTGTGAAACCCGCCCTGTTGTTCATCAGTGTCAGTATAACATGTTCATGGCATAAAGGACTTCCATGGATCAGATTAGAGATCCAGTTCCAGGATTTTAGGCCAGTATCAAGCCTGATGTCAGTACTCAGTACCAGACTGGAGCATTTGTATTATCCATTAATTAAAAACAACTAGCTGTAATAATGATTATATACTCCATACATAACATATTAAATATCAAACATACTTCAGAATAAACAGAGCAGCTAATATTAGAGGTAAAATTAGTAGGGATGTGGCAAACTTACTGGATACTGAATTTTCACCCATTCTGATTACACAGAAATGTTATTATGATAAAATAGATCAATTCTCTCTAGAAAGCTTCACAGTGCAAAGTGTTGGAAATTGACATTTATGCGTGTGTTCTGTGTTTGTTTGTTTGTTTGTTTGTTTGTTTGAACATTATAAGGGTCAGCAGTACCAGACAGTATCTACATGTCTAAGTATGATGATGTTGTAGTAGAAAGCCGTCATACAGGAGAATATCATAATGTACGCTAAAGAAATAAAAACTGAGATGCAGCAAGATACATAAAAAAACATTTAGTAATACATGTTAGCATCTTAGACTTTATTATTCTTGTGGTTTTGACGATGCTGGATTAGATTTTTTTTTATGGTGTTTGCGATGACGTTGTGAATTTGGTAACATAATTGTGAAATGGAACAAAAGAGCAAATCAATGCAAAATAAGTATTTATTTATTTATTTGTTTGTTTACTTATGTATGTATCTTTATATTTTATATTTCGGTTTTTTTTGCTATTTATTTTCACATTTTAGTGGCAGTGTGACCTGGATTTTTTAAATTTTAATTTAATTTAATTTAAATTTTTTTTTTTTTTTTTTGGACGTCGAACAATCGAATCAGAAGCTGTTATTTCATACATAGATTGCATAGATTTGCGTCTGCTCTGTGTGTTTGAGAGTGTGTGTTGTTTCCTGTCCTTTCTTTTTCACCTTTACCGCTCGTGTGTGTGTGTGACACGTGACTCATACAGAAATGCAAATCCGAATTTGATAGATTTGGATTTGATGTGTTTTGACAGCTCTCATCACTCAGATCACAACGGTGCGTTTTCCATTTCTGCACATGATCTTGTGATCAGCGCTGCTTCGGGCGCTTCGTTTCTCCTCCAAGGTTGCCGTTAACGGTGCCGTTCTTGTGATTATAACTCTGCAGGTATAAATCATCTCGAGACCAAGCGTCCTCTGCGGCCCGAATAAAAGTTCAGCCGTTCAAGTGAACTCATTAACATGCTGAAATGTGTTTGTGATGAGGATGAGATGAATAGAAGCTGTCGGATGCTTGTTTTTTTTGTTTTGTTTTGTTTTTTTGAAGCTGGCTGAACCATATTTCTTATCATTTTAACAGTTTGTGTTTTTTTTCTCTCTCTCCCAGTGTGTCACTCATCAGCGTTCTCTCTTTTTTTTTTTTCAGGGACCGATTGTCCGAGCTCCACGGGAACATGTTCGTCGAGGAATGTGAGAAGTGCGGCAAGTGCGTGTCTGTCTTCTGCCCTGTCTCTTCATCAGTGTCTGTCTTTCGTCTTTTCTTCTCTATCTGTTTCTCCTGCTGAGATTCTCTCTCCTGATTCCTCACTGTACTCCTCTCTCCTGCTGTCTGTCTCTTGTCAGCGCCTAATCCCTGCGTGCATCTCTATCCCTCCTGCTGTGTTTTTATTTCTGCATGACCTCTCTATCCTGCTGTCTTACTCCTTCCACATGCCTGTCCTTCACTTGTTTTTTGTCTTTTTCCTGGAAGCTGGCCTTCATTGTTGTAGTAGGTGATTAAAATCCCTGGAAATTGCTAGAATTGGCATTTTAAAAGCTTCAAATTGTATTTTTTTTTTTATAAATAAACAACACCAGGGGAGGGGGGGGATCAGTGTAATCACTCTACAGACCACATTTATACTTTTTTTTTTTTTAAAGAAAGGTTGAATTATGCTTTAAATGGTGCATTGGACAGAGACAGCATTTATCGAGTGGCATATGAATCACTATTGGCAGAAGACCAGAAACATTGCCGTGACCAATTATTTAACCAGCCGTCAATATTGCTAGTGTTCACTGGTGAGTAACACCAGAAAGAGTTTTAGAAATTTTTATCCCAAATTAATTCGAAATGATCCACATAGATGCTTACCTTGCTCAGGTGAAATATTTTACACTTTAAATTGTTTTACTTTTTAAAATATCTTTAATTCAGTTGTGTTAATTTATTTGTTTGCCTGTTTATTTTTGTGTGTCTGTTCTTACGTATATCTACCCATGTATTCATTTAGACATTTTTATTCATTTATTATTTATAACCTTGCTTCTGCCATGAACATAGCACTTGATGCTGAACATGGCATTAAAAATTAAACATCTAACCTAACCTTCACTGGTGATCAGTGAAGGTTTAAGCTAGGGATGTATTGATGGTGCTGAGTTTTATGTTTGAGATGTTGTGGCGTACAAACAGTATCTTTAACAGAGAGCACGAGTGTGGCTGATATGAGAGCAGAGCAGTATCAGCAAGCTAGGTCATTAAGATTGAGAGTCAGGTGCTGTGAATTGCACCTTGATTCATGAGCAAAGTGTAGATTTTGGTGAGTGTGTGGTCTCAGTGCTCAGTGCTCGCTGAACTGAAGTTCTCGCTCTCTCTCGCTCACTCTCTCACTCTCTGTTTGCTCGCTTCACTGCTCCTCGTCCATGCGGTCATGAGAAAAAGAAAGTGCACCCTCCTTCAATTCTATGTGTTTAGTTATCAGTGCCTAAATAATGATTGTGTAGTCCTCACCAACTTCTATAAACAAACGAATAAACTAAGGTGACAACAAAAAAACGCAACAGAGTTCAATATGTAGGCATTTTTCTTTCCCCAAAAAAAGTAAGTCAGCATTCAGAAACCAGAAACCACATTTAGCAACAATAAGGTGAAGTAACATTTTCTGTCAGAGTTTATCAGTCTCTCACATCGTTTTGGAGAATGACTTTTTCCCATGATTGTACCTGTGTAACTTGCACTCATGTTTAATGACCACGCTCCCTGATACTGTTCTGGACGCTCAGGTCAACTGCCTTTTAAAGACACTTTTTAAACAGCATATGTTTTATCAGGTTACTGGTATTTAGGAACATGCTGCAGTATCTCTTCTTGATATTTTCACAGAGAACATTTTTTTACGAGTAAATAAGCACGGTACCTGACTGATACCTGATACCAGAATAGGTATGGATGCATCCCTTCTTTAAGCTTTAGGACAAAACACAGCATACGCTCATATGAATGCCTCAGAAGATTACCAGTGTGCCAGTAATAAAGTAATTCAAAATGCAGATGAGCCATCATTCACAAACATCCACTAAAATGTAGCTGCCATGCTCTCCTACAGTAATGGGAGCTGGTGTAATGCAAAAAAAAAGTAATAAATATATGTTCTTTCTAAAATTGGTTCAGAATTTTCTCAGCAAAAAAAATTATGGTTCCTTTTACTAGCTTTCTGTAATCTGCAATAAGCCGTCTCTACATCAACAGTTCTACATTTTTTACAGAAGCCCCTGAATTTCACTTTTTTTTTTAAAGTTTACTTCATTTTAATAACATTAGTGTAGACAGAATTTTATTTAAGTTGGTCCTCAAATCTGTCTGCCACATCCTTCCTGTAATTAGAACTCAACCAGTCATATCAGCACTCGAACAGAAGTCGTTATTTAAGACACAGTTCCCCTGAAGGCTGTTTTAAGAGCCTTGCTTGGGGTCACACAGCCAGCAGTGTGTATCTCCTTGTTTACGCCTTCATTCCCTGGGCAGCTGGACATCCGCCTGCAGCTCCTTGGCATTACTCTCTCCCACCTCGGCCAGGGTTACAGAGCTAGCAGATTACAACCGCTAACATTCACGCAGAGTGATAAGCTTTGCAAGTAAATTTTACATTTTAACAGCATGATATCAACTCAATATACACTATAATAGATGCCTTTAGCCCATGAAACAGCAAAATTTAGCTTAAAATATTTACTCTTTTACACTTTTATTGCAAAAAGAGTATAATTGCATTGCCATCAGGCTCTAGAGAAGATTCCATCAGGTCTAGCAGATGTACAGTATATGAAGAGTGTGTTCAGCATCACATAATATCCCTTATTTCCCCTAATCAGTAAGTAAGTCTGTTAAAGCCAGTGGACCTTGTAGCTGCCAAAGATGTTTATTATGTAAGGATGTATGTGGTACAAGTGGAATAACACACTCCAGATCGTGCTCTTATGCGAGGTGTATCATTTTCATACAACAGCACTAGGGCTGCACGATAATGAAGAAAAATGCGATATACGATAACTTGCTAAATAACGCAGTATGCGGTACTATAACGCTATAAGTGTGTAAAATCAATTTAAATTATATTTATATATTTATAAACTGAAAACAACATAACCAACATGTTTTTTTGTGGAAAAGAAAGCATTCTTTGCTATCTCTGTCGCCCTAAAACGTTGACTTTTCGTAATTTTTTTGAAGTATTAAAATCATTCAGTTATCGCAAGCCCTTGCAATATGCATATTGTGATATTTACATTTGCAATATTTCGATAATTTCGATATATTGTGCAGCCATAAACAGCACAGTCCACTTATACCACAGCGATTTGCAGACGATGACAATGTTTATTATTTAATGAACAATACATAAGTCATGCATTTTAAGGGTCTATAGTTAAATTCAATGTTGTGGAACGTCCAAGAGACAAGTTAGTTCCTGTTCTCACCTACGTTATAACTGCGATAAGCGGTCATCTCTCTCTCTCTCTCTCTCTCTCTCGCTCTCTCTCTCTCTCTGTCTCTCTGTCTCAGGCCGTCATTTTAAGCGTAAACTCTTTTGTCTTGAACACTTTCTTGAGCTGGGAAACTTTCACTCTTACTTACAAATGCTTACAAACTTGACTCCTCCCATAAATGTTTAATAAATGTCTCTCAAAAAAAGCACCACATCAACTATTATACATTTTACTTTGTTAAACAACAAGATGCTTTTTAAATCAGGTTGTTTTTAATTATTCTTAGATAATTATGTGGAGCATCTGCCATCCTAGGCAGTGTTCATGAGTTGTTACTATAGAAACAGTAACGTATTAATACAAGCGCATTAATATTGACGTATCGTCCACGTTACAGCTGGAACTGTGAAAATAATTGACCCCTTCTGACCAATCACATTTGAGCATTCAACCGCGCTGTGGTATAAACGAGCTTGGCATATAATTTGAAAAAACCTTGGAGGTGTTTTCTTCCATCTTCACTGCATATTCAGGGTCGCTCTCGTGAGGGCATACGTGTGGTCCTTATACATTTGGGCAGAAAATAAAGTTTTTTTTCCCCCAATGTGGTAGAAGCAATAGTACCTCGCTGCTCAGTATAATTAATTAGAGTAGTCAGTCTTTTACTGTAATGTCGTTTTCAGGTGGTCTTTCCTTTTAAATGTCTGTGTTTAATTGCCACTGGGCTGATTTGATATGAGTTTCAGGTCTAGACAAGGTCATTGCATTGTGGGCTTTGTGATTTTGCAGGCAGTATGTGCGCGAAAAGGTAATTGGGGTCATGGGTCTGAAGCCCACAGGGCGCTACTGCGAAGGCACACGATCCAGAGGACTCCGAGCCTGCAGGTGAGTAGGTTCACAGCTGCCTGTTATTAATTTGTGTGTGTGTGTGTGTGTGTGTGTGGTTCAATGCATCTGATCTGTGTGTTTGCTTTTTGGCAGAGGGAAGCTGATCAGCACTATTCTGGACTGGGAGGACTCACTTCCTGACCGGGATCTGAACCGTGCAGATGAGGCCAGCAGGTTGGGGAGTGTGTGTGTGTGTGTTTGTGTTAAAGCAAAAGAAACAAGCAGCAGACAGAGCTGATGTGAGCAAGCCGCAGTCTGATGGAAAGAGACAAGGCCGTCAGCGTGTCCCATTGGGCACTGGTCATGGTCAGGCTTTCACATTTTAATCAGGATGCATTTAACCCATACTGTTCCACTGTTTTGTCATTTTGTTATCTTACAGCCTTAATCTAAAATGATATTTTCAGATTTTCAACATTCAGAAAACGTTGTAGACCTCTGAGACAATCGTGTCAAGGCACAGACCTAGGGAATGTACAGGATGGCACAGAAAGATTTGTTTGAAGATTCCAAAGAAAACATTTGTAAATGGAAGAAACGCAGAGCCACATGGAGTCTTCCTAGCTAAAGTGAGCAAAGATGGGAAGAGATGTACAGCCAGAAGCCACACCTCAGTAAAAGTACATAAAAGTCAAGTAAAAGAGACATTTCGCAGAAAATCTGCTCAGGAGTGCTAATAATAAATCATGAAAAAATTTATACAATTACTTGCTTAAAGTGAGTTATAAGTAGCAGATGAGTGCTTGGTGAGCTTATCCTTCAAGCCATAGGCACAGTTTCTTTACAGGAGAGTGCATTGAATTAACAAAAGCATTGCCATTGTTTTATTAATTTGACAACTCATAAGAGTGAATAAGTGTGATAGTGATTTCATTACAATTTCATGCCCTTGGTTCAGTATATCACAGCTTAATTAAGTTGTGATAACTGTTGGTACAGGATATAAAAAAAAATAAATTGCAAAAATAACAGGGTGTGCTGGATCAAGTGCTATTTTATAAGCTACCAAATAATTTTAAATAATACAGAATAATAGACTCTTATTAGATGTTTATTTTAGTGCTTTTCATGTTCTCATTAATATATCATCATGTTAGTCTATTGTATTTATTGTATTTAAGCAGACAGATCTGCTTCTTCGATCTCCCGATTTTTCTTAGGCTTATTAAAAAACCTCAGATTAAGTATCTGCTTACACTAAATCTGAATACGAGTAACTTTTCCTGCGTAAATGTTGACGCAAGTCTTGAACTTAAGTTGCCCACTCTGAATACGGCCAACAGCCAAGAAAACACAACAGCCAAGAAAACCATTCATGGAAGTGGACCTCAATGAACTCATTGAACTCATCATCTCTGGAGAGACCTGAAAATAGTCTAGCGATGCTCCTTATCGAGCCTGGCTGTAACGACTTTGGCACTGAGACCATGTGTGAGACACTTTAAGAGGATTTTAGAGACGTGGAAACCCATAACTGTTAAATCAACAGGTATAGGCAAATAAGTGTAAAAAGAGAAAAAGCATCTATTATGAAGTTTCTAAACATTATATTTTACACATGCATTGCTGATGTTTGTTCTGCTTAAATATGAAATCTATGTCCTGTTATTTCTGGGACATCCTGTATGTAAATACTACCCAATAATAATATGAAGCAAATGTGCTCCTGCATGGAGTAGACTTACGTAGTTTTATAGCCACACACTTGTACTATGGGAGAAGTGGCCACCAGATTGTTATGTGTTGGAAATCTTATAGTGAAGATGGAAATTCAAATATGACTGGAAAATATGTCGGGTCAGAAAATAAGAAAAAGGTGCTTTGGGCACACTGCTTCAAAATCAGACGCAAGTGTCTGGCTGAAAAATTATTTGTATTCTTGCTCCTCAGCCCAGTCACACTTTTGGAATTGCAGTGCATCCATTCGAGATGCGCAGAGTAAAGGTGGTGATTGCTAGTGGAAAAAAACTTACACCATGTAACTCTTAACCTCTATTTGAAGTGTACAGCCTGCGTGTGTGTGTGTGTGTGTCCTGACAGACAGCTGTATATGAATGAGAGTGCCATAACCATAAGTGAGGTCACTTAGAAAAAAAAAATCTCTTGACCCAATAGAAACTAAATTTTACGCAAGCTCAGGAGTGTGTCTGTGTCTATGTCTGTGTGTGTGTGTGTGTGTGTGTTGGTGGGTGTGTGGGGCACACTCAAGAGCTTTATGCTCAAGCAGGTCAAACCGCAGCTCGTCTCGTACATTTCATTCTGCAAGCCGTTCAGCCACTACATTTCAATTTTCATGCAGCAGAATGATTTATTTCAGTCATTGTGTGTGTGTGTGCGTGTGTGTGTGTGTGTGTATGCATACGTGCAGGCGAGCTGACCTGGCTCTTACCTTGGGTACGTCTCTACAAATTAAGCCCAGCGGTGACCTGCCTCTTTTGACCAAACGTACCGGAGGCAAAGTGGTGATAGTGAACCTACAGCCAACCAAACATGTGAGTTACCATGTGTATATATACACACACACACACACACTCACACACACACACACTTATTAGGTGTGTAATTCAAAGCCGGTGAGTATTCTCTCGACTTCTCAGTCTCTTCAGATATTCACACATTCCTCACTCATCTCTCTCTATCATTCTAATATTAATGTCTCTTTCCTTGCACTGTATTTGATTCATATTGTATATTTATAGGCAACTCCAGAATATATAGGCACCTCCATGAATCATATAAGTTGAGTCATATTTTGAGCTTAAATACACAAACGTTGTATAATTTTTATTTTCACGTAATAATTCTTTTCAAACATAAACATAGAGCAGATTTCAAAATTATTGTCACCCTTATGTTAAGTATTTAGCAAATCCTTCCCCTAGAAAGAGTAACAGCACTGAGTTTGAGCTGGATGTAGTGGCCCTGGGTGTGTTTATTTATATTAAGGATGTAACGCAATACAAGTACATGATTCGGAATGAACATATAATGTTCTAAACAGATACAAATAAGAGGCGCACTGTTTGGTTTTTTGAGAAAGCTTGCCTGAAGTCTGTTTGAGTAGAGGTGTGAATGGGATCCCGTGGGAAGCGAACTTTTACTTTCATGCCGTCGAGTGGTTAGATGTGAAGCTGGGAGTGTGAGCGAGTGGTCAGATGAAGCTTGTTCATCAATGTGAGTAACTGTAGATGCATTTACAAGGTTCATTCATTCATCCTTAGTAACTTCCTGGTCAGGGTTGTGGTGGTTTAAGTTAGGCTACTAATTTGTGCATATATTGAGAAATAGAGGTTATGAACTGGGGTGATGTAGCTGAGGTTGAAGGACTGTCTGTCAGAGCCAGAATTCACAGACCATGCTGACAGTGCTGGCAAAAACTATTTTTTTTAAAAAAGATATTCTTAGGAGAATTATTTTCTCTTAGAAAAAGGCAGCTAGGTTCAATTGCTTGAGTGAAAAATGTAAAAAAATTGTCAGTAATTTCTATTTTATGCAATAATCTTTCCCCATACTCTCAAAGGGTGCCAATAATTCTGGAGTTTCCTGCATATTTTAACTCCAGCACTCCAGTCTGTAGGTTGGCTACCTCCCTACATTCTCAACCAAAATAGATTAAGCAGCCCTAAAGCTGTATTTGTGAACGATTTGCGCTACCTCACTGCTTTTCCCTTGAGCTCCTCACGCTGCTAGTATTCAGCGTTTAATCCTGTTATGAGTGTAGAGCGTAGCTACTATATATGATTGATTCATTTTACTTACAGATTTAAAAGCTTTTTTACGTTACACCACAATTTGCTGTTGCAGCTAAAAGTCCAAATTGGATTTGTTTGCGACTAATCTCATCTGAAGTGCAGAAATATTACAGGGCATTAGTCACGTTATGTGGTCTCATGAATGTGGCTCTCAGAAGTGTTACTGAAAGACAAAACTGGGCAATTCATTCACACCCCAGGTGATTGATTAGTGAAGGAAAATCACCATTTCTGCTCTTCCTAGGAATATGTTAGAACCTCGAATCCACAGGACTTAGGAAGTGTTAGGAAGCTTTTTCCTAGCTGTATTTAGGAAAGATAGTCAGGAGGAGTGAAGTTACAGAACTGATTGCAGTGTTTTACTTCTTGTTTTAAAAGAAAGTGTCTAGACACTAACGTTGTTGCATTATTTCAGGACAAGCACGCCCACCTGCTTATCCATGGTTATGTGGATGAAGTCATGGGTCAGCTGATGAAGCTCTTGGGCCTGGAGATCCCAGAGTGGGCGGGGCCAACGCTGTGCGAGTTCTCAGGGGGCGACGCGGACATCCTGCCCTACGGCGCCTGGAAAAAGGAAGTCAAGATCGAGCTGAAGATAGAGGAAAAGAAAGAACCTGGGGTGAAGAGGAAAACACCAAAGAAGGACAATGATGGAGGAGTCAAAAAAGAGGAAGATGAT
>CM040474.1:14528759-14540059 GCA_022758105.1 Pangasianodon gigas
TTTTTTTTTTTTTTTTTTTTTTTTTTTTTTTTTAAAGGAATCTCAGTGCACAAACCAGCAATACAATCTCAGGCAGATTCTCTACCACATCACAAATCTCCTAGGCAGCCAGTGTGTCTTAAGCCGGCTTTTACACTGTACGATTTTCATCCCGGTTTTGCTGTCGCAGAAAAAAATTGCACATAATTATAGAATTCTTTGGTCATGAGTTAAGATTGGCATTTTTTCAGCCAATCACTGGTGGGCGATTTAGTGTCATTGCGACAGAAGACAGCTGACGACAAAGTTATGGCAGAAATTTTTTATTTAAAAAAAAAAACTCATCTAAAAGCCATCAATAGGAGGACGGCACAGGACGGCAAAACTCACTGGACAGCTAAAAGTACGGTAGAAGCTTAAAATACAGTAAAACATAAACGAATGAACAGACAAAATATCCTTATTACCTCAAGATCACGCTAATTAATGATGTAAGCAGAGTGTAGTAATTTTCTTTAGTCACAGGTCTATCGTTAGAGGATCTTGTTGTATAATCAGACACGGAGATCACGTTATCACGCAGTGTGTTATAGATTTTATTACAATCGCCTTGTACAACGTGACAAGTAATAATCTTAAAAGACCGGCTTTACTCCTTTAGAAGACTAAGATGTCGTCGTCAAGTGCATAGTGAAATAAGGTGCGAGTTGCTTGTATGGACTGATATGTCATTGCTGATTGCAGTGTAGAGCATCTGAAGTGCACCAGTAGCTGCTCACTGATGTTGCATGCAACTTTGTATAAAGTGTGAAGTTTACTTTGGTGTAAAGAGTTAGGGAGTCTGGGTAAGCTGTGTTCAAGTAACTAAAGCCCAAACACTCGCAGCATTAGGGCTGATTTCTACTTCTGCAAAAAGTGTGCAAACAGACCTTTGTATCAGTGTCTACCAAGTCAAGTCAAGTTTCAACGATGGCGAGCGAGCGAAAAGGAAGAGTGCATGTCGCAGTGCTCAGTGCTCGCAGAACTGAAGTGCCGTCATGCTCAGTAGTTTCTCAGCACGCTAGCGAATAATTTTGTGTGGGCAAAAACCACCTTCATGCCACCTTGTGCTCAATTTTAATGAGTATGCTCACGGACACTATGTGCACTCAGGTCAGCCATCCTCGCTCTTTCAATTCAAGTTACTGTTTAAACGTTGTAGCCTGAGCTTGTGCTAAAGATGTGCACAGCTGTTTTATTTAATTTAAATTTTATTTAGATTACATGTTGCACATTCTCCTGTCATATTATGCTGGTTGCAATGTGGTTCACATAACCAAAGCTACTTAAGACAATAGGGCACTTTTTTCTTTTCTACCTACTGCAACGATACACAAAGCCCCACCCCTCTCAAGGGCCTATTGGTGCATTCGACTTACCTCAGAAGTGGGAAGTCAGAGATCGGAATTACATCATTTTTTTTAAACCTCTGTGCATTCGAGCTACAAAGTAGGGAAAAACATGGACACCTCTATGTTCGTCTTTTGTTATCAACAAGCTAGTCGGGTAACTGTGATGAGTGATGTATATTTACCTCCTCAAAACAGCCAACTCTATAGTCAATGTGATAGATTTAACAATTAAATATGTCTGTATGTTGATTGATCTAAAAAGCAAATAGAGTATATGTTTATTTGATGTCCCAACTTGGAGTTCCCAAGTAGGAATTCGGAGTTGAAGGGTTTTTTTTTGTTTATTCTAGTCAGAGGTCCGGTGCATCATATGTATGCACATCTTCTGAGAAGTAGAAATCAGTCTTTGGGAGCGTTTCTACCACAGGAACCAAGGAATGTTTCAAGAACTTAGGAACTTAAAACATTTCTATAAGAGGAACCAGGTCCGATAATATTTCCTGCTCCAGGAGTTACAGGGATTTACCTTAGTCTACTAAACATCACTGATTCGTCAAACAGAGTGACCAGCTATCTTACCTGGAATTAAAAAAAAACAGCTAAGAAGTGCTTGTTTTCTTTTTTTTTATTGGTGATGTGGCACAACTGGCAAAGCAGAATGATTTAACAAAGTTTTAGTTTTTACGCAAAAACGTGCATACATTCTTGTGTGCTTGCATCTGGTTTAAAAAGCTCTATTAATGTTAACATATTCATGCAACAAAGCAACAGCAATAATGAACAACAACCTTAGTCTCAACCTCCTCCGTATTTGCTGTGCTGTATGTTTGATGCATGTGTTGTATTTGTCACATAGTTTGCACCACTTTTGTTTATTTTAGATCATGGTCCTGGTTCCTTCAACGGGGTGAAAACGCAAACCTGGAATGTTGTCATTCTTGTGTAGGAAAGTTCCAGAACGATTTAGTTCCTTAAGAGGTTCCTGACACAAAATGTACCTATTGATGATGAAAAACTTTGCAGGCCAGTTGTAAGGATGCGTTTTGGGACTGAATTATTCCCATAATGTGACGACAATAGCAAGACTGAATCAAAGTATCCAACTAGACACCTTTTGCTATTTCCTTTCAGTGACATTGTTTTCTAAAAAAAAAAAAAAAAATCATGTGATAGGTAGAACTTTTTTATAACCAGCCCAAGTTTAGAAATAAATGTCTTCAAAAAGTAAATGGTGTCTTGGCTAGACTGAATTGAAGTCTGTGTGTCTGTGTGTGTGTGTCTGTGTGTCTGTGTGTCTATTTTAGAAACATCCCAGATAGCCTAAACCAAATCAGAATTTAATTTAGCATACACAATTTAATCTAGCTCAAGTAAAACACGTGGCCTTAACAGCACCAACAAAAGCAGGTGATTTCAATCAAAACCACTGTGAGCTGTTTGCAAGCAAAAACCTTTTTTTTGCAAAGGAAAAGGGGTGCAGCGGTTCCCATTATAGCCACACACACACTCACTCATCTGGTGTGTGGTCAGATTGGTTGCAGTGCTCTCGAGCAGCGTGGCACATGTCAGTGAGTGCAGCCGGCTCCGTTTGCATGATTGCCCCCCAGAGAGTGTGATTGTTGGCTGCTGTGATGAACAATTACTGTTTAAGACATGGAGAGCACCTTCTATAGGAGGTTTCATCACAAGCGGACAGCTTTTAAGCCCTCACGCCTCTTCTAATTAAAAGCCATCTGAAGCCTCCGGCATGCGTGAGTGGAGTTTCCCTTTTTTATGCCTTGTTTATGCATTGAATGTGTTGGAAGCACTTCTCCTAATAGCTCTCCTCCACACATGTTCTCTTCACGTTTGCAGCCAAAACTACCCACTTGTACCCAATTTCAACAAAATTTAAAGAAACATGTCATTTCTTCTGTACTCCCTGGGTGGGAGGGATAGCATACTATCTCTCCTCTGTCAATCACAGTGTCACTAACCAATCATGGGTATCTGTGAACTCGTATGTGGAAGAGAGCAGATGGCGCTTTCCTCGGAGAGTGTAACACTGCCCTTTGACACAACATGAGCAGCAGTTTGAAAAGATGCAGCTGGCTTCATGTGTCTCAGAGGAAGCACATGTTAGCCTTCACCCTCCCCAGTTGGTAGTTGTTGCATGATGGGAGAGCTGGCTGGTAGGTGGGAATTGGGAAGTGACCAAATTGAGATGTTTATATTACAAAGATTATTGTCAGGTCGTAAGAGTTTGACCTGAAAACGACATGCAATGAAACAACTGGTCTGTATAAACAGGAACCAAACAGTCATTTTTAATGTCTGAGGTACTACTGTTATGTCTTCTTATACCTCTGTCATCAGGACTGCCCCCAAAGTGATTTCTATTTCTATTTCTATAACTATTTCAATAACTATTGTCTAAATTCCTATATAAGTAAGGAATAATCCATGATAGATTGGTATGATGCTTCCCAATGGGAAGCCTGAAGTTGATTATTTTCCTATAACAGCATGTCATTGTTTTATTCCTCTTATCTCACTTACATTCTGACAGTTATAAATGGTCTCTTTTGTTCAGTCTGTCCTGAAGTTAAGAAAACAAAAAACACTGATTTTCATGTCCCCGAGACACAAGAAAGTGAAACATCATCTCCTTACAGAAAATTTCACTTCATCAATGATTATATATTTTTCTTTGTAAAAGAAAAGCTTCTTTATTTAATCCGTTTATTATTAGGCTTAAATTATGTGGATCGTCCATCATTCAAGTTGCTGTGATGAGCTGTTACTTGGAAACAATAGCGTAGTAGAACAAGTGCATTATTATAAAGCTGTGATTTATATTACAGCCAGTACTACTGTCAGTGCTTCTGACCAATCAGATTTGAGAACTGGTATAAGGTGAAGATGAGATTTACAATTGTATTGCTATGATATCAGGTATCACCTCAGTACATGAGGAATAAAATTCTCTATATAGAGCCATCTGTCAGGAGCACTTATCTCCATCTCCTGACTTTTCAGGTGGAGGAGGGCAAGTGTCTTGCCATGTCCACTTCATTATTTTGTGGTTGAGAAATTGTGCAATTGTGGGCCAATTGCAGCCTAAATGGTAACTGACTGAAGAGTTGCTGAGAGGTTTGAGATATGGTTTGACTCTTTTTCAACATCTTTTTTGAGAGTATACTTTGTTATTCCCATTATAATTTCATGTTCTCATCTTAAATTCAGCCTGAAATATTTTATGATATATCAAAAGTCAAATATGGTAATGTGAAGCGCCATTACAAAACAAAGCAAACCACTTAAACCTGTCATATTTATAGCCATAAACTAATCATTAATGGTTAAGCATTAAAACACTATTGCTTTAATTTTTACAGTCATGTTAGTTGGTCATTCTTTGACCAGTCATGTTAGTTGGTCGGTTCCTTGTTCGCAAGGAATTTTACTTAGCTGGACTTTAGATTTTAGTTGAATACCTCTGGTTTAGGTTTGGATGTAGTAATAGCTATTTATTAAGGTTATACTGTGGATGTGTCACAATGCTTAAAATCTTATTTTAGAAGTCCAAAGATTACTCAACTTTCCAACTTTTTCAAAAAGCTGCTTTTCTTTTTTGGGTTATTTTTCCACTAAGCCATTTGTAGCTTTGCTGTAAAACTGCTCAGATCTGCCAAGGGAGAATCACTCCCCCCCAAGCAGCTCGGTCCTTCCAGCCGTGAAGGATGAAGGGTGTGTGTGTGTGTGTGTGTGTGTGTGTGTGTGTGTGTGTGTGGGTGTGTGTGTGGGTGTGGGTGTGGGTGGGTGGGTGGGTGAGTGGTGGCTTTTGTGTATTTCCAGGTGTGTATGATTCATCTTCCTCTCCAGCTGAAGGAGAATTGCTTTGATCTTGGGCATGAAATTCTTCTGGTAGAGAAGAGCCAATCTACACAGTAGGGGTTTGGGTCTGGACGTATATTGTCTGTTTGATGTGAACGTACATGAGCAAAATTGCGCTCTGGTGCAGGAGCACCGATGAACAGAGGCAGATAGGACATGCTCAGGTGCAGCTTGAGTCCGGTAGCCTTTCCTAGTCCTGTAATGTTTCTTGCTGTGGTGCTTTTATTGTCAGGTCTGACTACTTTTAACCCATTTCTCCATGACTTGTCATTTCTTGTAAACATAGCTCTGCACACACACTGTGCTTTATTCAGTAAATAACTGCAATTGTCCAAATAAACACATTTCTTTCTCATTGTGGCAGATGGGCCATTACAGCTTTTGAGATTTCTTTTTTCTTTTTTCCCCTCAGCTCTGGTCCAACTTGGATCATCTTTTTATGCTTTGTTGCACAGAAAATGCACATTCAAGGACATTTTTTTTAATAATTTTGCTCATAGCTATTATACAACTATCACTCTAGTCATTTTTCTTACTGTGGAGCTCATTCATTCTCTATCTGTTCATCTTTTCCCCCTCTCTCTCTCTCTTAATTTCTCCCTCTGATTATCTTTTATGGTCTTTATGTCACACAATCTCTTACTCATTTACTCTCTGGAGAACTATGTTTTTATTTATCTTTCTCTTTCTTTTCCCATCAGGTCTCTGTGTCCTTTTCTAATTTTCCCAAGTGCCCAAGTGGCACGCAACCCTGTGTTCCTTCACCTCTCCAATCTGCCTTTCTCCACTGCTTGGTCTATACAATTTTTTTCATTTTTCCTTCATCTGTCCATTCTCAAAGTGCTTCCTACCCACCTGCACACATCCCACTCCTTCAGTACTTCCTGCTATTTTAAGCTCATCTCCCATATTTCTTTATTTTATTCTTTTATTCTTTATTTTTATATTCCTTATAAAAACAATCCTAAGATTCCATGCATTTCTCTCAAATCTAGATCGGAATTATTGAAACACTTTTGATTTTATTGTAATCAAGAATTACCTAGATGACAAGCGGCAAATGATAAATTCGTTTGCCAGCACACTGGTCAAGTGTAACTTCCGCTGTGCTGCCCAGTCCCGTGTTTTGGTTGCCTAGAAACCTAACTGACTAGGCTAAAAGTGGTAGCTAACATAATGTTATTATGTATTGTGAGCTAGTTAGCTAGCTAAGTGCATTAATATAGACACAAAGGAGTATAAAAGTTCAACTCAGCCATAGTCATTATCATTTTCTAAACCTTTTTTGGGTTGGATTAGTTTCATATGCAGAGATGGGGTATTGTAATTATTACCAAAGTAGCTCTGGGATTT
The DNA here is from genome assembly GCA_022758105.1 of Pangasianodon gigas. Lineage (NCBI taxonomy): Eukaryota > Metazoa > Chordata > Actinopteri > Siluriformes > Pangasiidae > Pangasianodon > Pangasianodon gigas. The sequence goes on from CM040474.1 coordinate 14,535,359, forward strand.
TAGTCCAGTCCAAATCTGTAATGTCAGTCATTGTTTATAAACGGCTCATTTGTGGTGTCTGGAAGTCTGGAAAGATTACACCTTGTTTTACCTTCTATAAAATGACTATATTAACTGACCCCAGTTAATATATATTTTGTCTAAATTGGCTATGTTGGAAAAGATTCTGTTGTAGCCTGTGGGAAAAGAGGTTTTGAGCTTTTTCTTAAGGATAAAGACTGCCAAAACCAAACTGAAACCAAGTATTGTCCAATTTTATAAAACAGAACAGTATAGACAATGTTTAATAATACTTGTCAGAGAAGTGACACCTCTGGGGGTTTTATGTAAAGTTGTTGACTTTCCACAACAGGTTTAATGTACATACACATTATGTTCCTTCGACCTACAAATGATCAAGTGCAACTTGCGCAGCCACACGCCCTACAGCAAGCACTTCTAATAAAGAACAAACCAACCAGTGTGTATTAAAATGAAGTGTATGTAGTGTGCATGGATTTTTTCAGATTCAGTTTTATGAATTTCTTATATGCAGAGAACCAACAACAGTACAGTAAAACTATATATATAACTATATATATCTATTCACATAAACATACACCGATCAGCAATAACACTAAAACCACTGACTGTCAAAGGGTAGGATATATTAGGCAGCAAGTGAACAGTCAGTTCTCGAAGGTTATGTGTTGGAAGCAGGAAAAATGGGCAAGCGTAAGGATCTGAGCAGCTTTGTCAAGGGCCAAATTGTGATGGTTAGACAACTGGGTCAGAGCATCTCCAAAACAGCAGGTCTTGTGGGGTGTTCCCGGTATGCAGTGGTTAGTACCTACCAAAAGTGGTCCAAGAAAGGACAACCGGTGAACTGGCAACAGGGTCATGGGCGCCCAAGGCTCATTAATGCACGTGGGGAGCGAAGGCTAGCCCGTCTGGTCCGATTCCACAGAAGAGCTACCGCCAAAAGTGCCTACAATGGGCAAGTGAGAATCAGAACTGGACCGTGGAGCAGTGGAAGAAGGTGCCTGGTCTGATGAATCACGTTTTCTTTTACATCATGTGGATGGCCGGGTGTGTGTGTGTTGCTTACCTGGGGAAGAGATGGCCCCAGGTTGCATTATGGGAAAAATGCAAGCCGGGGAGACCGCGTGATTCTCTGGGCAATGATCTGGTGGGAAATCCTAATGGCAGTGGCCTCTTTCAGCAGGAAAGAACACTGCAAAAATTGTTCAGGAATGGTTTGAGGAACATGACAAAGATGTTGACTTGGCCTTCAAATTCCCCAGATCTTAATCCGATTGAGCATCTGTGGGATGTGCCGGACAAACACACAGGACTTAAAGGAGCTGCTGCTAACGTCTTGGTGCCAGACACCACAGCACACCTTCCACCATCTTATGGAGTCCATGCCTTGGTGGGTCAGATCTGTTTTGGCGGCACAAGTGGGAACTATACAATACAACAGGTGGTTTTAATGTTATGGCTGATTTTATATATATATATATATACACACACACATATATATATATATATATATATATATATATATATATATATATACATAAGAATTGAATAAAATAAAATAATAATAAAATAAAATGTATAAGGTGCAATGTTTGTTTTGTGCATTTATGACATTCTGGATGCAACGCAATATGTAGTCAGTTGCAGTCGGTTAAAGTGCAGCGTGAAAGAGTGTCGTGTAATTACACACCCTGTAGCAGCCGTAAATGTTGAGTGGAAATGTAAATGTTCTTTAGTGGCGTTAATAGTTATTATTAAGCAGCTGTATCACCTGTGGGATAAAACTGTCACCAAGTATGTTTGTGTGTGCTCTGATGCTGGAGTAGGGTCTTTTAAGATCCTCTAAGCCCTCCTTATGCATCTCCTGGTGTAGATGTCTTGGAGGGAGGGAAGCTCACGATGATGCCCTGAGCCATTCGTACAACCCTCTGCAGAGCTCTGCTCTCGAAAGCAGTGCAGCTCCAAAACCAACAGGTGATGTTGCAAGTCAGGATTTCAATATACATATCACAGGGAAACTTTCTTTTGTTTTGTGAAAGTCAATGGGGGTGGCACGGTGGCGCAATGGGTAGCATTGCCACTTCACAGGTTCCATCCTGGCATCGGGGGATTGTCTGAGTGGAGTCTCGCTTGTTCAATCAGTGTCCATGTGGGTCCTCTCTGTTCTCTGGTTTCCTCTGACCATCCAAAATAAAAATGGCACTAGGTGGATTGGCTATGATAAACTGCACCTAGGTGTGAATGTGTGTGTGCACATGGTGCCGTGCGACAGACTGGAGTCCCATCCAGGACGTATTCCTGCTTCACACCGAGTGTTCCTGGGATAGACTCTGGATCCACGGCCATGAAGTGTTACTAAAAGTGAGTGAAATTCAACAGGAAGTAGGTTTTTTCCTTTATTTGATTTTCCTCTGGTCGTTGAATGAGAGAAGTAGAAAACCTAGTCTACTGAGCCTACTTATTCGCAACTATTAATTTAAAATCTAGTAGGCTAGACACCACGTCTTCTTGTCCCAAATATCCATGCAATGAGGGGTTTGATTAGAATTAGTGTTTATACATCTCTAACTTCATTCAAATGAAAACTAGCAAATTATTTGTTGTCATTCTTCTAACCTGGGAATGAATTCCGTTTTTAAGTAAAATGTTACGATTCATAACAAAGAAGCGCATATTTATCAGGATTTTTTTATATTATAAAACTATATATAATATTCTTTTAAGGCACAGTGTCTGAAGGGATGTGCTGAATTGTTGTTGTTTGCACACTGCTGTTTAGCTTTGATCCATTTTGAATTCTAAATGCAACAGTATCTACAAAAAAGTTCAGTTTTATACATCACATTTGTATGCATTTATGGTGAAGCCTCAATGACACTGCGGAAAATAACAATGTTTTGCATGTTATTATGGTAAACATTCTTCAGGGCTGAGACTTTTTTCACGGTCGCTACATTGTTCATGGTCAAAATGCCAAATCGGAAAAGATAAATGTAGAGCCTGATGAAAAGTGGAGAATTAGAATTAAGTGCAATATCATGAGGACATTGAGGTCGATGTGTTGTTTACTCCATTGATATTCAGTGTTCATGTGTATTCTATAGAACAAACAAATAGCTATAGATAAGTTGGTATTTATTACTTTTTGATGCTGAGATATTGTTCTTTTGTTCTTTTTGGTATTTCTAAGACAATAATACACTAATGATGTGGCTTATACATATGTAAATGTTTTATATCAGCTTCTTTGTGTATACAGCTATAGATATCAGACATCATAGTTGCACTCTGTAAATAGCAGATAATTATTCTCTTTGTAGCTGCCGGACACTGTATGGGAGAGTGCCTTGTCTTTTACAAATCAAGCATTTTCACTTGTTTGTTTAGACAGTTCAGACTTTACTGTGATCAACTAAGGTTACTTTGAAGTTACAGTGATCAGCTAACATTACTGCAGTCAGCTAATGTTACTGCGATCAGCTGATGTTACTGCGATAAACTAAGGTTACTGCAATCTGCTAACATTACTGCGATCAGCTAACATTATTGCGATCAGCTAACTTTATTGTGATCAAGTAATGTTACTGCAACATTACTGAGATCAGCTAATGTTACTGCGATCTGCTAATGTTACTGCGATCAACTAAGGTTACTGCAACCTTCTAACTTTACTGCGATCAGCTAACATTACTGCGATGAGCTAACATTACTGCGATCAGCTAACACTACTGCAATCAGCTAATCTTATTGCAATCAGTCAGATGTGCATCGCTTACCTCTCAACAAGACGTTAAAGTCTGGTACCGTAGCTAATCATGAATGTGGTTAGAGGTCAGTTGAAAACTGATCATCACTACTAATTGGGTGCTGCAAGTTTTGATTAGAAATTAGGAATTTGATTAGAAAGTTTTAGTAGGCTGCCTTCCTCCACACATTATCAGGACATCACTGTTTCAATATTAAATTTGACAGCTGGAGACTGAAGATGGAGAGGTAAATAAAACCCTAAAAAAGCTCTGGACCTCAGTGTTGTCTTAGCTAATTACAGCCACGACTATAACACAGGGCACCTGTGAGTGGCTTTGCAGAGCACTTACATTTACAGCATTTGGCCAGAACTGGCCATAAAAGGTTGTGAACTCGCGGCTTGCCGATCAGAAGTCCAATGACTTAACCATTGAGCTACCACCACCCATGTGTGGATGTGTTAATGTGTCCCTTTTTGACATTAGTGTCACAAAGCGCACCAGTATGGAGAAAATTAAGATTACAAACATACTACAACCCCTGGCAAAAATTATGGAATCACCACACTTAGAGGATGTTCACCCAGCTTTTTTACTTTATAGCAAACAAATAAATCATAGATATGACACAAAAAGGTTTTGTTCAATAGCTTAACATACTGGCTTTGTGAAACATACATCAAAAAAATTCACTGACTTTTTTTTTTATTAATGGCATGTCATTTTCCAAATCAAGTTGAGGAAAATATTATGGAATCATCTTCTTAATTTTCACGCCTTTCTTAATTTCCACTTCTAAAACAAATACCGGGACAAGTCTTAAAATGCTAATTAGTCAGCAGTTAAAAGGGAGTGCTTACACACCTTAACGAGCTGTTGGACTCAGCTAATTGAAAGGAAACATGGCTCCAACGAGGGAGTTGTCAGTTGAAAC
>CM040474.1:14541967-14595823 GCA_022758105.1 Pangasianodon gigas
CAGAGGAGGATCAACAAAGTACTAATTGTGTTTTTTTGTTAATGATTCCATAATTTTTTCCTCAACATTGAGTGATTCCATACTTTTTTCCTCTACTTGATTTGGAAAATGACATGCCATTAATAAAAAAAATGTCAGTGAATTTTTTTGATGTATGTTTCACAAAGCCAGAATGTTAAGCTATTGAACAAAAACTTTTTTGTGTCATATCTGTGATTTGTTTGTTTGCTTTAAAGTAAAAAAGCTGGATGAATATCCTCTAAGTGTGGTGATTCCATAATTTTTGCCAGGGGTTGTAACTGTGGACGTAGCAGTTCAAATCTGAAGGAGAACAGACTGTCTTAAGAAAATGGGGAAATGAAATTTATGGTCTTAGGGAGTTGTCCACTTTTGGGAGAAAGTACAGACTGTTCAGACAGTACTTCCCTGTTTGGGGAATTGACCAAGACAGGTCCAGACAGGTCCAGAGAGACAAGGGCAAGAAAACGATAACTGAAATGGATGAGGTAAGATGGAGATATGTGATGTGAAGAAGATGATGGAGAGGAAGATAGGAGGTAGCAGTTATGTTAAAATATGATATGATAATCAGTGTACTCTGTCATCCAATAGGATGTTGGTTTTCTTGTTATTTGCTAAATAAATAGAAATAACTATGAAATGAATAATTCATGAATGTAATCATATATACTCCAATCTTTTGTCTCCACCCATGTATCACTCTGACGTAAGGTATGGTTGGTTCGCATCTTTTTTTCTTAAATAATACATTTATTAAAACTATTAGTGAATAATACATCTCGATCGATTCTTCTCTCAGTGCTTTGATGTTAGAACTTCCAAAGTTTTGGGTGTTGAATTTCAGCTTGGATTGCATCACCCATACCAAACTCCTCTTTTTATTCAACGCTGTTCTTCTCCCTTACAATGGGGACTTATTTTACACTGCTCAGTGTCTTAGGATTTCAGAAGCAAGCACACCAAACTCATTAAATAGCTTCAGGCCTATTTCTTTTCATTCCTGTTTTATACCTGTTGCTTCCTAGCCACTTCTGTCCTCTAGGATTCTCTAACTGCTGGGTCATCAGGTACAATGTCTCACATCCTCCCCTTAAACCATGTGTCATAAACATAAATTACTATGTTCATGAATTTCAGAATTTCTTAGTACGTCCCACTTTTGCTTTAATGACAGCATGCACTTAAGCTGACATGGACTATAAGTTTGTGTAAAACCTGACGAATCATGTTAAATCAAATCCACTGGAATGATAGATGACAGCTACCAACCGGAGAGGGTGATGTCTAACACATGCTTCCTCTGAGACATGTGAATCCAACCAACACTACCTTTTCGAACTGCTGCTCTTGCTGTGTCACCGGGCAATGTAACACAGCTAGAGGAAAATGCTATCTGCTCTCTTCCACATACATGAGCTCATAGATGCCCACGATTGGCTAGTGTCACTGTGATTAACAGGGGAGAAAGAGTATTCCATCCCTCCTACCTAGAGAGCATGGCTGGGAACCTCTGGTAATCTCTTGACTTCTGCTTCTTGGTTGCATTTTTGCTGTCACATGTGCTGTATGTTTGTCTTTGTCAATGTAGGGGTGAGTGGGTTTTGTCTTATATGTTCAGCCCACTTCTATGTGGGTTGTTCCCACCTGTGGTTCCTCATTGGATGATCACCATTTGCCATACGTCTTGCTCCCACCTTTGTTTTCCCATTGAATATGCTGATTTTCATGTGTGCAATATGGTTTTTGAACGTTTCAACAAAATATTCATCCACCTATATAAATCACTAACTCTGACTTCTTAGTGCCACCAAACAGCACCATTCAGGCTAGTTTCAGAGTACTGTAACAGCAGAAATGACCTATTTTCTTTTGCCCATGACATGCTATATATCAGACCTTGACCCCAGCTGATCAGCCATTTCCTGGCCTCTTGACAAAGCCTTAACTGTTGACTGTCCACTTTTGGTGAGCCGAGCTTGTGTCCACTGTAACCTCAGATTCCTGATCTTGGCTGACAGGAAAGGAACCAGATGTGGTCTTCAGCTGTTGTAGCCCATCTGCTTCAAGGTTCAGTGCCTTCTGAGAAGCTTTTCTGCTCACCACAATTGTAAAAGGTAGTTATTTGAGTTACTGTAGCCTTCCTGTGAACTCAAACCAGTCTGACCTTTGAGCAGGAGTACATGTGTATCAATTAAAGTGGTCAGTGAGTGTATGTGGTGTATGTATTGTATCTATGCCAGACATTTACATGAGAGTCACAAGTAGGTCTATGACTTGTTCTGGTTGCTTTCCTGTTTTTCCAGATGGTTTTGCTAATTCACTGTAGTACTTCACTACAGAGCTCACCAATAGTGAAATCAACAGAAAGAGAATGGAGTCCACTTTTCAGTCCTCTTTTATAAAAAACCTCTTTTATATAGTAAACCTAATGCATGGGGTCATTTGCAGATAGTTCCCTTTTTGGTCCACTTTAAGAGGACTGAGTATAATTAATTTAAACCTTGGGGAGAATGAAAACAAGGCATGCAGCGGTACTCTGGGTGGTACCCAAGGAGAAGACGCGCCAGCAAGTTGCAATAATACAATCTTGAAGTGACAAGGGACTGAACCAATGCCTGAGTAGTCTCCATGGAGATAAATGGCTGGATGTTGTAAAGGAGAAATCTGCATGGCTGAGGTTATACAGGTTGACAGGGTGTAAGCATCACAAATATTCTGCCACTGTTTATGATTCATGCTATGCTTACTTGTTTGCCACTTTAGGTTTAGTTTCATCAGTCCTCATGTGGCAACCGTAGTAACTGGAGTTAAATGAAATAATAAAGTAGGTTTGTTTTACCATACCTCTGTAAAGCTAAACCTAGCTTTGTAAGCATATGTGTTTAAATTCAGTTTCTGCATGTTTGCTTACCTACCAAACACTGCTCCAGAGTGTGCAGTCAATTTTTCAAAATTTAATTTCATGTTTGATTTTAGCAGATTTCTATCAGTTGCTGATGCATTAGCACCAATTTAAGCATTACAGATAACCTGATATGTCTCCTCGTCCATGTGTGTGAGGTTTGGGATATTAATCCCCTGGAGTTGAAGAAAGGAACGAGTCACAGTTTTATATTTCACAATAGGAAATATCGACTTTTTTTTTCCTTGCTGGAACAGAAGTGGTACAATCCACATGAATCTTCCGCTTAGATTTTCCACTAGAGGCCAAATAAATAATAGCGGAGATTTAAATGCAGTGAGTTCGGGGTGTAATAAAAAAAAAAAAAGTTCTAGAATAAAAACATTACAGCTGCTCCCATGCACTTTCCTTAAAGGAAAAATTCAACCGAAACAACTTTTTTAAAAATTAATCTTTATAATAAACATAATGGTTTTATTTTGTAATGACATTCAGAATTTACTTTTTTTTTGTAGTAAATTCCTTAACAGAAGTTGTTAAATGGTAATAAAAAGCATATCAACCAGTTTTGTGCAGTAACTGATAAGATAATTCTGGCCACATTTCAACAACTCAGACATAAATGAGCTGAAAACATAATTGGTCTGTGAGTCTAGTAGGTCCTTGGCAGCCTCTCAGAGGAAGTGAACCCCTACTTTCCAATTCAGGGAAGATAATTTAGTCAAATTTTGACATTGCCAAATACAAGCTCACTGAGAAAAGATATTATTATTATTATTATTATTATTATTAAGCTACATGTTTTATCTGTATCACTATATGCCCATCATAGTTATACTGCCATACCCTTAATGGAAGGAATCCTTAAACCTTTCTTGGAAAACAGAGGATATGTTAACCTTCAGGAGAAGCTTACAAAGGGCACAGGAGAGGTATGTTGCCTCTTCAAACACCATGATTAGGTCCTTAAAGACTGCTTGGTGTAGAAGCTCTTTATGACCTGAAACTGTCTACAAGTGATTTTGTTTTTCTTTCTTTTTTTTTTTTCAAAGCTCTCATGTTTCTTTTGACAGTTAGTCCCTCCAGCCATCCCTTTTCTCTTTCTCAAAAAGGCTGCATGAGCAAACCATCTGACCAGAGCTAAAGAAAGTTCTTGAAGTTCTCTATTAGGTCCATCCATTGCCTGGGTGAGCGACAGGAAAATCTTTGTTGATTTTGAAACCAACTAAATCACAAGTGTGCCATCAATCATCCCAAAAGAGGCACAGTGTAAACAAGCTAGAAAAACAACCTCTCTGCTAATCCAAAAGATAAATCATAAAGACATGAAACTAGGTAAACAAACTCCTTAGCGAAATTTATATTCTGGACACTTTTTTTAAGCCAAGAAATTTATAGTCATTCATCACTGTGGGCCATCAAGTATCTATCTGACTGACCTCTTCATTTCATACATCACTGCTAATTAAGTGCAATTAATTAATGACGCTCTGTTGTGCATCAGGAACAGTGTGTCTAATTGCTTTGTTATTCATTACCATGGCAATTCCATTAAGCGAAGCAAAAAGTGTAGAAGTCATGTTTTTTGCCTTTCTGAGAAACACCACAACTTCACTAAGATATCCGTGCACGCATATGCAAGTGAAATTAATGCAGTTTATGTAAGGAATAAAACACATCAGGACATGCTGTTATTAAAGCATGACACATTGTACAATTTTTTTTAGTTTATAGATGCATTTAATGTCGTGGAACGACTGTGTTATCACACCATTCCTGTTATCACTTATAAACAGCTATAAACAGTCATTCCCTCACCAGCCTCTTTTTTCACTTTTGAAAAATAATAAGACAAACAAACTGTTACAGAGAAACCAAAAGACTTTCCCATGATGGAAAAAATTCAGCTTTTCCTCTGACTATTACAAAGCACTTACACTGGAGACTCCTTCCAGAAACAACATATAAACATCCCTTCATAGGAAACTTCTCCATATCAATGATTACACAAGTTATTTAATATAAGCCCCTGTGTAATATTAGAACGAATGCCTTTATATAACTTGCCTTGCAACCACACTACTGTCAGAGCTGCTATAGAAAAACAATCAACACCCTGTGACCACACAACAACACTTGATCAGAATCAAGAATTCAACAGCGCTGTTGTTTAATTGATAATTTGCCAGAGAGACAACCCTTGGGCAACTACCAGCTACATGAACCAATTCACACAATGTGTTTCTGAAGTGTTTTCTTCTTCCCTCTTGTGTGTCTCATGAACAGATATGCTTCCATTTTAATCAGTGTTTCACTCCTCGCCAATTCTGTGAAACACATGACCCCATGCAACTCATTTTCTTTTTTCATTTGTGCACTTGAGTGAAGAGTAAACTCCACAGAAATCAATTAAAAAAGCACACACTCACACACTGCCACTGTTTATACACTGAACTTTATTTGAAATTATCACCTACAAGCATGCAGCCTGTCTGTTCAGAGCAAAGTGTTTACCTGCATGTTTAAGGATGCATTATAAGATAAATTGAACCATCATGTTTTCAATCTTTGGTTCCAGTAATCACAATGTTGACATTCATGAAAGAAGTAGCGCTCGCTCACTTCCTAAATCCCAATTTAAGCCCTGACCATTTGTAATTTTTTTAAACAAGTTGGCTCATGATGCTGGTTGCATTTGAAACACCATACAGGCTAAAAACACTTTAATATCCAGAAGATATTAGAAGATCCACATATCTCAGCTGTAAGACTCTCTAAGATCTTTTAGATCCTATTTTAGATCCTATCTCTTGCTTATTTATTGCCTATTTATTTCTCTTAGATCCTATTTATTGCCACAATAAAAATAACTTATTTGTATATATTAAAATTAGACAGGCACATAGTTGAAGAAGCTTATATGGCTTGAAATAGTTGCTGTACATGTTTATGTATCTTGGTCATTCTATTTAGGTTAGGACATGCAGCTATCACCACTGTAGTACGAACACAACCAGACCAGACTAGTTTAAGGTCAAATAAGATTGACTTTTGACCCATATTTCATGTCTCTTACTCACTATTTCTCACAGATTCTAACCTCCTGTTTCTCAAAGACTAAATTTTTTACTTTTAATAAAGTCCCCTATTTGTATTTCTTATCATAGCCAAATGGCATTTAATGAGACAAATGAGGCATTTAACGAGGCACTTACTGAGGAACAGATAGTTGTGTGTGTGTACGGCTCACTGCAATTTTTAAATTGAGGTATAGTAGAAATAAAATTCAATTTGGCCTACTATTGATGCAAGTTAAAAAAAAACAAAAAAAAAAGCAAGGTTTCTATTTTAAACACAATCAATGTACAATGTAGTAGTTAACAAAAACTGCACTATCTATATTCAGATTTAAACCCAAAGTGGATGTGGCCTAAATCAGAAGGGTTTTTGTTTGTTTGATTCTTTGTTTGCTTGTTTTATTAAAAAACCCAGAGGTAGAGATGGAGCACTGTCAGCATGGTGTGTGAATTCTGGCTCTCACAGTTCCTCAACCTCAGCTACATCACTCCAGTTCATAACTGATCTCAACAACAGATGTGCACTAGACTTTTTTTTTTTTAAATCCCACTCATGCAGTTATTATTTTTGTTTGTTGCTGCCTTCAATATTTCCTAATGAATTCATTTGGTTCTATTTCCCAAAATGTAAACAAACTAGTAGCCTAATTTAACCACCACAACCCTGACTAGAGCGTTATTAAGGATGAATGAATGAAGGCTGGCAATACATTGCACAGCACCATGTATTCATGTAAAAGAAACAACAAGGATATAGTAAGTAAATGCATAAAATTTCAGGCATGTGGGCAAAATGAATATTGTTTCACTGAGTTCTGAGGGAAATGCGTGTTTAATTTGTTAGAAATCAGTTGCAGTAATGAAGGAGTATAGTTTTTTTTTTTCTCAGGTGGTGCACTGGTGCTGAATGAGAACAGAAGGTGAAACTGGCAGCCTATCAGCAAAACCAAACCAGTGCTAACCAAGTGCAAGCAAATGTTACAAGGCCTAGCTTTGAGAAAGCTCAAGCTATAGCCCAGGGGGTTCCTCTAATGAGGCTGTAGAAAAACCACCTGAGATCCAAAGTGACTGACAGTCACCTGTGCTTCAACAAAACTTGCATCTGGTTTGACAGCAATACTTCAGTCTAAGGCACAACATCACTGCCCCTATTAGAATTATTAACTGGTGAGTGAAATCTGCAAAATCTTTTACACAACACGTCAAGCATTCAGGAGAAAGTGCTCAAAGCCCACCTACTGAGTTTTTCACTTAAAAGGCAATGTGAGTGCATGGTGGTTTTCAACTAGGCCTAATATATTTTTTTATTTATTATTACAGAGTGACCCATAACTCCATATTTGTGTCCATCTGCCCCCAAGAGGAAAGTCAAACACCTGTGACTTAGGTAAAATAGACATCTATCACACTCTGTAGCAGCAAGCAGCAGTCAGTCAGTCAGTTTAATTAAGAATAAAGCAAAGGAGAAAATGGAGAAAAGTTCCTATGAAAGCTCCTGTGTAAAGCTCCTGTGAAAGCTCCTGTGAAAGCTCCATGAAGCTATAAATCCCAATAAATACATAATGCCATTGCACATTAAGACACTTTTATATGGCAAAGGGACTTTTATATGGCAAACAGTTGGTCACCAATTGGACTTTGAGTTGCATTTAATAATGAAGGAGCTGCCTTGCTTATCTGCTATGATTTCTAGGAAGATTTGAAATCTCTTTTGTGGCTGGATGTCCATCCATAAGCTCTGCAAGGTGGAAAGTGTTATCTGAAGTGATATCCAAAGTATCTTCAGGTTTTTCAGGGTTGTACAGCACAGTTAAGAGCATATGTGGGCTTTATTTGAGCTAGTCACCCACTGATCTGACATTTGCCATTAATTTTTATTCTGTTCCAAGTCCATATTATCAATGTCTTTTGAGTAATTAATTTCTGGAAAGGAAAGGAATGCTCTTTAAAATGTCATGCCCGTTGTGCCTCCCTCTGAGACCACCTAATGGCATTTGGTTCTCTGATCTTCTACACCAGCACCTCACAGGTCGTAATTATAAACAGCTGTATAATTATATGCATGTTCTTCCGCCCTGTCATTAAAATAGTCTCTAACTTGGTGACCCAGTATCCATGGACTTCCCATGTTTGGTGAGTCTGGCCTGATTTAATTTGACCAAAAAAAAAAAAAACAACAGCTATCAAACCATTTTAATTTTAAGTGTTGGCTTATTTTTTCTGCCTCTACATATATAGTGCCCTCCAGTATTATTGGTACCCTTTATAAAACTGAGATAAAATGATTGTATAAAATAAACATTTACACACAATAATTAAGAATTTTCTGCCTACACAATAGTAGAAAAAGAAAGATGTAGGAATGTCTTTGTCCTAACAAGTAATCAAATTTCAAACCAAAACTAATATTTTGTTTTACTTTTATTTACGTGATCATCTACTTTTGTTTCTGTTCTGTTCCTGTCTCCACCCCTGTCCTGTCATTGGTGTGTTTCCTGATTGTGTCCAAGTGTTCTGTTTTAAGCCCTTGATTAGTTTGTCTTTATATACCCTGTAGTTTCATTGTGAAGTCTTATCATGCATTTTTGTAACTTAAGTCTGAGCCTTATTTTCTTGTTCGTTCCCTTTTTTTGACTCATGCTTATGTTTTGACTTATGTTCATGTATTACCCTCATTTAATGTTGTTAACCTGGACTTTTGATGATGATTATTGGACTGACCATAATTAAATACCATGCTGAGTTCATGCGATTGCACCATGCCTTCATGAACAGCGTGTTATAGTGACACCCCTAATGAATATTTTATATAAGTGCAAATTGTCATTCTTGAAAAAATATATTATTTTTTGTAAAATATGAAATCATGTAAATGATTAGTTTACATGAAACTATGTCCTGTTTCCTTGTAGTATAAATATGAGGCTGCACACATGTAAAATCACTTTGTCATCAATTATCATGGGGAAAAAAACCCAAAGAAATTTCAGAGACTGATGGTTGTTGACCTACACAAATAAGGTAATGGAAATAAAAGTACATATTCAGTTAAAACTACCATTTAGCAATTAGGACCATAATACCAAGTTTGATATGTCTGAAAAAGTTTGAAAATTTCCTAGGAACTGGACCCATGAGCACACATGAGCTCAAAGGTAACAGCTTTATAACTGAACAGTTTATCTGAAACAAAATGCAGCACCTGAACTTCTCCAAGCATCACTAGAACCATATTTGGCATTGTGTTTTTTGGTCATGCCCACCATCAGCATCATTTTGGAGACAAAAAGGGACTGCATACAGGGAAAAGCACCTGATACCCCACTGTAATTTATAGAGGTGGATCAATCTGGTGCTGTTTTGTGGCTGGTGGTTCAGGGTCACTAGTCATGTGTGATGGTGTCATGTACCTGGATATTTCAGCCTAAAACTTGGTTGCCTCTGCCAGGAGGTTTAGATTTGGCCATACATAGACCTTTCAACAAGATAATCATCCAAACATTCTTCAAATCAACATGGAAATGGTTCAAGAAACACTCAGTATTTTGCAGTGACCACCTTATTCTCTGGATTTGATCTCTACAGAACACCTGTGCTCTGAATTGAAAAGAGAAATCCACATGCACAAACCTAAGAATATAAAGGAGCTTAAAATGTTCTGCATGGATTAGTGGACTAGCATCCCTCTACAAGTGGTTCCAAACATGTTAGGTATTACAGAAAGAGATTCTGTCTCTGTCGCTGTTATTCTCTCCAGGGCAGGCATCACAAAATATTAATTGTAAGGCTGCCAATAATTTTGAAACTAGTGTTTTGTAGGAAAAAAACTGCAATATTTAAAAATTGAGTTTGGAAAAAGTAGTGCAAAACTACACAGTGTTCTTGAATGTTTGACCTTAAAATATCACTTGTTGGAAGTTATTAATTTTTGCCAATAATTCTATAGGGGACTGCTCTCCATTTTCTGTTCCAGATTAAACTTCATTAGTTTTCCATGTTTGAACTAGCTAAAAACCAAAAGATGTAGGACAGGGGGATTCAAAATACATACAACTTTCACTCTGGCTCAAATGTAGATGTACTAAGAATGTCTGGCAAAAGGATCTAGTTTAAACCTTTGTTTAAACATTTTTGTACTCAATAGGGAAGACATCACTTACCTGAGGAAATGTTGGAAGGAAAGATTGAACAAACCACTTCATCCAACATGATATCATGTACAAAATCATATATTAGGACAGTGATTTTTGTTATATTATTGCCAATAGCCATGTCTTTATTAAGGCATAGCTCTGTTAGCCAACTATCTTCCAACAATGATTTTACATTTATAATGGTGCAGACATTTGCACATTAAACTATGCACACACATCAATTGTTTATTCATTCCTTCATCTTCAGTAGCCGCATAATCTGAGTCACTGTTGAAGTTGTTGGAGCCGGTGCCTATCCCTTGAACACTGGGTTCAAGGCAGAACTACACCTTGGATGGGACACGGTGAGGACTGGCAGTAAACGGAGCTGAAGATTGAACCCTGGAGCTGTGAGGCGTTAACACTGCCTGCTGCGCCACCGAAATCCTTCACAAATTCTTTTCAAATTCCATCAGCAGTCAAAGAACATTTCAACCACTTCGCTAAACTTGTCAGTAGTCAGTTTTCAGTTTTCTCGCACTCTGTCTGTCTCATCACACACACTCAAGCATGAAATGAAGCTGTTGTACTATGGATATGAGTAATTCAGTAACATTCTCTCAACTCATGTTAAATCCAGTGCTTGCTGTGTGCATACTGACTTGCAAGATAGGTTATTGATTTTTTTCTTTCTTTCTAAACAAAACAAGTCATCTGTAGTTAATTCTCTTTTACCGTATCCTGAACCATACAAATACTGCAGCCCACAGGCTCTTAGTTTAGTGGCAAAGACATAGACTGAGAGTTGAAATAGATTTACAAGAACAATAGATAAACAAAAAGTCAAGGATGCAGCGTTCGCTAATGGACGTTCTCCCTCAATCTCGCAATTATGATGAACGTTATGAGCTGTTGATAAGTTTTATGAGATGTTTTATAAGCTATGTGGGAGGTATGGCAGTTTCTTCTGTTTATTGCCTCTAGCAGAGTGTTTGTATGTCTAACCATGAGCACAGAAGCTGCATTGATCCATTAACCCTGCGCTGTGTAGCCATGGCAATGGCCCATATTCTCTGCTCTATACCCACCTTTTACTTGATGAAATGACTTTCAGAGCAAAGCAGACAGACAGCAGTGATGGGTTTAGTTTATTTATCAAATCAGGCAGTATCACACTTTCCAAGGGAGTGATGCAAATGTAATGTGCACATCATAATAGTAATTATATATCTTATTGCTGTCTCTGATTCTGTCCTCTGTCAAGGTAGTTTCTCTCCGTATGTTCACCTTTTAGCTACACTTTCTTGAATCGTAAAAGTGGTTTGAGTGTGAGAGAGGGGGGAATGTATTATTATTATTATTATTATTATTATTATTATTATTATTATTATTATTATTATTATCATTCATTCATTCATTCATTCATTCATTCAGTCCTTCATTCATTCAGCTTCAGTAATTGTTTTATCTTAGTCAAGGCTGTGTGGATCCAACACACAAACACACACACATACACACACGTTCACACAAGCAAGCAACAAGTTGCTCATGTCACTTGCTGTTGTGTGTCTCTTGTGAGTGTGTAGTGACTGCTACTGTTGTTGCTATTGGGCATACGATGTCCAGCAGTGTCCAAAATGTATAGCCTACACCCCATTATATGATTTATACACATCACTTCTTTAAAATATATTTAAGTTTCATTTACATGTTATGTGCTAGGCTTTGTACTAGCTTTGTTGGCAGAGTAGCAAAGCAAACTAACTGTACTAGCTACGTACACTTACCAGTGATCTCTGCTAACTTCTTCCAACCTTAATTTATCTCTATACATGTTTAATGAGAGGTTGGATAAGATGACAGGATAAGATGAAACCACAGTTACAGATTTTAAAAAAAATGGTTACTGGTGGGGAACTGAAGAAACATCGGACCACACGTGCCATTGGATTGGTCCAAGGAATCATTCGAATCAATCGTTTGGATTTGCGCTTTATGGAGTCAAATCTATGTTGCATAGAATTGAGAAAATCTCAATTCAAATGTCACCTGTCAAGCTGTGACTTTGCCGCTGTCTCTGAAATTGCTACTCTGTGTCATGCACTTCCATAGAAAATGAATGGCTGCTTATTGCTTTGTCGCTTGCTAGTGTGAACGTAGGGTTATGCAGTACCTACAGGGCATTTTGTAATAGCCAAGACACTTTCCTATTACTTGGGAAGTGTGAGGGAATCTGACAGAAATCAATGTGGACATGTGGAGAATATGTGAAACTCAGCACAGAGAGTAACCAGAACTCTGTAAAGAACCCAGACCCCATGAGCTGTGATACACTTCCTGCTGTACCACTGTTTCTCTACTGTTGTTGTTATTGTTGTTGTTTATATAGATCTTTTCAATAATCCAAATGGACATGTAACCCAAGTTTATTCACAATTGACTGCAAAGTAGTGAACTCACAATAATACATCAGAAAGTACCTAAGAAAGTAAAGGCCTCAGCATAGTTCATGCAGAGATGATGTTCAGCTGACTTCAAAGAAAAATATGACATAATTGAGGAGCAATTAGACGTTGTGAGGGTGCTTTGCTCGTACACATGGCAGTTGGATGAATGTTCTACTTGACCTAGCCTGTGATTGTTCATTCCAAAGGGGTCATGCCCAAGCTGATTCATTCCAAGTTGGATGACTTTCAGGTAGCAGTAATGTTCTTCCTGTAGATGTGGAAATTGTTGTAAAATCTTAATAGTGCAGCACTATAGTGGAACGCTCATACGTAACAGCCAATATAAAACCACAAAGAGTATGTATGCTTAAAAGCTTGCAAAGGTGGTTTCGTTGTCACATGACCCTCACAGATATCATCTCTGCATTAAGTATGCTGAAACTGAAACTATAAGTGTTTAAACAATACACCATTTGCAGTTGATGTACAGTACTGAAGTGCTTAATTAAACAGAAATCACATAATGAAAACAAAAAAAAGGGTTCCAATAATAATAATAATAATAATAACAATAATAATAATAATAATAATAATCTTTCCTCAGGGGGCTTGTATTTGGCAAAATTTGACTAAATTATCTTCCCAGAATTGGAAAGTAGGGGTTCACTTCCTCTGAGAGGCTGCCAAGGAGCTACTGGACTCACAGACCAATTATGTTTTCAGCTCATTTATGTCTGAGTTGTTGAAATGTGGCCAGAATTATCTTATCAGTTACTGCACAAAACTGGTTGATATGCTTTTTATTACCATTAAAAAACTTCTGTTAAGGAATTTACTACAAAAATGTCTTCTTAATCAAAATTATTTTCTGCATGTTTCATGTTGTATTAAAATATCACAGTGTTTTCATAAGAAATAACTACTTTTAAATTAAGATACAGTACAACAGTGATCTACTGTAGGGCATAGACCAAGACAACCAAATTACCAATCATCTATAATAACATAGAAAGCAAAAAAAAATCCTATAGTGTTGCTGAGTGTTTGATTCACATTGGTCAGTAGGAGTTGATTAAATTTCTCTAACAGCAGCTCTGACAGTAGGCAAGTCACAGGTTTATATGTAAGATATGTTCTCTTTCCGATACGCAGTAATTTTAAATGCCCATGAAGGTACAAAAAGAATAGATATATAGAGATATATAAGTATTTATGGAGAGCTATATATTTTACCATTTTCCTTTAAATGAGTTGAGTAAATTGTCTTGCAGACTAAAGTTGTCTGTGTATAAAAACAACACAGCCACCAAAATTGTCAGTGTCTGATTTGCCCTTTTTGACATGAGCATGTGAAAATCCAAACAGTGTCTTGGTCCTCTAAAGCATGTCCTAATATGCTACAGGCTTGTCAGAGTGACAGTATCAGAGGAGTGACAGGAGTTCCACAATAGCACGGTGATAAAGCTGCTGCCCCACCATCACGCTGATATTTGAGCGTGGTGAAGGCTTCCTCGTCTCAATCAGAATTATTATCTGTGGCCAGGCCATTTTGAAAGGTCAAAGCCTGACATGTCTGATAAGGTGCACTAGGTAATTATAGTCTTTTGAAAATGCTCATTTATCTTTATGCTCTGAGAGTCACAACAGTAGGGGCATTTGAAGTAAACACACACTTTGTGAATCGTGAGGAAAACACAGTGTCATTTCCAAAGTTATGGAAATTCTTAGCAAAAAAATAAAAAAAAAACTCCTACCCCCACCAATAATCTCTGGTAATATTCTTTATGTAATATATATCTTTATATTATATATCTATAGACAATAACACAGGTTCCCAACCCTGGTCCTGGAGTACCCCCTGTTTTGTGCTTCTTAGTGTAATGCACAGGAACCCTGGGCACCAGACGGGAATACACTCTGGATGTAATGCCACTCAAGTGTAGAGCACCATACACACACTCATTCATGCCTGTTTTAAGATGGTGGGAGGAAACCAAAGGAAAACCACATGGGCATGGGGAGAACATTCGAAACTCCACACAGACAGAAGCCTGACGCTTAACCCGGGGACCCCAGAGCTGTGCGGCAGTGACGACACCTGCTGTGCCACCGTGTTTCCCTGCCTGTTTATTTATTCCTGATTACTGCTCAGCCATGTTGGTTTGTCTGCCATGGTTACATCAGCAAAATCTGACATGCATTTGCATTCAAATCTGTGTACTGTGACACCAGCTCTGAGAGTCAGGAACATCGATTATACTGTATATTAACAATGTTGCTGTGAATTTTTTTATCACTGTCAAAAAGAGAGAGGAAAAAAGAAAAGAATTACGTACATAGGTTGAACTAATGGTGTAAACATTCCAGATGCACAGACCAAAATTGGTTATATAATTAAGACTCATCATGAACTTTTTTTTTTTCATTAAAGCCTTAAGGTGCTTAATACACTTTCATCACTCCAATCAAAATATGCCCTTCAAGAAGAGTAGCCCAGCAGGTTAGCACACACGCTGGTGGGGATGAGATGAGGAGCACCATACTGAGGTAATGGGTCGACCGACCAATCCTTGATCCATGAAAATATTTTAGGATGACCTTTGAGGGTTTATCTCCACTCTAAAAGACACAAATGATTCCAAATGCCTCCTTACATAGCTCCATTATTTTTCATTCATTCATTCATCTTCAATAACCATTTTATCCTGGTCAGGGTCGGGTAGATCTGGAGCCTATCCTGGGAACACAGGGCCTTAAGCGGGAAAACACTTGGGATGGGATGACATTCCATTATAGGGCACCATGCATACACACATTCACAAAGTCATTCACACCTAGGGGCAATTTAGAGTAGCCAATCCATCTGCCAGCATGTTTTGGTAGGTTGGTGAAAACCCAGAGGAAACCCACATGGACATGGGGAGAACATGTGGAATGCCAAACAGAGCACCCTGGAGCTGCGATGCAGCAAAATATACCAAAATGAGGTAGAGCAACTAGTTTCTAATTAACTTGATTCCTTTTGAACCACACCAGACCATCTACTCTGAAGTTTTTGGGAACAAGAATCTGACAGGGCATGACAGATTTAGTGCTGTACCTCTGGTACCTTCGAACTTGGATGTAATTTTCTGCAACATGTTTGCCTTTGAGCATAGACTTAAACCAAGAACTGCTCCAGAGGTTAGCGTGATGCACCAGTCATCCCCTTCGACTTCTAAAAACAGATAAAAATAGCCACTGTCTTTTAGAACATATCAATTCACGACTGGTGAAATGCCAGAAATAGAACATTTTCAGGCAGTGAGTGTAGGTAGCACACATTGTAAAAGGGCACAGAGTGACCCAGTGGCATTTCTAATATGCCTATATGTCCCATACCTTTTGAAAGGAAACAATAATAGAAAGATCTTTACCTTCTAAAGACAAAGCTATCATTTAAGAGGAACATGTTGAAGTAATCTAGAAGCCATTAATGGTTTTATAGTATACATAATTACCAGAGCCACATAGTGACAGTGTTCTTGGCAGAGTAATTAATCTCAGTTAGCAGCTTGTTATTAATCTCAGTTAGCAAGCAATGCATGGTTTTGCAATGGTCACTGCGTGCACAGCTTTGACAGACAAGTAACGTCTACCTAAATATGTTGTTTAATCACCAAAAATGTACTTAAATATGTTGCAAAATCTGCACTGGAGGGACCACAATGTTTAAAACCATGGTGTTCATCAAATTAATCCAAATGTCTAAATGGGTTCTCTTTGAAGCATTTTCTAAAAGGGAAACCCTATGTTATAGAATTCTACACAGAAAGTCTCATGATCCCTTTATGGTGCTAGATGAAACATTTTTTCTAAGAGTGTAGATTACTTGCTGTCAAGCTGTATGGACACCCCTGCTGTGTGATGTTATCCCAGTGCCAGATTCTGCTTCACTTCTTCTTCTACTGCTGTGTTTCCTGCCTGTGGACTTGCGGGATACATCCTGATGCTCTACTCCTTCTCTGTTCCTCGTGTTTTTTTATCTGGAGCTTTCTGCACATGTGGCTCACTTCCTAGTTCCAAATACATACCCTAAATCGGTTTGTGCACAAGGCTCACTTTCAGTGGATATACTGTAGATTTATACCATTTAAGAAATGCTTCTATAATTATAAAGATTTTCCTGTGTTCATCCCATGACTCTTATTTGCAATATAATCATAGTGAATGTACTTAGTACTATTTGGCTTTACTCTTCTACAACTGGATACAAGGATTTATAGTCCCACTATCCTGTGACACCCAGAAAAGGATGGCTGGATACATCCAGATTTCTGTAAAGCTGCTTTTTGACAATGTCTCTTGTTAAAGTTCTATACAAATACAATATAATTGAACTGAATTTGCAAAATAAGTAGTAATAAGTAGTAAGTAGCATCAAGTTGTACACTAAGGCATAGAATTATCCATTCTATTATTCTATCATTCTATCAATATTTTTTGTCTTAGACATGCTGAATGTACAGATGTATGTGGGGGCAGTGTCTGTTCATGGTGGTGCATGTTAATAATGTGATAAAAGACACATCTTCACACACTTTTGTCATTCTGCTCTTGCATTAGTGATGCTCTTTCATTTCAGCGCTTTCATTCAAACTGACTCAAGCACTCACACTATATGAATGTGAGACAAAAAAAAAAAGATAATCAGTGTGCACGTGCTTCAAAATATCATTTTATTTGTTAGTTATTTACATTACTACAATCCAGTATACATTAATAATTTACTGCAAAAGCATAAATATTGATAACACTTAGCATTAAGGTTCACTAAACTAACATGATTTACTGCATTAATAAGCATTAACAAATGTTAAATTTGGCATTAATAAAGCATTAGTAATATTAACAAAGTAACAAAATAAATTAAATCATGTATTATGTGTATGTATTGATGTTTAAAATAAGTCAGAAAAATTTATGTTAGTAAATATTAATACTTACTGAACGCTGGTTTCCATGGGTATAAATATTGGAACTTGTTTTTCAGTTCTGAATTTTGCCAGTGAACACTGGCAGACATGTTCATTAAGTTATTATTATTAATATTATTATTATTATAAAAAAATAACCAATAATAAGTGTTATTGGTTTGCTCATGTAAAATAATGTGTTAACTAATGTCAGTTAAGGGAACCTTAATGAACTTTAAAGCCTTACTGAACATCCTCACCAATACAACAGTAAGAAGGACCAGAGTGGATCATGACATTCACAGTGAATGGACATGACACTATTTCCCCTGCAAGATTTACACATGCAGTCACACACATTGAAAAATTAACCCACCATAGATATTCACTACTCAGGTTCATGTGCTCAAGGACTGTTTGGATGAAAGTTTATTTCCTTCATGAGAAAACCGCACTGAATATAATTCCATACTTGCAGCCACACTATATCTATATTAGATGTGTAAAGCTGATTGACTTGTTGCAAACACCTGCCACATGCCTGTTAATCAAAATGTTTTTAAGACAGTTTCAGATTCAGAATGACCTGCTAATTTTTTTTCACAATACACATTATATTATGTATATAATTCAGATCATAGCTGTGCACAGTGCGTTTTCATAATGGTCATTTATATTTTATCACGTGCAGATGGGTATATATGGTCATTTGTGTCATATTTATATGACTCCATCCTGCATAAAAATGATAATATAATTATACAAGCCTGAGGTATCACACCGGGCTTTGTACAGTAAAAAAAGGCTGGAGAAAGCAATTGTTATTGCAGATAAGCTATTGAGTCTTATGTTATTGTTTAAGTTAGCGTGCTTTTATCTGTTTCCTTCGGTCTTGAGTTTTGATGAGGTTCTCCTGTGATTCTTAACTAAAAAGGACAACAGACATCTGTGTATTTCCAGAGCTACTATAGCAAAGATAAACATGAACAAGCTAGACACAAGATTTTTGCAGCAAGACATACAGAAAACAAACAGTAGACACCAAACAGACAGAGTTCCTGAATCAAAAGCCAGACCACCTGTTTAACCACCCAGGATTGCTACTATTCTGATGAAAGTCCTGCTGGTCAGTTTGGAGTCTAGTTTCATGTGCCCCAGAGAGCTCACCAGTATTAGTCTAATCATAACTTGCTGGGTGCCAGTACAAAACTGGTTTGATGATCTGGGATGACCACATGTCCCATGCATATGGCTCCATGCACTACTTCACAGCCCAGCATCCATCTGTACGACAGCCAAGCCAGGTGGAGCATCGGCGACCTTCTTATTCCTGCGCACCATATTGGTCAGGTTGCGTAAGGATGGTGTGGCTCTCAGGAGCAGCTTCTTGAGACTGGCGCGATACTCCTGACGGATGAGGCAGTAAAGCACTGGATTGAGACAGCTATTGGTGTGTGCGAGGCACACAGTAATGGGGAAAGCGTAGGCCTGGGCATTATAGAAGGCCTTGCTAAATGGCACCAAGTCAAACTTGATTAGGACACCCCAAAGTGTCAGCGCCTGGTTGGGCAGCCAGCACAGGAAGAATGACAAGACCACAATGGTGACAGATCTGGTGACTTTGGAACGGCGCTTGTGCCTCCCCCGTTCACTGTCCGAGCCGGGGATCCCACTGACTCGTCTTTGCAACACAAAGCGCAGCAGAAGCAGGTAGCAAACGCAGATAATAATCAGTGGAATGACAAAACCCAGGAGCACTTTTTGTGTCTGATAGAGACCCAGCAAAAGCTGTGGATCCCAGTTTCCCAGGTCTGAGAAGCGTACAAGGCAAAGTTCATCATCTGACACTTGCGCCGTGGTTGAGTAGACAGCATGAGGCAGCGTTGCCAACAGAGACACGAGCCAGATGGCCACACTTGCCCATTTCACCTCAGCCGATGCCATCTTAGGGCTGTGCATGCGTAAGGACGTGGCCAGAGAACAGTAACGCGCCACACTCATGGCTGTCAGGAAGAAGACGCTGGCATACATATTCATGGTGGTGACTGAGCTGATGATCTTGCACATGACCTTGCCAAATGGCCAGCGAAAGTCCAATGCTGTGTCCACAGCCCAGAAGGGAAGTGTCAGTACAAACTGAAGGTCTGTTATAGCCAAACTCATGACAAAACAGTTTATGGATGATTGCTTGAGCCGGTGCCGAGATTTGAGCAGATACAGCGCCAGCAGGTTACCCACCAGCCCGAGAGCACACACCACCAGGTAGACGAGAGCGATGACTACACGCAGGGCCATACTCGATGTGTCACCGTACAGCTCTGGCATGGCTTCTTTGGACAACAGCTGGAGCCAGCAGCGGAGAGAGAGGTTGCGTTGGGTCCCTGTGCTTCGGTTCCACAGGTCTTCACCTTCGTCTACTCCGAGCCCACACAGTCCCAAACCAGGTAGTGAAGAAGTACTGCTGCTGTTGTGCTGCATGTCTGTCTTCACAAAGTTACAAACTTCTAGTGATAATCACAGAGACAAGCAAGCTGTTTTAGAAATCTTGAAAATGGATAATGATTAGTTGTACGAAATAATAAACAACACAGAAGTTTCCATTTCATCCATATTGGCTTCTGAAATCTGTTTCCTTAGTTCTGACCGAGTCTGCTTGTTGTTGTTGCTGTTGAACGACCTAAAAATGTATTATTTCACGGTCCATTTTACTAGGTAAGGTAAACAGAGAGGAGTAAAAGAAAACCTATCGAGCTGTCTGTTCCTCACTCGCAGCTCACTGATCTCGCGCCGCGCTCGCGCTGCAGTTTTATACGAGAGAGAGAGCGCTCACTGATCTCGCGCCGCGCTCGCGCTACAGTTTTATACGAGAGAGAGAGCGCTCACTGATCTCGCGCCGCGCTCGCGCTGCACTTTATGTGAGAGAGAGAGAGAGAGAGAGAGAGAGAGAGTGAGAATTGGGACCCAGTTTCGTAAAGGGTTAGAGCAAACAGTTGTTTTGTGTCAAAAAATAAAAATAAAAAATAAAAAACACTCATACATTCTTCCAGTTATTTTACCATATAAGGTAAAAGATGGCGTGGGAATTGCTTTTTCTCAAAAACTGAGTCACATTCAATTTGGAATAACAATTCTTATTCGTGACAACACTTAAAACACTGCATCTGCTGCTTGCAGCTTTTATTCTTGTTCAGCTTGTATTCTTTTATTCTTTTGTTCTTGTATTCTTTGTTATTTATTCATTTATTCATTTATACGAGCCAAAACAAAATTCTTACGCTCGTGGACGCTTAGCTTCTTTAGCTAATTGTGTTTCTTACAGCAGCAAAAGCTTCCTTTTTTTTAAAATAGCTAATTCGGTATTATAGATTTGACATTTAAAGTTAGTTAGTTATGCTCTGTTGTTGTTGTTGTTGTTGTTGTTGTGGGATTTGGTATACACTACAATGTAGTAAATAGGTGTAAATGGGGTAATGGTGACATAACAGTAGGCTAGTAATGATAATAATGACGATGTAATACAGTTACAGACTGCTTTAGCTATAGAGCAATGATATGATATCATTTAAAAAATAAAATGTATTCACTCACACAAGGCAATTAGCTGAGGTGTATTGGATCATTCAAGTAAAAAGTGTTCATTTTCCTAATGGCATTACTGTCATTACTTATCTTTGCCAGAAAATAATAAACTTTATTGATTGATTGATTGATTGAGAAATAAAGCTACCAAAATATACTTTTCTTTGTCACTGGGGTCGTACCATTGAGGGAACTTTTTTTTTTTTTTTTTTACCTATATCTTGTATATTTTACCAGTAAACATTTAAAAAATAATTAAATTGACCTTAAGGACCACTAAATCTGCTGCTTAAATCCACCATAATCTTAAATCTATATATATTTTCCTAGGTAAAAGATAGAGGTACAAAACATATCCCCTTGAGGGTACCACCTCAGAAACAAGGAAAAGTACTGTTTGGTATCTTCATTTCTGACAGCATAGGCTAAATTAAGCCCTGAGGACCGAAGGAGATGTTTTAATTACATTTCCATGTTATCAGTGTTGAGAATTCCTTATAACGAGACATTAAGTTGAATGGTGCTGGCATCCAGGAAAGAAGTCACGCTCCTTCATGGTGTAAATTCACATTTATCCCCTGATGACCCTTATAGAAAAGTCACAGAACTTCATATGTGGATTTACATGATTTTCTGAAAGTGTACATTTCAAATTGTCATTGAAATTTTCAGGGGAAAAAAGAATTTGTAGAAATATGTAGAAGAGTGATGATGATGATAGTAGCTAAATAAGAAAAGCAATGACCCTTAATTTCAAATTTTTATAAGAATTGTCTCTTACGAGCTTACATACTAAAATGAGCTTATCACTTATGAATCAACTTATGTTTCTGGAAGTCTAGATGGATTTTCTTTTTTATAATTGTTATAAAAATAACAGTTGTAAATAACTGTTGAAGATTTAATTCAACATGTGTTTTGTAGATGTGTACACTAGACTCTATTTATTCTTCAAATGCATGGGTGCATATGTGTGAATGGTTCACGCACTAGCACATCTTTAAAATGAGAATGAGAAGTGTAAGTTTGAGAATTTTGATAACCAGATTTGTCCTCTTTGCATTTTATCACTTGTCAATATTGTCACATATCATATCTCACTGCAGGGTTTATCGGTATGCAAACATGGCAGAGGGAAAGAGAGAGAGAGATGAGAGAAGGTACGTCGTTAGCATTCCTCATACTCTTTCAGACTTTGCCCACAAGACAAGCCGTCTGTTCTCCAGTTTGTGTGGCATGTCCTCATCTTCAGCCCAAAAACTTCTGTTTCTTGTTGTAATGTAATGTAATCTGTTTTTCCTATAATGCATCTCTAGGTCACAGTAAACTCAGATACCTATAAGCTTTTGATGACAATCTAAAGAGCTTTCTGATGAGTGGGGTAGACTGTAGGCAAGCACATGGTGATGCTACAACTCATAAGATAAGATTTTTCACTGGTAACTTATGTACGAGTACATTAGGTCCCTACATTGAATGCGCAATGCTGATGTAAAATATAGCTATGTGTGCACGGGCGATTCAAGGCTTTAACCCTGAGGCTAACTCAGTCTTCAGTAAGAATGTAAGACGTCCAAGCACTGGGGAAATAGAAATACGTCTCCACCTGAAGGAAAATGGCACAGTCACTTTTGTGTGTGCTAAAAGATCCAAAAGATTTCCTTTTGGTTACTGAGGTTAAGGTAAGGGTTAGGTTTATGTGTAGGCATAGCATTATTTAACAGCATTAAATGCAAATTTAATAGATTATTGATTAAAATCAGTTAATGGTCCCCTAACAAAAACAGCACAAGAGTAGTTTCTGAAACTCACTATACTCTCTGTATACAAAAGGGGTGAAAGTGGGTTTAAAATCTTCTCACGTAAAGGAAAATTGTAAAGGTGAAAGAGAAAGTAATGACTGGAATGGAGTTGACTTTTCTCATTATTGATTGGAATGTTGTTTTTTCCTCCCTGCCTTCATATGTGGTATCTCTGTCCTTACCTCTCTCTAGTCTATGTCCTCAGGCAATTCTACCTTCATTACGTATCAATTTAAAATCCACATATAGCCTAATTGCATATTGAACTTTGGATACTGAAAAGTTAGAGTTAAACTGCTAAATTGTTACAAAAGACTGCAGCATTATCATTTATTCTTTAAGGGCCATATTCAGAGTTGAGTGAGAACAGTGAGGATTTAAAAGTGTGATTTTAATACTGAAATTGCACACATTGGTATTCAGACCTCAAATGTAACTACATATTTAAGCAATATTCATGCCATATTCAATATCATATTTGACACTGCTTACGTGAAATGTTCAGCATGAATTTTGTCAATTCGTCAGACAGACCCCCTATGTGCCCCATAAAATACCTCAATTTAGCTATACCTCTATTCCAAAATATCAAGGAACAGATTATTACCAGATGCAGGCATTTTACAGTAAACTGCAAAGTGGCTAAGTGTGTATAAAATGCATTTTAATTGTGGGGACAGCTACAGTTCCATCCCTTTTCATGTGATACCTGAATAAGCCACATAAAATGTGAGTCAAATGTTAGCCTGCTTCCAGAAAAAACCTCCCAGCATGTCTTTAAAAATGTATCCAAATTGGCAAATAAAAATCAGAAAAGAACAATGTGTTTGTTTACACAATGAGCAGAACTAGCCACAGATTTTAATATGTATTTTTTCATTTGATTTAATTTATTTTCCATAAGTGTGGCTTATATTCTATTACTTGCACGTGTGCAGGGATAATAGGCTAAATAATTATCCTCTGGGTTCATTATCTTCTTAGTTTAAAGCAATATTTCAGTATTCACCACATCTTTAGAGTGTTTGTGTCCTGTCCATTGTCAGGTACATAAAAAAGGTTCAAGTGAAAACAAGACCACTGGGCTGTAGGCAACTGATGAAATGCTTCAGCGATGCCCTTCACAAAATGGAAAGAAAAGGAAAAGAATAAGATGTCCTTCTTGAGCCAAGCTTAATGAAAAACTTGCTATTCTTTTCCTTTCCTGTCACTACGGTTAACCTGGAATTAAAAAATGCTGGTGGAAAAAGCAGGGGAAATTGCCATGCCTGAGATTTTTCCATGTTAACATAAAAAAGTAGACTAAGAGCAAACAGCTTTAATTCATTTAATTTCTCTAGGCTCTTACTTTCCTCACTCTTGTGTCAGAGCAAGTGGGGACATTCAGTGAGGGTTTTCCTCAGCTGTGAAATTTTTAATTCTTCAAATTGTTTACATAGCCAACACTCAGTGGATCTAATTAAAAAGAAATGAAAATATGGGTTTGCATGCAAAGAAGCCACGTAGCCCATCTGGAGTTGGGGAAAGATGGTGGGAATTACCATCATCATTGAGAGCTGATGTTGTGTATTAGCCATGTCCATCATCATCTCCACTTTTCCCCAAGATAGGGAGATTACCACAAGCCTACTGAATGGAAGTATGTCTGAAGTCTAAATCAAGTTCCCAAACCAGTTAGCACAACAGCAAATAACAATGCTCAACATTAAAATGAATATTACAGAGTTTCCCAAGTCAATCTCCATCTACAAGCATTTCAATTCCTGTATTGAGAAAAGAAAATTGTTCAGGTATTTCTAAATCTGCATAATTGGTCCTTTCAAAGATGAGATTACTGTTCAGTTATGTGTTAGCAGCCCTACCATCACAGCAGGACAACCAGGGAGGTTTAGTAGTCCACTGATATGCAGAATACTGTCTGAAATATACCTACCTGACCCAGGTCACCTCACAGGGTCACCTCACCTCACAATCACTCATCAAAAAAGAAAAAAAAATTGGCTGGAAAAACTCACATAGTATCACAATACACATTCTTTAACACTTGTTCTTTGCTCTTTGCAATAGAAATGTCTTGATAAAATACTTACTATATACTTATAATGCTAAAATACTAATTCATTTATATTCAGTAACCTCTTTATTACCAACCAAAGAACCTGGAGGAAACCCATTACCATGAAAGTGAAGGATGCATTTACAGTGATACATTTATTGCAATGCATTTTCAGCATTCATGCTTTTACGTTTAGTAACTGCATGGTCAGGGACATGGTGGTTTAAATTAGACTACTGGTTTATTTATATTTTTAAAAATAGAATCAATTACATTTATTAGAAAGTATCATGGGTAGGTTCAAAAAAATAACTGTATGAATGGGATTCAAAGAAACAGTACCATACACATATCTACAGTAATTCCTAAAAACAAAAACAAAAAACCTTGTGGTTTAGACAAAAAATGTCCAGTCTTTGTGAGTTTATTTACAGCACTTATCCTCTATGATTTTTCTTTAATGTTCTACTTTTGTGCATGTTTCATCCCAACATAACACCCTGCACATAGTTTTGTCTTTTAACTCAAAATGCAAGTAAGTATGCTACAGTTCCTTGTTTGTATTGTATGTACCTAACTTTTATAGTTTCACTATTCTTAATAGGGTTTTTTTTTTTGTTATCTGTTGTGTCTACCTTTTTTTTGGTTTTGTATTTGCTTTTTTATTTCTATTGACTTCTACTGATATGTTGTGGGGTTTTTTGTTTGTTTTGTTGATTTACATTGAAATTCAACATTTCTGTAAGGAAGATATAATTCCTTGTTTATTCAGTCATGACACAAGCTCTCTACTATTTAATGTGCTGAAGATTTACCCCTAATCCTTGTTCTCACGGAGCACTGCTGTCTTACTGACTGCACCTGTACTGGTTATCTTAAATATCTTACAGGGAGCGACACAGTTTTGACATCGAGCCAACGTGAGCCAGAACCTCTGTTTGACAATTAACTGATTCAGACAGAAATAACATAGGTACAGAAGGAAAAAGCAAAACAATACAACAGCTTTGCCACAATTATTACTGACCGAACCACTCTGTGAGCAAAATCTGAACTTGATTTGTGGAAACTACTACTGTAATTTCATATTTCATGTTTACTCATATCAATACAAGTCAGATGTCAATGTTGTAAGGATAATGAGACTATCAAAGCACTGATAACTCTCTGTTAATGAGCATGATGCTGCTTTCATCTGAACCAGTTCTGCAAAAACAAGGACTCAAATCTTCTCCTTTATGAGCAACACTTAAAATGTCAAAAAAAAGTTTGCCACACAAGTGCAAATGGATTGTCCATTCAGTTGACGTATGACATCATTTCCTGTCTTTCTGATGACATGGCCGTGAATTATGCCAACCCAGCATGGCCATGTGCCCAGTGATTGGGTCACCATGGTGATGCTTCCGATCTCCATAACTTCGGTTGTGGTGTAGGGGGTCCATATCAGCATATTCAGGCCTGATGTGCATCTTGGAAATGACGTTGGTGGCTTTCTCCATGTGACTGTCCATGGAGGGGACTGGCTGCAGACTATGGACCTCTACCACAGAGCGCAGTGAGCGTGACTGAACTGGAGGGGACACACATACAAGCAGGAATCTACATTAGCAAATTAATAGTCAACTCATAACTCATAACCTTTGATAAGTGCTTCTGCATCCAATCTGCTCAATATTCAGTCCAGAGAGTCCCAATTATGGAACTGGAACATGCCGATCATTTCACATATCAGGCCCATATCACCTACTGAGCACCTGAAAGAACTAATCAAGTACTCAGTGATTAGCTGGTATGGGATGAGTCTTGCTGGAATTGGCAGAAGTGCTTCAGGGACCTGGAGACTGGGAAAGGAGCCACTGACTCAGACCACAAATCAGGATTCATTTATATACCAGATATCAACTTTTGGGCATAAATCATCAGCCCAGACTTTGACACTGAAATTAGAAATATGGTAAAATTAAATACTGAGAAAGTATTGGCTGCAAGTACAAGGAAAAAATTACAGGTTAAAGTGGAACAGCTCTTAAATATATAGAACCATGCTTGAAATTGTATCATGTTTGGCAATGCAACTGATCTCACCCGTTACCAACAAGATCTTGATGGGTTCGACAGAAGATGGGTAGTGTAACACTGTGTGTAACACAAGTGTTTGTCTTTCTCAAAAGTCTTTGCAGATGTACTGCACCAGGTGAATGAAGCTAATTGGGATTCTGAATGTGTAGCTCTGTCTGCTCACACTAATGTGAGCAATGATTAAACAAAAGCAAAGTATAAGATCAAGCACATGTTAGGAGGGAAGGCAGTCTGAGACACATGAAACAAGCAGCAAGCTGTACTGCATAATCAGATATGGTAAGCCAACATGAGCTCAATTACCAAATCTGCTTTAAATTCCCTCTTCAGATAGGATCTACTTTAGAAAAATACTACAATTACACCAAATTGTAGGAAATTTAAAATTCCATTTCACTTTATTTCTGGGTCATTCAGGGGAGGACAAATAATAAATTAATTAGCTAGGCCACTGGGAAAGTGAGAGCTGTCCAGTCCCATGTTTTGGTTGCCCAAATATCAGCTGTCAAAATGTCTCTGATGTTCCCGCACGACAGGTGGAATGGAATCTCTGAATGCAATTTCCCCGTTTTCAGGGGTAACTAGAATTTAAAATCCTAGAACTTTACTTCACGTTGAGAAAAAGAGAAACATATTCAGCTCAGGAAAGTCTGTAGTTTTCAGAACTATATATAGTACAAAATGTCAAAATTTCACCATGTGAAGGATTTTCCCAGGCCGCTATATATATCTGATGCTTTTCAAACTTTTAGTCCACTAAAACACGTACCATTGGCTGTGCTAAAGTCAGCTGGATCACCGGTCCTGCTGTGGGACAGTGGTTGGAACCTTGGGAACAGGATGAGAGAGAAAGACAGCAGTAGCACCTGGAAAAAAGTTAGATCAAGAGGTTTAATTGCATTATTATCTTTTATCCCTGCAGCTTTTCTCATCACTTTCTCATTATCTGAATCTAGCATGTGGATTATAGTATCTTTATGCTCATCCTGTTCCTCTTTGTAGTTAGACACACACATATTGTGCTTGTCTCATGTACATCATGTTGTTTGCACTTCATGCAGTCTATCTTTTATCCATTGTTTTGTCTTATGCTGTATGCTGCAGCATGGCCTTATAGGCACCATAATTTGTTCCACTATATCCATATATTGAGTGAATATAAAAAAAAAAGTTGACTTAAATGTGCATTTTGATTGCAATTTTCCAACTGTACTATTAATACCTTTTCTTAATACAAAGAAAATCAACTAATAAATAATAATAATAATGTAATCCATGTTGTTTTGCCCCTCAAGTAACTTTGTCTAGGGACCTAATTGACTTTAAGTGTAAGAATAAGAATGCTATGCATCCACTACATCAGTTCTGCAAAGTTCAGGCAGGGATTTCACATTTTGAGAGCATCTGGGTTCATTTGATTTTCACGTCAGTCTTTCCACACCACTTATAAATTATTCATTTACCATATCAAGCAGCTTGAATACAGGGGAATAATGAGGCCTTTACTCTTGTACTCATTAATAAACTCCACATCTAGGGCATGATGCCTCTACGGAGCAGGATGAAGTCAGAACTGCAGTGCAGTGTCTGGCATACATGAGCATCCACTGCATTATATCAATTTGTTGGTAACCTCATGGCAGGATGAATGGCATGGGATGTTTTAAAATCACCACAATGGATGTGTCAAGCTTCTAGCATCAAAATGGCTGAAACTTGAAGGAATACTCCTTTTTCAATGTTACTTTTATCTACAGCATTTGTAGTGTATGTGTGATTACAACAGACAAGAAGAAGAGAAGAAATCATATTGAAAAATTATAGCGTTAAACTGTAAAAAAGTATGTGTTTCATGTAAATGTTTACTGACACTCCAACAACTGGCCTTAGAATTCTAGTATAAGTGGGTTTTGAGTAAATGTGTGGTGTTGTGCAGCATGTAAATTAGCAAATATGTGGCAGCGTGGGAAAACCTGTCAGATGTTGCTACAGCTAAATTCTGGAAAAAAGCAATTGAGTTTTCGTGACAATAATAATCTCTGTTTACTTTGTGCAAGTATATTTTACAAAACCAACATGGAAACATTTGTATTTAGGCTACTTTCTAACCTTACCTTTGTGTCTGCCAGTTTGCCTAAAACCTTGCTAGGAAAAGTGTGCTTTTCTCATACAATGAATGTCAGGATTTGATAAAATTGTTGGCTACGTTAAGTTTAGTTTGTAATCAGATACCAGCTCCTGCACCATCAAAACAGAGAAGAGTGCAAAATGTATAAATGAGCTAATAAATAGACATTACTAAGAAGAAATTTAGCCAACAGAACAGATCTGACTGAATGAATCAGGGATTATTTCTCCATCGATGTTAGTGTGAACAGAGAGCAGTCAAGTGAAGAGACAACACTGAGGCTTGATGTTACATGTGGTGCGTGACTTTTACCTCAGGTGATGAGACAGAGACTGAAGTGGATGATGCTGATAACTTAATTGTGAATTTATTTCCCATTGTAAACTAATAATTCATAAAAATTTGGCAGTAATGTTGCTTTTCCGCACGTAGATTAGGTTATAAATGTAGAGGTACACAGGACATCTTTTAGTGGAATTGGAGTGAACTCTAAATATAATTTTCTCCCTTTTTTATTTTTGGCGTTGAGCAGAATTTAAAATGCTATACCTTTACTTCTGATTAAGATACGTACAGTACATGCAACAGAGGAACATCATTCACAGACTGATGAAAACTAAATGACTCAAATCACCAAAATGACTGTTTTGCACATCACTTGTAAACAGGATTTCTGTTCTTTTCTCAAACATGTCAAACAATTCTTATGCATGGTAATCAACCATACATTAGAGATGCAGTAGATAGTCATTAGCTTAAATATTGCTGGTGCATATTTTTATATGATGAACAACCAGGACAAGATTTAAAAACGTGTATTGATTTCTAGTTTGTTGTTTGTAATTCAAAACGAATTCAAACTGAAACCGAATTGCTATTCAAATTGAATTTTGTATGCCAAATCACAAAAACCTTCAGAGTGCTTTCTGTGTGACGTCAATGACATTTTTATCTCCCTTGTCACATTGTCACTCACCAGAATACACGTGCCAGTCTGAGCAGGTTTGTTAGAGCTGTTCATAACCAGGGCGTGCAGCCTTCGTAACTGCTCCATTAGAGACCTGAGAGGAAAAGAGAGTGAACGGGAAAGAGGGGGAGAAAAAGTGGTCTCAGTGGCGTAATATTGGGAAAGAACTACTTCAATTATCACCTATGTGGCTTATCTCTTCAGCTTGTTTTAGAATCAGTATTGATTTCATGGTCTGGAAGTTAGACTAGAATTTAATCCTTTAATGCACAGTATTTCAGTAAGTCATGCTGATTGAAATCCAAAATACAATTTAATTTCATATTTTATGCTTTTAGAAATAATCAGGAAATAATTTATATTTTAAAAAGGTGCACTGAATTTTGAATGTTCCAAATACTTCTGTGGTGATATGATTTGCTGACGTTCATGTTATGGTGAATTTTAGGACATATCCTCATACCAGAGCTCCTCTATGGCCAGAAATTCCCTAAGGGAGCAACAAAAAGTTTCAAAGGCACCTTTGAAAAGTGCAACACCTTCCAAAAGTTTGAATAACTCACCAGGGAGGAAATAGAGACGTAAAAATGTGTCAGCTGACTTGTATCTATCCAGCACTTACTGTCTTTACTAGACTTTTATTAAGCTTTTAAAAGATTTAAGGGTGCAAGGGATAAAAACTAATCTATCAGTAGCTGAATAGATGAAAATTTAGGGCTGAGCAATGCTTAGATTACAAGGTTTCATTGATGGCATTATAATAATGATGTGGGGAAAACTATTATACACACATACACTTAAAGACAGATTAAAGGCAGCTGCATTTGTAATTTCTCATTTTTTAAGTGTTTCATGTCATTTATGTGTTTCATGCATTTCACGGTGTTAGCATTGACCTGCCATCACAAAAACTACCTGTGTTAATCTATGGTCACTTTAGTGTTCTATGTAATTTGATAAGAACTGATTACTGTGGCCACTATTTGCAAAGGGTGCTTGGACCCCTCAGATCACCACTTGCGGCTATATTTGCAGTGTTTCTTATCATAGATTAAGATTCAGTTGGATGTATTCATTCTCTGTCATTAACAAAAGTCATCAGAATCACCCGTGAGATTAATTACTTATAATACATGAGCAGTGCTATTATGCTATTTTGGTGAATGATCTCATTAGTACATGGTGTAGATTGTTTATGTGTGAGGAGCCATACATGTTGGTTTTCTCCAGCTGAATCACTTTCTTCTGCAACTCCATATTCTGGGCACTGCAGGCAGCCATTCTGAATAATACATTATATCACCTATTAATAACTCACACATTTATAGCGAGAACACAAACACACACACTTGCATACCATTCATGAATCATATACAGTACATACTGATCTTCTCTGCTAAGCCATGTCTGCTGCCCTTATTTCACTCACTGTGAATGCTATCAAATACACATGCTGTAAGAGTGTGAGGCTAAGAAATTATAATTGTACTCTTAATACACATAACACACTTCTGAATGGCAGACAGGCAGCAGTAGATCAAATAAATTAACTAACTATGTTTCCCCATATATGTGTGTGTATATATACCATACAGCCATAACTTTAAAACCACTAACAGGTGAAGTGAATAACATTGATTTATATATATAAAATCACTGACAGGTGAAGTGAATAAGTGAATATCATTGATTATCTCATTACAGTGGCACCTGTCAAGGGGTGGGATATATTAGGCAGCAAGTGAACAGTCAGTTGTCGAAGTTGTTGTGTTGGAAGCAGGAAAAATAGGCAGGCGTAAGGATCTAAGCGACTTTGAGAAGGGCCAAATTGTCATGGCTAAATGACTGGGTCAGAACATCTCCAAAACGGCAGGTCTTATGGGGTGTTCCCGGTATGCACTGGTTAGTACTTACCAAAAGTGGTCCAAGGAAGGACAACCAGTGAACCAGCGACAGGGTCATGGTTAACAGTCAGTTCTCAAAGTTGATGTGTTGGAAGCAGGAAAAATGGACAAGTGTAAGGATCTGAGCAACTTTGACAAGGGCACATTGTGATGGCTAGATGACTGGGTCAGAGCATCTCCAAAACGGCAGTGTTTCCGGTACGCATTGGTTAGTACCTACCAAAAGTGGTCCAAGGGAAGACAACCGGTGAACCGGTGACAGGGCCAAGGGTGTCCAAGGCCCATTGATGCACATAGGGAGTGAAGGCTAGCCCATCTGGTCTGATCCCACACAAGAGCTACTGTAGCACAAATTGCTGAAAAAATTAATGCTGGCTATGATAGAAAGGTGTCAGAACACACAGTGCATCACAGCTTGCTGCGTATGGGGCTGCGTAGCCACAGACTGGTCAGAGTGCCCATGCTGACCCATGTCTACTGCTAATGGCAGTGGCCTCTTTCAGCAGGATAATGCACCCTGCCACACTGCAAAAATTGTTCAGGAATGGTTTGAGGAACATGACAAAGAGTTCAAGGTGTTGACTTGGCCTCCAAATTCCCCAAATCTGAATCCACACACACATACATACATACATATATATATATATATATATATATATACACACACACACACACACACACACACACACATAGTCACCTTTTCATAGCCATTTCATTCTTTGTTTGCTTTGTTTGTTTTCAAGGACTTTTTATTTCAGACTTTTAAGATTTTCTTTGCATTCAGAGAAAGAGCAAGAGACCTTACCTCCCTTCAAGGCCATCAACGTACTCTTTCTTCTTCTTTCTGCTCTCCTGTGCAGACTGCTTGTTCCGAATCTTTCTGCGAACCTTTTTCAGGATCTTCTCTTCATTCTAATGAAAGGACAGAAACAACACACACACACACACATTTGCAGTAATGCAAGAGACATCAAAAACTAAACGATCGAACTTCACCCCATGTTGCTGATATTTTTTTCCCAATTACACAGCACTAGACTTAAGTAAATGTAGCACATAACTTTTGTTAATATTTCAGACAGGATAAAAGAAAACTTTCCTGAATCCAACAGAGAATAACTGCCAATATGATGGATTAAAAATATTCATCTCACGCCCAGGACTAAAAACTTCACAACCCCAATGCCTTAACTGGTCATTTTTGTTGAAGTTGCTATTGCTATTTGGGTAAATTTTCTTCTATTTTTTTTGCTTGTAATCAGTTTTTCTCCAAGCTGAATTGGGTTAAATCACATCCTCTGATGCACTAATATCAGTGCTATGATCAGTGCTGTGTTTTTAAGTTCTGGGATGATATGCTTGCTCTTCACTGGCTTTTTAATTGAAGTTTTTTTTTAAAATTATTATTATTAACCTTTTTGTCTTTCTAAACACTCTTGGTCTAGCAAATCTATGAATGTGTAATTGGTTTAAAATTTTTCAGATAAATAACCAGACAATTGTACAATGGCATCTTTTTGGCATGTACACAAAGCAATCACGGAGTGTACAGGAACAGCAGATCCTGCATTTATTAACATATACATGGATGTGCGTAGCTATGAATGCATCCATGTGATTGACATTGTGTGTGTGTGTGTGTTTTTTGAAGAGAATGAGAGAGGTAACTTATGACTTAATTGTTTATAATGTGTTGAATGTTTTGCTGGTCTCATTCTCCCATCTGTGTATTTATGAGTGTTATTTAAGTGCCTCAGTGCCTTTTAGATTAGCCACATACTGTATATCAACACAGCATTGCGTGTGTGTCCAGGTGAAAGAAAGTTCACTAAAGTACACTAAACTTAGTAATAGCAAAATAATAGCATTTCAAATTATTATTATTATTATTATTAGTAGTAGTAGTAGTATATTTGAATTAAGTACATAAATTTGTTAACTACTGTGTTACCTTGGTGAGGGGAAGCTGACTGGGTAGAGACACTCCTTCCTTGGCTAAAAGTTTCTTCTCATCATCATTAAGAACGAGTTCCTGCAGCAAGTTCTGAGAGGGCTGCTTGGGCTGTACAACACACACACAGACACAGGGCAAAGATAACACACACAGTTTTTTAAAGTTTGGTCTCTTCGCTGCATGTTTGTCATATGAATTGGTTCTAGATATATGAATTATCATTTATCATTTAGTCAGCTTTCAGGAAAGCATCATTCCCCTCTTGGGTGGATGAGATGCGACTTCACTATTTCACTATTTACTGCTAACTATTATACGACAGCCCTGTTGAATTCTCGATTCTGATTGGTCAGAAGGTGTTATTTAATTTTCTGTAGTAACAACTTACATAGTGACTTGAAAGTTATGATGGATGCTCCACATTTAAAAAAAAAAAGTGTTACTTTTGATATGGTGTAGTTTTCTGTGGGATGTTTCAATTTCTGGAAGGAGTCTCCAGTGTCAGAAGTAACATGGTTCCTTTCATTTTTCTGAGACACGAAAAGCTCCAGGATTAAGGGCTTTTTGGTTTGGTGGTAACATGACAATGTGCATTTTTGGTCTTATTAACTTTAAGAGAGAGAAACAAACAAAAGGCTGGCAAGGGAACTACTGTTTATAACTTGTCTCATGGACGTTTCATAACATTAAATGTAACTATAATCGGATAAAAAGTATGCCACGTTATTTGTTAATAAATAGAAAATGTAATCAGTGGCAAATTGATGTGGTATAACAGGAATAAAACACTTAATAATCCACTTTGGTGTGGTAACATTAACTGAGCTTCATGTCACTTCAGTTATTGAAGTTGATTATTTTCCTATAACAGCATGCCCCATCATGTTTTATTCCTTACATATTAGCTGTGCTTTTCCAATCAACATAAATTAGAACGCCTCCAACCCGCACTGCTATCGCACCTGCTGCATGCACACATACCTATGATCCTTTTCTCTGTAAATATGCTTCACAGCAACATTTCCACTAGTTTCAGCTTTGAAGTGTGCATTACGGTCTCTAGGGAAAAGGTGTGATTTGCTGATTCGGAGGAGGAGAGACACTTGGCTCTTATCTTGTTAAAAAGGTTCTGTCACATGCAAAAACTGATTTATCTTGAGCCAGAAAACTTTTACAAGGGCATTCTATTCAATGTACAAACAGCTTGAACACCCACCATTCCCTCGAGTCACTTGAACATCTGCTCTCCTGGCAAATGTGGGTTTAATTCTGTTAACTTCCCAGCCGCTTTGGTTGGTAGCCTTGTACTGCTCATTAAAAACAAAGTGTGACTTATACTCTGTTTTCGTACTGTGTTTGCACGTTTGCTTTGTTTCACTTGACTGTTCTTACACCTCTGTGTCTTATAGTCACATTGAAGGCTGTCTAGGCCAAACGTAGCAGCATACAGTTGTTTTGACAAGATCGGGTCAAACAGTGACAGCACAGACAGCAGCCAAGAATCTGAAGCCGTGTCAAATCCAAAATGATAATGAATCAAGGTGACAATAAGGCAGACAGATTGTAAGTAACTGGTGTAATGATGACCCAGCTAACAAGCTTATGTCAGCATTTTTGAAATTACATGGCAAAAAGGAAGTAATTGCAGGCTGTCACCTTTGTTACAAATTCCTTTAACATCCAATTTAATGGGATTAAAAATTGCACACATTTACACACAGTGTCCTTGCAAAATGCCGTATGGTTTTATGGAAGGAATTAACTGATTTTTTTTTTTGTGATTTTTTTAGGCAAGCAAATATTGTTAGGTCCACCACCATGCACATATTTTTGCTTCTCTTGGTCCAATGGACTTGAACCTACTCTTTCATGAAATATGTTGAATAGGTATTGAATCTGGTGTATTAGTGAAGGACATGATTAAAATGGGTTCCATTTTATATTAATTATCAATAGTAGCGCATAATATGTAGTTCCACATAAACTACAATCTATGGCCAGACGTTCATGGACACCTGGTCATCACACACATATGTGGACCTTCCCCAAACTATTGCCACAATGTTTCTCTTCACTGAAACTAAAGAGCCCAAACCTGTTCCAGCATTTTGCCAAGGTTGGAGTGGAAGTACTTGAGTGGCCTGCACAGAGCCCTGACCTCAACCCCACTGAACAACTTTGGGATGAAATGGAATGCTGACTGCACCCCAAGCCTCCTCGCCCAACATCAGTGCCTGATCTCACTAATGTTCTTGTAGCTGAATGAGCACAAATCCCCACAGCCACGCTCCAAAATCTAGTGGAAAGCCTTCCCAATAGAGTGGAGGTTATTCTAACAGCAAAGGGGGAATACATCTGGAATGGAGTGTTCAACAAGCACATGGGTCTGATGGTCAGGTGCTGTACTGAAGTTGATATGCATGTATTTTTACATGAGATGTGCTGCTGTAATCCATCTATAACAGTGCATAGTATATCTTGAATAGCTACAGTAAAGATGCCTGTATAATTTATACAGAACTACACAGGTATTAGAGTCACTAAATATAAAGTGGGACTGTAAAAAGAGCAGGGCAGGAGGTCATTAGGAGCAAAAATCTGTATAAAGCATGCAAAAATAATGTATCAAATAATTAATCAAAGTTGTCTCTCTAAGTGTAGTTTATGGCAAAGTAGTACCCAACTAATGTTTGAACATTTACTCAAAACTTTGTATCTTTGTCAGCAAATCCGGTAACATTATCAGGCTATATAGAATATGAAATGAGTATGGAAATGAATATTTTAAAAAAAGCCCAGAGCTACACTGTGCATCAATGCTGTTGCCTGACTGCATCTAAACATTCTTGCAATTCCGACAGACATGCTTCTCACTCAAATCCATAGATAATTACCAGTCACTCAGAATAGCTCTGTTTATGCAGTGAATAGGTGCACATTCACATGCTCATGTGTCCGGTGTGTCTGCTGCAGTCCCTCGGCTCGCCGTTCTACTCAGCCGCGTCCTCACTCTGCTTCATTAACATGTGAACCCCATAACAGACATCTCACTTTCACTTCTTCCCTTCCCATTACATTTCAAACTATATATATATATATATATATATATATATATATATATATGTGTGTGTGTGTGTGTGTGTGTGTGTGTGTGTGTTTGTGTGTTATAGTGCAGTGTATAGAATCATTTACCAACAATTTACACATAATTAAACAAATTGGTTGCATAAGCTTTCACCCCCCTGAGTAGAAAGGTACAACCACCATTGGCTACATATACAACTGGAAGTCCTCTGGGATAGGAATGGAACCCAATACGAATACATTATTTGTAATGAACAGATTTGAACAGTTTTCTAAATGGATACAAATGCAGATATGAATAGGAGGCTCACTGTTTGCACTATAAATATATATATATATATATATATATATATATATATATAGACATAGACATAGTTCTCTCAGTACAGTTTGTATTGAGCAACGTGAGCACACTCACAGGTTCTCCTAAATTAGAGAGGAGCAGATCCTTCACGCTGAGCTGGAAAACTGAAGAAGCATCAGGGCTCGGACCTGCTGTTGGCACACACTGAGGAACCATTGAACTGTACAAGGACAGACTGGACTCCCAGGCCTCTGTACAGACATGCACACACACACACACACACACACACACACACACATACACACGCACATCCTTGTAAGGACCTTCCATTGACATAATTGTTAATGCAGATAGTTAATGTTATGCCTACACCTAAATCTAACCCTAATCTTAATCTTGGTAATTAAAAGGAAACATTTTGCCTTCTTTAGTTTTTGAAATAAAAGCTGCAGGTTTTGCAAACAAAAAAAAGGAGGTTTCTTCATGGGGACCTACCAAATATCCCCACAAGGTCAAAACTCTCAGATATTCCTAGAATTGTGGGGACATTTGGTACATTTTGATATAAAAACATACTCACACATATATAGTTTACCCATTTACACATTTACTGTATGTCCTGATCTGGTTGAAATGGTCCAATGTGTTTGTACTAAATGTACAACAATATTAAAAAAATGTTTTTTCAGAGGACCTTATTTGCTTGCTCAATTCCTATAAGAACATGAAAAAAAAAAAAAGTTACTTAAAATAATTCTTGTATTACACTGATTATGTTCGGGTCATTATTTAAGAGTTACAAAGTCGCTAAAAGTCCAGTCGCTAACATAAATTGGCTAGTCAGCAAGTTAAATTCTGGCTAATGGTGAATATTCATTATTCACATGATATTTTACTTTTGATTAATTAGGTTGCTTAGTTAGATAAGTAATAAAAGTTAATTTTCACATGAAAATATGACTAACTTATTTTCCTCATTTAAAAGAATTTACATTTAAAGAGTACTGGATACTTGCATTTTAATTGAGTAGGATTATGACACATTATCTATATTTGCATTTAAGTATAATTTCTCTGTACTGTTCCACCCCTGATTATTCCTAACTATTCTTGTGTCTAATATTTCTAAAATGTTTCTTTCTTTTTCAGTCACTGTAGTCACAGATAGGTCGAGATTCTTGGGTAACTGTTTCCTCTTGAGTTTTTAGCTGT
The DNA here is from genome assembly GCA_022758105.1 of Pangasianodon gigas. Lineage (NCBI taxonomy): Eukaryota > Metazoa > Chordata > Actinopteri > Siluriformes > Pangasiidae > Pangasianodon > Pangasianodon gigas. Next base: position 14,580,575 of record CM040474.1, read on the forward strand.
CATTTCAGCAGTGGGAGACTGAACTGAATTGAGAGCAGTAGGTTATGGGTAGTTAGCAGCTATTCTGTGCCTCTAAATGTGAGTGAATTGAAAGATGAAATTGCTTCTTTTTTATTTAAAACATGTCATGACTTGCAGAATGCTGTCAAAGACAATCTAGTTGCATATTATGTGTTATTAGCAATCAGTTAGAAGTGGTAGCATGGTAATAGGCTAGTTCATAAATAAAGTGTAGTTGCCCTGCTTTGAACTTTTACTACTTTAAATGGTTTATTGAACCAGGGTTTCTTACCCACATCAATGGAAATATCTTGCTCTGCTGAGCCAGAGGCCCATCCCGAGTGCTGCTGTAGTTGGGACTGAGGAGGAGGCTGAAGAGGAGGAGGAGAAACAGGAAGAAGATGGTGGTGCTGAGAGATGAAGAAGGAGTCCAAGAGCAGGTTGGAGGAAGGAGGAGGACTGTCCAAATGGTCTGAGAGGGGATCATCACTGATGCCGCTGTCACAGGGTGACGGGGGCCACTGGGGTGAGCTAGAGCCTGATACACACTCACACACATTCAGCAAGGAGTCCAGGAATTGATCAGCTCCATCGTCACTGTGGGCCAGTAACTGCAGAACCGTACACGTGCAAACAGAACACATGGACACAACAGATACACAAAAGTAGGTCAGATCCTCATAATGATCCAAGGCTCTGTTTTCAAAGAAACTTTTTTTCTACAGTGCAAGTGGATGAAGGAACACACCACCCACTCCTATCTCTGTGAATCAAGATGAAGCCCTCATTTTGCTTAAAGGATGATATCACTGCTCACTTGTTTAAAGGAAAAGGAACTGGGGGATCAAAACACAAGATCTCCACATGGAAGCTTGGCTTGTGCTTCATCTATTAAGAAGTCAGTGAAACTTTTGGTTCAAATGTGTCGTATGCCACTATACTCACACTTTGATCCGGGAATGGCCAGGCCGGGTTAACACGGCCACCCTCAGGCTCTTCGGGAACTGAGTTCTCATCAGTTTGCTGAAAGAGGAGATCTAAGAATTCCATCCCATTGGAGCTCTGAGAGAGATAGAAACAAAGAAAAGTTTGGTTGTATCTGACTGGAATGTTTAACCGAGCTGTCCATCACTTTGAAATAAAATTTCATCTATCACAGTTTTACAACTGCATGTTAGTTTATGCACTAACCCTCAAACATGCAACAGAATCCCCACAGAAATGGCTTCATTATGTATGCTGTACTCATACTTTCTAAACTAAACATAAGAATGAGTCATACTTGGATACCTCTTTTTTTTTCTTTTTTTTTTTTTTTTTTACAATTCTTTATACATCGTGATTAGGATTCCACACAAAAATGAAGCCTGAAGCAAAATTTCCTGAACCTCATCCTATTGTGTATACAGAGAAAATAGACTTATGAAATGGAAAATCCTTAAGTAACTGTAATTTGATACTATACTATACTATATTATACTTTCTGTAGTTAAATACTTATAATTATACTTATTATATAAGTACTATTTTAGGAGATTTGTAGCTGAGTACAGCTGCAAATTAATACAGATGTGCTGTATTAGGTCTTCTTTTTTCCCCCCAAAATAAATACGGTAGATGATGCAATCAACATATGAATTTGGAATGATTGACAGTTACACAGGTGTTTTGAACTCGCCGATATTAACTGACTTGCACAAAGCCCCACCCCCTTCCCCATCTGACATTAGTAATATCTCATTTCCCTCCCTTGAAAGGAAAAAAAGGTTAATTAGGCCTACAATGATGTGTCAAATCTAACACTTTAAAAATGATTTTAATTTATAATGATAATTAATAAGTGATTTTGGTTTTTCTCACAACGTGAAAATTTTTTTATATTTACCATATTCATACACCTCATTGTTTATATCATAACATGTTATTGCTAAGTCAGTGTCATTAGGATATCTATCTATCATTATATATGCTGACTACTGATTTTTTTAATGTGATAGGTAAGAAATAATGTCCAAGAAACTGAAATTTATGGAATATAGAAATAAATAATGGGTAAAGCAAAGAAGAAGATTGGGCGACATTTAAAACCAGAGGTTTGCTTCCTCATAACTGTAAGGAATTATGGTAATTTTTTAAATCTAACTTTTATTCCCCACAACTCATTGGCTACTATTATACAATTCTTATGGTTATCTCCAAGGGCGTTATCTCACTCTGTTCTAGATCTTTTTAATTAAAACTTTTCCACACACTGTAGCCTATACACAATTTCTTTATGCATAAATCCATCATTCATCTTCCTTATTATCAGGAACACTGAATTAGAAATGTGATTACATTTTTTTTAAAACTAATCTACAATAGAGGTGTGCTGTTGTAAGAAAATCAGACACACCTGACAATAAGAAGTGAGGTATGAAATGTCTTATGACAGGTGTGTATCATAATATCTGTTATAAAGCATACTTAGAACACTCTTATTGACATAAGCTGTCATGACAACTACTGATAATAATAACATGACTTTTTTATGTTACTGAATGTAAACTGTCAAGACTACTCATGCAAGCATGACACAACTACTGAATCCAGTTAAATGAAGCATTTAAGCAATTGAAAAAATTGCTGTCCATTTCACTTTAATATACACTGACTGAAGTAATGTTGTATCAGTGATAATCCACAATACAGAGAGAGACAGAAGCAGACAGAGTGACAGAGAATAACATAACCATAAAAAGAAAGGAACAGAACATTCATTTCACACCTTTACAGATCTCTTATCTTAAACTAGAAGTGCTAATAGATTTCTGATTGCGGAGTATGAACCCTGGGAGATCAGACTGAAAACCCCTAAGTCCAAAATCACACTTTTCCTCTTGTGCATATACCCTGTACATCATTCTTCTAAACCTGCTCTTTAATTCTGACTGAGAACTGTCAAATGACACATAGCACCTTCATGAAAGTATGATCAGAGATGTCAGGCTCGCTCAAATCTCTTGCCACTGTTCTATTGCTCATAGTTTCTATAAGAAGCGTTTTTGGTTTGATCATCACTACTCATCTGACAAGATGTGGTTTCTGTGACATCGTCAGTGTGACAGGCCTAAAATTACCACCGTGTTCTACACAGCAAATGTCACAAATCTCACAGACTGATATTATAGGTGTAAAAAAAACTGTACTTAACTCTTGGCTCATGACAAACTTTTTTGTCTCTAACACCGCTAGATATCTATGCTATAGATTAGAGTGCCAATTCAACAGTTAGTGTGTTACACACCATTTCACCAGTTAGTGTGTTCTGCTATTGATTGGATGAATGATGCACTGACAGAAATGCTGAATTTTCTAAGCATCTATGATACTTGCTATGGGGAAAAATTTCCTCAGATTGCAATGAAACAGAATGACCTTAGCAGAAGGCTTGCAATAATATCATATTTCTTACATATCCCTCTTATCTTCTCTTCTGTATCTCCAGAAAGAAGATTGTCTCTCTGGCAAAAATGAACCAATTTTATACAGCTCTTGGCCCTGATTCCATTGAAGAGTGGGAAACTTTATTATTGTGCTGCTGTCAATATGAGTATTTGTTATCATTTCTATAGTAACATAATCTAAGGCTAACAACAAACTGCTTTTTTTAATCTTTTTTTTTTTTTTTTTTTTTTTTTTTTTTTTTTTTTTTTTTTTTTTTTTTTTTTTTTTTTTTTTTTTTTTTTTTTTTTTTTTTTTTACAAAGATGTATAATCATTGATATGGTGAAGCTTTCTGTAAGGAAGCATTTGTTAAGAATCAAGGAAGCAGTCTTTTTCCACCAGAGGAGAGTCTTCAGGACAGGGGACTAACTTGTCTCGCAGACGTTCCACAAGATTAAATTTAACTATAAATGGTTAAAATGTATGATGTGCTGCCCTTTAATTAATACAAATTGTATAGTTTTACAAAATGCTGTGGTATAAGAGGAATAAAACGCTTCAGGACATGTCGTTATTTGAAAATAATCAACTTCAGCATGGTAATAGACCAAAAGTAGATGAAAGACAATGTAAAAAATCATAAAGCTTTTTCAGTTATAGGATGTATTTCTGAGTGAAAAGGGCTCAGGTTGTTTGCTCAGGGAATGAATCAGGACATGATATTATTGGTTAATTTATTTTTCAATGCATAGTACAAAAAAAAATCTGATCATTTAGAGGCAGGCAATGCATTTAGATAGAAGATTATTGCAAAGACCTACATTGCAAGACTTTGTAATTTTGCAAGACTTGTCTTTTAACAGATACTGTTGATTGTGCACAATATCATCAAGGACATTAACCAAGGAGATAAAAAAGGTCAGATTTGATTTCAAGTTGTCTCCAAGGGCATAGCAACAATTTATAGGTTGCCAATCTATAAGTTTATGAGGCTCAGCAACTGAAGACTAGCCACATGAAGGACACCACAGCTTTTCAGCCAGAAGTACACAGTGTTCTACTTTGCTTTTTGAAAGCGAATGTTATCTTCTGCTTAACCAGCAACTCTATGGCATGCATACTGTACTGATCACATTGAGCTCAGATTGATAACACTTATCTCACCTGAACGACGGTAGCACGGCTGTCTTAGTGCTACATTCTTTAAGATTTGGGCCTTTGTTTGTTGCAACTGATTGCAGAATAATTGAAGGCTCAATCAGCTATTTCAAATACAATTTCAAACAAAGGCATCTGGTCAATAAACCCATTCTGTTGTCTTCATGCATTATGTCTTGCTTTTTTCCAAAAACATCCAGAGCTTTTGGTCTTTAAATAGATCATTAAATGTATTATGGGAAGACATGTAAATGAATACAAAGAGAATTCTGCTTTTTGAAATTGCAATTGTTTTCCATTTAGTCTCAGATCCCTGATGTAAAGTTAAACTGTCATAGTATATTGCTTTATCAGTAAATTCTGTTTTGAATGTCTGTCACATGTCTGCTGCCTGACTTGGAGTGCAACTGATCCCCAACCTTTATCTTGCAGGTGGTCAACCCACAAAATGGCTCCACATCGCCATATCAGGCTGAGACCGACCTGGTAATGTGGGTGGCTCAGTCACCAGAACTTTGCCTGTGGACAACACCCCAAGGCCTGGCTCCAGGGTTGGCTGATTTCAGGATGGTTACACCACAGCTTAGAAATCAGCTTCAGAGAAGAGGCTGTTTGTATGGAAGAATTATTTCAGCAACACAGTGAACACAACCTAGTTGGAATTCAGCGTTAGATCATTTGTGTAGCTAAATATTGGCACCAACCTGTTACCTTCTAACACTATGTACAGTACATCAAGGACATTGCTCTGTATGATCAAATGTCTTCTGAGTATATGGCTCTAAAAATTGTGGCCTTGTTCCCATTGCTACTAGTATGAATTTATCTAGCACCCTAAATGCAAGATTTTCTATACGAACTTGGCAACTTCTTTAGGAATTTTAACATAAGATGATGTGTGCATACTAATACTAATATACTAATACTAATGAACTAAATTAGAATGCTTCACTATTCCTACTTACTCACATAGATACACAATGGACATGATTTGGGAACCTGGGATAAACAGTGTTTATTTCAACAGTATTTCTTAATGGAGACCATTTTGGTATTCTTAATCCTCTCCTCATTGAGTTTAAGCTAAGTTTTTCCATCCACTCACCTCGCAAGAAAACTGTCATACCCTTCCACCCTTGTAACTGTCTTCCCACTTTACTTACATCACTAGCCTTTCAAAACCTCATTATACTCTACTCTTATAATGAATACGTTTCTAGCACTTTCAACATCTTTGCTAATCTTAACACTTGAATGGCCCCATCCACTTTCACCTCTCTATTAATTATTCCTTGAAAGAGTGTTTATTGTTTATTGAAAGAGTGTTTATTATTCCTTGAAAGAGTGTCTAAGAGTGTTTATTCTTTCTATAGTTGGATTTCTGCAACAACACTAGATTGGATTTCTGTGCCAACAAGAGACATGTGCTGGGGACTTGCCTGTTTTATGTACAACTCCAAACATCATTTAAGATGATTGTTTGGGAAATGTGTTCTGCTGTGTAGCAGTTTCAGAAATCCATCAAATACTGACATGAATCAATAAAATACGGACATGATTAACATTAACTCACCTGAGTACTTAAAATAACATTAGAATAGAATTAGATTTGAATTCAGGTCTATAATATGTGCAAATATGTATATTACTGACAATTTGGATTTTATAATACTTAAATTTTCAAATATACCTTTGCAGTAAGTAAAGAGGTAAAATATATTGATGAACTAAAATTATTAGGTAGGATTTACCACGTGTGCATTGCAGATATATTACGTACTAAAATAGGGTAAACCTTACTCATTAAAACATGGGGTAAAATTTACCCAAAAAAGTGGCTGCAAATTGCTGCCTCAATTTTTGGGGTAAAAACCTTTTTAGTGTATTTTAAACACAGGGCCAGTAAGCCTGAAACCCTCTTCACCACTATAAATAAAGTTCTTAAGTCGCAATTGGTGCAAAACGGTCCTCCTTTCTTCTGTCCCATAATATGCTGTTTACTCTTAATAGTACCTGACTCACCCTGCCAGCTCTGTACTAACCTCCTTCATCAAGACCTGTTCATCTCTAATCTCATGCCCACTGCGTCACAATCTGCTTCTGTTCCACTGCCCCTTAAAATTGCTGTGGTCACACAAATTGTGGGAAACCTAACCTTCATCCTCTTTACCTGTCAGATCTATTTCTAATCTTGAAACGTTGTAGCCACTTAACAGCATTGTTATCTTGTCACTAACTCCTTCTCAGAGCCTTTTCACTGCATTGAACCAAGAGTCACTAATGATCTTCTCTCTGCTGACTTTGTGACTTCAGTCAAACATTCTTAATTTCCACAGGTGTGACACTGACACTCAGATTTACCTCAGTAAAAGGCTCAAAACAGCTCCTACATCTTTAACTGCACACGTTACAATTATGATTTGGACTTCAATTTTCACTACAAAACACAATACATTTTCCATTAATATTAATAGAGTCCATTAAGCTGTTAAGCTGTCTTCCAGTGATCATGATCTTGCTGTTGTTTTTAATTCTACCCTCTACATTAAAACATTTTAGGTAACTTACTAAAAGCTCATTCCTGTTCCCATCCATCCTACACCTATTATCTAGATGCCTACAAGTTCCTGCATAAGTCTAAAGGCCTACAAGTTCCTGCTCATAGTTAGAGGCCTAAAAGTTCCTGGTCAAAGCGAGAGGCCTACAAGTTCCTGCTCCCTCTTCAGTGATTAACCTAGTCGCTAACCACTAACTTACAGTACATTGCTTATAAACTCAAATTTCTAGACAATCAGATAAACCAAAGCCCATGAATAATAATGTCAGTCAGAAGAGGTTGTGTTTATCCCTCTGAGTGTTGGTTCCTCCCAAGGTTTTTTGCTTTTTATCTGTAACCTTTCCCCATCTCTGTTGCCTTGATTTTCTCACTGGGGAATTATAAGGCACTAATGCATATAAAGCTGCTAATCTGTTGTGTAAAAAAACAAAATTCTATTGTTCTCTATTATATAGTTGTAGTAGTAGTAGTAGTAACAGATACTGCAGCATATAGAGTCAGTAGAGTCAGAAAAAAACTAATTTATTATAGCTAGTAATTTTGTAAATAAAAGGATATCATAAACAGCTTGCAGAGGTCTGACAGAGGTCACAGGAATACTAAATCAATTTATTGTTATAAACTTGCACATTATTTCATTTCACAATCATTTAATCACATATATGTAAACCAACACACATCTTTCAGGACATTATGCTTACACACACAGCTCTTTTTACCACTTAGAATAACACCGTATGAATATGGTAAAGCGCTGTTTAGTTCTGGGGTTCTCATGGACAGTATATGAAGAACATTAGTCTGTAGTAAAAACTGTTCATTTAAATATTTTATACAGTGATCAATACTGAGACACCAGACATCAACTCCAACTTATTCCTAAGGAATCTTATTCTTAACCCAAAGAGTATGTTAAGATTTATGAGAAAAGATACAATACCTTGTCAGAAAGCAGTGCCATGTTCACTTTTGTCAAGTTCAGCAAAAATGGTTTGTGTATCCAGTGAGCAGTTTCTTCAGTTTAAGTGTTTTCTTCTGTTTTCTTCTGGGACTCTTCAGGTGCTCTATGTACTAGGGTAAAGTCTGAAACACCATATCACTGTGTGATTGACGTGGGGATTCCTCACTACTATTGGTCAGAATGCTATGACTGACAGGTAACATCACCTTTCAGGCCATTCCTGGCTCATTCCTGGCTCATTTGTCATGAAGAAAGAATACCTACTTCCTGTGTTATTGATGCACAGGATTTATATTTATCAGTGGAGCATGACTAGCTTATCTAACCTGAGCAGATGCAATAAAGAATGATTTCATTTCTCTCACTAAGATTAATTTACTGGAACTTTGGATAGGTTAGAATATGACATCATTCTATTAAATAGATAACTACTTAGTAATAATTTTAAAACTATAATAATTATTTATTATATTTAATTATTTAATATTAATCATTATTTTGTAACTATAATAATTATTTGATTTGATGTGAAAACACGGAGAGCATGTGATCCAGGGACCATGTGATTATTAAAATAATTATTTAATAATCTATTATTGATAATTAAATCATAAAAAAACTTGATGAATTTCATACAGCAGCATAATTCGCATGTCCTGTTTTTGTATCTGTTTGACTCATTGTCTATGTTTGCATGTGTGTTACTGCACATTTGCACAGTGAAACCTACAGCATTTATATTCACTACACATACATTCTGTTAGTTCATGGCTCTTACTGCCTGTGCTGTACTTTTGGCCTTGGGTGGGGCTCCAATGAGTCAGAGGTCAAAATGATCAACCCAAACAGTGCAAGCAGGAAATAATCTTATCATTCATATGTCCCTACTCTTATCATTAACAAGATTGCCATTAAACGGACTGCCTTCCCAGTCTTATCCTCTCAGTAAAAAAGTTGTGTAATATACTGTAAGCTTAGTTTCATAATCTCATAAACAAATTATGATAAGAGTAATGATAAACCTTTGTATGAAGTTTAGTTTGTCACATCTAACTACATTTCCCAAACTGCTTCACAGCCTACAAACATGGCCACCCCAAACTCCAGTTCCCAACATACATCATCGCCTACAGACATGGCCGCCTTGGACTCTAACCCCTATAATACACATTCACTAACACGTTCCAATCACACACACCTGCACCCAGTCACCACTCAACTCTATATAAGCACTCATCTTGCACTTAGACTGCGAAGTATCGTTTAGTGAACTTGTGAAAGCTTTACATACCAAGCCGTTTGTTATCCTGGTCCTGACTGCTTTGCTGTAGTTTTTGGTTTTGAGATTCTCTATCTGTCCTAGTGTTTGCTGTTTGTTGATCACCTTACTTTTTGCCTGTTTTTTGACTCTGATTTTTGCCTGGTGTTCAGGAATTGTTTATCTGCCTGCTTTCTCTAATAAAGGACCAATTACCACTGTATCTGTTTCTACCACCTTGACATAGTTCTGCAAATTGGTACATAAAAATGTTGGTCAGAAACAGTTTACATGTGGAGTGAATTATTAATCTGGTTATTATCACGAACAGAGTGGATTTTGAGAAAGCAATTGCATTACTGTTTCTCACATTTCGTCACTAACTGCTTTATCCTGGTCAAGGTCGTGGTGGATCCGGAACCAATCCCAGTAATACTGGGCACAAGGCCCAGATGGGACATCAGTCCATCACAGGGGGCCATGCACCCACACACACATTCACACACTCAATCAGTCATTCACACCTATGATCAATTTAGCGTAACCAATCCAACTAGCTGCACTAGCTGTTTTTGGACAGTAGGAAAACCACAGAACATGCACAGAGACAATGCACAACTGCCTCACAATAAAAAAAAAAAAGATAGTATTATTATATGTGTCAAAACAGAAATTATAACTTTTTGAGTGATTTTTATAAATGTGGGTGCACAAATACACTACGTGGCACCAAACAAACACTGTAGTTATTTGGTGCTATGAAGTGCTTATTTTCTTAACATAATAAATTTTGAGTTTTACAAAATTTATAACGTTACTTACAAAATTAATCCTGTGAAACACAGTGAATGCTGTGAATTTTGTGATGCACAAAATAAATTATAACATGGAATCATTTTTTTTTTTTTACTGATTATTACTACTGATTATTACTGATTGATTTGTTTGACAAGAGATTCAATTTGTGTCACAGAATTCACTTTAAAGTAATAAAATTCATCACTAAATTCCTTCATATGACAATTCATTTTGTGAGAAAATGTATCTATGGAATTCAATGTATAGTTATACCTTTTTCCATAAAACTAAATGTTGTGTTGTCAATTAATTGCATGAAATGAACAATTCATTATGATTTTAGTGCACAACTTACAGCATACATTAACATCATATTTGTCTGTACAAAATATACAGATTCTTCTTTGTTTATTACCAAAAAATTCCAAGTCCATAGCACAGTCCAAATACATAATAAGTAAACACTTCAACATTCCAATCCACCAACAATTAGAGGCAGACAATAGCCAATGGCTGACCCAAGGGCAAAGAGCTTAACAAGTAGAACACTCTGAGCTCAAACATCATGCACAGCATAAAAAAGGCAATGACAACACAATCAAACATTTTGAAATACAGCCAGACTCTCCAAGGACTGACTGTGTGAGTGGGGTATATAAAGTTGCATGAAAAAAAATGGTTTGGCCACCTCTGGACAAATCACAAATTTTACTTAAATGTTACTTTGTATTTGATGACATTAAAAATAGACAAAAATAAAATAGGCATGTGCAAAGGTTTGAACACCCTACCAGGTGTAAAGTCTTTGAACTTAATTAACATAACTCACTAGGACTTGTTCATCAGGTCAAGAATTGTCATTAGGAAATGTCAGCTGATAACAATTCCAGAGCATTATAAATTCTCGGACTCTCAACGACCAAGGGCTTCTCTAAACAGCTGGCAGAGGATCTGAAAATGATGCTAATTGATGCCTACAAAGCCAGGGAAGGCTATAAAAAGATATCAAAGTGTTTTTGGCTCACAATTTCCACTGTCTGAAATGTCATTAAGAAATGGCTGTTAAGGGGAACTGTGGAAGACAAGGCAAGATCTGGAAGACCAAGAAAACTCTCAGACAGAACTGCTCATATTCTGACCAGAAAGGCACACCAAAACCCCCAAATGACTGCAAGGACCTGCAGGAAGGTTTAGCTGACACAATAATGGTGGTGCACTGTGATTCAACTGCTTGCACGAACATGATCTGCATGGAAGAGTCATCAGAAGAAAACCTTATCTGTGGCCTCTTCACAAAAGTTATGATGAAAATAACACATCTGGGGTGTTATTGGGTGGCTCTATTATGCTTTGGACTTGTGTTGCAGCCAGTGGCATTGGAGACATCGCACAGGTAGAATGGAAGACTTGATTCCAGTAAATATCAACAAATTCTGGAAGCAAATGCATAGTCAGTCAACAAACTGAAGCTGAAAAGAGGCTGGCTTTTGCAACAGGTCAATGATTAGAAACATACTTCAAAATCCACCAAGAACTACTTCAAGAAATGCAAGCTGAAGCTTTTGGAATGGTCCTCACCCAGCAGATAGTAAAGATGCTGGCGCAAAGTCTAGCAGGGCAGGCTGAACAGGTAGACTGGCTGCCCTCCATATCCAGAGGAGGGGATAGCTCAAGAAGACACAGAGGAAGAGACACATGAAGAATATGACCAGTTTTATACGTTGAAGTTACTGGTAGTGAGAAATTGGAATAATCTCTTTCAATATTTTAAATGACCCAATGAACATGGGCTTAACTTTCTGGATGGTAATTTTTTGAAGGTCTCTTGTTGAAAGCCACATCTGTTTGCTGGCAAGTCCTGGCATCAAACTGTATATTACTTGGCAATTTCTCAGGCATGCTTGCTTATATGTATCCAGTTGTCAACTGCAGACACATCAAGGGTTCCCTTGACAGTGGTGATGAATGGTGTAGCCTAGGATTTAAGGATTTAAGAACGAATGAGTCAAGGCGTTCTAGGTATATTTCAGGCATAATGGGTATACACTCTGAGGAACAGGAGTCTCCACTTGTGACATATCTTGGTTTAATTGTTTGACTTTTTTTAATCATAAGACATGTGAATTGAACTGAACCCATCTGTTTGACAGGATATCATTTGGCATTCTGTAAGGCACCTCATTAAGTAATACCTAAGCTGTCTACACTGTGGTGGCAGGCTTGTGGTATTATTCTTTGAGACTCTGTCTTCGATGATGAAGACAATGGGTGTGTTTCTTGGATGAAGGCTAGTCAGTGATGAAATCCATAGCTATCTAAGGCCATGGTCAGTGTGACTCCATGGTTTGATCCTGAGGAGGAGTTTTGCATGTTCTCCCAGTGTGCACGTGGGTTTCCGCTGGGTTATTCAGTTTCCTCCCATCTACAAAAAACATGCTGTTACGTGGATTGAGTACTATGTTGCGAAACACTACAAGGGCAACATTAATGACATCTCTGTTAGCATTGCTAATTGTTGCTATGACAACATTGTAGTGTGGAAGCTGTAAGGGGGGAAAAAAAACACAAAAAAAGCTACACTCTCTGAACCCAGTGGGGTAAACAGTATGCTTTAAGCATCTATTTCTTTTTGTGATACAGTAATTTTGTCCAAAACATCCCATTTTTCTGGATACTTTGCAACTCCTCTGCAAACTAAATCGCTCTCCCTCCTACAGCCTCAAAAGGTTTTTTCTGCATCCCAGATTCCTAGAGTGCTTGATGCATTTGCACAAACTGAAGCTTGGAGGTAATATAGAGGGCCTTTGATTTTTTTTTTTCAGTTCCCAAAAATCTATTTTTTATGCTTTAGACTTCAAAAAAATGGAAGATTTTTCCATTTTAACATAAAAAAATAAACACAGACTTTTGAATAGATTTCTGAACTATATGCTTTTGAGCTGAACTATAGATCTGAAGACACTAACACAACAATGGCTTTAGCATTTACATCAGTTTTTCCATTACAGCAGACCAGATATCTTTAGTGCACAGCTGTAACAACAACAATATTAGAATAGTGTTATTCACTGTTGGAATGAGCAAAAATGGAATGAGCCATGTGGAGTATACTATTTGTTATCACAGTATTATTCTTGTTAAGACTGTATTATCAATGTTAAGAAGGAATTGAACCATGCAAGTTGCATTGTTTGAAAACATTTTGGCAGGCAAATTAATGGTGTAATTAAGAACAGCTGTATGTTATGATGTAATAATTAGTATTTTGTTGTTTTATTAATCATTGGAGGAATTAGATCTCGTATAATGTGGCCATAATATGGTAGGAGAACCTAGCAGAGTTAATGTTACCACTTCAATTATTTTCATATAACAGCACATCCCATGTTTTATTCCTTTTAAACCACAGCCATTTGCTAACCATTACATTGTATTATTTAGTACATTATACATTATTTAGTACATTTATAGTTACATTTACATTTTGGAACAGTCGTTACCTTACTTTCTCTTTACGTTCACAAGAAAAATGCCATTTGTTTCCGAGAAACAACACCACACAACGTCCTTACAAATTTACCTTTGACTGTTACACAACACTGACACTGGAGACTCGGTTGAGACTCCAGGTGAAGATATATTCTCACTGCCGCTACTATCAGCAGGTAGTTGAATAGCATTGTGGGTAATGTAGGAAACCAGGAAAGTAAAGTGATAACAGACCTACATCTAGATGAAATGAAAAAGTCAACTCAGTCTTTCATTACAAAATAAATCTTGGATGCAGCTAAAGATCACGTTAATTAGAAATACTAATATGCAAGTCGTTCAGGGTGGATTTTCCCTTTCAAGGGCCAAAATATTTTTAAAATGTAACCATTAATTCATATGCTGTAAACATTCCTACTTGCCTCAGTGGTGACTCAGTTAGTTTTCATTCTGATGGTGCATCGTGAAAGTGGAAGTAAATTTTAAAACACTACATACACTTTGGAGGGATAGTTTGGGTTTCCATGAACAGTGTAATTAAGCTTAGTGTCACACCACTAAAGCTGCCATATTTATTAGCTTGTGCACAAATGGCTAACAGCTAGGTTTGACTGACTTGTAGAGAACTTAGAATGGCTATGATGTATGCATAATACAAGCTGGGTATTATAGTGCAATGCACAGATGAGCAAAAAGACAACAAATTATGAATTTTGTCAATTATCTGAGGCTGAGAAGTGTAATACTGTGCTTTCATGGCAAATGAACATATGTATTACATCTTAATTTACATCAGAATTCCACTTTAACTCTGCTAGATGTTTTATTCTTTGCTTGAGAAAGATGCATATTTACAGTGGGGTCCAAAAGTCTGAGGCCACTAGTGAAGATACTTCTATTTTGCATTCTTTTCTAATTTAATAGAATAATTTTCATTACAAATTATATTATTGACAACAACTTGAGTGAAAAGTAGAATCTTTGAAATATTTACATGAATTTCAGAGCTTCTTAGTATGCATTATGTCCTCTTTTTGCTTTAATGACAGTGTGCACTCGAGCTGCCATGGACTCTACAAGTTTGTGTAAAACCTGATGATCCATTTTAGATCAAATCCAGCGGAGTGTCATCTGAACACATGCTTCAACAGAAGAGATCAGGCATGAGGTAAAATCTGACCTTTTTTACAAAGCAGTTAACATGGTCAATATCACACATTTGCTTACATTTAAATAGGGACAAAAATACAGTCGCACAATCTAATATTTTGTTGCACTGCATTTAGCTTTGATTACGGCATGCATTCGTCCTGGCATTGTTTCAACAACCTTATGCAACTTCACAACATTTATTTCCATCCAGAGTTGCATTAATTTTTGGCTGAGATCTTGCATTGAGGACAGGAGAGTCTAACCACTCCGTAAAGTCTTCTCCATCACATCCCAAAGACTTTCAATGGGGTTAAGGTCAGGACTCTGTGGTGGCCAATTCATGTGTGAAAATGATTCCTCATGCTCCCTGAACGACTCTTTCACAAGTTAAGCCTAATGAATCTTAGCATTTTCATCCTGGAATATGCCTGTGCCGTCAGGGAAGAAAAAG
>CM040474.1:14595923-14700543 GCA_022758105.1 Pangasianodon gigas
CCACTAAGGAAGTACCTCCAAGTTTTATACTCTGCTTTTATATTCATGATATTATGATGGTTTCATAGTTGCTCTAAACAAATTCATAGTAATAAGATAGTAAATAAGTATGTGAAACATGACAGGGCTGTGTGATGGTGTTAGTAACTCGAAGTTGATTATTTATCTATAACAGCATGTCCTGAAATCTTTTATTCAATTTGCTAATGCAAAATTAATAAATATTTATTCATTCATTTTAGAATATTTAAATATGTATTAATTTATTTGTTAAAGAGTAGCATGTACATTTGAACCGTTTATAGTTATGTGAAACAACTTAGTTCCTGTTATCATTACATTATAGCAGCTATAAACAGACATCCCCTCACTGGCCTTAAAGCTTTGGTTATACGGCTTAAATCTGTGTTACACTGAGGAGATCATACTCAAGTTACATTTAAGTTATGAAGTGTTTATCTTTTCTCATTACAGTTATATCCAGACCCCATTTTTTGGACAGAAAATTTCTTTCTTTCATGGAATGACCCACTTTCTCCTCAGTTCATGAAGATATTTATGAACAGAATCTAGGTTAGGATGTTTTTCCCCAGACATGAATGAATCTTTGGATCAGGAGCCATTCAGTAGTTCGAGGTTCAGACTGCTGTACAGGTTTGTGGCTCAGTGCTTCCATCTGCTGGTTATGTTTTTAAGACCAGGTGACACTTTTCCAGTCTTCAGATGTCCAGTTTGGGTGAGTCTGTGCCCACTGATTAGATAATTGCATGAATTAACAGGTGCACAGGTGTTTCTATTAAAGTGGCCGGTGAGTGTGCGTAACAACAGCTAAAAAGTCTTTTCTCTCTCTCTCTCTCTCTCTCTCTCTCTCTCTTTCTCTTGAAATTAATAAGAAAAAAAATGCAGCTTGTCATGTTACTGTGAAATCACAAAGCACAAAGTCCTCTGTCCAGAAGAATTTCCTGTGGCAGAAAACTGTGACCTTTACAAAGCACTGACACTGGAGACTCCTTCCATTAATGTTAAATATGTCTTTACAGAAAGGCTCACCATCAACAGTTAGATGTCTTAGAAGGACTAGTAGTTGTAGTAGTAGTAGGAGGAGGAGGAGGAGGAAGAGGAGGAGCAGTAGTTGCAGTAGGAGTAGGAGTAGTAGGAGGAGGAGGAGGAGGAGGAGTTGCAGTAGGAGTAGTAGTAGGAGGAGGAGTTGCAGTAGGGGTAGTAGGAGGAGGAGGAGAAGGAGGATGAGGAGGAAGAGGAGGAGCAGTAGTAGTAGTAGCAGCAGCAGTAGAGGAGGAGTTGCAGTAGGAGTAGTAGGAGGAGGAGGAGAAGGAGGAAGAGGAGGAGCAGTAGTTGCAGTAGTAGTAGTAGCAGCAGCAGTAGAGGAGGAGTTGCAGTAGGAGTAGTAGTAGTAGTAGTAGTAGTAGTAGTAGTAAGTTACATTTAAATATGAAGTGTTTATCTTTTCTCATTATAGTTATATCCAGACCCCATTTTTTGGACAGAAAATTGACTTTCTTTCACAAAATGACCCACTTTCTCCTCAGTTCATGAAGATATTTATGAACAGAATCTAGGTTAGGATGTTTTTCCCCAGACATGAATGAATCTTTAGATCAGGAGCCATTCAGTAGTTTGAGGTTCAGACTGCTGTACAGGTTTGTGGCTCAGTGCTTCCATCTGCTGTAGTTGTAGTAGTAGGATTAGCTGCAGTATGAGTAGTAGTGGTAGTTGCAGTAGTAGTAGTAGTAGTAGTAATAGCAGTAGTAGTAGCAGGAGGAGTTGCAGTAGGAGGAGGAGGAGTTGTAGTAGGTGGAGGAGTTGTAGTAGGAGTAGTAGTAGTAGGAGTAGTACTAATAGTAATAGTAGGAGGAGGAGTTGCAGTAGGAGTAGTAGTAGTAGTAATAGTAGGAGGAGGAGTTGCAGTAGGAGTAGTAGTTGTAGGAGCAGTACTAATAGTCATAGTAGGAGGAGGAGTTGCAGTAGGAGGAGGAGTTGCAGTTGCAGTAGTAGTAGTAGAAGTAGTAGTAGTAGTAGTAGTAGTAGTATAACTGCCTTATGTCATGTTTTAATTGGCACCTTTACACTTTCTTGGACATTTGTACAACATCTAAGTGCCTTGTTTACAGAGTTTGTTTGTATTTTACATTATTTTGTATAGAGACTATCTATCTATCCATCTATCTATCTATCTATCTATCTATCTATCTATGTAACCTGAGGTATTCATGTATTCTAATTTAAGTATTCAACAGCGCTGTGGTATAAACATTTTATTTGCTTTTACTTGCCTTTCCTCTTGTGCCACAGATTGCAAAGAGAGGAGAAGATACTGGACTAGTTTTGGCAGGCGAGCTGTTTGTCATTACCTACATTTCCCAGAATTCAAAGCGAACGCAAACTGCGCAAACTCGCGTCACAGTTGGCACGTAAACACAGCAACAGGAAGCAGCTCTGTGAAAATGACTCCTAGCAGGTTGGTGCAGGAACTTAAATTAGGACCTTTGATTATGTTTATGGACTGATCATGCGTTTTATTAATCTTGCTGATATGCGTGTTTTTGTCTCGTATTAGAGCTCAGAGCTGCCACTGGATATTTAACGCAATCCTTTACAGGGACACTGGCTGAGCTAGCTGACCAAGAGTTAGCCAGCTAGCATAGAGAGCTAGCTATGTAGCTAAAAAAAAAAAAAAAAAAAAAAAAAAAAAAAAAAAAAAAAAAAAAAAAAAAAAAAAAAAAAAAAAAAAAAAAAAAAACAGGTCAAAATAATACATTAGGAATGGTGGTGAAGCTGTAAATACCTATTTAGGATAATTATATTTCATCTCAAAAGCTCATTAAGAATGTAACGTTAATAATCCTGCTTATTTTAGCATAGAAAGCCCCTGAGATAACGTTATCTCGCTTCACTTCCTGCGCCTGTGCTTGTTATAATGATATGTGTAATCCGTATTTTAGTATATAAATGCTCATTTTAGCGAGAAAACGTTGCTGTAGTCGTTAAAATTAAACATGATTGGTATCGAGCTGTTGTTTTATTATGTTTGGTCCAGCTAAGTTCATGACAAAGAGACTGACAGGTCTGCTGCTGGTCAGTAGTGCGGAAACGCTCTTCAGTGTCGCTAACTGTTTTCAAGTCGCTAATGAACGCTCAGAAAGTCGCTAGAACGCAATAGACGGATGACGTAATGAACTAATTTGCATATTCTGTTATTTACGTCATGATCGTTTGCATATCAAAAGGTGTTACACAAAGAAGGGAGACTTAATGAAGACACATAGTGTGGACTAGAATATAGAAAATGATCGATTCTAGCTTATTTCTTAGAAAGAATACTATAATTTTTTTATCAAGAATGCAGACAAAAAGAAGTAGTGATAGTGAGAAGTGAATCAATAGACATGAAAGGAACAGTTACAGATGGAATAACATGTTTTTATTAGTTGTAAATACAGTTTCAAGTGAAGAACATTGAACTGTGTGGGTGGGACAAACACTGGTGTTCAGGGATTTGTTATTGGGAACAACTGTGATCAGTGATTGGTTGTTGGGAACAGTGCTGATTAGTGATTGGTCGTTGGGAACAGTGCTGATCAGTGATTGGTCGTTGGGAACAGTGCTGATCAGTGATTGGTCGTTGGGAACAGTGCTGATCAGTGATTGGTCGTTGGGAACAGTGCTGATCAGTGATTGGTCGTTGGGAACAGTGCTGATCAGTGATTGGTCGTTGGGAACAGTGCTGATCAGTGATTGGTCGTTGGGAACAGTGGTGATCAGTGATTGGTCGTTGGGAACAGTGCTGATCAGTGATTGGTCGTTGGGAACAGTGCTGATCAGTGATTGGTCGTTGGGAACAGTGCTGATCAGTGATTGGTCGTTGGGAACAACGGTGTTCAGGGTTTGGTTATTGGGAACAATGGTGTTCAGGGATAAATTGTTGGGAACAGTGTTGATTAGTGATTGGTCATTGGGAACAGTGTGGTTAAGGGATAGGTCGTTGCAGGGATTGGTTATTGGGAACAATGTTGATTATTAATTGGTCGTTGGGAACAGTGGTGTTCAGGGATAGGCATGTGGTTGTTTTTTTTTTCCCCCTTAGTTTCAGCATTGCACAGGATGTTATTATGCGCACTAACATGTTTCGTGTCAGACGCAAGTTTCCACACCAAACTATAAGTTATGTGAATGTTTGTATGGAAAAATGAAAACAGAAATGAATTCACAGCTGCATTTTATTTTCAGTTAGCCAGCTAGCCAGCTACCCCACATAGCACTGTTCAGGGGTTGGTCATTGGGAACGATGTTGTTCAGGGAGTGATCATTGAGAAAAATGGTGATCAGTGATTGGCTGTTGTCTGTACAGTTGATTTTTTAAATAAGTGGCTGCAATCTCAGTTTGAAACTTGTTTGCTGTCTCTCGATATGAATATTATAATTGAACTGAAATATTATAAACGTAAAATTGATTCTTCATGATCAATTAATTTTTTTCAGATAGTATGGAGAGGTGACGCGTCATCAGAGTGTAACCAATAGCAGGGCAGCGTGCCGTGATCAGCCAATAGGAAAGCGGCGGCACAATGACGGAGTGCTTCCTGCCACCCAATAGCAGCCCTGCAGAGCAGCGGCGTGGAGCGGAGCATCAAAGCGGCGTGCCTCGGACCCCCAGCTCAGAGGAAATCAGCCCCACTAAATTCCCAGGGCTGTACCGCACAGGCGAACCGTCACCGCCACATGATGGACACCACCATGAGCCTCCCGACGCTGCCTCTGATGATGATAAGGAGCACAGCAAGAAGAAGAACAAGTTCAAGAAAAAGGAGAAACGCAGTAAGACTTTTCTTACTCCTGTCTTTCCTGTTTTTCATGTAAGTTGAATCTTTCACGCTCTCAGAAATAAAGTTGCTGAATGGTACTACCATTGCTAGGATGGTTCCATTTAAATGTTTACATGTTTTGTACCTTTAGGACGTATCTTTTACCTGGAAAGGTGCATGTGGCGTACGGTTAATTAGCTTTTAGATTAAAACTTTAAATGTACATCAGTAGTACTTGAAGTACCTTAAATTATTTTTTAAAGTACTCTATATTATAATTTTCAGGTAAAAGATACATATTAAAGATACAAATGATGTACCGTTAATGGTACCACCCCAGAAAAAGTACCGCTCAGTACCTTTATTTGGGAGAGAGCAGAGAATTAGAGCCTAGCCTTACTAGTGATGAAGCTGTTTTTAAAAAATGAATTTTTATGATTTATTTTATATTTATTTTATTAGTTTTAAAATTTTTGATGCCTGTTTTCATTTGAAATTGTGCTTAGTTTGAGTGTTATTTGAGTGTTTATTTTTATGTTTTTATATTTTGTTTTATTAGTTTTTCACATTTAAATATAATTTCTTTTTTTTTTTTGTTAGTTTTGTGGATAACTGCTGTGCATGTGTACATTTAAGTTGTTCCCCCTCCATCGCCCTTGATTTCAGCACTGCACAGGATGTTACTAAGAGTAATGAGTAAGAGTTCACATCAAAACATTCCCTCAGAGCACTAACACGTTTCCTGTCAGATGCAATTTTCCACACCAAACTCGAAGTTATGTAAATGTTTGTATGGAAAAATGAAAACGGAAATGGAATCACAGCTGCATTTTATTTTATTTCAGTTCGCCAGTTAGCCAGCTACCCCACACAGCACTGCGTTAATGCTGTCAGCTGTGTAGCTAGCTTAGCTAATGTTACCCCTTCAGCAACAGCTATTTAAATTTTAGTTGCTAGCCAAGCTAGCTAAGCTTAGTTTAGGTGTTATGTAATGTGAGGTAAACCAAACAGTACAAGCTAGCTAAGCTTATTTTAGGTGTTATGTAATGTGAGGTAAACCAGACAGTACAAGCTAGCTAAGATTAAGTTAACTATTCTATTGTCTAAACTAGTAGCCAAGTTTCTGAGGTACGAAAGGGAAGTAAGAAAGGACTGTTCTTTACCTGAGGTTTTCTTTCTTGTGATATTTTCCTCTTACTCATTACATTTCAGAAGAAAACGATGCACTTTCTACTTACATTTCCTAACGCTACATCAGTACATTCTGCCTAAAATTGTCAAATTTTTGTTAGCCATAAAGTGACCTTTTAGCATCAAGCTTCAGAGCTTCAAGCAGTTGATAAAAAATGACTAACAAATCTAAACTGTGATAAATGTAGAAAACAGGCAGTTTGTATTGTAACAGATAGCTATTAGCATGCAGACTAGTTTGTATCATCAAAGTTATCATGCTAGGTGATGTATGAAATATTGGATTTAGCTTTTGTTAATGTTTTCACACGTTCCTTGGTGAAAGGCGACTAATTTACTGTTTGTACATTTGTGATTCAAGGCTGTAACATTTCTGAATTTTTCATACTTTTACTTTCATTCATACTTTAAGTAAATTTAAATGTTTGTGCTTCTGTACTTTAACGCGAGTAAAGAATTTACTTCAACTTTTACCAGAGTATTTACTGAGAGGAACGTTTGCACTTTTGTACCTCAGCCAAGGTTGTTAGCAAGCTAGCTAACATTAGGATACCATTTATGTAATTAAACCCATTAGTTATGTTTGCTAGCCAATTAGTAAAAAGGAGGCTGTTAAATTTTTGTAAACCTGCAGCCAATTTTGCTAGCAAGCTACTTAGCATTAGGCTATTGCTTAAACCATTAGCCAAGACTGCAAATGAGCTAGCTAACATTAGGCTGTTTTGTTAGTCTGCAGCCAAGCTAGGAGGCTTGGCTGCAGGAACTTTGTAATCTGCCTGATTGCTTATTATGGTATCGGGTCTATATAGGAGAATGTGAGTTCTAACTCTCTTTCATTTAGGATTGCAATTTTGCAATAACTTGCTAGCAAGTTAGTTAAATCTAGTCTATAAAATTTTTTATAATTACCTACCTATTATACTGGGTAATTAAAACCAGTAGCCAGGTTTGCTAGCAAGTGTTAGCCTTCACACTCCATCGTTGGTGGCTAACACGTGAGAGAGGAACATAGGGTGGGAAGTGGCTTCACGTGTCTCAGAGGAAGCATGTGCTAGCCTTGGCTTTCTGCCTTTTTGTGGTTTTAAATGTCAATAATGACACTCGTTTGATTTAGCTGATATTGCTACGTTAATTTTGGAGCCGAACTTGGTTACCTGTGACCTGGTTAGCCTAAAGCTAAGCCTAAAGTTTGGCTCTTAAGCTTGACACAAAATTAGCCTGTTAGCTTATTTATGCAGCTTGATGTACTCATCAAGACTAGTCAGATTTGTCAAACATTAAACATCAGTACTGTCTAGTTTATATTCTGCTTTGCTCCATGTAATCAGTTCTACAATTCACCAATATCTATTAATCTCTGTAATTGTGTTTCACACAATAAGAACATTTGGTGTGTGATGTACTCCACACTGGCCGAGTGTGTCAGCTTTTACTCCGCAGCTCTGGAGAGAGTACACTGTTTTCCACCCACTGGCTATATTTAGCCAACCTATTGCAGGGAAGCAGGAAGTGATGGACAGTTTGAGGACACACCCTGTCAGTCCCTGTCCTATGTGGGTGTGTATTTGTGGCAGAACATCATCTCTGCTTGACTCCAAAGCTCTCTAAGGACACAGGCTCATAAGTGCCGGCTGATGGGCTCTGATCGCTGTTATGAGCTCAGTTACTGAGAGTACACTCTGCAAAGTAGGTGTCATGGCTCCAAAGATGGAGTGCTAAATAGAGAGCGGGTGCAGTAGTCTCACAGGGAACAGTGCTAAATTGTGAGCTGACCTCATTTAAGCGTTTTTGGTTTTTTTTTCATCTCCCCTCCATCTTTTTTTTTTTTTTTTTTTGTGGTCATGGCTCACCTTGAGGAAGATTGGCTCGAGTAGAGAGAGGAGAGAGGAGGTGGCATGGGATATTTCTCACAGCTTTGTAATCTGCCTGATTGCTTATTATGGTATCGGGTCTATATAGGAGAATGAGTTCTAACTCTCTTTCTCTTCCTTCATTGCTTATCTTTCCTTCTCTTTTGTAGCTGAGGGCTACGCTGCCTTCCAGGAGGATAGCTCGGCTGACGAGGCCGAGAGCCCGTCCAAGATGAAGCGCTCCAAAGGCATCCACGTGTTCAAGAAGCCCAGCTTCTCCAAGAAGAAGGAGAAGGACTTTAAAGTGAAGGAAAAAGGCCCCAAAGAGGAGAAGGCCAAGGACAAGAAGTCCAAGGACTTGACTGCAGCTGACGTGGTCAAGCAGTGGAAGGAGAAGAAGAAGAAGAAAAAGCCAAGCACTGCAGAACCGGAGCCAGTCGCTGTGGAGACTCCAGCCACAGTCAGACCCATTTTCGGTGCGCCGTTAGCTGAAGCAGTGAGGAGGACGGCGCTGTACGATGGAATCCAGCTGCCTGCCATTTTCCGCGAGTGCATTGACTACATCGAGAGCTATGGCATGAAGTGTGAAGGCATCTACCGCGTCTCCGGTAAGCTGTTACATTAACCTGCATCTACACTTGTAAACGTACAAAGCAACAAGCAGACTTTCATTCCTTATACCAATTCATAACACAGTACTGCGCAAATTAGTAATAATGTGATAAATACAATTGACCAGCTTTAATAGAAATCCTCAGACTAATTTTATACTGTAGGTCGTCCAACATTCCATGATTCTCTACTCTTACAACCTTAGTTCTAACTAGTTCTATCACAGTATTAAAATACATTTTAACTCCCGAGTGGCGCAACAGAAAATCGTCCACACTATCGTTGGGGGTTTGCATGTTTGAATTCCAACAGCGTCACAGCCATCCATGGCCAAGAATCTTAAGCAATCATAACTGACTATGCATTCTGGGTGGGAGGTATGGCATGACTCTCTCTCCTGTCAGCCAATCATGGGTGTCTGTGAGCTCATGTATCCGTAAGAGGGCAGATTGTGCTTTCCTCCAAGTGCGTTCAGCTGCCCTGTGACGTAGCATGTGCAGCAGTTTGAAGAAACGTGGTGGCTTCACAGGAAGCATATGCAAGCCTTCACTCTTCCCAATTGGTAGCCATTGCGTGACAGGGAAGAGCTAGCTTGTGTAGCTAGTGTCAGCTCATGTACTACTTTCACTTAAAGCAACGTCTGTTCTTGACTGTGCGATTTATAACTTAATGTTTACTGCTGTTCCAGTTTGACATAGAAATCAACAAAGTAAAAAAGAGATATCTTTCAGGAGCAGGAGATCTTGACCCTTTTCTCTCTCTGCAGGAATGAAGTCGAAAGTGGATGAGCTGAAGGCGGCATACGACCGCGAGGAGTGCCCGTGCCTGGAGGAGTACGAGCCACACACTGTGGCCAGCCTAATGAAGCAGTACCTGCGCGAGCTGCCCGACAACCTCCTGGGCCGAGATTTGGCGCTGCGGTTTGAGGATGCATGCAGCCGCTCCAGCGAGGCAGAGAAGCTTCATGAGTTCCAGCGGCTGCTGGCTGAGGTTCCTGAGGGAAGCAGGCTGCTCTTGTCATGGCTCATCACTCATATGGACCACGTGATCGCCCGTGAGGCAGACACCAAGATGAACATCCAGAACATCTCCATTGTGCTCAATCCCACTGTGCAGGTGAGACCTAAAAATTGAGGTTAGGAAATCATTTTACAGGTGCAGTTTTTTCATTTTTAAAAGTTTTTCTACACTTACAATAATCACGTCGTGATTCACAGTTTTG
Source organism: Pangasianodon gigas (assembly GCA_022758105.1). Lineage (NCBI taxonomy): Eukaryota > Metazoa > Chordata > Actinopteri > Siluriformes > Pangasiidae > Pangasianodon > Pangasianodon gigas. Next base: position 14,605,619 of record CM040474.1, read on the forward strand.
CCATGCAATAGATCTGGCTAGGTTTTTTTTTTTTCTTCCACCATTTCATGCTTCTGTTTATATTTTACTGGCCCTTAACTAGGTCCAACCTCCTGCCAGAGCAGAGCTTCTTAGTTTGGCTGTGTTTACTTAAAAGGCAACTCACAAGGCTTACGTGGTTTAAACATAGGGGCAGGGGCAGATTTTTCTTTGTTGGGTGGCCCATTTCCTGCAAAAGTAAAACTAAAGCTGTTATATATAATAATAGTAAACCATTTGTGTGTTGTGTCCCTGCAATGCTAGTTTAAACGTATCTAGACTTGTATGATGTCATTAAATATTGAAACGCATTGTTGCCACGCAAGAAAAATCTCCTACTCAGCATCTCGTTAGTATGAGAAAAGTATCTTGTTATTACAGTTAAAACAACTTATTTATTAAAACAACTTACTTAGTATGGTTTCCAGCATGTGAAACAAAGGGCTTTGTGGTTTCTCCGTAACTTATAAACTTCATTGGCAGATTGCTGTGTTATAAGAGGAATGAAACACTTTGGGACATGCTGTTATTGGAAAAAAAAAAGCTTCCAAACAATTGTAATGATCTGGATGACTGAAAACTCTCCTTCCTTCTGTTTACAGATAGGGAACCGAGTGCTCTATGTCTTCTTCACCCATGTGCGTGAGCTTTTCGGTGATGTGGTTCTGAAACCAGTGGTGCATCCTCTGCGCTGGTCCAATGTAGCCACCATGCCAACCTTGCCCGACACCCAGGAGAGCATTAAGGAGGAGATCCGGAGACAGGTACAGCTGTAATGAAGCTAAATAATACAGCATACAGATCTTTATTCAGCACTTTTTTTTTCATAAATGTATTATACTCTATACTGTACACTTGAAACTTGTTGGAGCATTTCGGGTGAAACCATTTAGGCTTGCCTGACCAGCAAAGGGAAGTGGAGTTTATTTTTGTCACATTTGCATATTTTATATAAGGAAGTTGCAAAGCGGTTATGGGGAAAAAATTGTGCATCATGGGGAAATGCATGATACACAAATGAGGTTAGATGTCAGTTGTGTCCTTGTTTGACTTGTGATGCAAAAAAAAGAGAAGGTGTGCACTGGGAAAATAATCAGGAAAAAAAAAAAAAAAAAAAGCTGACCTGGCCAATGCTCAGTAATGGTCAGTGATATAATGGCTGTTTGGGGAAAAAAAAAAAAAAAGCAATATTTGTGTATTATGTGTGTGTTTTTTCTGCAGGAGTTCCTGCTGAACCGCCTGCACAGAGACTTGCAGGCTGGGATAAAGGACCTGTCCAAAGAGGAGCGCCTGTGGGAGGTGCAGCGTATCCTCACCGCTCTTAAACGCAAACTGCGCGAGGCCAAGAGACAGGCAAGGGCTCTCTCTCACACACACACACACACACACACAAACCACATCACTCTGAAAGTTCTTACCTGAGATGCAGATTAATCAGCATCCAGAACAGCATGCTAGAAGACTTAAAATAATTTATAAAACAAAGATTTCAACAGAACATTGCAGCCAGGGGCTTATCTCGTTTTTTGTGTAGGTTGGTCACATTGCTAAAACCAAATGCATTACATAAATAAACATAACCTTCTATTATTCAGTATTAAACTAAATATTCTGCTAGTAATAGGAAATTGCCCTTGTCACAGTTACTTTCATTTTCAAATACTAGGACAGAGAGTACACATTCTGACAGATTTAAGCTAACAAAGGACATTGGCATTTTGTTTCACTTTTCTTTCTCCTTTTTTATGAGGATGTCTCTTTTCACACACACAGGAATGTGAGAGTAAGATAGCACAGGAGATCGCCAGCCTGTCTAAAGAAGACGTGTCCAAAGAGGAGATGTCTGAGAATGAAGAGGAGGTCCTTAACATTCTCCTGGCTCAGGTGAGACCAAAGCAATGTGCTAGATTCAGAGAAAGTCAGGATACCTTTCTTGACTGTAAGAAAGCTTTGTAGAACGTCCAGTGAGGGACAATGCGTTTTCAGGCTCTAATGGATGTAAGCTATAGATGTCCCATTGATCTAGGGCATCTTGTTTGCTTTTATACTACAGTACAGTACAATCTATTTACAAAAACCCAACCCCCTGTCATATTTCCAGCTCACACAGAACATAAAGGTTAAATGTACGAGAGTAAAATGTATGTCTCTGGCTCTTCCTGTAGGAGAACGAGATACTGACCGAGCAGGAGGAGCTGATCGCTTTAGAGCAGGTCCTGCGCAGGCAGATCGCCACGGAGAAGGAGGAGATCGAACGACTGCGTGCTGAGATTGCTGACATACAGAGGTCAGAGTTAACAGGTTATCTTTTCAACAGGGCACATATTATGAGTCTTTAATGCCCCCAGTTTACTGTCAATCACACTGTCTGTATTATAGTATGAAATTTGTGCTGGAAAACTGGGAGATTAGAAATGTCAATATCAAATTAAAGCAGTAATTTCACTGTCACTTTGTGTGTAAAAATCATACATCATGGTTAAAAACATGGTTAAAATGTCTCCCAATTGATGGATATAATGTCAGCTTTTTTGAAAAAGCTCAGCATCTGAAAACCAGACAAATATATCAAGGCATTGTCCATAACAAATAATAATACTAATATTTCACCAAGTGAAAAGAAACATCTGAAACCCTTATGACATTTAGTACGTTTACTGAAAGCATTTATATAAAGGTGTATTTGGTAGAATTTGGACTCTAGAGGTTATCTGGTGAACTACAAAAACATTGCAGTGATTTGTTTCCTCACTGACCCCACCTCCCCTCCATGCCCATGTACACCAAGCTCCGCCTCCCAGGATCTACACCGGCAGAGTTGGACTAGGATATATCCATCATCTTATTCATCTATGATGTATCCATCATCTTATTGTAGCAAGTCAGTTAAGACAATATTAGCTATAAACACGCACAATATTGCCACACCAAATATCATATTTATTGCTGCAGTCATTGATCCAAGTATTTTATCAGTATCTAACATCTAATGATTGAATTGGCTATCCAGGAGGAATGTAGCTAATTCTGTGTCCAACTTCTTGTTCTATTTCTTTTGGCATCTTTACGCTCCTTCTTTTTTGCGCATCAGCAGGCAATGATGCTTTTTGCTCCACAGCACTATTACCTAGCTACCTTGGCTGTTTAGCACTGGATTTCTCCATGTTTCCATTTCTAAGCAGTAAAATGAGTATAAGGTGACCACTGGAATGTGGTCCATGTGACCACTGTGACAATAACATGACTGACAAGAGGGATGTAATTATAACCAAAGAGCCTAGTGTTAAATTGCATTTTTCCAATTCTTTCCCTCAGGCATATGATACACTTACTTTGATCACATTAATTAAACAAATAAGTTTAGTCCTGTGCCCCAGATATTCCCAGGTTTTTGTAATGGTAAGGAAAATAAAAATATTGACCATTGCATTTTTAATGTTGTGTGGTACTTTTTAGGGCAAGTAATTTAGGTTAAGTTGGAATAAAAATGTTTGGTAAAGGCTGGCCTAACCACTATGACCTCTCTCTCTCTCTCTCTCTCTCTCTCACACACACACACACACACACAGCCGGCAACAGGGCCGAAGTGAGACGGAAGAGTACTCATCAGACAGCGAGAGTGAGAGCGAGGACGAGGAGGAGCTGCAGATTATTCTGGAAGATTTACAGAAGCAGAATGAGGAGCTGGAGGTGAGAGAAAGAGGGAAATGATGGAAAGGGAAAGAAGTAAAAATGGATAGTTTTCTTTTAAAGTTGTGTCTGATATGATGCTGAGCCCAAAAACTAATAATCATAATAATAATCGGTTTTAAACCATCATCTCAGATATGTGCTCAATAATAATATATAGTTATATTATCATAATATTGTTATTATATTATTATTATTATTATTAACATATTATTATGTATTATTGTTAACATATTATTATTATTATTATGTATTACTCAGTAGTTGAAGTACTTTGCGGTTTCTCTCTGCAGAACAAGAACACTCATCTGAACCAGGCCATCCACGAGGAGCAAGAGGCTATTTTGGAGCTCCGTGTTCAGCTCCGCCTCCTTCAGAGCCAAAAGCTGCAGCAGGAGCACACAGCTCCTCCCACAGCGGAGCAGGCCCCGCCCACACAGCCCAGCCCAGAGGAGCGATCCAGAGCCGACGAGCCGATCAAACGCAGCGTACCCGTATCCATGGCAGCCCCAGGTGATGCCAATGTCGCCGCTTCTACAGCTCCAGCCAATGGGAAGCCGGGAAAGGACACTTTAAAAGTTTCACCTAGTAAAACATAGGCTGTTAATCAAAATCCACCAATATAGATCAAACACATGATTAATGTCTGTTGTATTGTGGCCAGTGAGGTGACGTTTTAAGGCTCAGTGCGTGCAATCACTCACAGGTTTGAACACAATTAGGGAGATATGATAAAAAGATGAAAAATTAGATGAAGGTGAAGGGATTAAACCACAGTGGGTGTGGTAGAGGTGTCATGATATTTTCTTATTTTTGGAGTGGTGTCATAAACTAAATTAAAATATATCTAAATAAAATTATATCTATAATAAAAAGAGCTTCAGCATAAATTTGGTTAGGATTTAATTTTACTGTTGTTCAAACCCAGGCAATACATATTCCCAGGAAAATACTTATTTCTGTTATTCCTCAAATAATTCTGGGAATGTATTAATATTAATGAGCTACTTGCTAGAAAAACTTTATTTCTTAGGGTGGGGGGGGTCCAGGCCCAGGCCCAGGCCCAGGCCCAGGCCCAGGATTAAGATCGAAGAAGTCCTCCAGGTTATTTCTGAAGGTGTGTGTGCACATGTGTGTGAGATATGAAACCACTATGCCATAGGTGAATGACTACAACCGGACCGAAGTTTTACACTGAAGAAATAAAACGGATCAGACGAAGAAGTTCAGATGCTCTTATTTTATATATTTGCATTATTTAAATATCTGTGCTTTTGATTATATTTAGTGTTCAGACAAAACTGAAATAAAGTGCAAATGTACAATGCATAGACATCTGGTAATAAACAGCCGATGGTCACATTGTCAACATGTCATTTAGGTTTAAAAAGGTTTTGTCTTTTTACACTTTTACTTTGTGTTTAAATGTGCTGACCTAATCAAAATTGTTACCAGTAATTCATCATGCAATTATCTGATAGCTATACAAGGGTTGTTGTTGTTGTTATTATTATTATTATTATTATTATTATTATTATGACTAAGTTGTCTTTCTAATTGATTGTTTGTGATTGCTTTGGGGAAGTAATGACTCCAAATTTATAATGTGTGTTCCACAGGAACGTAGAGAATGTTGTCCAAATGACACTTCCATTAAGCGCTATATATATTCTGTGTTTCCTCTTTCTATTTGTGTGTGTGTGCTTTTTGTCTTATTTTTCCTCATGTTAATCAGAACTAGGAAGTCCTCTTGAATTTATAAATACTTCAGTCCAGTCACTTTTTGCTTCTTTTGTGGTTCTAATATGATGTTTTTCAAAGAAGAAGCTCTTGTATCTTCTCACCATTGAAATAGTTTTTTCTTAATTGCTCTTAGTTGCTCTTAATATGGCTTTTGCAGCCACTTGTCTTTACTTTCTGATGGATGCTACAAAATATAATAAATATATTGTGTCTGACGAAAGCATTCCAGTTATTGTAATGTAAATGTCATGACTGTATGTAACCTAACAAGAAAACAAGTGTTACTGGTTACTTAAAGTGAATGGCAGGAAGGCTACATTAACTCAAATAACCACTCATTACAACCGTGGTGAGCTGAAAAGCATCTCAGAAGATGTTGAACCTTGAGGCGGATGGGCTACAACAGCAGAAGACCACATCAGATTCCAAGAACAGGAATCTGAAGCTACAGCGTGCTCAGGCTCAACAAAACTGGACAGTTGAAGATTGGAAAAAGACCAAGCGATGTTTTTCTGATTGTCAACTGTCCAGTTTCACAGCACAGATTTGTTAGTATTGATTTGTCTTACAGTGGATAATATTTATTGTGCACTAAGTGCCTAATTAGAGAGATCCAGAAAGGATTTTTTTCCCCAGTAAAATAAAAAGTCATAAACATTTCTCAGTTCACTTGTACCTATTTCTTATTTAGATTTTCTAGAATGCCTAGAGTATGTAATTTGAACCTATTTCTTGAAGTTTTTTTTAATAATAAAAGTTAATACAGAGTTAAAACTTTTGATTGGCAGTGCATAACTGTATTATTTTACAGCAATATACAAACGTTTGGGACGACAGTCAGACCAGGGGCTTAGAAATAACAATCAATCAATAAAATTAAAATGAAATAAAGGCACTTTCAATATTTTCATGGCACATTTGTTATGTAAAAATAATAATAATTATTATTAATAATAATAATAATAAACAGACAAATACTTAAAAAAAACCAGGGTATTTATTACTCTATTTACATTTAGGGATGAAGAACTCAGTCATGAGAATAACTTTGTTGATGAGTAAATTAATATTTTGGTTATTTACTTTACCATATATATATATATATATATATATATATATATATATATATATATATATATATATATATATATATATATAATGTTATGAAAAATTGTAGAAAGCCAACATTTTTGAGTCCAAAATGGCTTTATGAAGAGGAGAAATAAAACACAACAGTGTAACAGATGCACTCATCTCATGTGTCTGTGTGTGTGTGTGTGTGCGCGCGCTCAGGATTTTTCTGTTCGGCTACGTAATGCGCAAAGGAGGGTCACGTGACCCGACTGACGGCGCTTCGGCGAGTTTCCGTTAGCTGCGGGCAGGAGATGGTCAGCGCAGGCCGTGGCCACGGTGTGTAATTTACAGGAGGAAAAGTCGCTGGAAGTACGGCGGGAGAGAGACAGTAAAAAAGCAAAGCAAAACAAAAAAAAGAAAGAAAGAAAAAAAGAGAGAGAGAGACGGGGAATAATGCCTCAAATGTTGTAGGGGGTTTTGAAATGGCCATTAGGGAGCTGAAAGTGTGTCTTCTTGGGGTAAGTGGAAAAACTTCCTCAGCATTCTTCTGCCCGGATACTTCGAAATCCAGCGACGCGATATTTTCACTCGTCGACTAGCTTATAAACAGCCCTAAACAGTCTTAAACACATAAGAAAACTGGAATTAGCTAGAAAATGTGTTGTGGTTTGCTTATTTGAAGCCATTTCGCTATTTTTTTTTCCACAACCGCCTTGCACTTTAATGGAAACTTGCCTCTAGAAGTAGCTAACATGCTAGCTAACATCAGCTTAATGATGCCAGCTGTTTTCAGGGGAAAGTAGCTAGCCTAATTAACGCTTTAAAAAAAAAGTCGTTAGAAGTCGCCGGATGACGTCATGGCCTAACGTGCATATTCACTGAATCGTCATGGTTAATTGCATATCAAAGCATGTTACATGAAGAAGGAAGAAAGATTGAAGACAGTTACAATGGAATACAAAATAATAAATTAACTATTTGTTAAGGATGTAGTATGTATAACTCAGTATGAACACAATATTTGAAATGAATAGATAATCTGTGCTAAATAAGTATGATTAGGAGGTGTTTTTTTTTTGTTTTTTTTTTAAAGCTTGCCAGGTAGGTTCACGGGACACATCTGGTTGAGACTAGAGGAGTTCATCAGGACTGGGATCCCTCGAGACTCGCCCGAACTCGAGTGATGTAGCTGAGGTTGAGGAACTGTCAGGGCCATAATTCACAGACCAGAAGTTGTCCTTGGGCGCTGTCACCTATTAGTCCAGTTCCTGAGTCCGAATCAGAGTTTATACTTTATACTTTTGGTGTGTTTGCTTTTGGTTTGGTTTGTTTTCTCACGGCACATAATTAAACGAACCAAAAAGCAAAAAAAAAAAAAAAAAAAAAAACTTTGGCTGGAAAGACATGCGTAAAACTCCTTCATTTATTGATCAGAAATCCGACGATGGAAAAAAGTAAACAAACCATTGCCACGTGTGTGTAGAGATCATAAAAATCACATGAGAACAGAAATGACTAGTTTAAAACATTTTGTGTCTCATCCACTGTTTATGTTTTCTTTTTGTTTGTCAGTCCCAATCTCGCTTCACATCACATCATACATCAGCTATGTACATGTAGTGACGGTGAGATCTGTAGTACACTGACACATCCCACAGTCTTCTTTTTAAATGTGGCACTGTGTTGGTTTCACATCTAAGAAATGAAATCCTTGAAATCCGTCCTCTGGCTCAGGTTGGGGGTCGCTGCTCATTTTAGCAGCTCACATCTACAGAAAAATGCACCCCAAAGCAGACGGTATGTTTGGTTCACTTCCTATATTTGGGCCGATTCAGAATCACTTTCTCACTGTGCTAGATTTCTGTTGGAACCGGGCCGGGAACACCTCACTGAGATGGTCTCGGGCCGGTTGTTTTGGTCCGCACCCGAGTCCGAATGCTGTGTTCTCACCCACACAAACGAACCGCACTGAAGAGGAAAATGTAGCAGGGTTTGATTCAAATGGACTAAACACTGCATATGTAAAGCACCCTTTCTAATGTCTGCTGAAAAATCACTAGGCTTTCTTTGGAAATAAAGTCTCTAAAGGGGTGTAAAATCTAGCGCGGAATTCACTAAATTTCATAAGCATCCACAGTAAAAACGTATACCAGCCATTACATCATCATTATCATCATCAACATCTGGCCTGCTTGAGCCAGAGAACACATGGGCTACGTCCCAATCTGAATACCAATGTGCCAAGTAGCACACTACCTACATTTACAGCTCAAAATAGTGGGCTATTTTTGCAGGCTACTTGGTATGTCAGTTTTCTTTTGGGGACATGGTCACATATTTGTGGTGGTGCTATGCCTTGAAAAAAGATGAGCCTGAGAAATGTTTTTGCTCCTTCTGAATGGACCTGGAATAAAATTCTAAAAGAAAAAAAAATTCTGTTTTCCATTTCCTCTTTTGCAAACGCAGGACACAGGAGTTGGGAAATCAAGTATTGTTTGCAGATTTGTCCAGGATCACTTTGATCACAACATAAGCCCAACCATTGGGTAAGTACATGCTTTGGAAAATATAAATTCCTATATTGTACCCAGCATTAGACCCAGGTGTGTCTTTACGCTCTAATGCACTGAAATTCGTGATTAACCATTGAAATGTGCTCATAAGCTCGATTTATGAGTGGCAAAACCAGCCTCATCTTGTTTCCTTTGGTGCTGGAATGCAAACAGTCTCGGATGTTTTCATGAGTCAGCCCAGTAAAGCTGAATAAGGAACTTTTTATGTCTCAAAGTTGTTTAGATAAGCCCTTTTAATTTACTGCTCCCAAATGAGCCACTAAAATAAATCACTGTGGGTATTGCACGAACGTGTAACACATCAGCTGTGTGCATGTAGGGTTGTTGAGATCTGTAATACACCGTAGTACATCCCAACAACTCACAGTCATTGTTTTTTTTTTTATTGCGGCACGGTGTTGTTTTCACATTTATGTAATTAAATCATCATCATCAGGAGCACTTTTCCGAATGGTTTTGATCTGAAAATAACAGCCAAAAAATGCAACTGCCTGTATGCTGAGGTGGATAAATCACCAGCCTGGGTTCTTGGGACAATCGGATTATGTGTCCATGCTATCCGTTTTTTCATTCAGTAGTCTCAGTAGCCTGTTAGGAAGCTTTTCATCTGGTTCATATATTTCTCAGTGGTGTAGAGAAACTCGATTCTGTGGTGTGCAGCACTCTTCCGAACCCTAACACCTGCTGCCCTACACACGTGCACCGAAGATGTGGTCTGGCTGTTGGTAGTGAAATATTTTATTCCACATATTAATTAGCTTGAACAGATGCGAGAAACAGTGACAACAGTGAGCAAAATACTGCACAGCGTAGGACAAAAACTCTAGCCAAACTCAAATAATGTCTTCACGTAACACCATAGCTCATAGCCAAAGACTTTTTTTTTCCCCTTCTTTTATTGAAGGCACAAACATGATGCTGCATCAGGAGAGGAGCAAGTCTTGGCCTACATAAAGACGCATTGATGTACATACACTATATGGACAAAAGCCTGACCATCACACCCATATGTGAGCTTTTCCCAAACTGTTGCCACAAAGACAGAAGCACACAACTTCCTAGAATGTCTTTATTATGATTTCCCTTCAGTATAGCTAACAGGCTCAAACCTGTTCCAGCTTGACAATGCCCCTGTGCACAAAGCGAGCTCCATGAAAACATGGTTGGCCAAGATTGGAGTGGAAGAACTCGAGTGGCCTGCACAGAGCCCTGACTTCAACCCCACTGAACACCTTTGGGATGAACTGGAACTCCGACTGCACCCCAGGCCTCCTCACCCAACATCAGTGCCTGATCTCACTAATGCTCTTGGGGCTGAATGAACACAAATCCCCACAGCCACGCTCCAAAATCTATCTTCTTCCCAGAAGAGTGGAGGTTATTCTAACAGCAAAGGGGGACTACATCTGGATTGGGATGTTCAGCAAACACATATGGGTCTGATGGTCAGGTGTAAACACACTTTTGTCCATATAGTGTAATTAGCTTAATTAGCCAATCGCAACATGGGGCTAGGCAAACACATTGGAGCATTTATTTGCAGGGTCTGCTCCAGGGCCAGGTTTGGGAAACTCTGGCTTATTCTGATTATGTAAATTAGTTCTGCGTCAAATTTGAGTATCTCAAAAAACATGGTTTGAGGAGTTTTACTTGTGAACTCAGTTTGTGACATCACAAAATAGGCTTAACCTATTATCGTTCAATATGCTAATTATTAGAGGATGATGTGGTAACTGGATAGGTTTAATGACAGAACTGGAACACTGTTCCTACGACCTATGAATAAAATAGCCGTTATGGCAATTTTGCCTGGTTTGGCCATTGTTAAATAAATCACTGAAGATATGACAAAATGAAACCTAGGTACAGAAATTCCCCTTTTGTCTACTTCTGACAAATGCTGGCTAGTTTACTAGCAACAAACTGGGATGCTATGTATTAATGTTTCCTATATTTTCCTCTTAAACCTGCCAAGCCAGTCTGAGTTTCAGACATACAGGGTTGTATTTTTATTTATTTATTTTTTTTGCAATTTTAATATGGCAAATGTGATAGCCTTGTGTAACCAGGGTAGTGGAGGGGAAAGAGTGGGAATGAAATTGAGAACAGGACAATGGGTGTTTTCAGTTTGCATTTCACAGGTCTATGCAGGTCTGTGTATTCTTAATGAGCATAGAGAAGGTATAGAAATGTTGCTAGTTTAGCAGATACTCTTTCTTGCGTATGAATGCGCACATGGAGATTAGTGTATGGAAAAAACAATTCTAATTCATGAATGTAGACAATGTGAATATCTGTGTCTGCTTTGTGTCTACACTGAATGATAAACTGTGTTCTTAGAATTAGAGTGAGAATATAAAAGAGTATACTTCCCTCTCATTTCAGACTAATATCAATAACAAAGAAGCTTCCTCCTATTCTCATCCCCACTGTAACATTTGTGTCACACTGTTTCCATAACTGCTCGTTGTTTTCTGTTTACGTGTCAGCGCATCGTTTTTAACCAAGACGGTCCCCTGCGGCAATGAGCTTCACAAGTTCCTGATCTGGGACACGGCAGGGCAGGAGAGGGTGAGCGTCTCATCTGTATACATTCTGTACACCTAGCAGTCAACACTGTGTTACAGACGTGAATGTTAAGTACCGCATGTTAAGTGTGCTGGAACATTTTGAGGCTGGTTCTATTTAAAAAGTACTGCTGTTTTCAAAAAAAACTTCCTGAGTCTAATGGGACATTCAGACCTAGATGAGGTTGTGGAGGAATATTTCTATCCTCTAGCTCTCATAATAATCAGATATTCTTAACATTAACTCATTTAAATGCTTATTTATGAGAAAAACAACACCCACATTGGGGTTAGAGAGCACTCTGTGTAGGCAGATAAAAACATATTTTTTTTATCTGCTTAGTTTCAAAAAGTTTTTCTCTTTTGTGTCCAGCCCTGAATCTCAGGAATGTCGACCTCAGAGATGAGTAATATAATTCCAACATGTATTATGTAATGGTCCAAGAATGAATCCTAATATAAACTATTGTTTTGTTATTGTCTGTCTTAACCATCCAGCTAGGGAGGAAGCTGATGTTTTCACATGTTTTTTGTAGTAATATACTAAATTTCATATTCACTTCTCTGATTGTTAACCTACTGTGACATTTTGTAGCCGTTAGCTCAAGGCCACCTGGAAAAAAAGAAACACTTGCTGTGTCTCAATTCGTCTACTTATACTATGTACTCTTTTTGTGATGAAAAAGTACATACTTTTGCGTGTGTAGCAAAAAAGTATGCAAGTACTGGGACATACTAACACGCCGTGTAATGGAAGAGAGCTGTTGCCCGGAAGAGAACACTGTCACCATAAACAAACTCCTCATTGCATTTCAGCTTTTCTTCATGCATTATTCCTTTTATAATTTACACTGTATAATTTAATTTACCATTTCCTTGATTTAGTTTTCCACATTTCATGTACACTTCTCTAAAATGCGAAGTGTACATGAAAATCTACCAGAAATAGTAGACCATCCAGGTACCTTTGGGATACTCATTTCAATATATTACGATTCGGGACACACTAATTCTAATCTCAGATACTATTTAGGATACATAGTAGGTGAATTGGGATGCAGCTATTATCATCCATTACATTTAATTGTGGTCCTTTATGTGAGTTAATGCTTGATGGACGATGATTGATGTTGTAGTCTCGTGCCATGGAGATTACCCCAAATCCACACCGGATGCGTCCTAGTTATGCTTCCGTACAACCTAGTCCTAGGAGAAAGAGCAAACGGCAAACCCAGCATTCAATTATCTGGTTTGAGTAGGTGAATTTATAAGTTACATTCACAACATTTTTTTTGTTTTGAGAGAGATATTATCTGTTTAATCATTAAAGTGTAGTTCAAGAGCTACCAGAATCCCTTGCCGACAATCGCACCCCCCTCTCAGACAAGCCTCAAATAAAACCCTTCTGATTACTAATTGCACTCACCTTTTGCTCATGAACTCCTTAGCTTCCTGTATAAATGTCCCTCAGTTAGTAATTCACATTGCTATACAGGTTTCCATAATAAGATATAAGATCAAGATCAGAAAATCTGCTCCAGACTTCACCATAGTAGTTGTATAGCTAGTTAAACATTTTTGCCAAACTGTCATTAAAACGGAGCTAATATAGTGTGGATGTAAAGCAGGAAAAAAGCAAAAGAAGATGAGGAAGCAACTCCCAAGGCTAAGTCTTATTTGCTCTCAAGCTTTCATTACCAAGTCTGCATTGCTTGTAGCGATCTGCCAGTTTAAATTATAAAACCGTTCACCTAAAGACGTGACCCGAGACTGTGGGACAGTGAACAAATGAGTTTTGTAGTATACAAACACTTTGCTATACAGCTAGTAGATTACTAGTAGTAGTAGACTTTGTAGATTATGATTTTAAATGAAATGCACAGGTTATAGCAAGTGTGGCTTTGTGAATCCATTTGTGTGGAGTTTATGCTTCACTTACATGCACAAGTGAAAAAATAGAGGAAACGTTAAAAAAAAAAAAAAAGGGCAATGTGGCCCCGTAACTGAGCTTGATGCACTTTTAATGCACCTCTGACAAGGTCCGTGTTGATGGAAGCGCTTGTTAAATGGAATTGAATGAGGTCTTGACGCAACATATATATATATATATATATTTCCACATATTTGACTTGACACAGTTTTTACGCCGGATGCCCTTTCTGACACAACCTTCCCCAATATTATTTGGGCTTGGGACTGCCACTTGAACATACAAGCTAGTACATGTTCCACCCTGAGTTACTTTTAGTGTAGTTTAAAAGATACCCTAGAGAACCTGAGATTTGTAATAATTCCATGCAATGTATCTCACTAGTTTCTTTGTTTCAGGATTCTCTCCCACCTTTTTCTTTAAAAAAAAACCCAAAAAAACTCCTCTTTCTGCCTGATCAGAACTGTGTGGGTAGGTCAGATCGTGTTATGATTGAGAGAAAGCAGAGCTGATGTAAGCAGACAGCTCATTCTGATTGGTACTTTGATAGGATTGATGTCACCTACCAAATATAGTCATCCCCAACTCGAATCAGCCAGAAAAAAGCGGCAGAAATTCCTAAATCTCCTAACTGAAAAAAGCAAAAATCTTCCTTCTGTTGTAGTCAGTGATAAATTCACTGCAGAAGCTATATATAACGGTAAGAAGCTAATTATGAAAATGAGGTGACATGAGACATATAGATAGGTGACAAATTAAAAGAAAAACTTGAATGAAAGATGCTTGCAATGCTTGAATAAAGGCAGATGCTTACAAGAAAGGGCTCTATAATCTCTATGTGAATGTTCAGGGTGTAATTGTTGTGCTTGATGTGTTTTTTCATATGGAAGGGTTCCATTTTATTCCCACAATTGCATGACTATTCCTATTCATCCCTGAGCAGACGTCAGCAATGTCTTTACAGGAATGGTGTGGTGATTATACCCCCACACACAGTGACCACATGCTCTTAGTTCTGCATGCTTGAGACCAGAGGTCTCTCTCTGTCTGACTTATTCACTGATTTGGATGGAAATGTTGGCGCGTTTGAAAAATGCTGAGCAGGTATGTTGTCTGCTATGATGTTGCAAGTGCATGACATCACTCGAAACCAGTTGGTCCTATCCATGAAATCCACACTTCCTCTTGGTGATATATTTCCTGTTTTGACATCTCTTGGACTGGACAACTGTCAGATGGTCACACTGAATTAAATATAGAACTGTGAAAATAACCACGTTTTCAGGCAGACCAAATATTAACATTGGGTTTTATTTTTACCCTTTGAATTTTGAACTCACTAAAAGATTAAGATTATTTAAAGGTGGTTACTTAAATACAATATATCTGCTTTGCTTTCTTACAGTTTCACTCTCTGGCCCCGATGTACTACAGAGGGTCTGCTGCTGCCGTCATTGTGTATGACATAACCAAACTGGTAAGTTCCTCTGCAGTTTTACACTTGTGCAGATAGGTAACTTGTGGTTTCTTTAGCCTTACAATGAGGGGAAATAAGTATTTGGACACTTTGCTTTTGTTATTTATTTATTTCCAGTGCATATTTACACACACTTTGAGCCGTCACATGACAAGAGTTGCAGGGCGACCTGAAAGCAGCAGGAACAACAGTTACACAGCGAACAATAAGTAATGAACTGCACCACAATCATCTCCAATACTACACCCCATCCAAAACTTCTCTACTAAAAAAGAAGCACAGAGATGAACATCTTATACATTTAGACAAATACTCTGGTCAGACGAAACAAAATGAGAACTCTTTGGCAATAATACAGCTCGTCATGTTTGAAGAAAGAAGGGTTGCACATATGATCTCAAGAACACCACACCCACAGTGATGCACAGAGGTGGGAGCATCATGATATGGTGCTGCTTCTTTGCAAATGGTACTGGGGCATTATAAAACATTGAAGGAAACATGAATGGAGTGATGTATCAGGACATATTAGAGGATAATCTGGGGAGAAGATGGATGTTTCAGCAAGACAGAGACCCCAAACATACAGGCAAAATATCTAAAGAAGGCCTCGCATGTCCTAGATAAGCACCTGACTTGAATCCCTTTGAATCAGAGTCTATCAGATGGATCCCCGTAATCTTGGGGAATTGAAGGCTATTTGGCAAAAGGAATGGGCCAAAATTTAACCACAATGCTGCAAAAACCTAATTAGGTCTTACTGTAGATGTGTGGAAGTTGTAATTGCCAACAACAGTACTAATGCAACAGTACTAATGTTGGTAATTTGGGATGTCAGAATACTTTTTCCCTATTAATTTTGGTTTTTAAACATATCTTTGTTTATGCTTATAAATACATAATTTTTGCCCATAATTTATAAGTAAACAGTGAAAAGACATTACGGGTGTAAATTTGAAGTGGATATATGCACTGGAAGTATATTAAATAATAAAAACAAACGTGACTAAATACTTATTTCCTCCCACTGTATATACTCAGTTAATGGTGGGATAGAAGCAGTGTGTAGAAGGACAAGTAACATGTTCACATTTCCTTATCGTTTATTTGTTGTATTAGCTTTATTAGCCATGATTGCTGCAAATACTGTATATTTGTTTGGGGTGGATATGCTGTTGCATACAGAATACAGTCCATACAAGCACAAGATGGATTTGCACATGCATTACTGTAGCTTTGGAGAGTTGGAGAGTCTCTTCTCTCTGCAGGACTCCTTCCAGACTTTGAAAAAGTGGGTGAAGGAGCTAAAGGAGCACGGCCCAGAGGATATTGTGGTGGCAATTGCAGGAAATAAGAATGACCTGGGTGATATACGGTGAGCATCTCGAGCAGTCTGAGTTTTCCTGGCTCTCTCTCTACAGTTCAGAATGAGTTTAGATATGAAAAAGTTGTGGGTAGGGCTTTAAAGTTTGTCTAGAATTTGCACTGTGTAGTAATAATAATAATAATAATAATAATAAGTTTATTTTATATAGCGCCTTTCTGCAAACTCAAGGTCACTTTACAATATGAAAATAGATAAACATGACAGCAGACAAAGAACAAAGGAAATAAACAAGAAATCCATGGCATGAGTCAGATCATACAGTCAGAGATCAGAAAAACAAGAAAGAAAAAGATGTGTTTTAAGGTGGGTTTTGAAATCCAGTAATGAAGAAAGATCACGTATGTTTTTGGGAAGAGAATTCCAGAATGTGGGGGCAGAGATACAAAACGCTCGTCCACCAAACGATGCTAACCTGTGGCGTGGAATTAACAGTAGACCAGTATCTGAAGAGCGTAATGTGCGAACTGGGGAGTAAGTATGAATGAGATCAGAAATGTATGGGGAGGCGAGACCATGAAGTGCTTTGAAGGTGATAAGGAGAATCTTGTATTGAATGCGGAAACGAACGGGTAGCCAATGAAGTCTGTGTAGGATGGGAGTAATATGAGAGGATTTCTTAGAAAAAGTGAGAACCCTAGCTGCAGAGTTCATTATCAGTATCAGTATCAGTCAGTCCTCAGACCCACTGGTGGAAATGTAAAAATTCTTCAATGTGTATGTATGGTTCAAATGATGGGGAACTTACCAATCTTACCTAGGTGAGTATTAAAATCTGGCAATGCAAAAACAACCCATATGAACCATTTAGTTGGCTAGCTAGCCAGCCTGCAATTGTTAATAGCCTAATTAATGTAACATAGCATAATCAAATAGTAAGACAATCTCCCAGTATTATCTGTTTAAATATACTGCTTTATTAATTCTTGATTTTGTTTTTTTTACTAGTTAGATCTGTTTTTTATTTTTTAAAGATCTTATTGTATATGGACTGGCTTTACCTGTCTGTTTTTATTAGACTTGTATTCCCTGTCAAATTGGGCAAATTTTGATATCTTTGGAGTTGTTCCGTGCAACGCTGACCCAATTACGTTGCATTTTTGCAGGGAAGTTCCCACAAAAGATGCCAAGGAATTTGCAGAGTCAATCGCAGCCATATTCATCGAAACCAGTGCTAGAAATGCTGTCAATGTTGAGGAACTCTTTCAAAGTATTAGTAAGTGTTGCTTGAATTTATCCTAATAATCTTTAGTAAGGTACTGAGTTGATATCATGTAACCACTTCCTAAAGGTGTTTGTGTAATGTACAGTTAAGTTCAGTAACTGATATCAGAGTGTACGCGGCTACAGTAGGGCTGAAATATTGAGCTGTTTTTTAAATATTGTAACTGTAACAATTTGTTGTGCATTTAATATCTCTGTTTAGTATTTCACCACTATGAACACATGAACACAGTCACCACTACCAGCAACAAGAATGTTTAATTGCAGTGGAAAGATTAATACACGCACTCATGTCATTTTTTCATTAACCTTTATGGATATTCAAATATTAAAATTAGGCACAAGGCACGTCTACCGTGGAATACTTTGTCATGTATAGATTACCTGTTAAAAAAAAAAGTTTGGACACAGTAGATTTAATATATTTTATAATGTCTTTATAGTTGAAATGTGTTTCTAAGACCAATGTAAATTCTGATTTTAATGCCAATGTATCAGTTTAATTTTTAATCAAAATGTATTTTAATAAGTAGTTTTGTTTTTATTATTAGATTATATCCCCAAACAAGTAGTTTTTATTTAGAACTTTATCTAGAACATAGGAAGCTTGTTGTAAGAAAAGCTTCCTGGTTGAGAAGATGCCAAGAGTGTGCAAAGCTTCATCAGGAATACTGTTTTCTTGGTCACTGTATAATTCCATATGTGTTATTTCATAGCGTTAATGTTTTCATTAATATTCTAAAATAGTAGAAAATAGTAAAAATAAAGAAAACCCCACTATGAGTAGGTGTGTCCTAACTTTTGGTAGTGTCTATTTACCAGCATGTAAACAGAGGAGATGTTAGAATGCAGCGTGCAGTAATCAGTATCCAAATGTTTGCCTGCAGGTCGGCAGATCCCCCCTCTGGAGAACACCGACGTGGACAGCAACGAGTCGTTCAAGATTACACGCCAGCCACTTCCATCAGCTAGACGCTGCTGTTAGAGGAGTGAGGAATTTGGCTTGCTCTCTTCCTCATAGCTGGATATTTAATTTAGCTTTATAACCATTATAACCTGTAACCTAAAGTTAGCCTGACTTTACTGCTGAAGTAAAAATGAATTTAGATTCAGCAGTTTTAAGCATATAGTAGTTTAACGAGTTTACAAACAAGACACAAGGCAGATTGAGCAATATTTCCAGTGTTCAATGTGAAGCAGTGGAGCAGAGTTAGCTGGCTAACTCTGTAAGATTAACTTCATAAGGAGCAGAGCCATAGATCTTAAAGCATTGGTGTCAGACTCCAGTGCTGTAACTCCACAGTCCTGAACAGCTTAGAACCCAGAAAAAAAGACAAAACCCTAAAGCCTGATTGTGCTGTTTGAAAGTACTAACCGTCTTTGTTTAATGTTGGTCCAGTATCAGCTTGCCATATCCAGATGTTCTTATTCATAAAGAAAGACAAGACAAGAAAGACAAACAAACCCCAAAAGCATGTGTCTTACTCTGAGGATTTTAAAACTTATTAGAAAGCAGTTTGCTCAGAATGGTTTTAAAAACTGCTCAGCCTGTTTACATTAGCCTTTTATAACCAGGTACTTTACCAACTCCCTCAACTGACAGCTATAATATCCACCATATGTAGAATATAATCAAAGCGTGTCTTGTAAATTTAAAAGCAGATTCACACTGATTAGTCAGTTTAAGTCAGAGCAAAGTCTAAGTCAGAGCAAAATGTATCTATTTATATATTTGCTATTTGATTTAGTTTGGTTTCACACTGCACAAAAAAGCAAGAGGGGCTGGTAGGCCTGAAAATGTCCTTGTAAAACTCTTTCGTTGATTTGTTCAGAAATACTGCAACAAAAACGGTAAAAAGCCTATGCAAAGTAAACAAAGTGAGCACGGAGAACGCATAGCTGAGGCTAAATAAATGATGAGATAATTATGTAGATAACTAAACAATTTGTTTATTGCATCTAGCATTTTTATTTGCTGGTCCAAATATCCATAACACATGGCATTTCTGCAGAGATTCAGCTCTGTCTTTTGGTTCAGTATGCACCATGCAGCTCTGTTTAGCAGCTCGCATTGACAAAAAAAAAAAGGCCACCCGTAACCCAAAATACATGGCATGTTTACTTTACCTCCTGCATTTGGGTTGATTCGCTTGCTCACTACAATCAAACTGCAATAGAATTTGTTAGAAGCAGACCGAGTCCACCTCGCTCAGACCAGACGTTTTGGACCAGTCGTTTTGGTCCACACCTGAGTATGATTGCTGGGTTCTCACCCGCCTAAAAGAATCACATTGCAGGAGAAAACACACCAGGATTCAATTCAAACAGACTAAACACTGCCCAAGTGAAAGAATCCTAAGAGGTCAAATTTAAATCAAAACCAAGTTAATGAGTTAAATATGAACCAGATGGGAAGTAACCACTGCTCAGTGCTCAGTCACAGGTAGATAGTTAAGGATATTATAGACTGTTAGGAGTCATTACATCTTATGGGTTTTATAAAAGCTACACATGTTAAATTTGAGATTTACAGTTTTAGTATTCCTCTCTCCTTTTATTCGGTGCACTAATGAAATTTTAACAGGAGACATTCCAAGTAGAATGATGATCATTCCTGTTTTATAATCTCTCATCATTCATCATTGTCCTTGGCTTTTTTAATGTCATCTTGAGTTTGAAAACGTGGCCTAAATGTCAGCAGTATGCATGTAGGATATGTAATATTTGTAAGAAATGAGTGTGTTCTTCAGGTGTGCAGTCAATAGCTGAAAATCTATTGTGCAATTCTGCACCAATTTATGCATTTTTATAAATGTTGCCAATAACTTGTACAGGATGCTCAATTATCCAAAATGCTTGTAATTATTACTAATCCATGAAGTGTCTTAAAAGTGTTGTACTTTAAATGTGCATGCCATCCACAAGTGCCTAAAGTATTCATAAATGTAGTTGTAAAAGTCGATACAGTGTTTAATATGTAGGTGAAAATGTAAACTAAGCATTGTCCATTTCTAGATTGATCACTCTACAGTTGTGTACGTTTTACATGTTGTTACATATTATTTAGTGTTACAGTCGTGCAACCCTCACGGTTTTTGCATATGGAAAATGTACGTGTATATTAAAATCATCTAAAAAATAATTCAGGCAGTTGCCACCTCACAGCTCCAGGGTTTCCATCCGATCCTGGGTTCAGGTTACTGTCTGTACAGAGTTTCATATGTTCTCCCCGCCTTGTCCAGCTTCTCTGGTTTCTTCCAAGCTCCCAAAACACATGCCAGTAGGTGGATTGGAGACAATAAATTGCCACTAGTTGTGAATGTGTGTGTTATTGCTGATGGACAGGCCTCACATCCAGTGTGCTCGGGATAGGCTCCAGTTCTACCCTGACCCTGACCAAGATAAAGCACTTACTGAAGATGAATGAATGACTGAAAATAATTCCAAGAAATAAGAAAATGTGTATCTTGTAAACAAGATAACAATCCAAAGTTTGAAAAATAATTAAAAATGTCAAGGTTTTGCCAAGATCCAATCAGACTCCAGAGCTGATATAAATAAAACCATGTTTGATAATTGGCAGAGTTAAAACATAATAGAAATGCTGGTCACACAGTCAGGCAGTTGCCTATAAAAATGGCTATAAAATAAATTTCTGCCTTCATTTTGTTCTAAGTGGGTGTAAACGTTTGCACGTGACTATAAATGTGGTTATTTTTTATAATCCGAGTCAGAAGCACTTTGCCAGGTTAAAGACTGTGATTGGTGAACAGCCACTAGGGGGCAGTGCGAGTTTGACTCTTAAAACAAAGCACATAATGCTGGGTCTCTCTCTCTTTCTGTGTCGGTGGAGGTGAAGTCTGTTCCCCCCTGATAATGTCCACAGCGCCTTTACTGTGTCACTGATTTGTGTTTGTTGTCGTAAGTAATGTACCGCTTTTCACAGCCTTTTGTCCGGATTATTAACGAAGTATGTTGAAATATTTTCAGTTTGCAAAGCCTCAGAAGAATCATAATGAGATCAGAGTCTAAGTGCAAATTGAAGTCAGTTTCAGTTGAAACAGCAGGTTAATTTTACTTGGCTGTGTCACAGGTTTCTTAATTGTGTAAACCACTAAGAGTGTGAAAATTAAACCTGAAATAGTTCTAGCATAAAGGATGGGCTGTACCAGGATTTAATACAACAGGGTATTTATTTATACAGAGCAAACCCTGAGAAAAACACAAACCTTTTAACACATAAATCTTAATGCTGTGTGTTATTTTATAGCCGTCTTATCCATCTCTTATCTGCTACAACAGAATGACCAAGACATAGATGTCTTTGCTTTATGTATGCTGATGCATTAATTACCAATACTGCCTATACTAGCAATAAGCAACAATGCCCTTATTATTTACATAAATTATTTACATCTGAATGCTGATCAGAGTAACAGTTTGTAATAAGCAGTTTGTTAATAAATATGCACAGTAACTTTATCTTGCATCTTTGTATTTAATTTTATAGAGAACATTGAACATTATAAAGAAAACTCTGATGTGTTATTCGCCTCCAATTCCAGGCGATATGATATCGATGGAATTAAAGGTAGAGTCAGCCATTTTGTTCCAAGTTAACGAAAGCTGCTTTTAGATTTCAAACAAATGCAGCCTTGTTCCAGTCTTTCCTCCAAAGCCACACCAGCAAAACAAATACAAACATGCTGCCTTTGAAAGATGAAGTTCCTGAATTGACAGGGGGGGTAGAGATACCTCCTTGTCTTGATTGGTTGGAGGTTGGTAGTACAGTTTGTTTGGTCAGGCCAGGCTCCTGTTTCATAAGCCTGGGGTGCCAAAGAGAACAGAGGTTTTCTTCTAAAACAGATATTTTGCCAAATGAAGACAGATCAGCCAATCAACATGTGAATCTTGAATGACTGACAGCTGCACAAGTCTCATATTAGTAATGTTTTGCCCGGTGCTCTTGTTTCGAATTGATTTTCCCCACTTTAAAAATACACTGACGCAGCACCCTCTCTTTCTGCTAAGGTAAATAGAGAATGTTTTTGAATTCATTAATGTGAAATAAAATGTGTTTGACTTCTTTGAATTAATATTGCATTATAATATTCAGGATTAACATCAACATAACATTATAATTAGCATTATATTAATAAACAATAATTAAATATCATCAGTTACTGAAATTTTGGCCACCGAAAATGGCATTTTTGTTTTACTTCTGAAAGAGAAAAAAATGCTGAAAATTCTAACTGAACTAGAAGAGACCTACAACAAAGTATCAACAAATAATTTTAATGGTAATGATAATTAGAAGGTGATTAAAAATGCTACTTTCCTTTTATATATTATACAATCTGTAAACATTGTTCTGACATTAAAATAAAAACTACAACTTTAATCAAGTGAATCTCTGGAAGTCTGATATTTTGTGGAACTCGGTGTCACTTATCAGGGTCTGTTTTCCTAAAAGAAGGAATGTTAAGCTTATCATAGCTGTTTTAGATTTTTTTAAGTGATATTGCTTAAATAACTCTCCTGATTAGAAATATAAATGATTTATAAATGTGTATTTACTTGTGTCTTTTCCTATCCTTCGAGGAAATCCATGCACAATGTGGTGGGAATAATGGGATGTAATTATCTTGTATTCATGGTCTGATGGAGGTCATTGGAAAGTAAATAGCCGTTTTGATTAAAGAGGCTACGAGTTGGATTTGCTTGTGTTCCTGAGCAAATGTTGAAAATCCTAACTCCAACACTGACACCTGTTTCTCTCAACATTTCATTGACGCTGAGTCATGGCTTGGTTTAGGCATCAACGATTTTTCTTTAGGTTTTACATCTGTGATGCCAAGAGAAAGTTATGAATAAAATCTGTCCGGAAATGTTCAATCCAGTCCCCTAAACCTTTTCAAATCCAGTCCAGGACCAAATCAAGTGTGTGAAGCTGTGTGAAGGAACTTATCTGAGCCTCAAGGAGCACTAAGTACCATCTTGAGAGAGTCACTGAAGAACATTAGAGGAAGATCGTGTTGAGGACTAGTCTGGAATGGGAGTTACTGTCCCTGTAGTAATAAGCGTTTTGTTGGGTGTAGATTACTTATCTGTGTGAGTTAACACTCTGTCTGACCTCCTGGCTTTTCTCTTGTCACAGGCTTGTCTGTGTAATACCCGAGGTGCCTCAGGTTAATTTTAAGCATGTTTGTTTGCGAATATGTGTGTGACAGGTCGGCGAGGGGGAGTATTATGGCTTTTCTTCGGTTCCTTTCAGCTGCCCGTCACTTGTTTGGACTACTTAATGCAAGAAGGATGGAACTGGACAAATGCAAAGGGAAAAAAGAACCTATTACCAAATGTCAGGAAAATGTGTAGCACGTCACCATGGGAACATTCACATGAAGATGGTGCAAAAATCAGGTTTCTTCAATTCAACCACAGTTTCTGAAGCTGCTTGATAGAGATGCAGTATCTGCTTTCTAATGACATTAAAGATGCAGTAAGTAACATTTTTGTATTTGATACAAGTCTGAATGAACTGTAAGTCATATATTGTTGTCCTACAGAAACAAAAGGGTCTGAGAGCCTTTTATGCTGATATATATAAAAAAAAAAGAAGTGACTCATGCGACCTGCACACTGTAACCACAACACTGTTATTGCTTTTGCCTTCCAATTGTACCAGATAATTAATTAGCCTCTATCTAGCGCAGTCTCTTTACTATACAGTGTACATCTGCCATTTTGTAGTGGTCTCTAAAAACAGTGGAGGATAGCCAGTGCACTCTTTTAATCCCATAATGCACTGTGCTGTTTGGATGTGATTTGTGCGCACTGTCACAGAGGAATACAGTGAGCTAAGAAGGCAATGCGCCTTCAGTGTAAATCTGTCACAGATTTATTAACAAAATAGATTAGATTGATTTTCCAATAGTTAGCCTAAGTATGGCGGGTTGGAAGCTTTGTGTGCCTTGCTGAAACATCTCAAATTTGACCTCAATTACTCTCAGGTTTGTTCACTGATGAGAGTAGTTTTTTCTTATTGAAGAAGCAGCTTCTATTTTTATGATATGGCACCCCTGGAGCAGAGCGTGTTAAGGGCCTTGCTCATGGGCCCAGTGGCAGCTTGGGAGTGCTGGAGCCCCCGTCCTTCCGTTCAGTAACTCAGAATTTTAACTGTTGAGCCACCTTGCTTGGTCCCCTGAGCAAAATGTCATCTTCCTTTAATGGCAGATTATCTTTTTTATTTATTCATTTGTCTTTCTTCCAAATTCTCCAACATTCTCCCATTTTCTCCAAAATAACCTCCCACAGCCAGCTCTCCCGTATCAGCTACCAATCATGTAGCCTAACACACAGAGGAAAGCGCTATCTGCCCTCTCCCACATACATGAGCTGACAGATGCCCATTATTGGGTAGTGTCACTCTGATTGACAGGCGAGAGAGTAACACCACCCCTCCCACCCAGAAAGCACAGCCAAATTTGCTGTCTTGGTCTCTTGGCTACAGATCTCGCAATCTCTTGATGATAACTAACTATCTTAATGTAAGCTAATACTAGCTGACTTTAGAAGGTCAAATGTCCAATGGACTATCCACTGGAATCCTTTTTCCCTGATATTTGCTATTTTATAGTTAAATATCTTTAATCAGCTCACTAACACGATATACTTGCCCGCATACTACCACAATAAATGTCTTAATAGTACACCACAAATGACTATTTTAACCTTTTTTTAGGTCAATTTGGGACACAGCCTTTGCTTTGGGATTGGGTAATGATACATGCACTTATTAATTATTTATATATTTTCCCCTAGCTCTTTCTAGGAGGTCATCTGGAAGTAAGTTTGTGGAACAGGAAACAAACCAAACAGAAAAGGAAAGGTATTAACTACCATCCTATTTAACATCCAGTTTCTATTTTGTATCACCATGTAACATTTTCATATCAACTGCAATCCATTTACTTTGTTTTTAATAGTGAATTCTGTACGAGCTGCCTTTAATGGAAGGCTTTTATGCAAGAAACTGATTCTAGCTGAGCACTAAAGGGTCATGTCAGCTTCTCTGTTGATCTCAAGTGGAAGTGAAGGACATTCATTCACTGCGGTTATTAGCTCGTTCTGTTTACTCTAGATCTATGATGTGAAAGTTCAGTGAAAATACCACATACCCCCCATTCTACTTCTTTCAGAGCATTTTATATTAAATATAAGCACAGCACCAGGTACAGTTTATCGCTGAGATTCTATTCCACCATTTGCTGTATATGACTTAAAGCCACATTGTGACTTTAAGTACAGGTTTTTGAGATGTGACATTTTGCAAATACACAATACATTTTTAATCTGAAGATAATTTAATTGCAAACAAAGAGATGTCATAAAAATTATGTCATTAATTCATCTTCAGTCAGGGATACGGTGGATCCAGAGCCTTTCCTGGGAATTGGGGGCGTGAAACAGGAATACACCCTGGATGGGACACCAGTCCATCATACATTCACACACTCATTCACAACTAGGGGCAATTTAGCATAGGCAGTCCACCTCCTGGTGTATTTTGGGCGGTGGGAGGAAACCAGAGAACCCCGAGGAAACCCACACGGACACGGGGAGAACGTGCGAAACTCCGCACAGACAGAAATGCTAACTCAGGATCAAACAGGAAACTCTGGAGCTGTAAAGCAGCAACGTTGCCCGCTGTTTCACCTTACCGCCCATGCTGTAATTTAATTTTGAATTTCAGAAAGCAAATGTAACCACTTATTCCTTCATTCAGACAAGACAGCACTGCCTCTTTTTTACTTGGACAGAAATGGCACATCACAGCAGAGGACTGTCGAAGCTTGAGAGCTGTACCGTGCAAATCCTGACACATAAATGGGGAATAACTGTAGTCTAGTAAGGAAACACCAGGCAGCAATAATTTCTGGCTATTTCTACCCACAGTCATTGTGTTTCTCACACTGGTTTTTGTACATGACCAAATGGAGGTTTTTGTGTAACTCACAGCTCCTTCTTTCATTCGCTTACAAGTAGACTCTCAGCTCGGGTGGCTGGCCTGAGCGGTAAATATAGAAAAAAAAAAGCCCAAGCGCCAGTATATAATAATAAATTACTGTTTACACTAGCCACTAGCTGTTCCTGTGCACTTCTGATTAACCCTGCATGGCTATATGATGTTGAAGATGCACTACGTAACATTTAACCACCAATGGGTATTTTGTTCCTAGAAATTTATTATTTATTATATTTTTTATGATTTAACTGGACACATTTTCTTATATTTCCAATATACTGCCCTGGGTGGAAAGTAACAAACATGTACTTGAGTACATGGTTCACTATAATGATACTTTTTTAAGTATTGAGTAATTCTAGTGCCTTATAAATAAAATATTCAACTTTGCTACAGTTATTTTTGATCACCATTACAGAGTTAAAAAAATAATAATGCATTTAACCCTGGAAGGTTGTAATCCCATCCAGACAGTATGTGCAAATTTTAAATAATTAAATAATGTGATCCAATCAAAATAAAGCAGTTTCCTAATAAAATTCTACACTTCAGCGGCCAAATGCTTACTGAGCAGCAGCAATGTCAGAGACAGTGAAGACAGATGAGCAACTCTGGCCCAATTTATAAAGTATCTTCAGTTTTAAATGCTTCCAAAGAAATGATATGATGATAATAATAACCTGCAAATTATGTGAGCCAAAACCCATAGTGATATCGGCATTTCACAGCTCAAATTAAAACCTGCAGAAACATGTACAGGTGGGCCATTAGCTAGCTAAGTGAGCTAAACTAGCTAGCCAGATCTTTTAATGTTTTACAGTATGAAAGCTCTTTATTCAACATTAGATGTCACTTCGATGTTCAGTAGCGATTGTTTTAAATATATCTCAAGAAAGTTCTGCTACAGCCTATAAGTAACATTCAGGATAATGTGTAGGGGGCATTTCTGCTAGATAGCTAACTATGTAGCTACCTAGCAAACGTACGAGTTACTACGAGCTAGCTAGCTAACAAATCTAGCAAGGTACTGAACCCCAAACAGCATTTGGCTAGCTAGCTATGGTTATCCTTTTTTATATACTTTGAAAATGAAGATGGTGTTCACACAGCATACTTTTACTGTATACTCCAGTAATTTTCTTTAGCACTACTTTTACTCAAATGAATTATTATTACAGTAACAGTACTTTCATTCAGCTCAGTGTGTTTTGTACTCTTTCCACCCCTGATACTGACTTGTTAGTCATGTGAAGTGTTCCTTCTACACTTAACTCATTACATGTATTGTGTCTACACTCAAAGACCATTCATTTAAGGCTGCTTGTACCAATATATTAGCTGTAGATTATATCCAAACTACTCCAATGTTATATACACACACCATTATCCTTATTTCTTTATTACTTCATTAAGTGTTGCTCCTCCCAATCCAACATGGCTGACGATGACAGATGGAGCACATGTCTGGTATTTCTGTCTAAACTTTCTATACACAAAAAAAAAAATGATCAAACAACAAACATCATTAGCTTAAAAAATTTAAATTCTGAGCTAAATCGCACAATTACAATTAAATGTCCTATAATTCTGCACATCAAAGTTTAATAAAAAGGTTTTAAAAAGTTTAATATTTTAGACTTAAATTGTTATTGAATAATTTACACAATGCTTTTTACCCCATTTTACTTTTACTCGATGCCGACTAACTTCAGTTACCTGTTAATAAAAGTGATTTTTTTAGAAAATGTCAAAATTTATTTGCATTTGCATGACATTTTTGATTAATAAAGCCATCTAAAAATTTGACCTCAAAAATGAGATTACACAATAATGTGGTACCTGCTATCTAGCTAGTTAACTGGATAATAGTGATGAACAAATTCTTTTTTTAATTGTTACAGTACATTTTGGCAGCTTTGGCTATTGTTGAATAAATTACTAAAATTATGATAATACAAAACCAGGATACTAAAATTCGACTCATGATAAATACAGTATAAGCTAGTTTACCTCCCAGCTAGCTATTAAGAGGACTTGGAGGCATTTGCTAATGGTATATTACTATATATATGTTCATATGTTCATATGTATTTTCAGTGAAGGTAAAGATTTTAAAATGTTCCTATGTAATTTTTAGTCGTGGCTTGGGTATTAAAGACTTATTGAACCATATTTATTTTACATAATTTAGATTATTCCTAATGGCCTAAGATGGTGGTCATGATGTTCATGGTAACTATTACTGAGTGAATAAATCGCATGAAGCCTTTAGTTTTGTTGAGTGATGGAGTCACACAGTCACACACCCTACACCAACACTTCCACACCTGCATGTAGCACCTGCAAGTGACTCTGTTTGAACTGACAGAACATGCGTAGGATGTAACCATCACTGCCGTCTTCTGACAACTCTCCAGACATGCAAGCCATCATCTGCTCACTACATACTGCTCTAGAGACCAGTACTTCTCATTATGTCCTGCCAATCAAATGTGTGCTCGCCTTTACCTGTTGTGCAGATCACAGCTTTTCATTACAGGACTGTTAATAATTATACTGTTAAATGTCATTCGTAAGTGTAAAACCTGAGACAGACTGTGGCCAGTCTGGGTAAGAATCACATGACAATGCAGAATCATATGTCCTGCTAAACCCCAGGCTCATGTATATCCTCACAAATGGCAAAAAGAATGCAAATTAAATTGAATTTTATATTATTTTAGTTAATATATGTTAATATAAACATCAAAATGATATCAGTTCCAGTGTTTTTACATACAGTATATTTTATATGTATATATACTCCTTGTATTTATAACCTCCAAACAATTTTTTCAATCCTTTAAGCCATAATATTTGCCCTTGAGTCTTCTTACCAGTGTCAGATGTCATGCACTGCCTTCTTTTAATCAGGTCTGGAGACCGAGAGTGTCTTGTAGATGAATTGTGACCCAGTGTTACATTCCCTTTATCTAACCTAATTATTTTGCACTGTACATTTTCTGTAATTGTAAGTGAAAACTTGTGTACAGTATTTTTCACAACCGCACCTCAATGCTTTTCAAATCATGCTCAGCCCAACTGAAGCGTTATGTAAGAGTAATATGGAGCATTCATTTCTGCTAAATAAATATGATTTGCAAATGTCTGTATTAAGTATGAAATTATGGATACTATACAGCACATTATGATTATACAGTTTACTAGCCCAATGAGATTTGCAATCCATTCACAGCCCATATGCTGTTGTGATTACTGGCAAAGACTGAACAACAAAGCATTGATTTTTTTTTGTTGCATTTCACAGATTTTATATGGTGCTTTCACCAGAAGCAATTGCTTTAAGACTACATGAAAACCACTGCCCATAGACAATATTCCGGCCTCACACTCATTGTTCCAGGACAGTGTTTTCAGCGTTACCTTGTTTGTTTTTCCTGCACTGTGTCCAGTGTTCCTGCCTCTCGCCCAGGGTTCCAATCACTGGGTTGGCTACCGGGCAAACTGCCAGAGTCACGGGATGGAAACATTCACCCTGCATCAATCTCAGCCTTTACCATGATAACGGTCAATATTTGCAAAGCTGCAATTCTCTCACCTGCTTCTTATCAATGTTATAGAAATGCTTGAAACATGGATAATAAAAAAAAAACGAGCCAGACTGATTGTAATAATAGCCACGAACCTCTGGGGGGTTATTGTGATTATGGGCTAAGACTGAACAACAAAGCATTGATTTTTTTGTTTCATTTCATAGTTTTTTTTTTTTTTTTAAAGGGTGCTTTCACCAGAGGTAGTTGCTTTAAGACTACATGAAAAGCATTGCCCATAGACGTCCAGAGAAGCACAGCTTCTATGGGCTTCTATGGCAGATTCAAGTACACTGTATTTCAATGGGAGCAAAGATTAACGCTCATTAACGCAAACGGGGTTTTAATATGTAATTTTGGGTCCACATAGCTTCTGCGTATGATGAGTGGGAGATATCTCAATGGGGTGGAACCTCATAACCAACTGCTAATCATTGAAACAGTAATGAACATGAAAGACATCACAAACTTAAACATATCAGCGCCATGATCAGGGCTTGGAGCTTCCACAGTCAGTCAGTAACCCAATCCGTAACAGTTTTAAACAAATATAGCTTGTTATTTTATCATTGTACTTGCTAAATACTGTATTTTGTAAGTATAAAGTTATGTGTGATTAATTGCTTTTGTTTTTTTTGTTTATTTATCGGTCTAGATATCTAGCTGTCACTGCCTTCTTTAGGGCTAGTTAGTTAGGAGCTTAGCTGGCCAACTAATTGTCTCAACCTGATTTTGGAAAAGACTTTTGATGCTTTTACTTATGAGGAGAGACTGAGAATTAAACAGGAGGCCAGATTAACAGATGAAGCAAACAAATATACTTCAGTAACAGACAGCTGTGCTTCCCCTATTTTAAAAACCACCGGCCGCCACTGGCTTTCACATACGCAGCATTTAGTCCAATCGAACCCTAGTGTGTTTCCTCCCGTGGTGTGGTTCATTTAGAGAGGTAAGATCACACATAAATGTGGACCAGAACAATTGCTCAGAGAATGTCTAAGCAAGGTGGCCTTGGTCCTGTTCCAAGCAAACTCTAGCATGGTGTGAACCCTACATGCCTCTTAGCCAAAGTCTTTTTCCTTCTTTGAATTATGTCTAGTGGGCACATCTCCCTGGTTCAGTCCTGAACTTGAATTATTGTCTGTGTGTAGTAGTGTTCTCTCTGGATTCTCTGGTTTTCTTCCAAAAACATGCTGGTAGGTGGAATGGCTACACTAAATTGCATCATGTGTATCATGTGTGCATCATGTTCTGCATTGGACTGGCATCCCATCCAATGTGTGTGATGTGTCCCATCACACACCCGGTGTTACAGTGGTCCTTGATCACAGGATAGTGTTTCCAATGTTCACTGTTCCCATGACAATGTTCCTGCCTCATGCTCATTCTTCCAGGACAGTGTTCTCAGTGTTTGTTGTTCCCACGTTGTTCGTTTTCCTGCACTGTGCCCGGTGTTCCTGCCTCATGCCCAGGGTTCCTGGGACACTGTTCTCTGAGCCAGCCAGTGAGAACGGAGACCTGACAATGACAGTGGAGAATATACCATTTAAAATCCGAATTAATGTATTTTTGTCTTTCCACTGCTACCAGTGTCCTTTGTGGGGAAAAAAGTCAAATGTATTATGTCCTTAATCACTGGGTTGGCTACCAGGCAAACTGCCAGAGTCATGGGATGGAAACATTCGGCCTCCATCAATCTCAGCCATTACCATGATAACGGTCAATATTTGCAAAGCAGCAATTCTCTAACCTGCCTCTTATCAATGTAACAGAAATGCTTGAAACACGGATAATAAAAATGAGCCAGACTGATTGTAATAATAGCCATGCACCGCTGGGGGTTTGAGTTTTTTAAATGTTTTCTGTATATGGTGGTTTAGAGAATGCATGTGGGTGGCAGCAGCACTCTGCTATGTTTACCAGTTTTGGGGGTTGAGAGGTAGCCAGGGGAAATTAGAATAGATGTGCTCATCACAGCACCTCCACTGCAGTAATGCCACAGTCCTCTCTAGGCAATTAGTTAATCGCATTTTAATGTTAAGCCCATAGCAACAGATGAGAGCACTCTCTTCTACTGGGGTTAATGTGCTCATCAGACTAACACACACACATACATACATACCTTATATATATGTCTATGTATATGTGTGTGTGCGTGCAAAAAACATCTTAGCAAGTGGAACAATCTTTAATATAGTCAAATGTATCTAGAATTTCCTATTACAAAATGACAATAAACCAAATATAAGATTATTAAACCTATTTCTAGATAGTTTTACTCATTTCAAGCTTGAAATAGTCTTGTTATACTGGCAGTCTAATTTTAAGCATTTATTTCTAGAAAGAAGAAGAATTTTCTAGAATAAGAAATGAGTAAAAATGTCTAGAAATAGGTTTAATAATTATATATGGTTTATTGTAATTTTATAATAAGATATACTAGATACATTTGACTATATTCTAGACATTTTCAATTATATGTACACACACACACACACACACACACACAAAGAGAGAGAGAGTAATAACACAACCATGCTATGGATCAATTTATCTGTGTAAAATTGCCTATCATGCAAGTCTAATCCTGATACAGCTCTATTTTTCTCCCCCATGGTGATGCATTGCGCATACAAACTGTGGAAATAAACTTCCTCTGCACTGCTGGGATTTTCCATAACTGTTCCCTTATTGCCCAGACCAAGTCATTTATTGTGGCTGATTTTCCCCCGGCAATGTGAGCTAAGTGCCGCACACTTTCACCCACCATGTCTTTGAGTCAACCTGTTTTTTCATGCAGTACAAGAAAAGCATGTGATTGTCCATCCATTAATTTTAATGCGTCCTTGCTTCACTTACATTACTTTAAGGAGCTTTTGCCGCTTTTACAAGCAGAAGAACTGCGTTACCATAGCTCTCGGCAAGTTTCCAGGGAAACAGATTGGGGCAGGTCGAACCAATTTCACTTCCAATAATTATGACGAAGTAGCACATACGTGAGGACTTGGCCTGTGGTATAACAGGGCCAGGGGCGTGGCACGTGGTGGCAGCTTCCCTTTTGCCACTCCAACTAGACCACAGAACAAATCTCGGAGAGGTCTTTCACTCCGATGCAATCCTAATGAATCATATTTATTTACATAGCCACTGGCACATTGTAGGCATTTTAACCAGATCTTTTGAGTGTTATACAGTAACTGTTATTTTCATAACCTTGTCTCTGGGTTGAGCAGGTTGCA
This sequence comes from Pangasianodon gigas, assembly GCA_022758105.1. Taxonomy (NCBI): domain Eukaryota; kingdom Metazoa; phylum Chordata; class Actinopteri; order Siluriformes; family Pangasiidae; genus Pangasianodon; species Pangasianodon gigas. The sequence goes on from CM040474.1 coordinate 14,639,156, forward strand.
TCATTAGGTCAACACCACGAACTAGCTAATATTAGTCTGATTTTATACTAGGACTGGTTAGCTAGTCAGGTTCTTGTTTTCTGACTCCTTATAGCAATGAGCATTGATTCCGTAATTTGTCATTAGCTAAGGATGTTACCGGAATTTACTCGAGTTTTGGTATCCAATGTTAGCTAGGCAGCACCTGACTTTAGACAACCTTGTCTATCACCAAATTTGGTTAATTTTAGCATTTCTAAAACTGCATGCTCACTGCTAAGGCTGCCGAGGAGTTTGAGAAGACATGCGTAGAAGACTATAGCTGTCATATGCTTCCTCGGGTCAGGACCGAACTGTGCACTAAAGGACCTGGGACACTCCTTTGAGAACAATGATGTACAAATTCCATCAAAGTCAAACTGGACCATAACCATCTCTGAACAGAAGGGAAGGTCTGCAGCACTCGTCAACTACCTACAACTTCATTTTGACATGTTTACCCCAGTGGTTTCACTCCGATTCACTTCTCTGGACACTCGGGTGTCATGTCTGTTTCATGACACCACAGGTGTGAGTCACACAATGAGGTAGAACTGAGGAAGCAGCTCATAAGTGGCGAAAGGTCTTCACGACTGAATAACAAGTCCAGTCCCCAAGACTCTCCACTGACAGAAATGTGTTGCCTTGTTCTTTGTTAGGACTTGCAGTTGAAGATTGGAAAAATGTCGCCTGGTCTTGTCCAGGTTTGGTGAACTTGTGCCCACTGTAGATTCCTCAGATTCCTGCGCTTTGCTGACAAGAGTGGAACCCAATCTGTTCTTCTTGTTGTACCCCATCCCAGTCCAAGATGTAAAGTGATGCTTTTCTGTTCACCACGGATGTAGAGTGGTTATTTGAGTTGCCATAGCATTCTTGTCAGCTCAAACCAGTCTGGCCATTCTCCTCTGACCTCTCTAATCATCAAGGCATTTCCTCCCAGTGAACTGATGACTGAATGTTTTTTTTTTTTTGTACCATTCTGTGTAAACTCTAAAGACTGCTGTGTGTGAAAATCCAAGGAAAATACACACAAAAAAAGCCCATCTTCCACCACCAACCATGCCACGGTCACAGTGACTGAGATCACATTTTTTCCCTATTCTGATATTTGACTTGAACATTAACTGCAGCTCTTGACTTAGACTTAGATCTGCCACATGATTGACTGACTGGATAATTGCATGAATGAACAGGTACAGGTGTTCCTAATAAACTGGTCGGTGAGTTTACAGTGTAAAGAAATACACTTTAAATAATTTTTGTTAAAAGAAAAATGTCAATGAAATGTTTCAGTCGATTGTGGTGTTTAATATTAACTGGCTTATTTAACACAGACTTTGCAGCCAACTAATTGTAATCTTTGCAAACATTCTTTAAAATCGATTTATGGCAAACAGCTAAATACATTCCAGAAAAGTAGAACAAATTATAAGCAATTATTCTTTAAAATATTTTTCTAAGTAAAATGTATTCTAATAACAACCTGGGTCATAATGAAGCATAATAACCGAACAGTGTGTGGCCAAATTAACCTGTGTGTTCTGTTATATATATTGACCCAGCACTGGGTTACAGAAATGTCTAACATTGGGTTACACATTTAGAGTATAGGAACTACAGAACAACTACTCTTTAAAAAGAGAGAGAGAGAGAGAGAGAGAGAGAGAAACATTCTTTGCTGCTATAATGCTTTACTCTGTAATTATGGTTCAATTATGTACATTAAATCTTTTTTAAGGTTTCCAGGTGAAAGATAGATATTAAAATTACAAAAGATAATGGTACAATGAAAGTGACAGTTTAGTACTATTTTTTTTCTGAGAGTATATGAAGCCACATTTTGGCTTCATATATTTTGGTATTTAGTGACTCCATTTTATGAATGATCAATATCAGAACCACTTAAAATCACAAAAAAAACATATTGCACTTCACATTTAACTGTTATACATCAGAGAGAGGAAGCTAGCACATGGGTTCTTTTTATGTGCACATTTATGAATCATTGTAAATGAGTCCACAAGTGCAGGCACTCAGCACTCACTATGTCTAATGAGTGGACTGGGCTTGTGCGTCGCACTGCAGCTTATCTAAAACATCCAAAGCGCGCATCTCATCTCAGCTTTTATCTCCAACCTAGATCACTACTTTGATTTGATGCACACAAGGGCACCACTGCTAGCATATGGTTGGGTTCGTAGGTTTAGCCCCTTTCACGTATTGCATTTCGCATAATATTTTCATGAGCACCACACCAAAAGCATCCTGGAGAATTTATGGCTGTACTTTCTCGCACTGGTTTAGTAAATGTAACGTGCATAACCCTCTAGGGTACGGTGTTGACTCCAAGCAACATGAAAAAGCAAAAATCAACAACCTATTTTCTGAGTCTATGCTTCATCAACAGGAGAGGCCTCAATACTAACTAATATAAATGTAAAAATTGATCATATGATCCACTGGCAGAAATTTGATTCCTCTTTCTGCAGATGTGCACATGTGCTGCAGCACCGTCTTTTCTCTAGTAAAAACTGACCCTTTAACCAATGTTCCAGTCATTTTTCATCAAGAACAAAATTTGATCCATGTTTATTGGTAAGTGAAGATGTATTTTGAGTAACAGTATATCAAAAATATAAAAATGTGTAAAAATTATAGAAAATTATGAAAATGTGTATGTACCATAATCGAATCACACTAGGCCATAAAAATCTATTTGGTAGCTATTAAAGTATTGCATTTGCAAGCAATATAGTTTGAATAATCTGAATGTTTTTGCAATATAGCCATAAACTAACCATTTTTTAAATTTATATATATTCTTTTTTCATATATTATGTTAGAACTGTAGTACTTTATTCTAAGATAAGTTCCTCTTTGTTCTACTGAACTTGAAAGAAGTATAAAGCAGAGGTAGCACTGCCAGTGGAGTATAGTGAAGATGAGATGGCATTTAGTTATGAGGAAGATGATGATGATGATGATGATGGCGAACAAGGAGGTAGAGTGGCAGGCATGATTAAAATAAGATTATTAAACAATGCATTTGTAATAAATTTCACTTGCATCTTGGTCGACATGCATGCATTAAGTTGTTGGCTATGCAGATTGAGGTTTTAAAACTATTTTTGTTTTTGTCTATGAAAAAAAACATTGTTTCAATATTTCCCATTAAGGTACAATGTTGCCAAAAAAACCAAACCAAAACAAAAAAAACTCCCAAATCCCTTAATATTAAAAATATTTTGAAAATAAATACTGATTAGTTTTAAATATTAAATTGAAAAAGTAGTAAACCATTTTTTACCCAAAGGTGTCATGATGCATACCATAGAGGGATAATAATAATAATAATAATAATAATAATAATAATAATAGTAGTTGTTGTTGCGCGCGCGCGTGTGTGTGAGAGAGAGAGAGAGAGAGAGAGAGAGAGATCATATAATTTGTTAATCCAGTGAGATTTTCACAAAGAACTTTCACAAAGTTTGGATTATGAAGGACGCCAGAGCGCGCGCTCTTGCAGTAAACTTCAGATTGAAACATCGCCCATGTGCTGATTAGATTATGGGAATATTTAGCAAATTATAGCATAATTATTATTTTTTGCACAGTTTTAACTAGAAATCACAGCCGCGCGGTGTAAAAGAACAATTCTTTTTCTTTTTAACACCCAAAACTCAGTAGTAGTAGTTGGTGAGGGGTTATTTTTTTGCGCTTCGCGTGCGTGGAGCTTGCATGGGCATTCCGCCTAATGCCGTGTTTTGATTAAGTGCCTGATGAGGTGAATTCCTCGCAATTCCGGACAGCTCGCGTGCACCCACGCGCCGCTCCGATTGGCTGCCCTGAGCGCGCGCTGTAGTCTGTGCAGAGATAAAAGCGCGGAGCTGGCGCGCGGTGCGCCATTTAGTCCGTGCGCCGGATTAACACGCTGAGTAAAGTCAAGTAAACCCGCACACCTCGCATGGACGAAAGGACACGCACGCAGACACCTGTGATTTGCCAGACCTGATAGTCGACGCCGCAGTGGTTCGCAGTAAGTTCCCCGAAGCTGTTCAACAGGTAGGCTTTCTGATAAATGCTAAGAAATGAGCGCTGCAACATTCTGCATGTAAATGAGGCTACAGAATATACTGAGCAAAATAATACAGATAAGTTTCGAAGGCGGCTGCATCTGAAGCTGCAAGACCTAAAAAGTGCATTCTACACACTCGATTTTTATATGGAAAAAAAAATCATTTTGTTTTGGGTTTTCTGTCTAAATGTTTCTTTCTGTCAGTTTTGTCTAACAATTAAGTAGATTAAATGTTGTTGCACTATTTCTGTCATCTGCTGTATATAAATATTAAAAGTTGAATTTGGTTTAGGGAATGAAAGAGGGAGAGTTGATCATGGTTAATAAGAGGAGAAGTATGGAGGCTATTGTTAAGTATACATTGCTGTACACTCTGATAATGAAGATTCCACTAGGAAGGTTTGGGGGTTCATAAAGAAATTATGTAAGAAATATAGAAAATGTTAGGGTTCAGTCTTACAGGAACGTTCTCGGAGGCACTTTTAAGGGTTCGAATGGGGAGAAAAACTCAAAAGTACCTGGAACTGTTTATTTTAAGATCGTCTCTAGATAATATGTTAAAATACCACCAGAGGCACACAGATATTAACAGCTGCATGGATATTTATTTGTCTGTCTGTCTATTGGTTTGTTTGTTTGTTTGTTTGTTTACCAGGGGTCCATGTAGCAGTTAATTTTTTGTATGCTTGAGATGGTATTTTGACATTATTCGGGATCCTATGGGTTTTCTCACCATTCAAACCCCGAAGCGTACATCCAGGAACCTTTCTGTATGATTAGACCCCCGAACAAACAAACAAACAAACAACAAATAAATAAACAATACTCTCAAAAACCAAAGGCTGAAGGATTTTCACACAATTTGAACCCTTAACAGTTTCCCCAGCAACCTTGGACCCCTGGACCCCTGGATGGATGGATGGATGGATGGATGGATAGATAGATAGATAGATTTTAAAAACTTAAAAAAAGAAAGGTTCATGGTCCTTTGGATTTTCTCACCCTTTGAACACTTAAAAATGTCTCCAAGAACCTTCCTGTATAATCAGCACTGTGAATGGATAGATAGATAGATAGATAGATAGATAGACATACAGCCAAACAAAAATAAATAAATAATTGCATAAATTAATACTCTTAAAAGCAAAACGTTCGGGGTCCTTTGGATTTTCTCACCATTCAAACCCTTAGAGGTTTCTCCAGGAAGCTTCTTGTTTGATTGGATAAATAAATTGACTGACTGAATGAATGAATGAATGAATGAATGAATGAATAAATAAATAAATAAACAAACAAACTCTTATAAACAAAAGATTCTGGGTCATCCCTTAAGGAATCCTAATGTCTAAACAAACCCCTAAACATTCCTAGTGGAATCTGCATTACTGGTGTGTACCGCAATATCATATCAATGCTCCCTATTTCACTTCCCCAACCAAACACCCGTATCACCCTTTTAACATTTATATACAACAGATGACCATCTGAAATAGTGCAACAAAATTTAACCTACTTGGCTCTTAGTCACAAGGTCCATGTAGCAATTAATTTGTTTTCCAGTGATATGAAGTTATTAATTATTGTTGTGGTTTGTAAATCATGAAAATGTGAAAATATCTTCTGTGGACAAACAAAATAAAAAAAGATAAAAATGTGTGATAGTGTGAAAACATGTTAGATATCTGTTGTTGTAATACGTCTGATATTGTAAGAGAGGTTCAGATGCACTGCACCAAGTGGAGCCCACATGTCAGTGCATTGCGTCATGAAAGTTATCAGAATTCACAACAAAACCATTTAACTTCCATCAGGTTCCAGGCTTCAGAATAGATTGCAGGAGTGTGGGTAGTACTGGAGCCAGTTTGTGTTAGTATACAGCAACATGAAATGACACTGCCAAAGTAAAGCACAACAGAGTAGGTGTCAGTTGGAATTGCTGTTGCTGGACAGTGTGTTTGAAATAGATGAAAATAAACGTACTGTGTCAATATTGTCATTAATAGATGATGTAGTCATTATCTTCAGCGAGTAAATTTTAGTGCTATTTCCCCCTATGTGCATATGCAGGGTTTGTTTCCTCCTACCACTCCTTCTCAAGAGAGTATGTGGCTCCTGGAGAAGATCCGTGGCTCTGTGGAAGGCAACGTGCTCCGTCATCGCGACTCGGGTGACAGCCAGTCCAAAGGGCCCACCCACAGCAATGTGCTCACTCCCGATAAGATCCCCGACTTCTTCATCCCACCCAAGTTGGTTTGCTGCCCCCCGGAGGCTGATACTCCAGAGATGAAGCCCAAAAATGGGCTGCACTCCTCCACATCCGAGCAGACCATCTGCAGCAAGACACCTCAGGGTGGCTCACGCAGCCCGCGCCTCATTTGCAAGCTCACTGGGGACACCAAGAACCTGCTCAAGGCTGCCAACCGCCACATCATCCAGATCGAGAGTGCCGATGACTTGGCAGCAGGTGACGTTGGTGACCTCACCACCAACGCTGACCCTCAGTCCCAAACAGCCATGTCCTTGCCCTATGTACCTAAAGCACAGACCTCGTATGGTTTTACCACTTTGATGGAGAGCCCTCACACACGACGCAAGGAGTCGCTATTCCACAGTGACCCCACCAGTCCGCTCACATCCCCCAATTCTCAGCGCAAGACACAAGGCAACAGCAACCACCTCAACCCAGGTGACTGCAATACCTCACACTCCAACCCTTATCGCTACTTCAGTGGAGGCGAGAGCGACACATGCTCCTCAGCAGAGTCATCACCATTTGGCTCACCCTTGCTCTCAAGGTCGGCCTCGCTTCTTAGAATGTTCACCCATGAGACCCAGGCTAAAGTATCACGTGCTAAGCGCTCATTTGCCCGCCACAGCTCTCTCTCGACAGACGACTGCAGCTCGGTGGAGACCAGCCCCAACATCCAGCGCCGCTTCAGATGTCCGCCTTCGCCTGCATTTGGAAGCCGCAAAGCAGGCGCCAATGTCGACCGCCTCACCCAGCACACCGTCAAACTGCACAAAGGGGGGACGTTGCGTCTCTGCACGGACTACGACACAGAGGCGGCGCGGCTCCGGGTGCGCGTGCTTGCTGCTGAAGACCTTTACGATAAGCAGGTTGATGTGAAGAGCATCAACTGCTGTGTGGCACTCTACCTGAACCCAGGCAAGCTGCAGAAGCAGAGAAGCAACATCATCAAAAACAGCCGCAATCCTGTCTTCAATGAGGACTTCTTCTTTGACTCCTTGCCTGCTGCACAGGTCAAGAACCTGGCGATAAAGATGAAGGTGGTAAACAAAGGCACCAGCCTGAAACGGGACACGTTGCTTGGGGAGAGGGAGGTGCCCCTTAAAGATCTGCTGCCTGGCTTTTAGTGCCAACCACAACAGACTCCACTGAACAGGAAGTACAGTCAGCCTGGACTGAATCCAGAGCAAACAAAGTGTCCACTATAATGTTGTTTTTCCTTTTTTCTTCCTGCTGCAAGAGGTGACCTTTCCAGTTAGAAGACTGAGAGTGTGTTATTGACAAGGGTTCTGTTTGTCCACATGTTCTGTGTGTATGTTCAGGGCGTGTCAGTATTTGAACTGTACATAAAGCTCGCTGTAAGTGTCCTTTCAAAAGTGTGTGTGTGTGTGTCTGGCTCACTATGGCAACCCATGTCTGTAGAAGCCAGCTAACATCTGTACAGCTGGTGATGCAGCTGCTTTGCACTGTGCACATGTACAAAGAGGCTTTGAAGTGCCACAATGGCAAATGCAAATGCATGCTTCATATCTGGTTTGAAATTCTAAACTTGTGAGCGTGACAAAGACTTTTGTATTTGCTATCACTGTAGTGCCAGACTTTCCCTGTAAGCCTTTTCTTCAATCTTATCACTGGAGCATGTGAGTGATCTTCTTGTTGAATTGTTCTTGCTTATAGTCCTTTGGTTCTATGCTATAATTCTGCTTATTTTCACTGAGTAGTTTTGTGGGACAAATTCACCCTCCAGCCTTACAAACGAGATAAGCTGCACATGTCGACTGGTACATCGCAAAACGAACATCTATTAATTAGACTTATTGTACAACACTAATCAATTGTGAATAATGTAAATAATTGCCTATCATGTTGTACGTGTGTATGACAGACCTTCAGTATACTTGAGTACTTGCACAATTGTCTTGGCATGTTTGTTGAAATTTATGTGAACGGCTGAGACAAACTTGCACAGATAAATGCATAAGCTTTTTCTTACCACTTGTTGAACACATTGGCTGTAACGGAACAGCTAATGGATAACAATTGTATAATGTAGTGCCAATATTTATTTTACTGTTTTATGGAGTTGAGATTTATACTTTTCCATGGCCATATCAAATGATTTCAGTATAGCCAATTATAATTCCTTATTATAAATCATCTTAATAGCATCAGTGTAATGGGCCAAAAATGGCCACGGGTCCTTGTAAGCCTTCTTATTTTTCATTTACAGAGCCCTGAGAGCTCTATAATCTAATTAGCATTTAGGAGTCTCTGCAGTATAGCACAAATGAAAGCTAAAGCCACTGTTGGCAGACATCAGGCTTTGTCCAGTAGACAATAGCACTTCTAGGCTGTTTTTTTTTTTTGGTCGTTTACTCTTTTTTTTAAATTGAATATCTCACAAATAACCTAATTTTAGCTTGCTAGTAATAACTCCTAAGGGTGAGAACTATTAGAGAGATGTCTGTGGTACTAGAGGTGTTGGCTTGCTAGAGAGAGAGAGAGAGAGAGAGAGAGAGAGAGAGTCATCCAATGACAGCCTATATTTTACACTCTATAGTATCTGCAGGAACCAGACCATTTTAAATCCATTTTCTTGGTTTTCTGCGGAAACAGTTCTTACTTTGACGGCACCAATCATACATTTCTAGCTCTATTTTGAGCACTCATTTGCAACAGTCAAATTGCAGGTATTAGATTCGCTATTAGCTTTACTTCAATGGCAGGTACTGTGATTCTCTACATGAACAGCAGAAGTACAATTACACAAGGGGGAATGACTTCTGACTTCTTGAAATCTCTCAAATTAAAATGGCTGAAAGAAGGCCCTGCACTCTTTGGTGGAAATGAAAGGACTCAGTGAGGGCATTCGATTGATATTCATTTCACTATCCGTGTTTCTGTAGATGAGATTAAACTGTCTGGCGCTTGTGTTTAGAACCGAATATAAAAGATAAAGTGCCTATCCACTGAACTTGATGCCTGTCCCTCTGTCTGTCAAGACGTAGGCCTCTGTGTGTGACCGTCCTCTTCCCTTATTACTGTGTGCAGATGCATTATCAACACTACCTTTATTAAGTCCAAATAGACGTACTGTAATATTGTACCTCCGAGTTATATTGTGTGGGTGTTTCTATATTTTCTGATGCTGAAGGTGGATATTGTTGGTTTTGAGTGGATGCGTTCGTCATTGTGGGCTTTTATTGTTTATTACACCAAGCCGAGATTCTAGCAGTGACTTTATTCTTTGCCCGACTCTGTTTTCTGAAACTGTTTCACGTTTATTTCTCCTTTCCAATTTTACACTGATCCTCCAAATCCAAAGTGAAACATGGAATTGACCTGTCTATTTTGGTGCCTCGTTCAATAAAAGTTGTGTAGATGGTGATTTTTCTTGCTGTCTTTTTTTCACCTACACACTATGAAGAATAAAATGTAACAGTATCCGTATCCTCAGATATAGACATTTAAAACACTTTAGAAACCCGATATTAAAAATGAGCACAGCCTGTGATTTTCATATTATATAAATTAATTTGGGTTCTTAGAATTTCAGTAGTCATATGGTATAAATAAGTAACCTGAAATGCTTATTGTGCTTTATACACAGAAAATCATAATCTTTAGTGGATATTCATTATCTTGTGACACTACAAGATATACAGTAGATTTATGAAACTTTTAAGTAAAACTCCACCCTGAAACATATTAAATATGTTTATACTGAAATATTTGTGATGTGTTTAGTGATTCTGGTGCTAATTTGTTGGTTGGTGCTGTATTTTCTGTATTGTTATGAGAGATTTGTGGTTGTACTCACTCCGACATCACAAGCACAGTTACAGTGGCATTTAATAGGAGAAAATTCTTCAACAATCTCAAACATAAGGGATAACTGTCAGGTCTCAGTGTTAGCTCCTAAAGAGCAATATATGATGCACTTGCACTGAGTTACAGCAGGGGCTCAGCTAGTTAGCGATCTACAAGACGACAAATATGATGGCGTCGATGGTGGCATTAACATGAAATTTAAAGCTCTGGTAGCTGATCTGTTTGAGCAGAGTGTACAGGTGAGGAGGTGAGACAGCTGTATAGATTAGAGTACTAACTGAGTGCTGCTGCATCGCTATCTTTAGGTAGAGATGAAGCAAGGAATGAAGCAGTGCAAACTAAAAACTCAGACTTTCATTACAAAATAAATTAATATGCAAGTTGTTCAGGGTGGATTTTTCCTTTAAAATGTAAAAGCTATTAATAAGCTGTACATTTAAAAGACTGAAAGTAGCACTAGCTATAATGGACATAAATGTAACAATTACATATGTCAATGTAACTGCTAATTCTTAACATTACTTTTAAACAGTATTCATTATTATTAGTAAATGGACAATGCTACATTAGGGATATTGTATCTGTTTGATTAAATGACCGCTAAAGAAGGTTGTTGATACATTTTTCAACACTGTTTTGCTGTACAAGTGACATAACAGTGATTTATGTACTATAAATACATAGTATCTAAATTTAACTTTGGCTGGACCTCTCCAGCAAGCTCTTGTGACAAATAGTGGCTAGTTGTTAACCGCAGGTCAACAACTCATCAACCAATTAAGACAGACTGAATGAACCACAGCACAGATGTCCCACACCCACTCACAGGCTTATCACACTCATGTGTTTCCTTACAGACCAAAACAGCACTTGGAAAAAAACAGGGATGAAAACAATATATTTTAGCTCATGTGTCCAGGTGCAGCCTTGACTAGCATGCTCTTTTCAGATGACTAGCAAAGAGCTAGCTTCACTGAAATGTCTTGGTGACTAGTCAAGTTAGCAAGATAAGTGTATTTCAAGTGTATTATTCGTACCAAGCAAGCAAGAAAGTCAGTATTTTCTCAAAGTTCTACTGTTTTAAGTAGTTACAACTCAAAATTTACCTCAGCACTTTAGCAAGCTAGCTTGTAGTAAATGAACTGGTATATTGGTGGGATGAAAAAATCTAAAAACTGACAACATCAGGCGAAATTCTACGAACAAGTCTAGTGGTATAATGCTATACTTTGTAAAATTAAGTGAGTTTTTAAGTAACTACATAGAAGTGGAACTGCTGACACAACCCAAAGGTAAGAAGAATTAAATATAAGCTCTGAAAATGAGGTTTGATGGAATAAATAATTAGCTCCTGAAAACATTTAGAATTTCTTATCCCTATGTAAATGAGCTACACTTATTGTAATAAAAGTTAACATGCTATAAGCTACTAGTAATTAGATGCCAATGGTTTACAAGCTGCGGTCTAAGGAAGATGTGTCTGAGAGCATAAACATTACTCTTTTACATATCACATTAAGGACTCAGGGTTTCTACTGGGGTTTCCATGGTAACAAAGGCTACGATGTATAGTTCAGTTTGGCCTCCAGTTGGTAAGATACGCATTTTGCAGCCTCCTTTAAACAGCTGTTTTTTCTAATCTTCTTTATAACATGCCAGGACCTAATGTCCTTGAGGGCAAAGGTTGCAACACTTCTTCTTCCTCAGCCCATGAAACCTGCAATATATCTTCTAAACCAGCAGTCACACAGATTCAATAAGGGCTTGTTGGAGAATAATAACTTTCTTACTCAGTGGTTCCTATACCCAGAACCAAAGACCTCATTCTCAGCAGATTTTTGTTTTGCACTAAAAAAAAAAAAAAAAATTAGCCTTGAGACTAGAGGCAGTAGACTCGAGATTTCCACCCCATTAAGGTAAAAAAAAAAAAAAACAATTATAGAAACACAGCTAATTTTATTAATGTAGTTTTTCTTATGATGCATCACTCATGAAGATTTTCATCTTACAGTTGTTTAGATTTTAAATTAAAGATGAATGAATGAATAATTGAACTGGTTCACCCTTTGAACTGTGATCACAATGTAGCTCACAGTGGGTTTCTCACTTATTGCTAGATCAAATCTGTTCAGCACTTAATAGCCCCAGGTACAATTCCATGATGCCAGTAATATTTTTTTCCATGATTTTCCATGAATATTCACTGACATTCTTTTTGGTTCTCTGGTGGACTAGTGGCTAGCATGCGGCACTCTCACCACCGTGGCCTGGGTTTGATTCCCGGTCAGTGAACCAACCCTAGCCACTGGAGAGTTGCAAGAGGCAGTGCACTCTCAGTGCCCGTCCCAAGCCCAGAAAATGGGGAGGGTTGCGTCAGAAAGGGCATCTGGAGTAAAACTTGTGCCAGGATCAAAATATGCAGATGTGTGATCTGCTGTGGTTACCCTGAACAGGAGCACCTGAAAGAGGAAAAAACAAAAAGCTAACTGACCTTATTTTTCAATTTTGACATTAACAGAAGGTGAGCAAAAGGTTAAATGCAACAGTAAATCGGTAGGAATAACCAAAATATCAATAGGTTGACATGAAAGGTCTTAGAATTGGCTTGAATTTCATTTCCCTTCAGTTTTATATGTGTAGAGCTTTTAACAATTAGACAAAGCAGCTTCACAGAAATCTGGATGTAGATTTCGATCCCTAAGGAGCAAGCTAGACATGACAGTGGCAAGGAAAAACTCACTGAGACGACAAGAAACCTTAAGAGGAACAAGACTTAAACGGGAACCCATCCGCATCTGGATGACACCAGATACTGAGACTATACTGTAAATTATTAAGGGACCAGGAATCATAGAACCAAGTCCAAGCACCAGATTTTGTCCTCAGTAGAATGAGGTTAATAATAAACTACTACACATATAACAGCCCAAAATCTAACCATGTACATTATAGTGGTATTTTGAGATGAAACGACATCAACTGGATAAAACAACCAAAATTCATTAAAAGCCCTAGCTTGGAGGCTTGCTCATCTGATAATTCTAGTCAGATAAATTGGGCACTTGATGCATTTAGCTCCTTATTTAAATTGTCACTATTTGACTTGAAAGTCAAATCTTTTCTGTAATGACTGCTACCTCTGAAATGTTATTAAGAGATCTAAAACTATTGATCCTGGTGGCTTTGACTCTTCTAAACCAAATGGCAAATGTTGCTATAGCAACTCAGGCACCATTGTCTTATGATGAAAAGGATAAATATGGGGTTGCACAAGTTAAGTGGGGAATATTGTTTCAGATTTGAGGCACAAACAGCTAAGGAGGAATTGACTTACAGAGCTGTCAAATTATCTGTACTGATATTGCAAGATTCCAGAAGGTTCCCCATATGGTAGCCTTCAGGCTATGACCCCTCCACTGTGATTACTCATCTGGCATTTCTCTTCTCTAGGGGATTTCTGCTTCAAGAACCTTCTGTACTGTTCTCTTTGTCACGTTTAAACATAGTTTACCTAGTTGTGGCAGACTTTCAGGAAATGTTTTAAGGCAGAAATGCTTTGAGAAATAAAAAATAGCAGCTCAATTCCATATTCACCCTTTTTTGCTTTAACATGGGACATGTCTGACCAAAGATGCTAAATGAATATGAATGAATATGAATATGATGAATATATTCGTTTTCACTGATCGCTAGTAATTTCACTGATTGGTACTAATCATCAAACGCAATCTCACACAAATGTCATTGGAATTCTAACTCTAATTCTAAGGTGTGTGATTTTTGCTGGATTTCATACAAATGAAGTTATGATTGTTAACCCTGCCCCTTTTCCCTAACCTTAAATGTTAAGAATATTTTAAACAATTCAGAGCACATAAATAATGGAAAGACTGTATTGAATCAACATATTAAAAAAAAACTAAATATTGTCAAATCTAAACAAATTTGACTTCTTATGAAATGTCATCGCAAGCTAATTGGTCATCAAGCACAGCTAGCAGAAAACAAATCATTTGTGTTTAGGTGGATTACTATCTACTACCAACAAACAAAATCGCCAACAAACAAAAAAGGTTCATTTTAAAAGAAAGAGCATAGCATTGGTGTACTATGCTCAAAAGTGGAACGTAACAAGCTACATGTACTCTTGTCACAGTACCAGAGGACATGGCTCACTGTAATGGCGCTTTAGCAGAGTGAGCTAAACTTTAGATATTTTGCAGTGTGAAAGCTCTGTATTAAATTTATCATCTAACTTTGATATTCAGTAGCGATTTCCAGTTGCGTTAAATATCTAAGTGCTGCTCCAGCCTATAGGTAACATGTAAGGATACTGTGTAAGGGGCATCTTTACTAGATAACTAGAAACATGTATGAATTAAAGTATGAATTAATAATGAGCTAGCTAGCTAGCTAGCTAACAAGCAAGCTACTGAAATCCCAACAACATTTGGCTAAGTTAGCTAGCGAGTTAGCCATAACTGTTGATAATGGAGGGGGCGTTCACTTCAGCATAGCTCACTTGGTTAGTTAACCTAATTGTTCAAAAATGCTTTCCTCAGATACTGTACATTTTCTATTAGTTGTGTCAAGTATAGACATGTAAAATGTAATTTGTAAAATAATTACTCAGGTAGAGTTTGATTTATATACTCCTTATTTACTTAGTCATTTTCTTTATCACTACTTTTACTTTTACTCAAGTGAATTATGGCTTTTATTCAAGTCAGGGTGCTCTGTACTCTTTCCACCACTGGCTATGTTTCTATAGCTTGTAGAGATATCTAACTAAAGTACTAACATAAGATTGAATACCGCTGTTACATATGATTAACGTAAATGCTCCACAGCGTGTATTCCCTATTAAGAGATCTGCAATATGATGGATGAAATACAGCAAACACTGTGCAAAATATTACAGGTAAATAGTCTACTTTGATGTGGAACAGGAAAGGAACTGTATTAAAAATGAAAAGCGGACGGGGTAATCATATGCTGTGTGCCTCTATTCAGCATGGAGTGGTGAGTGGCACAGCTTTGGAAGTGTGGTTTGATTGGTGTGTGTCCGCTACTGAGAAGCCTTTGAGAATGTAGATGAAAGACTTTGCTTTGTTGATCCAGAGTATGGTTCAGTGAATTTCGAATTTCATGCTTTGTTTTTAAACCAGGTTTATGAATGCAATAAAACCAATTTGTTTCAGGGCTACTGTAACTTTCCCACTTTGTTTATAGTCTCCTCACTTTCTTTTTTTACCAAGCAGATCAGAGGGTTGCATCATTTGCTAATTTTCCTCTGGAGAGTAGGCTCAAATCCTTCTCTACATGAAGCAGAATATAATCAGCTGCTCCAAAATGCATTCAGATGCTGTTTATGATGGAGTTATTTGCCAGTTTATCAGCTGATTATTTAGTTTGTCATATACAGTATATACGTCTCATATCCAGTATCTGCAATATTATGTAGTATACACTGTTTATATTATGTATCATGCTCTATGGCTGTGTGTGCGTGTGAAAGTAATGATACAGAGGACACAATAAGGGTGTAAATGTCACTTTTTTTTTTTTTTGGTCCTGACATACAGCCCAGTCGGTAAGCAATCTCTAAACATGCTTTTGTGTTGCTGCCATAGCAACATGCAAAACTAGTTGTGGCTGTTTTATTTCCAATTTGGGCTTTCCAAACTCCCTAAATTGGCACCTTAGGAAAGCATTGCAGCACAGCAACAAGATCTTGTCTTTGTAAAATTAAGAGATATCGAGGGAGACCTTTTATTTCTCAAAGGTATCCACTGAAAAGACAGTGGTGGAATTTTATGGTAGCACTGCCAGCCTTCGAAAAATCATGAATATTTCACTGGAACTTTAATTCCCTAGAAACACTGTGTGGAAGCAGGCGCATCGCTTCCACACTCATTTTCCTGTTGCTTTCTCGCTTTCTATTACAGAGCCACGCAGGTTCATGTTTTTACTGATTTACACAAAATATAGTGGTGTGTGGGAGGCCAGTACTGGGCAGTGTGTTTCTCCATGTTTCTTGTTCTGTCAGCTATCTGTGTGTTGTTGAGGTCAGTCCATCAGACCAAAATACAGAATGTGAGAAAGCATGATTATATTCAGCCTGAAACACCACCTCCATTTTTACTCTATTTCAGTTTCTATCATATGAGTGTCATCTTATCAGGGACTTTTGAATGATCTGGTTGTAGGGTGAAATGGAGGGGAATCAAAAACCATCTGGAGGTCCAAAATAGTTAGATTGGTACCTTCAATCTAGAAGGGAGTTCCACAAGGCTCTATGCTCAGTCCTACTTTGTTATTAATTGTTAAAAATGATTGATCACAAAGTGTTGATTTTTTTCTTTATTTTTTTTTTATAGCAGCACTGACAGTAGTTCCGGCTGTAATTCGAAATCACAGACTTCTATTAATGTGCTTGTCCTAATACATACTCGTTTCTATAGCAACAGCTAATTTACAGGGAATCATATGTTAGTCCTTAATAGCCCCAGGTACAATACTGTATCTACATAATCTACATAAAAATGTGTTATTTAGCAAAGAAGTAACACAAAATGTAAAATAATTGATATGGCGAAGTTGTCCATAAGGATATGTTTATTTAACGATTATGGAAGGAGTCTCCAGCGTCAGCGCTTTCTAACAGATAATACATTTTCCATTACGGGAGACTTCAGGACAGAGGACTTTGCACATTCTGGTTTCTCACTAACATGGCAAGCTACATTATTTTTGTCTTATTAACTTCAAGAAAGATAGAAAAATGAGAGGCTAGTGAGGGACCAACTGTTTATACCTGTTTATAAGAGGAAATTATTTTGCAGACGTTCCACATCATTAAATATAGTATAGTATATAATAATATAATATATAGTATATATAGTATATAAAAATATAATATATAGTATAAACTATAACTATTACCACACCACCATGCCATTGATTGTTTCCCTATTCGATTAATCAGGACGCTGTTGGGTTTCTGTGTGTAGAGTATCGTGACCATGTGTTTAGCTGCTGGCGAGGAGGGCAATGGGAAAGGGCAACTCACACCTCTCCACAATAACATTTGTACAGAGATAAAATGGACAGCACTACTACAGGTTTTTTTTTTAAACTTAGTAGGCTAGATTAAAAAAGGAAATACTTATGGAAAATGGCAAATTCTTAAAGTCCTGAGTGTCTACTTTTTTTATAGAACACGGACGGAAATTCCAATTTTTGGCCTCTGGTAAAAAGAGTTAAGATTGGTTACTGCTATCTTACTTAAGTTAACTAAGTTTATGTGGCTGCAAAGTCATTTAAACCATTGTGCAAGTGTGATATTTAATAAAAATTAGATCCTAAATAGATCTCTTTCTACTAAAAAAGTCAGATGTTAATATTAAAGTTCATATTCCTTAAAAAAAAAAAAGAATTATTTGAATAATCCCTTCAAATAGAGACCTGTGAATCAAGGCAGATCTGTTACAGTGACTCAAAAATAACACTTTTCTCTGGTGTGAGGAAAATTCTTTCATATTCCTTTTCTCAAAAGTATTTTTTTTATACAAAACCTAAAGATAATTGCTTAATTATAATACACTGGTTGTAACTCTCAGTAGGGAAGACTAATCTTATACTTGGTGACTGTCATCTGTTAAAATTCTTTAAGATTAATATTTTAAGTACCTTAAGGATTGAAATGAAGTGGCAGGGAGAGAATTATGACATGCAAAATGAAGTTCTTTAAGCACCATGAATTTTTTTTCTCCATTTGCCCTTTCAAAAAGACATTTAAACTTGGAATTAGAGGAAGTTTAATTACTGAGGCTCTCTATAAAGCTAATACCCTACACTCTGGTAAATATGAATATCTCCAGCTGGTAAATTAGGTTTGTTAGGAATAGATTTATTCCCATAATTTAAGCGCTGCAGCACGACTTCTTGAGAGAACTTTTAGTCTGTCAGTCTGGTGAAATTTCTCACTCCATGTGAAACTTGTCGGAAGGAAGTTAATCTGATGAATTTGAAAGGAAAGGCAACGAAATCTCTTTATCTCTGGGGACAATCTTAAAGAAATGGTTTATCCTGAAATGCACCTTGCTGAGTTGTGAGAAAGAAATGAGTAGATCTTAGAACTAAGCCTTTGAAAAGAACTCAGAGAAGGACAATTTGTCTGAAAGAAGGCGATTTTTGTGAGCACCCTGTTTTTAGCAACAAAAAATTTCCAATAAATTCTCAGATTTAATGTACTAAAAGCTTATTTGAATGTATACAAAATGGAGCGGGATTCCATTTTTTTGTTGTCATGGCAACATGCAGAAGTAAACACCTGCGAATAGTCATTAGAAGGTGGCGGGGTGCTGAACAGGAAATGTTTTAATTAGAGACAAAAACGGGAGAGCCGAAAGGACTAAGCACTGTGTTACTTCAACCCCAATTAACGCACACACCATCTATCCAAAAGAATTAGCTCCCAGCTCAAAATTCCCCTCATCGTCGAGAGAGAAAGTCATTTCACTGTGCAGATGACTGCCTTTTCGGCAGAAGCTTCACTGCGAAGTGCTTGTCTATGCTGATTGCGGGTTCTGTTGTAGCCATGGATCTTAGTTTGCATTGTGAGCTTTGGATATGCACACCCACTGTCACAGCTGTAATAACAATGAGTTCCCATCTTCACACTAGGTGTTAACAGTTACTAAAGCCTACTGGAAGAGGATGTTGTTTCATGTGTCATCATGTGATTATGGGCTGTTTAGATAGGCACTTAAAACAGATTCATTAAAAATTGTAACTGAAAAAACTGGAACAGTGCAGCAGTGACCTTTATTAAGGCAGTTTTATAGCTGTTTTAAAGGTGTTTCCCCTGTATACCAAACATCCATCCATCCATTCGTTTTCTGTACCGCTTATCCTACACAGGGTCGCGGGGAACTCGGGGCTCAAGGCGGGGGACACCCTGGACGGGGTGCCAGCCCATCGCAGGGCACAATCGCACACACATTCACACACTACAGACAATGGAAATGCCAATCAGCCTACCACGCATTTCTTAGGACTGGGGGAGGAAACCAGAGCACCCGGAGGAAACCCCCAAAGCACAGGGAAAACATGCAAACTCCATGCACACAGGGAAGGAGGCGGCAATCTAACCCCCAACCCTGGAGGTGCAAGCGAACGTGCTAACCACTAAGCCACCGTGCCCTGCCCCTCATTACCAAACATGGTACATAGAAGAAAAAAAAAAAGCATTACACACTAAATGTACAGTTCTGTCATCTGTCCTTTTGTGTATTTTGTGCTCTGATTGGACAATTTGTATTTAGTCTATCAACTTTAATTTCTCTGCCAAAGGTCCCCACATCATTCGCATTCATTATAACCACAACTGTGCACCTTTGTGTTATGGATGTGTCAGCAACATGGCCTGGAAAATACAGTCAGCCAAAATGCACATGAAATCTAGGATGTGTTTCACTCTGTGTAATCACATGACATGACTGTCACAAACAGGCTGCAGGAATCTACAGTCTGGGCTAGAAAGAAATCAGGCCCAGCCTCACTTCTGCATACCATTCTGTGTATGTTTATTTATGACCATTGTCGGTTGGTTATACAAAAAACTAAATTTTTTTACATTTTACCTTTTGTCACAAATTCCCCCTCTCTGTGTTGTGGAGTGTGTCGTGGCTATCAGTGTGAACAGTGCTACTTCCGTGTTTTATGTTTTTGTTTATATAGCTATGTGCGTTTTGTTTTGGTTCCTTGTCTTGTCTTCTTATCTCTGTCTTATCATCTTCCTAATGTGTCATGATTGTTCTCAGTTATTTTCAGTTCATTTCTGAGTAGCCTGTGTATTTAAGCCCTGGTGTTTCATTGTCTCGACGTGAAGCCTTATCGTGCAGCTATGTCATTATGTCTGAGCCTTTGTTTTCTAGTTTCCATGTTCCATGTTTTCTGTTTTAGACCCTCACTTGGGTTTCCTGTTTCTGACTATGGATTATCCTCATTTGATGTTGCATGTCTGTGTTATGACCAACGCTATCGACTTTGACTATCATTCTTGGATTTGCCCAAATACAGTACGACACACAATGTTCTTCATCCTGATCTGCCATACCTGAAATTTTTCATAACAGCATCCAAAGCTGATTTCAAGATAAAGCTTTAAATGCAATATTTTCATTTCTACACAGCACTAGTATTACCACAGAATGAAGAATGGGCTAAACACAAACCATTTTGGAGTTAAAACCAGTTCAGGTTTTGAGGAAATGGAGCGTGGTTCTCAGAATGTGGCTTAAGTGCGTGATCATCAGTGTCTGATCGAGTACATGCTGCACTTACGTTGAGTGACTCGTCCGCTCAGACGAGCGATGAATCAACCTGACAAACACACATGCATGTCCTCCCTCACAGCACTTCTGTTCGCACTGTGCATCATGTGGACCCTACAATTGCTCTTTTCCTCCGAGTACAGTATGCTGTCTGTCAGTGTCATAGCTGTTCGTCTGAAAAACAACACTTCTGCAAGCTGTTCTGATAAAACCAGGACAAATTAGATTCATTTCACATTTTCTACTGAAAAAAGGATTAGAGAACCCTTAATTATCCAATTATTCTAGGAGTGCAGAATTATTATTCATTTTAGAGTTTCATATTAGAGTTCCACACCCAAAAGTAAGCACATGCACTGTAATAAGTAAGGAATAAAATATGAAAGGGCATGCTGTTATAGGAAAATAATCAATGCCTAGGAGGTGTGGTGTGATAGAGCTGGACAGAAAGTTACCACCCGGAAGTTGATTATTTTCCAATAACAGCATGAGTTTTATTCCTCTTATACCACAGCAATTTGCCAATGCTAACAATAATTTATTTACTTATTTATTATTGTTACATTTAATATTGTGGAACATCCATATTTGTTTTAGCAGCTATAAACAGTCGTTCTCTTACCAGCCTCTATTTTTTCTCTGTCTGGAATTTAAAAAGACAAAGCTTGTCATGTTACAGAGAAATCAGAAAAAGCCGTCCATCCTGAAGACTCTTCTGTGTCAAAAAAACATACCCAGCTTTACGTCTGTCTGTTACAAAGCACTGACACTGGAGACTCCTTGCAAAAATGCTAAACAAACATCTCACAGAAAACGTCACCATACCAACAATGACATGTTTTTAAAATTCATTTATGTGGAGCATCCGCTCCAAGTTCCTGTGTAAGCTGTTTCTATTGAAACAGTGACCTATTAATATAAACTCCACCTTCTAACCTGATTTGAATTACAGCCACCACTACTGTCAGAGCTGCTGTTAGAGAAAATGAATCAACAGCTTCTGACCAATGACAGTTGAGAATTCAACAGCACTGTGCAATAAAGTAAAATAATATAATCCTGCATTATAAAAATAATGTCTTCAGATCTAATCACAAGTTTATTCCAAGCAGAAGAAAAGCTCACATTTATTCTGAAGAAGTTCTAGAGAAGTAGTTACAGAGAAGGGAAGAGACAGAGAGGAGAGAGCAGAGTAGTAAACAACAGAACAGTAGTTTATATGTTATTACATGTTAATATACAGGACTAAACAGAGTGAAATCATGGGCTAAGTGAAATATTATTTATCATGAAATGATTGGTACAGCCTATAACACCATATTGTCCATTACACATGAGCAATAGGATGACCAGGATGATGAAGAACAAAACTGGTTCAAACCAGAACCACTGGTATCTGTCATTTAGGACTATGTGTCTGGGTGTACTCGGGAAAATGTTTTCGAGAAAGGAGCCATGTGTTATGAAGACCTTGAAGTCCTCACCCATCCTTATCATCCTGCCAGGCTCACAGTGGAATAACAAGAATGAGTTCACTTAAGTTC
The DNA here is from genome assembly GCA_022758105.1 of Pangasianodon gigas. Taxonomy (NCBI): domain Eukaryota; kingdom Metazoa; phylum Chordata; class Actinopteri; order Siluriformes; family Pangasiidae; genus Pangasianodon; species Pangasianodon gigas. Next base: position 14,661,212 of record CM040474.1, read on the forward strand.
GAAGCAAACACAAGTTAATTAATGCAAAAATAATAAAATACAAATCCATCGATATGGAATTAAAATAAGATATTGCCTAGTTGTTTATTCATAAGGTTTACAAGAACTCATCTGAATGGCCTGTTTACAGTATGTGAAGAAGCGGTTTTTCTCAATGATCCTGTGTATTCAACAATGTTCCTCAAACACTCAAAAAAATCATTTCTATTCATTGGGACTTACTGTTTATGAAAGTAGATTGATTGCATGTTGTAGTTACACATGTATAGTGAATTATAGACAGGGCTTTGTAGGGAAATGGAAATTTTTAAATGGAAAACATGCACCCCAAACCAACCCTCCTGCCCCAAGCTATTATTTCAGGTCAGTACATGCATGTGTATTTTTCACAAACATGTATAGAGTGATAGGTCAGACCGGAAGCAATTGGCCAGGGACGCAATTTGTGCTGAATTGTTTATGTCCAGCATGCTGGATGTTAGATTAAATGCTATATGTGTAAGCGTAGGGTGTTAAAGAAAACCTACACACACCCTGAAACACACTAAATATGTTTATATTGAAATGTTTATGATGTGCTTAGTGATTCTGGTGTTAATTTGTATGGTTGGTGTTGTATTTTCATTATTCCTGTGTGAAATTAGCAGCTGATGTCATGGGCGGACATTGTTATTGATAGTGCAGTTACGATGGCATTTAATATGAGAAAAAAAAAACATCGCTGAATGTCGTGGGGAAACGGTGAGTGAGCAAAGAGATAACAGTCAGAGTTCACTGTTAGTTCCTTCTTTTCTCATTCTTTCGCCATTTTCCAGTGACTTTTAACATCATAATAATGAGAAATCCAGTGTAGAAGTAGTGGAGATAGCAAACTTTGGACTCAAAGTTCCAGGATTCAATGCAGATATACAACGTAGCTGCACTGAGTTATGGCTTGAGATTCGGCTGTACTAGTTAGCGATGTACGAGATGACGAGCACGGTGGTATTAGCATAAAAGTCGAAGCTTTGGAAGCTGACCAGTTTGAGCAGAGTGTCGAGATGACGAGGTGACAGAGCTGGACAGACTAAAGTATTAAAACACTGCTGCATCGGTCTTTTTAGATAGAGATGAAGCAAGGACTGAGTCCCACGTCCCAATATGCTAGCATCAGCATCATCTTTTACACCATGGAACATCCAACTGATTATAAATATTGACATTCAGGATGGATTTTTCGTAACGTCACTTATGTTCCAATCCTCAGACATCACCAAATATGGCTCAGCCGTCTGTTTGGTTTGTATTCTACTTTACTTGTGTAACTGTGGATAAAAAATCGTTTGCCATAAGATTAAAGTTCCATCTGAAACATTTATTTTGAGTATACTTTTATCCCCATATGCAGTCTCAAAATTCTATCATAATTTTATCAGAATTTGAAACAGTGTTATCAGAGTTTTAAAATCTTAAAAATTTTTAAATCTGTACTTAGTGACTGCCTGCAATCTGTAAACCAAAGACACCATTAGTCATGGCAACCAGATGTGTCTAATTCATGAACTAATAAAAAGAGTATTAATAATTCATAATGTTCACTTTCACCAGTCTTTCCTCTTGTCATCTTCTACTAAATACCCCATCAGGTAGCTTTTTTTCTCAATATTAAAAAAAAAAAACAGCAGAATAATCTGTCACCTCTCTGGTAACAAATGAAAGACCAATTTTAGAGTTGCTGTTTTTAAACTCCTTGGCCTTTTGAACATGCGGCAAGTGAGTGAGTAACTGTGGAGCTTTATTGACTTGATATGATGACAGAGGACCGGAAAAAAAAACAGGAAGCTGCGAGAATTAAACACTGTTGCTATGGCTGCTGCATATTGCCATATGTAAACCCCGCCACCTGGAAATCTAAAGATAACAATAACATCTGCTGTGAGAATAAATAATTGATGGCAATATTCTAAGGAAATGTGCTACATGGGTGATGAAATGAATTGGACAATAACGTTGTCTCCAAAACAGAATCTTTCCATTACATAACGTCAGAGCAAACCTTTTGAAAATAAATTAGGCACACCCGATGCTGACTGAATTTATTTGAATAAGTGAGGCATCACAGTTGGTCATTGAAATCCGGTCTGTAATATAGAACAGTTTGATTCATGCATATTCTTGCACCCAGCAAATTAATTAATGATTTAGAAGGGTTGAGCCTGGTGTTTAGCCTGATGCTTTGGGAGATCTAAATGCAACCCAGTCTCATAGAAAGAATGTAAAACAAGACACTGTAAAAACACTGTTTTTTTAACCATCAGCTTCTAATGTTGCTGCCACACCTACTACAATACCCAGCCAATCAGAAATGTAGATAACCAATCCATCTTCACAGTCTTTATGAATTCAGGTATGTTCGGATCTATGGAGGTTTCAAGTGCTGAGGTTTTAGAGAGTCTCCTCCTGTAGTCTACATAACATCACGGTCTCACGTTACTACGATACCCATAAGCCTCATCACCTCCTGACAAATCTAGCTATGTGTACACAAAAATGGAACAAACCAAGTTGAAATACACCCCACAGAAAATGCTTTCAGTGCCAATGTCCTGTGTGTAAAGTATTTCAACAGTTTGTGACTTCACATGTTGATTAAGTGAGGCATTCTGATACAAACGTATATCTCATCACTACAAAGGCATGTAGGAAATAACTGCTACTGGGATAATAAAGTGACGTAACAATGACTTATAGCTGTGTACTTTTATATTTTTTAATATTTTTGACCATGTTAGTTTTCACACTGCATGCTAAAACTGATGATCAACCTAACTTATTACTAGCCTCTGGTCTGTTTACTGTTGCTTAGCAACAGTGACAGCAGACAGATTTTATATTGTTAGTATTAGTGGTAGTAATAGTAGTACCTTTACCCCTGCCCTGTGGAGGTTGTTGGTGATGTCACTGAATGCTGTTTTTGGGGTTTTTCTTCATAGCTCTCACAATATTTCTGTCATCAATTGCAGTTGTTTTCCTTGCCCGACCTATCCAATGTCTGGTTGTTAGTACACCAGTGCTTTCTTTCTTTTTCAGGACATTCCAAATAGTTGTATTGGTTTTGCCCAATGCTTGTGCAATGGCTGTGATTGTTTTCCCCTCTTTTCTCAGCTTCATAATAGCTTGCCTTTCTCCCATAGACAGCTCTCTGGTCTTCATGTTGGTTTGTCCTTTTTAACAACAAATGCAGTCTTCACAGGTGAAACCCAGGTCTCAAACCAAGAATAGACATTCAGAGCTATTAATTATTTAAACAATCAATCTATCAGGGCACACCTGGGCAACAAGAAACACCTGTCAGTCACATGTTCCAATATTTTTGATCACTTGAAAAATGGGCGGGTTAAACAAAAGGTGCCATGTTCTGAGTTGTTTAACACATCTAGATGTAAATGTCAGGATATGTCATTGTTCATGTCTTTTTTGTACGTGTGTATTTTTGATCATTTAAACCTATATCAAAATTGATTTACTTAACTAAACAATACACAGTTTACAGTACATAGTCAAAAGTATGTTGGCATCCATGTCCATCCGTGCTCATCCTTTAGCAACAATAACTTGAAGTAAACGTTTTCTGTAGGACTTTATCAGTCTCTCACATCGTTTTGGAAAAACTTTAGCTAAATCTCTTGTGTTTTTTTTGTCATCTGAGGTTATTTGTTAGAAGTTGGCAAGGACCACCCAATTGTTATTTAGGCACTGATAAATAAAAATATAGAATTGAAAGAGGGTGTACTTTCTTTTTCCCATTACTGTATATGGCCTTGGCCACAACACTGCTTGTTATGCACACTAGATTTTGAAACATGGATTTGGGATTCACTTCAGTTCAGCCACAGTATTATATTTTGAATCACAGGACCATTAACTACCTCGGTTACTCACACGCTGGGTGATGGTGTATCACTTCATCTCAAAGATGAATGGCTTTGAGGTTTCTTTATGGACCTTGCTTTATGCACGTCATACTGAAACAGGAAAGCATCTTCCCCAAACTGTTACCGCAAAGTCAGAAGCACATGATTCTTCATTATGTCACTGTCTCATGGATGTGCAGTTTATGCCCAAGTCTCATCCTTGCCTCAGTGAATAATCTCATCTGGATACTGTAGATTTGCACCTAAGAACTGCTGCTGGAATCATAAAGGCTGTCTTGTGCTCATTCCAGGACTCTTGTTCACAATATTCTCATACTGAACATCCTTTCAACACACTTAGTACTGACACCTGAGTCTAGTTCCTCTCAGGGTTTTGTCATCTCAGAGAGTTTTTCTTACTATTGTCACCCCTGGCTTGTTTAATTGGTATTGAAGTATTTAATTGGTATTGACATGGATTTCTCTAAAGCTTTGTTGTGACTATGTTTATTGTTAAAAAGCACTATAGAAATAAAGTCGAATTAAAAAAATTGGACCATTTGGAATTACCTTGATTTCTGCATTAAATACTCATACAATGTCATAATAATAAAAACACATTCTCCCTAAACTAATAACACACTAACAACTGTACTTTTCATATCTTAATTGAAGTTACTGATTAATAATTCACAGCCCTGGCTGGGAAAATTACCTGAGCCTTTCATTTACTAACTGGTATAACCTCCGTTTGTAGCAATAACCTCCACCAGACGTTTTCTGTAGCTGCTGATAAGACTTATGCACAGTGAGGAGAAATTTTAGACCATGCACCCTATTTAAATTCATTATTTCCAAGTTGTTTTTTTTTTTGTTTTTTTTTTGATGAACAGCCATTTTCAGGTTATGCCATAACATCTAAATGGACTGAGGTCTGGACTTTGCTTTGGTCATTATAAAGCATACATTTTCTTCTTCTTTTTTTTTTTAAAGCCATTCTGTTGATGATTTATTTGCATGTTTTGGGTCCTTGCAGAGGGGGGCATTGTGGCTTAGTAATCAGCACCTTTGCCTTGCACCTCTGGGGTTGGGGGTTTGAATCTCACCTCCACCACGCGTGTGCGGAGCGTGCATGTTCTCCCCGCGCTTCAGGGGTTTCCTCTGGGTACTCCGGTTTCCTCCCCCAGTCCAAAGACAAGAGTGTGTGATTGCGTGTGCAATTGTGCTCTGCAGTGGTTTTGCACCCCATCCAGGGTGTACCCTGCTTAGGCTTAAGGCTCCACTGCAACCCTGTGTAGTGTAAGTGGTATGGAAGATGGATGGATGGGTTCCATGTCGTTGTACATCATCCAGCTTCTATTAAGCTTCAGGCAACAACATTCTCCTGTAAACATTTTTGCTACAATTTTGAATCATTATTTCTCTTAATGACTGCAAGCTGTCCTGGCTGTGAGGCAGCAAACCGTCCCCAAACCATGATGCTCCCTCCACCATGTTCTCTGAAATTTGTTTTGATTGGGGCATGGTTCACATGAACAGATGGTTCTTAAGAAAAGCAGACTCAGACCAGACTTTGTGTGCCTCTTTATAGGACAGTGCCTTACTCCAATTAGTCTCTGGAGAAGCTGTTAGCCCAGAGGTTCTCATACGTTTTTAAACCTAGACTGTGAATGTTTTAAATGATGTATTCGGTATCAAGAAGAACAAGTGTAGCTGCTTGTGTGTCTATTATTATTGGACTTGGATGAAGATCAGACCACTCATGTTATGAGTAATTAATGCAGTAATCCAGGTGAGTTCACATTTCTTTCACAATTTCTTGCAGCTGTACATGGATATGCGGTGGGTAAGGCGGTAAGGAGAGAATAGTAGAGCAGGGGTAGGTGAGGTAAGGCTAGATAAGGTCTGGGAATGGGCCAGAAATATGCAGGTAAACACACATACTGTATATGAGCAGACATTTATAAACCTTTTATTGTTGGAGACATACTGTATATGTTGGTACATACAGTCATATTATATTTTGGTTAGTAGGTAAGACTCTGTATGAGCTTCACATTCATAAAATGTATTTGAGGACTGTATGTTTAGAAACATACAAAGACCCATCTCATTGGAAGCTAAACATTGCAAATGTAGCAAACTACTGCAGGTGCACTTGGACCAGGGCCTGTGAGGCCAGGTGAGTCCAGGTGAGCAGATAACAACACTATCCAACAGTTTAAAGATTACTCCATTTATCACTGTATCTTATTCCTTCCAGCATTTTCAGAAAGAGTCTTCAGAAGGTCTTCAGAGCGGTTTCTCATTATCATGGCATTTTTTGGGTTATTAACAGCAAGAGAAGACATTCCAAAGCATAAAACATATACCATATGGCAAAAAAATATGTGGACACCTGAAGACCACACCCATATGTGGATCTTCCCTAAACTGTTGCCACAAAGTATGAAGCACACAGTTGACTGGAATGTCTTTGTATGCTTTGTATTTCCCACTGGAACTAAGGGCCCTAAACCTGTTCCTGCATGACAATGCCCTTGTGCACAAAGCAACGCACATGAAGACATGGTTTGCCAAGTTTAGACTGGAAGAACTCAAGTGGTCTGTACAGAACCCTGATTTCAACCCCACTGAACACTTTTGGGATGAATTGGAACGCTGATTGTGCACCAGGCCTCCTTGTCCAACATCAGTACCTCACTCATGCTCTTGTGGCTGAATGAGCAGGAATCTCCACAGCCACACACTAAAATCTAGTGGAAAGCCTTCCCAGAAGAGTGGAGGTTATTATTAATAGCAAAAAAGGGGACTAAATCTATAATGGGATGTTCAACAAGCACATATGGATGTGATGGTGAGGTGTCCACAAACTTTTGGCCATATAGTGTAACTATAAACAGATAAAATGCACAGTATGTTGATAATTTTACTGTAACACACCCCAGCATGTTTTATTCTTTACTTGGAGATGTGGACATGGTTAAATTATGTCGAGTCGAGTGAAGAGAACATAGATATTTATTGTGTATGGGTTCATATAAAGACACTTGTAGAAGAATCCTAAACATGGACGTACAACTTTCCTTTTTTTGTGTATGTATAAGAACATTTTCACATCAGTGACCAGTTTCATCCAAATTTTGTTGCTTTAAACTTAAAATAAAAAAGATCAAATCTGTTCGTACAAACGAGGCACTTGGTTCTTGAGATGAATGTTTGTTGGCCCTCACAACAAGGATCTTTATTAATTAAAAGAGAGAAACTCATCTCCAAAACATCGCATTAGCTGACTAGTAAATCACCTCTCAGGGTGTCCACTTGTCTTCTGAAATCACAGACACATTAGTGAATAGTGCCGTTAATTACAACGCGACTGAAGCTTTCATCTAATTGACAGTTCCTTGTGACCGTCTTTGCATTCTGCAAACATTGACAGATGGCAGATAGGTACAAGTGTTTTTACTGTGTAAATATAGAGACATGTGGAGTCATCACATCCCCAGAAAGACACTGTAACAGAACTGGTGTCAAGAGAAAGGAGAAAGAAGCAGCAAGAGTAAAGTAAAGCAAAGCCTCTGTCTCTCGCCTTGCTGTCACTGTACCTCTTCTCTTTCTGTGCCTCTATCTCACTCTCCGTGGCAGTTACTTGCTTTCGTTTCATGTGCCCAGACTGAGTGTTTGCCTTGTGTGTTTGCTTATTTGAGCAGGGGGTTTTTGCCATGTTATATTAGACTATCAGAAGAATGATTTTTTTCACCGGGGAAGCAGGTTCTGTAAACCTACTTCTCTCACCCATGTTTCTCCTGTAAGCACACTGTGTATCTGCATTTCATCCAGAAATAAGCCTTCCTGTTTGTTTTCATCAATCATAAATCATAGTGTGAGCCGGTGTGTGAGCTTACATAATGATGATTTGGCACTCATTAATCACATACAGAACAGGGTAGAGACGTATCACAACACTTATCACATATCCAAAATTTGTTCCGCAATGGTTAATGTTCCGTTCATTATCTCATGATACCTGTTGCACATTTCATACATCATAAAAATGCAATTAGGGCTCAGAATCCTCCTCACTGTCATCATTGCTTGGAAAATCACATGGCTAATATTAAACTAAATAGACTTCTGAAATCTTGAGATTTTATATGCGCTGAAGAGATGACTATCCATTTAGCATTCTTCCTGCTACACTTTTTCCCAAGGATCAATATACCATTTTAACATTTTACATACTCTGTATTCCTTTATTATATTTAATTGAGAATTACAGTGTTTATATACAGTATGCAGTATTTTATTTTGCCATTTGTTTGTGAATTTAGATTTAAGTCTTGTCTCACTCACAATTTTGCCACCTTGTCAAAGCATTTGTTATTTTTAGGGACTTTAACAGCAAGCACTGCTTGTCATTTGTTCTCAATTTTTCATGTGCAATTTTTCATTATTGTTTTGTCTTATTTTCTCCTCTATGGTGATTGCATGTTCATGTTTCTTTTTTCATGCTTTTTTCCAGTTCTTTTTTACAATTACCTTTTCTTTTATTAAAACCTTTGTGCACTTATTTTCTGCTTTTCTTGTACAACCTAGTTTCAAGTTAAAACAACCTAAATCAATGAGGTTGATGTCATAAAAATTATTACCAGCATATGCACCAGTTGGTTCCATCTGTCTGCTTGACCCTATTCCCAACATTGTTTAAATTGTGTTTACCTCAGCTATGCCCCCTTTGCAGAAAAAATCAGCCCTTGACACTGACTTCCTTTCCAACTACAGGCCTGTCACTAATCTCTGCTTCCTGAGGAAATTGCTGGTTATGTTTTTTTCACCCAATTCCAACTTCCAACACTAGCTTGTATCACACAAGTTACTGGATCCTTTCCAAATTGGCTTCAAGAAGAAACAGCATGGAAACAGCACATGTCAGAGTCACTAATGACCTTCTCATTAGTGCAGACTCTGTCCACTTAAGCTTCCTTATATTACTGGATCTTAGTGCTCCATTTGATACGGTTCATCACCCGATGCTGCTGGAACAGCTGGAGAACACTGTTGGTGTCAGCTGCCTTGCACATACTTGGCCTCAATCTTATCTGAGTAATGAGCTGCAGCTTGACACAGTAAATGGCAAGTAGTCATCATCCATTAGTACTAATTACTAGGGATGCCTCGATATCAATACTGCTATTGGATCGCCATCTGATACTGCTTTTCTTTACTCATACTAGTACACTAATGCTCTGATACTCACATCCAGTATCAAGTGATATGTGTCGTATGTTGTCACACTAATGAACAGATGACACGAAACGACAGCGATCTGGATGTATTTCACAATTAATGGCAATCAAAGCAAAGCAGACTGCAAACAGTTGCTATGTGAAAATATCAAGAAGAGACAGTACAGCTAGTAACCTGATAAAACTTCTTAAACATAAAACTCAGCAGGAGGAGTACATTGCTAGCAGTACAGGGAAGCAACTAGCACTGAAGCTAACTCTGGCTAGCAGAGAAAAAAATGCTAGGTGAGTGAAAATAACAGCTCTTACCCAGTATGTTGTTCTGTATAGTATTGATATTGAGGCATCCCTAGTAATTAGTACTAATGCATCTTTAATTAATCTTTAATTCTTTGTACCATGGTTTTTTCAGCCTAATGAACTTTTATGATAAATGTAGTATAAAAACACACATCATATCCAACACTCTTCAGTGGGGCTTCAAAATTGCTGTCACTGTCACGCCTGAAGTTGCAGACTACAACTTCCATGATCCTCAGCCCACAACCTCATCACATGACCTCCAGACAAGCACCTGCCCCTGCTAACAATCACTTGATTACTAATGACACTCACCTGTTTGCCATCCCAAGACTCCCTTTAAATAACCCAGTCTCCAAGCCATTGTTATCTGCCTGTCTTGACCATGCTTCCTGTGTGCTGAGTTAGATTTGGCTAGTTCATGCCTGTTTGCTGCTCATCTGACCATTTTCCTGTCTCATGTTTCTGAGTATTGCTGAAAAATCCAGCTTAATCTGACCAGCTACCATTTGCTAAAATACAAACCACGCTGGTCAAGATGGTACATGGAAACAGTGGACATGCAAAAATCCTAGACAGGTTGTTTTTATGAAAATAACACAGCAAGCCAATTAACAAATCTCAACTATTTTGATCAATTTAGCCAGGTAATAAAGAAGCTGGAAAGTAATTTACCAACTGGCAAAGATAGTCTACCAGCTTGACACTCTTGGCCTTGTAGCTTGTTTTGACAGCTGGTATGTGGTCAGACTAAACTGGATTTTTCAACAGGGAGGCTTTGGTTTATCTGCCATATTGGTTTTTAATAAAACACCCACTAGTTTTCACCTATGAAAAGAACTTTTGTACAGTCATGCAGTTTCAGAAACCACACAAGCGAATATACTTCTGGTTATTTAACACCTCAGCAAGTTGCTTTTAATCGATTTTTATTATCATTTATGCACTTACTTTTATCACTTTATCACCAATTAGACTTGTACAGACTAGCATTCGTCTGTCAGGTTATGAATCCTTGCAGATTCTCCAGATACTTTGTATTGCTCCATCTTCAAGTCTGCATGTTTTTTAAGTTGCTCTAGATCAGAATATCTGCTAAATGACTGACTGTAACCTGCATATGTAACTGAATCAGCAGTAACTTTTAGGGATTCAGAGACTTCATTGGTAAAAATATGTTAGAGAAAGTAAACATGTGAGTGTGGAGATTAAGCTGATTAAAAAAAAACATTCAAGACTTGAACAAAGTGTAATTAAGGTTTAATTATTTGCTACAATTAGATTTTTTTCAGTATTAGAGAAATGTTAATAAAATGAAGAAGACTTAGCTCCCCATCACCAGACCCCATCTTGCCTTGGCCATCATTAAGCTGCAGAAAATAGGCAGAGTTTGAGATTTTTCTCCATCTTCCACCACCTCTAATAACGACTCTGACTTAATGCTGGCTTTACTAACAATAGACCAACCTTTTAGGGTTAAAGTGGATGACATATGAGAAAAGTCTGACTAACAGCTCTGACTCTGAATGACTATTTTAAGTTGTTTTTTTGTTGTTGTTTTTTTTAGAAAAAGAAGAACACAATGTTTTTGAATGTTTTCTTCTCTACTAACTCAATAACACTACTTATTTCATTTAAAAAATGACATATAACTGCAGCTTTATTACTTCAACTTAAACACTATCAATGTTAGCATGTGGATTGTTTTTCTTTGCATTTTTCATCTTTATTCTGTTCTCTCATGCATATTTTTTGACTTGTTTTACCTATTTCAGCTTTGTTACTCATTGCATTACTTGTGTCGAATGAAACAAGTGGTTGTTTCATTTGTGCTGTAGTTTTTCTCATTTTATTGTCAGCAAGTCAAACTGACATATTTGATTGGATTCTATCAGCTGTCATGATCGTGATCCCACGCGCACGCTCCGCTGACATTTCTTTTGATGTGGCAAGATATTGAGAGCGTTGTGACGGGATTTGTCACAGTTGTAATTTCTCTTTCATGTCTCTCCGGGCAGCTTGGTGCGACGTGGTTTAATAACAATATGAGGAGGATGCAAAGCATTGATTTGTCATAAAAACAGACACGTGCGTCTTCATTCTTGCATTTGCTCCATTAATACAGCATAAAGGTGGACAACACTGAGTCAGAGCTTTAAACTGAGGTTGAGGACCTGTATATTAGACAGAAACATATTATTATTTGCTTTCAAAGGTGATGGTGATGACAGCAAAATACCCAGTGTTGCATTAATGCTGTCAGCATTTAATTAACTGCAGTGTTTTTTTGTTGGGGTTTTTTTTTGTATCCAGCTTTACTTACGTAAGCCCTGTAGGTGTGAATGGAACACTGAGGATTTTGCTGTGTAATGATAATTCTGAGTTATCTGATGTTTCAGCACCGTTTTCGAACAAGCTAGTGAGCCAATATGACTGCTCAAATGACTAATCCCCCTTACCTTACTTGAAATGATTACTAGTGTGAAGTAAGTGACAATAGAATGAGTACTTGTGAGATTGGATAAGTAGACACTGGGGTTTTTACTGTGTTTCATCCTGGAGTGACGACGTACATGATGTACAATCACCAAAATTATCCAGCCCTGCTTTACGTGCGAGATTTACAGACCCTTGACCCTTGCCCTGACCATTTTACTGGAGTAATTATTCTCAACACAGTTACAATGGAAGTCTAAGGACATTTTTTTTTTGGTGGGGGGGGGGAGTCAATCGTTCATTCATCCTCAGTATTATGCATATCCGGGAACACTGAGCGTGCAAAGCGAGAACACACCCTGGATGGGAAGTAAGTGTTCACACCTAGGGGCAATCCACCTACTGGCATGTTTTTGAAGGTGGAACCTAACCGGAGAACCCAGAGGAAACCCACACAGATATGGGAAGAACATGCAAAATGTCCTTAAATATGTAAGGAATAAATGTCTTAGGATGAGACAAACCTTGGCAACGTTGTTCTCATCGAACTTTCTAAGAAGTAATTCCAGTTTTAAGGTATCCAAATGCGATCAGAAAGAAACTGACTTCCCTTTGAAAATGTACTCTCATTTTTCCATTATTTTCCCAGTACAGAGAAATGTGTTGAAATGAATGTGTGTAGTGATTGTGTATATGCTTCACATGCAGTAGATAGAGATTAGGTTGAAAAAAAATTGCTTTAAGGGCCATTCAGATACATGATCAGCTCAACTTATGTTTGTTAATTGAGTCCTTGGAGTGTCAGGGGATCAAGGCAACATAACCACAGCAATTAAAATCTTTATTTTTAGCATCAGTTGTTCATCTTGCATATACATATCATTTGGTTTTTTTTGTAACTAATTCCTTCATCTGAACATGACACTTAACAAGCGATGGCTGGTCACGATATTGAATGAGAGAGCTAAAAAATTCTACTATCTATCAGTAACTCAGCGCTACAATTATGAAACCATTAGAGTTGAGCCTTATTGCGCAGGGACTCATCATAAATAATACTCATACACACAGGAACACACTCACTGAAAGACAGGTAGGCAGCACAATTCGTGATTGCTTTTTCTTTTAAATCAAGTGTTTCATGTCCATAATCATGCCGTGTCTCTTCCCGAATAGCAAGTGGGGTAAACAAAAAAGCTTTGCTTGTTGTTAGCCAGCTCTTTTGTTCAAACCACACAAAACTTGCAATTCTGTTGTTTGTCCCTTTGTGTAATTTTGTATTATGACTTGACAACATTTGTTAAGTCTGTTTACTTCCAGTTTCTAAAAAAGGAATTTAAAATTTATAAAAAATTTAAAATCAGCATTCAGGAAAGTACTCCCTCTCTTTCATGTTTATTACACCCACTGTTGTATTTCATATGTGTCTTCTCATTAACATTATTAACAACGACAATGATGGATGTTGGCTCAAATAAATGAGCCCCAATGCGCACAAACCTGAAGAAGTATTCATCAAGTGTAATCACCTGAAATGACTGTCACTGAATCTGCGAATCTACAGCCTGGCTTAGAAAGAAATCAGCCCCAGCCTCACTTCTTCCATTAATGGTGCCACATCCATTAATGGTGCTGTTGTTATGCAAAAGTACAAACTAATCCACTTGAAGTCATTTGTTAACTGCAAATAAGACAATATGGATGTGAAGATTGAGCCTATTTTTATTGTATTTTTCCTGGATAGAGAGAGAGTCCTGCTATCTCATTTATATCAGCCAGCCCTGCACTTAACACAAAGTCATTATCTTACTAGATAGTAAACAATCTTGTATTTGTCTAGAATTCTTTCACTTTTTCTTTCTCTTCTGGAGGATCAGATAAAGAGGTGAACAGTATTGTTAATTAGGCTGAGCTGATCTAATGGCAACCTGCTCACTGGAGAGCACCAAAGCATTAATGGAGCTTGTTGCCATGGGCAAGCGTGATACAATTTTTAAATACTCTGCTCACTTTTATCTCACCTTCCCCTTTGTGCTTTGTGAGATGTAGATGATTTGCACTTTGGGTCATGAAAGGAAGCGCTCGCCCCAGGTTAATGCAACTTTATCTGCATTGTACAACACTGACAATTTGAATCTCTACTTCTTGCTTTACATCTTTACATTATTTAGTTCTCCATATCCGTATAGCTTTGCACATCTTTTTCTTTGATTATCACAACAACCCTTCCCACACAGCTCATTTTCACACATGCACACACACATTCACACATCGTACATTACTTCCTCTCTCATACATCATTTCTGCTCATTAGGCTAATTTCACCCCAGGAAGTGAGGAAGGGGGGTTCCAGGTTCAGTGAGGTGCATTAATTCCAACTACCATCAGGTTCCTTGGCCCGTTAGCCAACATTAGGCCATTCTTGGGTGCCCTGAGCGTGTTTATAATCTACCCCTCAAATTGCCTATCCTTTTAAAGTGCTAAGAAACCATAAAGCAGCCAGACTTGAACATATTTTGTTTATCACAAGGGCCATAATGGAAAGTCATTTGAAGTGTCCCTGTTGGCTGCTGGGAGTGTATTGGCACATTTTAAAAGCAGCTCAGCTTGGCGTTTTGCCATTTCAAAGGCTATGCATTATTATTTCATAGCCCCGAAGCACTTTTAATGCGGCATAGGCATCTCACTAAAATCAGTACATTCATTTAAATTACTTGCAGGAACACATTGTGACTCAAGTGGCTAATCAGCCAAGTGGGGTGACACAAAAACTCCTCTGGCCATTCAGCTCTATGTGCTAAGTGAGCTATTATTAGAGAGGCCAGTGTGAGTCAAGAACTGCTGATGGCTCATGGGGTGTTTATGGCTGATTGTCAGTATTTATGGCAATCCATCAAGGCCAAGCTGCTGGAACCTCATCAGATATACGGCAGCACTGGTCACTCTGCTGCAACTGCCATTATTATAGTGGAGATTAGTGGTGGAGGGGGTAACTAACTACTATTGCTTTTGTCACTTTTTTTAAGATTCTTCTTAAGATTTGAAAAGACTACATGAATTATATCCCAATGGATTTTTTTTTTTTAAAAAAGGACACATACACTAAATGATTAGGCAAATATGTGGTGTTGTAATAAATGAATATGGACACAACATACAGGTAAAGAAAAAATTCTCAAAGTGCAAAATCATGAGGATTGCAGTGCAATCATGTTACAGAGTTGGCAACATTGCTAACAAGAAAATGTAAGCAGGCACAGAGAAAACAGAATTTTACAAGAAAACCTAAAATTTACCACAAAACCCCGGCAAGATCCTGTGTGACCACTACTTAATAATTAGCAGCTCCTAGCTTTTATACTGACCAAAGAGACCAAAGTCCCACCCAACTGGTTCCTCTTGGTTCACAAGTCTGAGAGCTGAATTCACAGGTCTGATTTCACCTAGCTAAAGTCAGCACAAAGCGAAAGGAACTGCTAGACACGTCCCGCATCCTTTCCCTGTATGTGTCCTTTTTTTGAAATCCATTGGGATATAACTCATGTAGTCTTTTCCCATCTTAAGAAGGATCTAAAAAAAAAAACAATAAAAGTAATAATAATTAGTTACCCCCCTCCACCGGTAATCCCACTATAATAATGGCAGTTGCAGCAGAGTGACCAATGCTGTGGTATATCTGATGAGGTTCCAGCAGCTGTGATGCATTGTGATGCCCAGTGAATTGCCTTTTCTGCCAGCTGAATATTAGATTTATTCAGAGTATCTCAGACACATCACTCGGTTTCTCACTTCACATACTGGCTTACGTTAAAAAAAAAAGAAAGAAAGAAAGAAAAGCTTTTCTTTTTCTGGCATGTCACTCCACAAGCAGAGGCAGTTTCTCACAGGCACCCCAGAGAGGCCATGTCCACATAAGTAACAGACTGCTCTGAGAGAAGATAATCCATAAACATGCAGATGTTTTTTTTCATGATCCTGTTTTTCTTTCAGTTTGGAACACTACTTACATGCTATTTGTCTTTAAAAGTGCTATAAGTTGCACTGATTATTGCTATAATCACACTGTAATAAACTCTGAGCTTCCTAACAAAGAGCATGATAGGCTAATTAGGGCTGTAGTCATGACCGGCATCATCAAGTCCAAGACCAGCACTAGACAAGGTAAAGTCAAGACCGGGTCTTAAAAGGGTCGAGGCCAAGTCAAGACCGAGTCCAAATGAAAGCAAGATCGAGTCAAGATCAAAACTGAAAACCATCAAATCGTTTTGAGGCCAAGGCTTTACATGCATTATGCCAGTGCTTAGGCTGTTTTCTAGAAGAAGGAGTTAAACTTGCGGAAAGAAAAGACAACACAAGCATTATTTTTACAAACCGTCAGTTGAGACCAAGACCATAGTTAGCTAATGCACAAGACTGAGACAAGTCCTAGTACAAATCCCAATAAGTCAGAGACAAGTCCAAGTCAATAGAAAAAAAAAGCGTTTTGAGACTGGACACAGCCCTAAGTCTAATGATCGCAAATCTCTAAGAATCGTCACGAACCAACTCACATGTCAAAAGGCTTTGTTGGTTTACAACTGTGTTATGCATTTTAGCATTTTTATTGTTTTAATAAACATTTTGCCACAAAGCTTATAGTGTAGATAGCTACATTCCTTGCCTGAAACTTGGAGCTTTTCTAACTTCTTTTTTAAACTAGCTTTTTATTGATTTTGAAGCATTAAATTACAAACTCCCATGTATACTGTATGCTTTAACTCTCTGTATTTTTTAAAATCAAACTGTTTTTTTATGACTTACTACTGTATATTACTATATGTCATATTTTGATTCAAATAATTAGCCATATGAAGGTAATTAAGAAGCTGCAGTGTGAAATAAGAAGCTGGTTTCTGTTTATTTAATAATAAATGATAAAGTGAAATTGATATATTTTTTTCAAATTGCTTAATTAATCGTGAGAAATAACTGTATTTTCAATACTAAGCAAAGTGATCGTTTTACATTCATAATGGAGATAACTGTTAATAATTAGATATCAGCAATAAAGATGTGTACTGTCTGACACAGCCTGTGTGTGTGTGTTTTTTTTTTACAGGGTCAAGTGGATCTTCCTTCTTAGCAGAAATAAATGTGTTCCATAAGCAATTACAATTATGACTCAAACCACTGGGCCCATGCTGGGTGTGTGAAAGGTGACTAGGTGCTCTAATAAGGCAGTGAACAGTGAAATGCTTATTGCTCTACTTTTGGGCTTCCAGCCTAATGAATCCTCCATGGATGGGTAATCTGATCATGGGTATGCACATATCAGACTATTTTCAGGAGGAGCACTGCTAATCATGCTGCTAATGCTAATGACGTCAGCCGTAAAAGCACCAAGAACATTGCATGCTTAAGAGTTGGAACTTTCATTGTGAGTTATCAGGAGAGAGAGACTATATCATGCGAAAACCTTTCACATGGTCAAATCTGAGCATTTTCTGCTACATCTAGGCCCTGCCTACCTCTACATTTATAACTTAATCTACTTGTGGAAAAACAACATTACTGCCAAATGTAAAGTTACTTTGATTATCAGCATCATTCATGGCTCATGTCTCATCACCTGAGATTAAAGTCATTCATGGCATTTAAACACGAGCCTCGTCGCCATCGCTTCACTCTACCGATCTCTGTTCTCGCTAACATTGGTGGGGAAATAATCCCTGATTCATTCAGTCCATACTGACTAAAGTTCTTGTTATTAATGTCTTTTTATTAAACATTTTCAAGCTTTTTCTGTTGAGTGTGTAAGCGCTTTTCTCTGTTTTGATGATGATGTGATGGAGTTATCCTGACATTCAATGTGTAAGGAATTCACATTTAGCTAGCAAGGTTTTAGGCAAACTGACTGCATGTACCACTGCTTTTGTTAAACTGGCTTGTTCCCTGATGTCATTTTTGCAGGCAGATCCCATGCGAGGTTGGAAAGTAGTCTAAACAAAAACATCTGAATGTCATTTCAGATATATAACTATATAAAATATAGTTATGTTTTCTTAAAGTAGAGATGGCAGAGTATATTTGTGGCTGTTCCAGTATGTAGCCACAGTGACATTTAGTTGGTAGTTGGTTGCCTTTTATGCTACACGGCAGTGTTGCATCTTTGGCTTGACCTGGCTAAACTAACTAGAGAATCCCATTTAGTTAGATATATTATATATGTTGTATTTGAATATTTGGGAATATAGGAGCATCTGGTTCTAACACTGCCTCAAAGTGCCAAGAAAAATACAGTTCCATGATGTCCATTTGCTTTCTAAAGGAGCTTGGGTAACTTGTAGTTCGGTCTGCAAGTGAAGAAGGTAAGGGTGTGAGGAAGCAAGGCCTACTTACAAGATCACCAGCTGCCCCATATTTGCACCTGCAGCACCTCAAGTATCTGGTAAAGCGATCTAAACAAAAACAAGTGCCCATGCCCCCAGGGTGTACCTGAGTGCATATGGTGGTCACTGAGTGCATCAAGCCATCCCACATGACAGCTCCTCAAGAGCAACACCGAAGAGCTGCACACTAAAGGAGGAGGAGGAGATGACAAATGCATTGTTCAGGGAAAATACTATGCCCCAACATTTCTCTCCTTTTTACGCTGCTGATTCCCCTGAGAAAGGTTTTCTTCTTGCTTGCCACTGAGCCACATTTCAGCACTCAGAGATGCCGCCCACGAGCATCTGAATCACTCTGAGCACACCATCCACCGCCACACACCGCACAAAACTTCATTACCTGCAATCTCTTCTGTTTGGATATAATTAACGCAAATAATTCATAAATCACTGTCATCTGTAGTCATTATCTCTTTGCGCTAAACATTGAGGCCATTACTGCTGAGGTATAGGCACATCTAGGGTTTTTTTTTTAGATGTGGGGAGGCAACAGCTAATTACACTGTTTTCCTTAAATAATGCAGATTGCATTGTGGGTGATTTGAAATCAAGCTGATCAAAATGTTAGATTTTACAGTAAACAGCTATAATTTGTCGGGCATACATGAAAGGTAATTAGTGCCATCCTGAGCAGATGGAAGAGTTGTGCATTATTATAACTTAAACCATTATTATGTCATAATCATTAGTTTATCCTGGGACTAAAATGAGCCCTGAATATTTTTCTAGGATCAATACTAGTTTCCATATCAGCCAGCCAAACAAAGCCCTAACTGCATCATCAAAATCCAAACATGTATTGATGAGATTTGATGAGACTTTTTCCTGCATCACAGTGCAGCAGGTAGTACTGGAGTCCAGCGTTGGTGTGGCACTTTGTATGATCTTCTCGTACATTACTGTAATATTGCAGTGATTAGTATACATATAGGACATGGCTGCGATTGCAGTATTTCTGATTTGTTCCTTGGTGCAAAATGAATGGCCAGATTGTAACATTATTGTATTGGCTTCAATTACTCTATGGAGATTTGGACAAACACCACAGTGATTTAAATTTACATAAGTCATATATGATGAATTAATTCTGCATTAGTTGCATAGACGTAACAGACCCCATAGAGAATCTTTCAGTAAAGTTGTGTATAAATGTTTTTCTATGGAAAACTGCACTAAAAATTCACACCAGATTTACAACAGTTTGTTGATAAATGTAAAGAATATGTCTTTTAGCGTGCATTTGTATTTAGTGACGCCCCTATGAAACTCCATAAAAGGAAAAGCTCACAGGGAGCTGAAAACAACATGTTTTTGTTTACACATTGATTACAACTCAGGAGCTCTCTTAGGATTCAAACATTTTTTGAACTTTCCGACTACCACAATTACAGATAATTTTCTTTGTTTCCAGCATGATAAATGAAGCCCTGTGAATCTTATTGGTAGACAGAAGTCTGTCGTCTCGGAAATCCTGCGGCTCCTTTCCTTCAGACGGATTTATTAAATTAAACAGCTTCAGACTTGTGCATGCCTAGAGTTGCCAAGGAGTTGCTTCACATGAGATCAGTTGGTGGTGGTTTGATAGATGAGCATGACTATGCTGGGGAATTTGGTCTGAAGTTCATGCATATGATAATCTACCAGCCTTGGGCAGATTGTGTGTTAGTCTGGGGAGGCATGCATACACCATCACTGATTAAATAGAATGGTTTGCAGTGTATGAAGATGGTTGCAGTGTTGGTACACCAGCTGTTCTTGATAACAGACACTTACTTCATCTGATTTTGTGACGTGTAGTTTAAATCTGTGGAAGAAACAACAGAGCTGGGAGTATCAGAGGAATGTGTTTCCAATATGTGAGCTCCTCTCTGGGCATTAGTGACCTAACCGAATACAAATATGGTTTAATAAATTATTTGTATGAATGAACAGATAATGTGTTCTAAACAGGTACAAATACAGATATGAATAAGAGGTGCACAATCTGTTTTTGTTGTTTATTTTTTAGAAAGCTTGCCAGAAATGTTCAGTGGTTGAGACTAGCGGTGTGCATCATGACTGGGATCCCATGGTACACAGCAAGTTGTGCAAGAGGAAGGGTATCACTTCCATGCAGGTGCAAGTAAGAGGTCAGATATGAAGCTTGTGGGATTAACATGAACATGCTGCACTGTGCAATGTATTTACAGCATCCTTTGTAACTGCTTGGTCAGGGTTTAAATTAGGCTACTAGTTTTTATATTTCAGGAAATTTAACCAACTAAATTTGTTAGAAAATATCGTGGGCAAGTATAAACAAAAATAATAACTGCATGAGCAGGATTTTTAAAAACAGTCCTGCACACATCAATTACGAACTCGTGTGATGTAGCTGAGGTTGAGGAACTGTCAGAATTCACAGACCATACTAATAGTGCTGGCTTTTCTGTCTCAAGGGTTTATATTTAATAAAACAAAAATCTTCCAGTTTAGGCCACACCCACTTTAAATCTACTTTAAATCTGAATACAGATTTAGATATGGATATATGGACCACTAACCAGATAGAGATACAAACAGTGACAAAGCGTTGCACCGTTACTGCACATGTTATTTCTTATTATAATTCTTATTGTTGAAATTTTTTTATTCACTCTAACCAGTGGGATTTCCCTGTTGAAAGTTGCTTGTTTAGAGTTTGACAGTCAGTCAGAAAGTGAGAGAGAGGGAGGAAAACTCAGACATGGCTCTGAGGGCTGGTAAACTAATGCGTGCATGTGGGAATGTGATGTTTTATCAGAGTTCTGAGCTCACAGCTACAGTACAGCAATAATTTCTGTCTCATCTCTGGACAAGCACATTGAGTCAATGGTACGGCACTCTGCTTGCTAATGTAATCCAGAGCAGGGAGACTACTGTCAATTATACTCAGTTACAGGTAATGCTCCCACTTCACTGTCTGAACTGAGGACAAAAACATGTGCACGTCAGATGGGGGGAGAGAGAGAGAGAGACATACACACACATATACACACGCACAGAGAAAGAGAATAAAGAAAGAAGTGACAGAGACAGAGAACGAAGTGGCGTGAGTATTACACGCTTGCCTTGTATGGATGGGAACAGCCTTCAGTGTTTGTTGTCTGGGGTAATTAACGCCCTGCAACCAGTGGCACAGAATTAAACGAAGTGACTGTAACAGCCTTCAACCCCCAGGATACATCAGTGGTGCCAGTAGAATGACTCTCATAACAATACATGGGCACCTTAAAGAGAGAACACAAATTAAAGTCATAGCTGTGTTACAAAACAGGCTCCGTGCTTGCTGTATGAAGATAAATGGAGGCAATATTTTTCTCTTCTTTCCAGTTTATACACCTAACTGGGTGATTCCACGATTATTTCCTACTGATATTACATATTACGTTTACAAATATATATGGAAAGTAAAGAACATTTTAAACATATGAACTAGAACATGTAGAAAACAGCATTTGAAATGTAGTCATAAATTAAATTAAATACTTCGAAAGTCATATTATTTTTGTATTAATATATAAATCAATTTAACAACTCATGCTTTTCAATGAATCGTCTATTATAGATGATGAAAAATGTACATTACAGTTTCACAACATCACTCAACCCTGTCACCTGAACACATTCACCTTTATGAAATATTTGAAATATTCCACAAGTCATGTTCAACAGGACCTGAACTGAAGATCAGGGGAAGAAGAAAAGTAAGGTCTTTTTTTTTTGTTATTTTCAATGATATTGTGAAATTGACTGATGAGGTCAATTTGAAAGAACACTCTTGGTACCGAAATCATAGATTGAAAATAAAATAAATCAATTTTTCATTAAAAATGATAAACAATTGAAAGTAAATAACTAGCAAGTTGAATGAAATTAGTACGGTTGCTAGTTAATCACATATTGTTTTTTTTTATTGTTTGCTTTAAAAAAAAAAAAGAAAAAGAAAAAAGAATACCTAACCCTGTTACTTATTTATTAAGAGCAAAATGCAGCTATTTTCACAAATAAAACCTTGTAAAAAAAAAAAAAAAAAAAAAAAAAGTTGAGATTGTTGCCAGAGATTTTTTTTTTGAATGGTTAAATGTTTCCTTAGATTCAATGTTGAAAAATTATTAAAACAAGAGCTAAATGGCACCCCAATCATAGAATCAGTCAACTGAATTGAACTGAAATGAGGAATTAAGCCTAGGTACAGAAAATGTTAGATGCAGAATATTTCCATGCATGTGATCAGTCAGTGGAACAAAGGTACACTGTTGCTGATTGACATTGCTATAGAAGTCAATCTAATTTGTGCAACAGCACATGTGGATATCTGTTAAATTACGGTTGAGAGCTGATTCTCGCTCCTCCGTGCTCCTGCATTTCTCTCCTTTCAGAATATATGTAAACAGTTTGGCGTCCTTTTCAGCTGAAGTGCGCATGCAGAGCAAGAGAAACTGAGAGGAGAGAGAAGTAGCAGTGTGAAAAACAGGCTTATTGTCAGAGTAATTACAAAAGTTACACCCCCGAGCGCAGCACAAGTGACTGGCCACAGGCATTATGGAAGAGAAAATGAAAGAGAGAGAGAGAGAGAGAGAGTATGAAAAACAAAAATTTAAATTCCTGCCATCGGCTGGAGACTCTCATCTAGGTAACATAATGAAACAAGGCTCATTACTGAGACGGATATACATTTATTCACAACAATCTGCCTACACAGATATGCACATCTTCACATGAATAATGAGGTCACTTACATATACGGTATGTTTCGTACCACAATGTGGAGACCGCCTTCTTATAGGTAAACAGTATGTGGTAACACTTTCTATGAAACCCATAGTCATAAATCATTAGAACTGGGCTTATAATTCTTTGTAAGTTGGTAATGAGTAAGTATAAGCATATTTATAAACTCCAATAATTCCTCATAAAGCTCTAATAAGTAAGAAATAAACTTCAGGGTAACAGTAACTCTGCTTTGCAGACCCCATCACACCACCCCAACCTTGCAATAACAGCAAGTGATTTATTCCTCTTGTACCACAGCAATCTGTCAACACTTATAATTTTTGAATTTATTTATGAACGACATGTCATAACTTTAACCACTTATAGTTCAATTTAGCTGTGGAACTTCCACAAGACAAGCTCCTGTTACCATTAATAATATTATAACAACTATACAAAGTTGTTCCCTCACCAAAATGTACTGCATTGTAACCACAGATTCCTGCTCTTGGCTGAGATGCTTTTCTGCTCATCACGGTTGTAAAGAGTGGTTATTTTAGTTTCTGTAGCCTTCCTGTCAGCTTGAACCAGTCTACCATCTCTCTCATTCACCAGCAAAACTCTCGAGACTGGTGTGCAGGAGAATCCCAGGAGATCAACAGTTTCTGAAATACTCAAACACTCTTGCACAGACAACCATGCCACGGTCAAAGTCACTGAAATCCCATTATTTTCCACATTCTGATGTTTGATGTGAATTTTACCTAAAGCTCTTGAGTGTTCCTAATAAAGTGGTCGGTGAGTGTATTGTACGCAATAAGCATGGGCAACATTTTAATGTAGTACAAATTATATAATGCCATATTAGCAGCCTGGCATGATGCTGTAGTCAGTTACTAGAGTTTATATAATGTGTACCAGGAATCACTAACAAGACTTCTAAACATATGAATATGAGCTTCATAAAAAGTGTTACCAAGTTCATTTATTAAGTAGCATGTCTTGAGTGAGGACTGCTGCCTCGAATCTTTTGCAAAATGTACGACTGCTGGAACACGGTTGTGTTACAGACTGCTAATAAAGCTTCTTTTGGTAAAGTAAATGTCAGAGTGTGATTGCAATGGGGGAGGTGTTGCCTGTGGGACCTCAGTCTAAAAGATGTCTTATTATGGAAGATGTGAATCATTTGGAGAGAAAAAAAAGAAAAGAAAACTTAAACCTTAGGCTGCGATCACTGAAAGCATCCTCCATCTAAAGAGAGATTCCAAAAACAGCATTGTTTTTCTCGTCCTCAGTGTGCTTGAAGCAGTTGACCCCGGTGCCTGTGAATGCATATGCAGATAAATCAGAATATAAGCAGAACACAAGACGCACAAGCATCCTCCTACAAGCACTGAGAGGCACAGCAGCTCATCTGAATTTGCTGGGATCCAAAACATTTGAGCATATGGCTGTTTCTGAGTGCCTGGATCAGCTACGGTTGTTTACAGATTCCACCAGGAACGTTTCTTCTTGTTATCATTATCAAGAGTCGACGCTGCAGTTCATCAACACAGACTAGTCTGGCTAATTAAGGGTTTTGCTCAGACGCTTACGCTTTACCAGACACCACTGTTTGGACAGCAGGAACATGTTCCAAATTGTGAAAACCTCACTCGTGAAATTATTCACTGTTTCCATTTGTCGGTGAATCAACAAAATCCTCTTGAATGAGGATGAAAATTGAAACTGATCATGTTCTTTCACCTGTGATGACTAGATCTATTTATTGTTGCCTTATCATAAAGACAGATGGGCTTTGAAAGACAATTCTCACTGGAACACTTGTTGTCATTGAGATGGCAAAAATAGATCTTTGAAGCACTATGGTAATGATGATGAGTTTCACCCACGCAATTATCTCACATTTCTCTCTCTTTCTCTCTCAATTATTATTGCCATTACATACTCATGCATTACATACAGAGTGTCTTTCCTTTATAAAATTTAAAAAAAAGGTTTAAATAACGTAAAAGAAAATGATTTGTTCTAGTGTGTATTTATTTATTTATTTAACCTTTGCATTTAACCTTTATTTAACTGCATTGAGCACAATAGTTACGCCATACATCAATAAAATATATGACGTAAAGGAAAAATCCACCTTGATTGACTTGCATATTCATGTAGATGTTTATGATTATGTGATCCTCAGTGGTGTCCAAGATTTATTTTGTAATGAAGTCCATTATGGTCTGTTTATGGTCCGTTTCTTCCTCTTTACCTAAAGAAAGCAATGTAGTAGCGCTTGACAAAGAAAGATAATTGTCTTATACTAAACCCAGGCATTTATATGACTTTTTGAAAATAACATACATTTAGTTTACATTTAGCGCTTGCATTGTTGCAAATGTTTTTTTGTTCTGGGGTTTTGTTTTTTTTTTTTTTTTGCAAAATTGAGATTGCCTCAGCTGGAAATCAGACACAGCAATACATAATAGTGTCATCAGCATGTAACTGAAAATCAGCAAGACACTATTGCAGACATCATTTATATACACTCACCATCCACTTTATTAGGAACAGTCATGTGGCAGCAGTACAGTTCAGACAATCATGCAGATACAGGTCAAGAGCTTCACATGTTCATGTTCACATCAATCATCAGAATGGGGAAAAATGACGATTTTTCGCGATTTTCACACACAACAGTCTCTAGAGTTTACACAAAGTGGTGTGAAAAACACAAAGCATCCAGTAAGCAGCAGTTCTGTGGGTGATAACATCTTCCTGATTAGAGAGGACAGAGGAAAATGGTCCAACTGGCTCAAGCTGACAGAAAGGCTACGGTAACTCAAACAACCACCCACTCTTTACAACCATGGCGAGCAGAAAAGCATCTCAAAATGAATAACATGTCAAACCTTGAGGTGGATGTTCTGCTCCTGTCCACTCCTGTCTGCCAAGAACAGGAATCTGAGGCTACAGTGCATACAGACTCACCTTAATTGGACAGTTGAAGATTGGGAAAATATCCCCTGGTCTTTTCCAAACTTCAGTCATCCAGGTTTGGTGATGCTGTGCCCACTGGAGTCTGGCACTAACAATCATGTTACAGTCAAATTAACTGAGATCACCTTTTTTCTCCAGGTTTGATGTGAACATTAACTGAAACGCTTGTCCTGTATCTGCATGTATTGCAACATGGTGCTGCCACATGATTGGCAGTTTGGATAATTGCATGAATGAGCAGGTGTACAGATGTTCCTAATAAAGTAGTCAGTGAGTTAACACTGATTTTATCAGACAAAATCCCTCTGAAAATACCAACTGAGATCTGTTACTTAAACCCACCCAAGGTCTTGTCAGACAATTCAATATCAGCTAAGCCATACAATAAAACATTATGATCAACCATATGACAAGCTTTTGATATGTCCAAGAAAAGAGAAGCACAGGCTTTCTTACAATCAAGGGCATTTATAATATCACCAAATACTTTAGTAGCATTGCTGAGCCTTTTCCAAAAAAAAAAAAAAACTGGAACATGCTCAAGATATTATTGAATTAAAAACTGATTTTAGTTTCAAATGATTCCCCCTGCGACTAAAGTATTTCAGACATTGCTGACAGCAGACAGCACCCACTTTCAAGCAATGGCAGGACTAAAGCAGATTTCCAGTCTTCTGCTATGATATTCTGCTCCAAGGGCAAGTTAAAAATATATATTAGAGGATCTACAATATCTGCAGTGAGCCTGAGTAAGAATGGATCAATGTCATTTAGCCCAGAGGACTATTCAGTCTCTTGAATGCTCAAAGGACCTCGTCTCTCAGAAGTGGCACAGAAATAACCCTGTCACCCATCTCCTTTATACATGGCTCTTTAGCAATGAGTAAAGTAATAAGATGACAAGCAATAAAATAAAAGCTAGTAGACAATCAGTTAAATGGATCCAAAATGAAGGAAAGTGATTTGGAAATACTGCAAATGATATAAGCAAGGTGAACTGCTGTGCTTCAAGCTTATTGAAGCACAAGAATTTTTCCAGATCAGTACAAACTCATGTTACCTGATGGGTAATAATTTTTTTTTTTAAGTTTTCATGAGTCCATTGTTAAATGAGAAAAAGCAGATGTGGCATGTGCAGGTACATGACTGATGCATTTAAATGGATTCACTCATTAAATTAAATTGGTTTGCAAAATTCAAGTTGATTTGTTTATTACAATTAAGAAATAAG
Source organism: Pangasianodon gigas (assembly GCA_022758105.1). Lineage (NCBI taxonomy): Eukaryota > Metazoa > Chordata > Actinopteri > Siluriformes > Pangasiidae > Pangasianodon > Pangasianodon gigas. Next base: position 14,688,468 of record CM040474.1, read on the forward strand.
AAAATTAAAAAACTCTAAGACATCTGTACATCTCTTCTACACTCTACTCTCAGGCTGTAGCCAGGAAGCAAAATTTTGGTGAGGTCCACTGTCATGGTCAATATATCACAATGCCACAGTTTTTAATCTCTGTTATGTTATCCTTCCATTCTTTCATAAACCACTCTGAATATTTTGATTTACAGGATAGTCTGTTAGTTATCTGTTGATTTCTGAATTTCAAATTATGCCATCAATATAAGCGTTAATAAATTAATAATAAAATTTTTACTCAACTAATATCTATTTATAGCCAACTAAGCAGCCTGTAGCCTTCCTTGAGCTGCTAATGTTACTGAAACTAGCAAGCTAGTCTAAATTAAAAAGAAATAAACAAAAAATTATATTAATTGAGGTTTGCATTTTACAAACTGCTAATTGCCCATCATATGCTCTTGCATAAACTCATTTACATCACAGCTATAGACATTTATATCATTGCTATAAGAAGTCTATTAATGTAGCGTAATGTAAATATCAGCTGCCATAGAAACTAGAGTGTGCATATATATATATATATATATATATATATATATATATATATATATATATATACACACACACACACACACACATACATTATATATATATATATATATATATATATATATATATATATATATATGAAACCACCAGGTGTTTGGGGGGAAAAAGCTGCCGCTCACCTGTTTTAGTTAAAATATAGGGAAAAAAAATTACAATCACACTTCATTATTAATTATTATACATAGCATATTTTCCCTAGAATAGAATTAGATAGAATAGACTGTAGAATAGAATAGATTGTTTTGCATAAGTTTGTTCAATGAGAACAACTGATCTCAATGTAAATAAAAATAATGAACATCTCTACAACAATTCTACAGTTTACAACTAGTAAGGTCCTCCTCAGTTGCTCTGAGGTCAGTTCTGGTTGGGAATGTGAAGTTTTTTCCCCAAAAGTAGGCTACATTGTGCCACCGCATTATCAGGATCTTGCTTTTTCCATATCGAATTTGAAAACTGAAGATGCTAAACAAGAGGTAAATCAAAAAGAAAGAAGGAAAGAAAAAAAATTATGAAACTAAGGTCTGGACCACTGTGTTCTTGATTGTAGATGTTCTTGATTGTGTGGCCATGATTGTAGATACTGTGTAAGCCTGAGTAGATAGAGTTTCCTTTCGTAACAGCAAGATGCAACAGTTTAGCATCACTGTATTTTCAATCCTTTCAAGTAGTGTTTGTAGGTGTGTTAAATAGTAAGAGGTGGATTAAATATCAGTTTTCTATATTGCTGGGCAGAAAACAACACGCTTTTTCTACCAATGCAATTCCGCTAGGAGTTTGTACTTTAATACAATTTTAACAGCATGATGCAGGTAACCACACACATGCAATACCACTTATCCTTGGAATATGGATGTAAATGCATAAAAAACAATAATCATATGCTATATATAGTGCGTTTCCCTAAATTCAAATACAAAAGTTCAAATAATGTCCGAATTCACAGAAACACCATGTATTGCAGGCTAGTGGTCCATACCTACTACCTGTTGCACAGCAGTATGTCTCTGCATATATAATAATATCCATCCTAGTCATGCAAACAGCAAAATTCACAGTTTTGAATGAACACTTACTTCATAAGAGTGAAATCTATGCATGTGGCTGTGCAGCAAAGCTCCTGAGCCTCAATATTGTCATTTGCAGGAGCATTCAGTCAATTTCTGACAGTAAACAACCAGGCTCATGAGGCTTGCAGCTTTATATTACCCTACTTAATACACCTCAATAAAGATTGTGTTGCATGGAACTGTATGTTAATGGAGGTTAAATTGGAATTTAGGAGATGGAAAAGCCCAGCACTGTGAAATTTATGCTATTATATGGCATTCTCAACACTGATTTCGTGGAAGTGTGATTAAAATAAGTTTTAATATGTCTAGTTCTATAGCTAATCTAACTGTAATTGGGGTTCAGACCTGACGTTTTCAGTATTCTTTGTCTGTTTTGCTATGAAGGTTATATCATATCATCTTCTGCTTTGGATCCACTGTGATTCTGACCAGGATAAAGCGCTTACTGAAGATGAATGAATGAAATCTTCTGCTTCTTTCCTGGCAAAGATATGATACGATAAAGCTGCTTGTTGAAAAATCCAGCTTAATCTCACCAGCTGCCAGATCGCAGGCCAAGCTGGTGGTAGTCCATTTTTACCAGCTGGTAAATTATTTTCCTGCTTTCTTATTAATTGTCTAAATTGATCAATAAATGTTTGAGATGTTCTGTGACTTACTGTTGTTATTTTCATAAAAAATAATTTCATCTGCTTAGTAGTATAGACAATAACTCGTCTATGTAGTATTAGTAGTAGTAATTCAGAAACTGTTTCCTTCCTAGCTGTCAAATATGGCTTGTGTTTTGGTAGCTTAAGACTAAGCTGGAATTTTCAGCAGGGCTTTTAAACCAGAAAAAAATAATTCTGATATCCTCTAACCTTTTTTATTTTGAAAACACTCAGTTAATAATAATTTCCTCAAGCCACCAAAATCACATTTAACCATATCTGTATCTAAAACTGTTGAGCTGAGGATTTATTAACAAGTCACACAGCTAGCTAAATAACTAGCTTGGTGGATTTAGCAAAAGACTTTTGCCAAAATAGTAAATCATCATAACTGCACAAATTGCCAATCAAATGTATTAAATAACTGTTCAAATGAACAGGCTTAATGTATGAAGACATTCAATATAGCTAGCAAGTAACAATTTCCTCTGGCTATGCAAAAAAAAAGCTACTTAGCTAGCTATACCACATAATGCTTTAGAATAGCAAGGGAAACGTTGTTAATAATCTGATTGATGCATGATTAACATATTTAAACAGCAAATTGAAATACTACGAAACAGCACAAAGGATAGAAAACGAGGAGGAGGATAAGAATCGCAGCACCAAAAAGAGTCCGGACTGACTGGTCATCAGCGTAATTGATCAAATTTAGTAGTTAAATGGATATTATGACAAATTTATTAACAATAATAATTTCCATCAAATGCTAGATGGAACTGTTCCTTCACATAAAGCAAAGGCACTGGAACTTCCTCTCCTCAACACACTGAATGAGATTTGTAATAAATGGGAAAGTGTCACCAAAGCCACAGCTGGCAGACCTGAAGCTGATTTAGCACCATGTGCAATTTAGTAGAAGACTCTCAAGCTCTTCAACTGAAGTCCTTCAATCTGCCAAATCTGTTGGCGAGTGTTTAGCAGGCAGGGTGGCTGACACAGTGAGCTATAGCACTCCTGCTGAGCTCCGTGCACGTGATGGTGCATTTAGCCAGCCTGGACACCTGGACGCTCGAGACCGTTTCCACGTGCTCACAGTTAGCTAGCTCCTTGAATGTGGGGAGTGAGTTTTTAATCACTCAAACAGGTGCAGAAACGCCGTCAAAGACTGACAGGCAGAGCATGAAGAGGCGAACTGGAGGAACAGAGAAGAGCTTTGGCGAAGGTAGTCAGTCCTGCTGAGACAATTACCCCAAATGATTCCCCTTCCTGTCAAACAAATTAATGTTTTCTCTTCACTAATTGTGGCTTCCTGCCTCGCTAAAATGGAAAATGCCCTCGTGGATGACTGTGCAGAACAAGCTGCTATTTTGTGATGTGGCAGTTCATTATAACAAAACAATTACAGGGTTTGAGGATATTATTAAAAACAATATGTTGCAGTTTAAGGTGCAGACAAATAACTGGTAGTGTAAGAAACTTGTTCATGCTTAACTAAATGGTTATATAAGCTTTATATGGTTATATGTTTATTTTTTTCATCTCATGAATACTGAGTGCATAGTCACTAATTCGATAAGCTGCTTCTTTGCAATACATTGCAAGGTGCTACTAAATAATGTTACGAGCGTATCGAAGAACTTAGTGTAAATCAATCCATGGTACATATCTATTCAAAAACAATTCAATCTTTAACTGTCTAATTTCAGTGAGCCTGTCCCCACATCTGTAGTCTCAGATTCATGTTCTTAGCTGATGTGGTCTTCTACCGTTGTAGCCCATCTGCCTCGAGGTTTGACTCATAGTGCTTTCTGAGATGCTTTTCTGCTCACCGTGGTTGTTTGCATTACCACCATAGCCTTCCTGTCAGCTTCAACCAGTCTGGCCATTCTCCTCTGACCTCTCTCATCAGCAAGGCGTTTCCTCAGAACTGCTGTGTGCCATTCTGTATAAACTTTAAACACAATACTCAAACCAAAAGATGTTTAATGTAATCATTAACTGAAGCTCTTGATCTGTATCTGCATGATTTTGTGCATTCCATTGCTGCCACATGATGGCTCTTTAGATAATTGCATGTATATGCAGGTGAACAGGTGTTCCTAATAAAGTGGACGGTGAGTGTATATACCTGCTTTGTCAAAAATGAAATCTACGAGCACTGATATATGTTTCAACTTATGTGCTATAACAAATAATCGACCTTGTATGGTCCTTTATTCAGATATAGCACTGCATCTGTCATACACACACATAAACACTAAGCTTTGGTTGGTACCAAAGGATAATTTATAATAAACAAAGGCACAGTGTCTCTTTTTTTTTTTTTGTTCTTTTTGGCTTTATTTGTGGTGTCTACAGTAACATGGCAGGAGTGGTGAGTGTACTGCATGCACAGCTCCCTGGCAGGAGGCCTTCTCCTCCATGATTCATCCCCTCTCTAATTGGACAGTCCCCCCATGCTATTTTTCATGGCTAATAATGCGTGACACATAGCAGCACAGCTAAAATCTGATTTGAGGACTCAAACTGAGTGTACAAAAATGACTTGCCACAGTAACTGCAACAAAGACATGAGGATGAAGCTGAAATGAACCGACTGTGTTACTGCCAACAAAAAAGTCAAAAATGAAATTAGGAGGAAAAAAAAAACTTTGTGAGATTCAAAAAACAATGAGCCTTCTCCATGTTCTTCCCTGTATCTTTAATTAATTATTTAATCATGTGTCTCTAATTGGGCGTGTTGTGGAAACAAACCATCAAAGTTACAGGTTCTGTTTTTATTTATCACCAATTGAACTTCTCAAATATGACCAAAAAAGTAATAATAACAAGCAATCTTGTGACCAGTTTGAGCAATATTAATCCTGCTTATTGTTAGAAATGTCTTTGCAACTATACTTATCTTTAAATATGCTAAGTCCTGTGTTCTCAAATGTTTTTATAAGCTTCTTTCCGAATGCAAATTCCCAGGTCCCAAGTCAAAACTAAAGAAACAGGTTTTAGATAACAGATAATACCATAGTTATGATAATATCGCTCTTGTCACAATATTAAACAATGTGTCATAAGAGAACTGAGTTCAGATTCATAAAACTTTCATAGAAAACTGAAAACTAACTCTGAAACATACACATTAACACTTTAGCCTTTCTTGTCATTATAATTCTGTGTGTTAATTCATCCATTGTTTCAATCTTTGTGTCTTATATGTGTAACAGTCTGGGAAAACCTTTCACATGGTCTAACTGTGACATGTTCCTTCTCTTTTGTAAAATATCTTTTAGTGTAAATAAGGTGCTATAAAAATACTCATGAGGACACCTGTGCAGAACAACCGGCTATTTTGTGAGGTGGCTGCTCATTATAGAAAAACAATTACAGGGTTTGGGGATATTATTATAATTGCAAGTTAAGATACAACCTGCCCATGCTTTACTAAATGGTTACAGAAATTTGTAAGCACCAAAAAAACTTGTTTATTCTTCTTATTATAAAAATAATAGCCTCAGAAGAGCACATGGGTATATGATAAGGCAATTCTCAAACTTGTTGTACCCAGGTACCCATTTAACTGTAAAGTAAAAATCAATCCTACAGACCCCCTCAGTATGGACTTATTTCATGAATAATTATCTAAAATTTTTCAAATAATATTTTTCTTTCCATTTCCAAATTTTTCACCGATAGAATACATTAGGTCTGAGTTGACTTTGGTGCTTGGACCCCTAAATATAATAGCTTTGATAATGTGGGTTGTGGTTTTCACTGTAGCAATAAAAAAAAAAAAAATGCTTCATGGACCCCTGGGGGTCCCTGGACCCCACTTTCTAAAACTGTCTGTAAAACTTATGTCTGTCTCAGACAATCGTTTCATTGGCTGGAACTCTACTATAAAGTACACTACAAAGTGTACATGAGGATACAAATTTTGCACATGAACGTAGTTTTAAAGGTCGTACATCTTTTTTGAGAAATGAGAAACAAGTGATAGTCTATGGGCTTTCCATATGTATTTCTAAAGGGTTACTTCTATCACTTTTTACTCTGCTAATTATACAAATAATTAATTTGATTTGGTTTAACAGCATGAACGTTGCATTATTCCCAACACTGGAGCTAGATCCAAGCGTTAAGTTCATACCCAACCAATAACATCTTGGCCAACAACATCTCTGTCTGGCTTGTATCATCTCTGAGTCGCAGGCCTCGTCAGCAACAGACCCGGCATATGTTACAGCAGATTGGTAACCAGGATACACTGTGTGGTGGATCGCAGATTGATTGATGGCTTGTTGAGGAAAAGGAACCATAGATTATTAAAACCTCCTTCGATGGATTCTTCTGGTCTCCTTTATAACGCCATCTTAATACCCTGTTCCTTCTCCGGTCCTCAGAGGAATCAATTTGGCCAAATGCCACGCCACAGGAGAAGCATTAGTTAAAGCGTACAAACTTGGCTTGCTTGGCTCTCCAGAACAGAACAATATGATCAATGCACTCTCTCCCTTTTCTCTGAATTTTCCTAGGTCAATGGTGTATTAAATATCAGAGAGGAAGCCTGCTCCACTAATGGCGGCTGCTGTGACTCCAACGTTGAAGTCAATTACGGAAACAAAAGGGGCTCTGAAATAGTGTAATATTTGCAATTGATTTCACTCGGTTTGTACCAAGGCACTGCTTCTTGTGTTGTACTCACCGCTGCAGGTTATGGAAAGAGCTGACACAGCCGGTCTCCGCTCCAAGCAAGCCTCTGCATTTCTCTCGCAGTGTGTGTATAAACCTGCTCAGCAAGGAGAAACAGGAGAAACACAGAAGATCACGTTTCACCAGCAGACGCCTCGCTTCACAATTTAGCAGGGAAACAAATTGCAAAAGAGTCGGAGGATTTGCTGTGTTGCATCATGAGGTTTTGTCAGTGTTGAAATGGAAATGGCTATCCGAGGAGATCATTATGCATAGACATTTTTCAAACGCTTCTCCCTGTTAAGATGAAAGCACCTTTAATTTTCAGTTTTGAGGATTGGGGAGTTGTAATGAGGGACTCTGGCATGTGCAGGCATTCAGCAGGCAGACTGGAGGCAATAATAAGCAGCTCAGAGGCATGACATTGTTATAACTCCTCTCACAGCCTACTGGGTACATCAGGTCTCACTCATAGCAACAGTTCTCCCACTCAGCATTAACGCAGTGAGAGATGGTGTGAGGTGGAGGATGGGGTACAAACAACAATTTCATCAGCAAGGACGATTGCACACTTGCATTTGAATCTGTTTATAGCATCAATCTATTAACACTACCAACAACAACAATATATTTTACGCCCCCAGTATAAAATATAGGATAGTTTACAAAATAGAAGAACACCAATGACGTTATGTAAGAAAGAACACATGATGGGCCGTGCTGTTATAGGAAAATAATCAACACTGGAGTGGTGTAATACAGTCTGACACAAAGCAGTGTGATATTCCTTTTATACCACAGTAATTTTTCCACTGATTACAATTTTTAATTTTTTATTGAACAACACATCATGCTTTATATCCATTTATAGTTACATTTAACGTTATGGACCATTATGGAACTGTGTTATAGCAGCTATAAATAAATGAATCCACACCTTCAGATCAAAAATTCAATAGTGCAGTGATATAAACATCACTGAGCAGTCTTAAGCTGAGAGTATACCCATTTGTTTTTAATCCACTCATCTTTCATCACTACATTTTCCCATAGGAACCCGCAGACTGGTACTCAAGCTTGAGTCGTCAAACTTGGATTGATGGAAATATTCAACTGTTCACCCGAAGCATATAACTGCATTTCATACTGATTGCACACATCTATCCAACTCTACTTTCTTTCCTTTCATTCCTTGCATCCTCCCATTGAAACCCAAAGATTGTCATACTCCTAACAATTCTGCAGTCAGAGCAACAAATTTGGCAGAATGATTCAACTGTTGACCCCAATACACATTACACATTTCATACCAAAAGCACTTATCTACCCAACATTGTTATCCTTTCCTTCTTTCATCATACTATGGGATCCTACTGAGTTTGAAATTCAAAACAAAGCAAATTTGGCTCTAAGAACATGATTGCATTTTACTCTAAGATCCCTTCATTAATTAACCTTTCTTTCATCCATCCATCATCCAGTGACACCAATTGATTTCACATTACTGTGAACTTTCAAACCACAACAATTAATTCTGCTAGAAAGATGCAAGCGAATCACAATTTGATAAGACTCGTTTAACGACCACTGCCTCCTAGAAAAGCAGTGTTATTACTATTACTAGAATTTAGGATACACCCAACAAAAAACTTCAACTATTAGAAAAATTGACCCCCAAGCACACAAATTCATTGTACGCCAACAGCAGACATGTGTTTAATCCTGTTATCTGTTCATCCACCCCTCTACCCATTGAGTGTTTTTCATATATAACCACCAAGCCTTACAAAAAGATGAAGGGAATTAGCCAACATTTGATTTCATATTAATTAACGTCATCCATCTGACACTGCATTTTGTTCATCCTTACGTCTCCACTATGAATGCCAATGATTTTGTTACTGTTTGAAATTTTTTTGAAAGTCACAACCAGCAAATCCTAAAGACAAAGTACTGAGCACACTGAAGCTGCATTTGACATAGAGAACACTCCTCTGTCTAACCCTGTTATCATATCTTTCAACTCTCCATCATCTCTGTGAAAACCATTCATTTCAATATTAAGTTATTAAAAGATTAAGCCACAAAAGATGAATTTGTTAGAATGATTAGTCTTTTTAACCAAAGCTGTTTCATACTACAAGTATGAAACTGTTACTACAAGTATTTTTAACATGACTAGACAACGGCCATCTTCATAGTTTCCATGGTTTCATAATAAGTACAGCTTATTCATGAACTGTTGCACTTTGTGATCCACTGTTGTCATCTAAACTAAAGAATAAAACACAAGGCAGCATGCTGTTATAGGAAAATGATCCATGTGATACAGCCTAATGCGAAGTAGAGTTAAGGTTACCACCCCAAACTTCTTATCATAGCACATCCTGAAGACTTTTACTCCTCTTATTCCATAGTAATTTCCCAGCAAATTTTAAATTATGACTAAATCACACGTCATACTTTTAACCATTTATAGTTACATTTATACCACAGCGAGGTTGAACGCTTTTTTTTTTCATATAACAACACAGGTATATTAATGCACTTGTTCTAATATGTTATTGTTTCTATAGTAACAGCTCATACACCGGGATATCTACAGCAGATGCTCCACATAATCTAAGACTAATAATAAACAGATTGTTGTTTAACAAAGTAATTCTTATAATTGTTGATGTGGTGAAGTTTTTCGGAAGAAGTCTCAGTTGTAAGCACTCTCTGCCTCAGTACCTCTTTCTGTTTCCTCCGTTTTCTTGGTAAAATGACAGGCTGCACTTTGTGTCTGTGTGTGTGTGTGTGTGTGTGTGTGAGAGAGAGAGAGAGAGAGAGAGAGAGAGAGAGAGAGAGAAGGAGGCTGGTGAGGAAAGGAGCTACAGCATAGGTGAGAACAGGAGCTAACTTGTCTCTCGGGCGTTCCACAACATTAAATCTTACGATAAACCATTAAAATGTGTGATATGTCATTCATTAAAAAATTAAACATTGTAATCAGTGGCAAATCACTGTAGTAGAAGCCAAATAACACACTCCAGACTGTGCTGTTATTCAAAAATAATGCACTTCAGGGGGTAGTGGCACTCGGCTTCCACTTTGTGCCAAATCACACCACCCCGGCATGCATTACTTGTGTATAACAGCATGTTCTGGAGTGTGTTATTCCGTACTTAATATTGTGGAACATCTGAAAAACAAGTTAGCTCCTGTTATCACTCATGTTGTAGCAACTATAAACAGTCATTCCCTCACTAGACTCTCTTTTTTCTCTCTTGAAGTTGATAAGACACAGCTTGTCATGTTAAAGAGAAACCGGAAAATCCTGACAACTTTCCTGTGGCAGAAAACTTACTCACCATTACAAAGCACTGACACTGGACACTCAATCCATAAATGTTAAATAAGTATCTTCTTACAGGAACGTCATCATATCATCTATTATACAATTTTTGACACTTTTTTTACTCCATTTATCATTCAGTTTTGTGGTGCGGCAATCATACAAGTCCCTGGGAATGATATAAACTTATTGCTATAAAATAAATTAAATATTAGAATGAGCACATTAATATAAACCTGTGATTTGAATTACAGCCTGCACTATTGTCAGAGCTGTGCTGTTATAGAAAATGTATCAGCACTTTCCGACCAATCAGAATCAAGAATTCAACAGCGCTTTGGTGTAAAGTAAATAATTGCTAATTGTGAGATTATATCCAAATCTCAGATAGTCATTCATTTGTAACCAGAGCTTAGTTTTAATATAATCAGTGCATTAGTTGGTTCTAGATGTTGGTCGTACTTCTAAGACCAGATTTCTGTGGCTTGATCATTATTGTCATCAATACAAAATTGCAGATCAGTAGCAGAAGCATCAAAACGTCAAATCCTGACACTTTACAGAGTTGAAATTATTCTTCAAAAGTGAAGAAATGTATGAATAATGCAATGTATTTGTAGCATGTACTCTCTGTTCCTTTTCCCTCTGCTCTTTAGAGACAGGCATGCATGCTGAGAAACATAATCACAAACTGAGACAGAGTCGCAAACATTCACAATCTGAGACAGAGGGAAAGCAGTTAACAATGCTGCGCTGGTATAATGGCTGAAGCAAGCAAAGCATCATTTGCAGTTATCTCCCTCCATTAAACAGAAAAAAGCCCTGTGTGTCGACGTTTGTATGTATGACATTGTGCGAAGCCCATTGCAAATCCATGAATACCTGACAATCTGAGAAATACCTTTAAAAATAAGACAGGGTTTTCACCCAAATTCCTTTCACAGAGAAAGGTGTATAGAGATAACTTTGAGTTATTTTAATTACTTAAACAGAAAGCAGATTTGGGTATCTTTATAGAGCAGAAAGAGAAATTGCACGAATGCAGAGTACATAAGCAAGGAAATGAGAAGTGACTAGGAAATGACTAGGAGGTCCAAAATTAAAGAAATAAAGTACAAAATACATCAGTACCCAGAGACAGTGTAACTGTAGTGCAAGATGTTATATATGATGCATTGCAGCTGTCCATCTGTTGTGCCTTAGTCACAAAAACTGCTTTTTATTTCTTCTGAAAAAATATTTGCACAGATGTAGCCATGGAGTGTCAAGTCTTTCAGTGCCGATATGATGGGATTTAGCCCTTACGTAGTCTCAGTGCCAGCAATGTCTTGTTCATAAGCCATGTGGCTTCAATTGGTAGCAATTCATACAAACCTGGTTGCAGGTATTCCTAAAATTTTGACAGACACACAGGCCTCTTTGTAAGACATGACAGAAATACAGCATAAGATCATGCTGAAAGTAGATTTGAAGCATTTGAAGCATTTGAATGTGAAGGTGTGTTTTGTAAGGACTATATATTTCAAATGGAAAGCATGTGTGCCATTTTATACAGTTGAGCTCAAAAGTTTACATACCCCTTTCAGAATCTGCAAAATGTTTATTATTTTACCAAAATAAGAGGGATCATACAAAATGCATGTTATTGTTTATTTAGTGCTGACCTGAATAAGATATTTCACATAAAAGATGTTTACATATAGTCCACAAGAGAAAATAATAGTTGAATTTATAAAAATGACCCC